>CM035415.1:146936566-147536566 GCA_020310875.1 Ceratopteris richardii
ACCTCCCTCAAGCGACGAGTTCCACGAGGAGCGGTCACGTTCTCTGGTCTCAGCTTCATTGGATTTTTCTTATGGAATTCTCGAACCTTGATTGGTGTTCTTTGAAGGTTTTTTGTAGGTTCCCAAGTACGATCCCTGATGTCATACCCTTTCTAATGAATAAGGTACTCTATCTTCCTTCGGATATTCTTGAATCTAGGACATGCTCAACTTCAAATTCTTCATGATCATCAATCTCAATAGGTGGTGAAGGACTAGGTTTCTCCCCCCTCAATGGTGAAATCTGACATGGTTCCAACATGGATACATGGAAAACTGGATATATTCTCATGGTACTTGGTAGCTAGAGCTTGAAGGTGACTCGATTAATCTTGGCCAAGATGGTAAATGGACCAAATCTTTGATGATCTAACTTTTCACAAGGCCTTGAAGTTTGCAAATTGTTTCTGAGTAACCATACTTTATCCCCAATTTGATACGATGGATTCTGGACACGATGTTGATCTGCATAGTACTTATATTGTTGTTGAGCTTTATGGATCTCTTCCTTGAGTTCTTTGTGAATGTCCATCAGGTACTGGGCCTTTTCTCTGGCAGCTGGGTTCTTGACATGATTAGAGAGTTGTATATCCATCCTTGGATGTTGTCCATAGTTTGCAAAGAAGGGAGTTTGCTTAGTAGATGCATGAACACTATTGTTATAGGCAAATTCTGCAAAGGGTAACAACTCAAACCAATCATTTTGGTGATAGTTGCTAGTGCAATGGAGATATTGCTTTAGGACTTGATTCACTCGTTCTGTTTGTCCATCAGTCTGTGGATGATTTGCTATAGATAGTTTAACTTGAACACCAAGGAGCTTGCAAAGACTGTTCCAAAAGTTGGATATGAACTGTGGACCTCGATCAGTGACAATATCATGAGGCAATCCATGAAGCCTAAAGATGTATCTGAGAAAGAGTCTAGCAGTGGCTCCACCTGTGATTGCCTTTGTAGTTGGAATGAAGTGTGCCATCTTTGTGAATCTATCCACAATAACAAGAATGGCATCATACTTATCTGACTTTGGTAGATCTGTGATGAAATCCATAGATAATGAAGCCCATGGCCTTTCTAGAATAGGTAAAGGTTGCAAGAGGCCATGAGGCTTATGTCGTGGTACCTTAGATCTATTGCAAGTGTCACAGGTTCGAATATATTCTTTGACTTCCTTCCACATTTGAGGCCACCAAAATCCCTAGATATGAGTTCTATTGTTTTATTTACTCCAAAATGTCCTGCTACACGGTTGTCATGACGTTGTTGAAGTACTTGGATCTTGGGCTTTCCTGGAGGGACATATAATAGGTTCTTATAGAATAGTAACCTGTCCTTTTCCTGGAATTCATTTACTTCTTGGATTTTTCTTTATTGAGTTTTTTTCTTAACATTACAAAATAATTCATCTTGTGGTAGATTCTCACGGATCAAATGATTCAAGGCTGAATCTTCAGGATGGGTTGAAGAGATAGCTACTAATTGGAGATGCTCAGGCTTGAGTAATACACTCTCTTGTTGATCAAAGGCCTCTTCACCCTTCTTTGGTGCAAGGTAAGATCTTCTTGACAAGGCATCTGACTGACACTGTTGCCGTCCTGGACGATATGTGATGACAAAGTAGAACCTGGATAAAAGTTACTCCATCGAGATTACCTTCTGTTGAGGATGCAGGTGGTCATAAAATACTCTAGGTTCTTGTGATTTGTATACACGATAACTTTATGAGCTACTCCTTGTAGATGGTGATGCCAAGTGTCAAATGCATCCACTATGGCAAGAAGTTCTTTATCATGAATTTCATAATTAATTTCTGGAGGAGAAAATTTCCTTGAATTATATGCAACTGGATGTAGGTGTCCATCATCTCCATATTGTGAGAGAACAACCCCTAGGGCAAAGTCTGATGCATCTGTCTCTAGGAATAAGGGCTTGGTAGAATCAGGATAAACTAGAATTGGAGCAATAGTGAATGCTGATTTCAAGGTCTGAAATGCTTTTTCTGCTTCTTCGGTCCATGATAATTTGGAGTTCCATGTAAGCTTTCTAAGAGGTGTCACTATCTGGAGTAATCATTTATGAATATCCTATAGAAATTGTCAAAACCCAGAAAACATTGTACATCTCGAACACATGAAGGTGGTTGCCAATCAAGGATTGTCAGAATCTTCTTAGGGTCCATAAAAATTCCTTTATCTTATACAATGTACCCTAAAATTCCACTTCTATCTTATGGAAAGAGCACTTCTCCAATTTCGCATATAATCCTTTTTCTCTTAGTTTCTCTAGGAATATCTTTACATGACATTCATGATCCTCAAGATTTTTGGAGAATATCAAGATATCATCAAGGTATATTACAACAAAATCATCTAAATATTCTCAAAAGATATCATCATCATATGCTGGAAGACAACTGGAGCATTTGTAAGATCGAATGGCATAACTACATATTCTAAATGCCCATACCTTGTTCGAAATGTTGTCTTCCATTCGTCTCCCTCTCTGATCCTGACAAGATTGTAAGCTCCTCGAAGATCAATTTTCATGAAGAATTTTGCTTTTCCAAGGCGTTCCAAGAGCTCTGATATGAGTGGTAGAGGGTATCTGTTTTTTATAGTGACTTTGTTCAATCCACGATAGTCTACACACATCCAGAGATTCCCATACTTCTTCTTTACAAATAGAATAGGAGCTCCTGCTCGAGACTTCGAGTGTTTGATAAATCCCTTTGCTAGATTCTCATCAATGTTCTTGCGTAGTTCTGTAAGTTCTTTTGGGATAGTTTGTAGATTGGTCCAAAGGGTGGTTGTGCTCCCTCTTGAAGATCTATGGGGCAATTGTACGGTCTATGCTCTGGGAGGATATCTGCATTCTTCTTTTCAAAAACATCTTCAAAGCCTTTGTACTGATTGGGTAGCTGTACTGGATCATCTTTCTTGGATTCTTGAGCTTGTATGTTATAGATCATATACGTAGGTTCCTTCCTTACTGCATGTATGAAGGCTTTGGCTCCGACATATGTTGGGTTCTTTTGGATATCTCGACTGGTGATTTAGTCTTGTCCCAATTAATGTCTGGATTATGCTTCTTTAACCAGGGCATTCCAATGATAATAGATGTATTGGGCTCGATATTACATTGAAACATATATGGGATTCATGGTCACCAAGGTGTACTCTTAATGGTGTGGTTTCCATGGTTATATTCCCAGATGCTAGAGGTCGTCCATCTACTACTTCAACTACTACTGGTTTGTTCTTCAGAAGTACAGGAATTCCATGTTTCTTAACCAATCCTTCATCGATGAAAACATGAGGAGGCTCCTGAATCTACTAGGGCTGTAAGGGAAAGGGTCTTCTTGGGCATGATTAACTTGATAGGTGCAAGACATGTTTCTATGGGTTGTAGCTGGAATTATGAGACCCTTTATTATATCATGTCCAACTGCAGGGTCTCTTTTACAACTGGACTTCCTCGTTTCCCTTCTCTACAAGGGTGTTTCCCTTCTCTACAAGGGTGGCTACGACTTTGGAGTTTGTTCTCTGTTTGGACAATTAATTGCAATATGTCCAGGGTTTCCATAGTAGAGACATAACTTATTAACTCTCCTTCTCTATTTCTCTTGTAGTGTTAGAGACTGAAACCTAGTTACATCTATTTGCATAGGTTCAGGCATGGACCCATCTTTAGTAGTCGGTTGGAAAGGTTTCCACCGGCGAGGTCTTCCTTCTACTTGTTTTTCTTGTTTCCTTTCAAAAAGTCAGTTATCACATTGAATAGCTTGCATGATATATTCATTCAATGTTTTAACCTCTGGCATCATGAGCAACAGGTCCTTCAGATCATCTCTTAAACCCCATCTGAATTGGCTTATGAATAATCTTCGTGCCAACTGAGATCACATATCAACTGCCTAAATTCAGATGCATAGGTAGAGGCAGGGTGGTTACCTTGACGTAGCTTCCAAAGTTTTGTTTCTGCTACTCGACTTGTATCTACATCTCCAAATGTGGCAGAGAGTTTCTCAAAGAAACCCCTCATAGTCCTGAAGTACTGCCATGTTCTTCTCCAAGATTGGCGCAAACCATGATAATGCTTGGCCACAGAGCAAGGTTCCAATAAACCCGACCTTGGATGCCCCGTCAGGGTATCTATCAGGTTGCATACGGATGTACAATTTAACTTGTTGGAGAAGTCCACGAAACTTTGTGCGATCCCCATCAAACATTTCTAGCATGCAAATCTTGGGCTCCTTCATAAATGATGTACTAGACGATTGATTCACTTGAAATACTCCCTTGATTTGCTTGAGGACTTCCCAATTCGTTCTTCTAATTCTTGGAGGAGGGCACCTACATGCACTGGATATCCCATCTCGACTTGTGTCTGTCGATGACTTAGGTCTTCGACTTGTTGTTGGAGACTCTGAAGTGATGCTACGATACGGAGCACTAGATTGTGCTCTCCTGACATCACTAGACAAGATTACGGAAATATACTTATGATTACAAGAACACCCACGTAGGGAAAATAATACAAGAAGACGGATTGATACAGGACGTCCCACCAACCCGAGACCAATAGGTATGGAAAACTGGATTAGAGATGATACAAGAGATCCCACAACCCGAGATCGTATGTATGAGACAAGATGTCTCGATTACAAGAACTCCCTTCTGGGAGATGAACTGAATACAAGAAAGAACTTGACAAGATCTCGTACTACGAGATTACAAGAGGACAAGACAGGATGTCCAAGAACTAGACTAGACATGACTAGAACAAGAAACAAGACAGGCTCTGGAACTGGAACTTGGAGAGTACTTACTTGGCGGTCACGACTCCTTGAGCTCCCAAGACTGGTATTGGCGAGATTGATTATGAATGTGGCAAACCCCTCCTTATATAGGTTTTCCAAGGGCGATTCTAGGGTGGTTACGAATTGATGATGTCATCGATGATATCATCGATTCGTAGCATGGTCTCTGGATGTCAAAATCAAGCAAGAAGATAGTCGATCTTAGGGTTTTGGCACGTTCCGGACGCAATGGAAGCATTAGTTTCCCCAAGTTCTGAACCAATCATGAGATATAGGATTCAGAGTTTCCTTTGTCCATGACACCTAGGACATCATTGTTAGGCATCCATAGGTCCCTTGCTAGCACATGGTTTCCTTGAGACGATCACCGTCAGTTGAGCGTGTGAGGGTCCAAGGTGGGCTAGTAAGAGCATAGTTCACAGAATCAATTTTTAGAATTCCACTCTAGGATAGGCTCATAAACCCAGATTCTCTTTCTTTGCTCACCCTCAGTGGAGCGTGTGAGTGAGTTAGTGATAGTTTTATGAGTCTTAGACTTCTTTAGAAACACATTACGATCCTAGAAAGACATAGGGTCAATGAAGTGGAAGCTATCCTCTTATGTGTGACATTCGATTGAATTGTCATGGTGAGAGGGTTGTGCGGGCCACCTTTGACCAGTAGAATGCTTAGCTTGACGTTTCACAACATTCATGTATATGTATGTCATAAGAATATCTTCTAATTCATGTCTCTTGTCTCTTAGTCTCTTATATGTTTTTACATGTCTTCTATCTCTTTCTATGTGTGAGAAGGCTACACAATCATGCATTGAACCAGTGAGGATGATCCATTGAGATTGAGAGAAAAAGTTTCTATTCATTTATACATCATGAACCATATGCATTCATACCATTCACAAAAACCCATGCATATGATTCAGTTTCAAAAGTGTATAACAAGCTCCATTGTTGGACCATTCTTCCTTTCAAAAATTGATTCATGTGTGTGGTTTTCTTTTTGTTCTCATCATGCATGCATCCACAAGAACCCATGCATTTGAATTGATTTTTGAAAGTGTATAAGAAGCTCCATTGTTGGACCATTCTTCCTTTCAAAAATTGATTCATGTGTGTGGTTTTCTTTTTGTTCTCATCATGCATACATCCACAAGAACCCATGCATATGAATTGATTTTCCAAAGTGTATAAGAAGCTCCATTGTTGGACCATTCTTCCTTTCAAAAATTGATTCATGTGTGCGGTTTTCTTTTTGTTCTCATCATGCATACATCCATATGTTCCCCCCTTCTCATAATCATATCATGACATCTCTCCTCTCCATACCCAACTTCATCTTCACCTTCACATTTTTATCACAAAGACCTTCCAACACTCACTAGCTTCATACACTTTGCATATGTCGTGACCGGATCCGATCCACTCAGATTGTGATCACCCCCACAATGCTTCAGCTTCTATACCCACCTAGTGCCAATGGCCTTCTTTCCAGGAGGCAAGTCACATAAAGACCAGGTACCATTGTTCATCATAGCATCATATTCAGATTTCATAGCAGCCATTGAATTTTCTGAATTTTGTGCTTCATCAAATGAAACAAGATCATTTTCATCACAGAGACTAGACACACCAATAGCATAGCAATCTAATGCAAAAGAGGCACTACAAGAGCCTGAACGAGTAGCATATGACAGAGGTGCATCTAATTTGTTGTCACGCAAAGACTGCACTAGCCATTTTGACATAGTTTTTGCCTCCTCAATATCAGCTCTCTCATCAACAAGTGCATCATGTAAATCTGCATTAGAAACTCAATATCAGCTCTCTCATCAACAAGTGCATCATGTAAGTCTGCATCAGAAATGGAATGATTTGCATCATCGCATGAAACATGCAAATGTTGAGAAGTTGCCTCATTAGGACCATCACTAGACTATCCACCTATAAAAAGAGGCAGCAAAGTATCATACATGTCTTTGGAGCTAACAAATGTCTCCTTTGTACATGAAAGTAAAGGCTGAATAGCATCTTCCACGAAAACAACATCACGGCTAACCAAAATGTGTTTAGTCTGTGGATGATAGAGATGATAGCCTTTGCTTTAAAAACTATACCCAACAAAATATATTTTATTGCTTTATCATCCAATTTCTTACGATGTTGTTCAGGCACTAATGCATGCCAAACAACCAAAAACACACCGGTGAGCAACAAATGGCGTACGACCATGCCAAGCCTCATATGGAGTGATAGATTGCAATGCTTTTGTGGGACATCTGTTAAGTACATATGCTGCACACATGACAACCTAAAGCCAAAAACTATGTGGTAAAGCCTGACTCTTGACCATACACCTCGCCATCTCCATGAGTGACTTGCTCTTTTGTTCAACAACTCCATTTTGTTGAGGTGTATACAACACTGTACACTGATAGTTTATCCCACATTTAGGCAGAAATGCATTAAAGTCAGAAGACATATATTCCCCCCCTTGATTAGAATAGAGGGTGCCCATTTTACATGTTGATAGATTTTCAGCCAAAACCAAAACCTGTTTGAAGCACATGAACACTTCAGGCTTTGCTTTCAATGGATATACCCATGCATGCCTGGAAAAATCATCAATGAAAGTCATGAAGTAAAGATAGTTTCCAAAAGAAGGTGTCTATATAGGACCACAAACATCACTATGTACAAGCTGCAATTTCTAAGTAGCTCAATTTAAACCATCTTTTGGGAAGGATGAACGTTACATTTTGCCCAAAATACAACCTTCATAAACATGTTTATTGGGTGCCTCAAGTTTGGGCAGAGAGGACACCATTTCAGATTTCTATAGGCATAGCAAACTAGCAAAATTTAGATGAACAAAGTGTGCATGCCAAAGCTTTGCATCTGACATAGCCTAAGAATCATGTACTGCATATGTCCAATTATTCATAGATTTTTCATAGTCTATGAGCTTATATAGCCCAACATAAAATGCCAGAAGTAATAATCACATCGCCGTTTGACAGATCATGAAATATACATCTGTCATCAACAAATTTCACAACCAAGCCAATCTTGGCTAATGCAGAAACTGATAACAGATTTTTCTTGATTCGTGGCACAAATAAAGCATCCGACAATGTAAAAGAACTGCCATTAGTAGTAGTCAAAATGATCTTACCAACTCCCATGACAGGATAAGAGGACTTATTGGTGCATGTGATAGTATTCCCTATAGGGGAAGGCTCAAGTGAAGTGAAGAAACTATGCTATGTGGTAATATGTTTGGTTTCCCCACTATCAAAGTACCAAACATCTGAGTCTATTGCAAACATAGCTCATGAGAAGATGGGTCAAAACTACAAACAGTAGTAAATGCCCATTCTCCATTCTGCACAAGGTTAGCAGACTCTGTTTTCGGTGTAGAGGCCTCTATAATAACCATTCCGCCCTCTTTTTTCTTTGCCTCCTTAGCAGCGAGTTTTGGATAACTCTTAATGACATGATCATTTCCTTAAAAGTATTTGCAAAACAATTTCTGCTTTTCTGATTTCTTCTCATCTTTGTCTCCCTACTTCGAATGTGCATCATTTACATATTTCTGCTTACTAGTAAATGATCTCCATTTACATTTGTCCTTTTGACTAGTCAGGAAAGCTTGATCTGCAACACACATAATAGACCTGTTCTGCCTAGATTGATCTTCTTGCAATAGAACAGAAACTAACTCTTCAAATGTTAAGGCATTTAGATTTCCTTTCATCATCAAATGAAGAGTGGAAGCAAAACTCTGATATGAGTCAAGAAGACCATTCAGAATAGTTTGCACAAGTGAACTATCAGGAAGGACTTCATCAGTAGAAATTAAATATTCCTTCAAATCTTTGATCTTTGTTACAAAATTGTCCATAGAATCACCTTCTTTCATATGCTCACTCTCCAACTATTTTTGGAGGTAAGCAACATGAGCCTCATTCCTAGCCTCGTACAATGTGGTAAGTGTATCCCAAGCATCCTCAACTGTTCTGCAAGAGCAAATGTGAGGAATAATGGCACATTTGATAGACAAGGCTATCAATGCATGTGCCTGAGCATCTCTTCCATCCCAACAGATTTGCTCTATAGTAGGTGCAACAAAAAACTGCAACACGAATAGGAACATGAAGAATATCATCATCTTCAACACCGTCTGCACCAACTTCAGTACCTATATTTGCAAGTATAATATGATGTTTTTCAGCACCCTGCACAATATTCCATATTCCTTTTATGACCAATACATGATGCATCATATAAGCCCACAATGGGTAATTTATACCATCCAACCTATCCTCAACAACCAACATACGAAATACATCACTGCTTTCAGCCATGGCCATTGACTAAAACACCATGATGCAGAAAAACGATTGTATCTGAAAAAATTGAACAGAACTACCCTGATGAGTTCTGCTAAACCTATAGCAGACTTTGAGATGCTTATATTGGTAAACCAAAACCTGTATATATCTTTGGCAAAAAAAGATGAAATAACCTACTTAAGTGTTGTGATAGTGTGTTTGGAGGTCAAAACGAGCTCATATCGCGATTTTGCCAGTACAAACCGAAGCCCTTTTAATCTCCTAATCACCTTGAGTATGCACACCAAATTTCATGCAATTTTGAGACTGTGATCGGAGAGTTATCGACGATACCCAAATTTCATGCTTTTATATGACTATAACACAAAAAACAAACATGTGGTAGACAAAGATACCACCTTCACTACACAGTTCCAATTGGGTGATGTTCCATTGAGCGCTGAGCAAGGTGATATCTTTCAACCCAACTGGCACCACAACTAATTAAAGACCTATCTTAAAATGATGCAGACATGGTCCACTGCACCTATGCATATTATCTATAACCCATGCTATGGCATGGTACCAAGGAGAAGAACATGGTCAACTTTTGCAATCAAAGGGAGGAATAGTCTAGGCTGCTTTGATTGGCTCAACTATCCCTACTTTGCTACACTTGGAGGACCACCTACTATGGCCTACATGATTTCCACATCTGTCATTGGTCTCCATGCCTAAAGAATATGCCAGATGTAGTAGAAAGATGTGCCTAAAGATATTGGAGCTAATGAATATGGTATTCAAGACATTGAGAAAAGTCAAAGCTCCCTATATCTCAACACTGGGTTTTAGTGAAGGGAGTTTGGATTTGGTATATGATATGAGCACTACATCCTCCATTCAAAATATCTATGCTTGGCATGCTTGTATAAAGTATGTACTAGCATGTTATAAACAAACTTTTGAGGAGATGCTCTCAATCGACTTTTGGGAATATCACTCATAGGTATTCATTTCAAGGCCGACACATCTTTTGTACCTATCCATAGTTGAGCAAACCATACACTTCAAACAGTTAAGGGTGCCCCATCCTAAGGTCCCAAGTGCTATAAATTAGGAGAGACTTATGACAGATCTTGCATGAGGACTCATGTTAAAGGAACATAAATTGGCAACACATGTTGTACAATATTACATAGATCGCCCCCCAACAAGGTTTTGTCAGGGACGATCAACATGAGAGAGGGGGGAGTGTTAGCATTCAAGGTGGAATAATTCACCAAGGTAGTATGCAACAAGGAAGCCAAAGAGACAAACTAGAAGGACCAAGCAGACAGAGCAACCAACATAGAATTTGCAACTAATAAGCCAAGCTACAATTTTTCAAACCAATCATGTCATCAAACACTGATTCTCGTCATTACACACCATTGTAATAATTTGTTTTTGATAGTTCCCACTCCATTTTGTTCTAGTCAAGAATTGTTTGAGCTTGAGGAGTTTTAGAGGAAGCCACATAGTAATTTTCATAATTTTTAGAGCTCGTTTGAGCCTCCAAAAGAGCCTAGGAACCTAATTTTTAACTAGGTCAAACACTAGGTCTGAACTAGGCCAAAACTACTAAAAACTATAAAAAGAGCTAGAGAGCTCGTTATAGAGGTTAGCAATTTTTGGATTTGAGCCTGTATGAACTTGAGTGTATCTTGAAAATTAGTGCAATACAAGATTCCATTGTTCTACTCTTTGTCTTACCTTGTTTGTGCACGTTTGTGTATGTGTGTGCATGCTTGGGTGCTTCTCACTCACTCACTTGTGTACACTACTTGCTCATGGTCATCATATCACCCTAAAGTCTCCACAGATTGACAATTATGAGGTGGATCTCCTCAAGTTGATATTCACCATTGTGCAAGAGTGACAAAGAGGATCCCTATAACAACCCATTTCAAAGGCCAATTTTGTTCACATTGGTGATGGAGCATCATGACATGGATTGGAACTGAGCCAATTTTCACTTGAATATATGTGTGTGCATGTGAAAATTGATGCCCTGTGAATCAAATGTGAAAGGATTCCATGGCTTACATCATGAGAAGGTTGCTCAAACATTGGAATACCATATAAGATGGTCTCTTATCCATCTATGACCATAGTTTATGGAGTCCAGAACCATATGAGGGTCCAACTCTAGTACCCTTTGTGCTATCCATCTATATATTGTTCATATACAAGTTATCCCTATCTTAAGACATACAGACTTGTAGCACTCACAAGCAAGTGATCCTAACTATAGTCCTCATGCTCGATGAGTGTGATCAAGTGGTGGTTTGACTGAGCACACATAAATTATGAAACCAAGAGTTGATTGGATAAGTTTCATGGAAACATGTACTTGCATGATGATCGATACACACATGGGGAAGCTCGTGTTTATGATGAGTAAACACACACTCACAATCACCTCTTACTCAACTAGTGTGTTGGTGTGGGTGGTTGGGCCTTCTTTCTCTTGAGGAATGGGTGAGGGTTCAACCCTCGTCTACGACAGGACATGTGTGGGCCTAAGGCAAGTGTAATGCCTTTGGGGCAGTATTAAACCAAATGCCTTCAAGCAGTTCTTCCTAGTGTTTGCCTTCGGGAAGTCTCACCCTTGGTTTGTGGGATATAGGGGGTCCCATGGGTACTATGCCCATTTACTTATATAGTTGTTCTTTCAATCGATCCAATCAAAGGAATATTAAGATTCAGTTGAACTTCCTCCTAAAAAAAAAACCACCTCTCATTCAATCAATCACACCGTTCAATCATAAATAATAATCGACACTTAAGTTGCAACATCTCACTTGTTTCTCAGGCAAATTAGAGTGATTACAAATATATTTCAAAGCACTTTACAACATGATTCTATTGGAAGTTGTATGGATGTATTCTAACACTTGTAACAAAAAATATTGGCAAAAGTCTGAGTGTCGAGAGAAACCTACCTACACTATGATGCTCTCTACATGCCATATATGCAAGTAAGACTTATACAAAAAGAGGGAAAGGGGTAGGGAACTCATCTTAGCACCATTTCCATGTCATAATTATGCATGAAAGCTCAAGAAGAAGGAGAAAAGAAGGCAAAAGAACCAAGTTACAAGATTGAACACTTCCAAAATTAGTTCTTCACTAACCTCAAAAATCTACTCTAAGACGTGAAAAACTAACTACCATTATACATGGGTGTGCAACCACATGACTCCTCTGTTGCTTATGCATGGCTCAGATATGATATATCAGGGGATAACAATGGAGCAAAAAAATCCCAAAATTTTTAGAGGCCCTTTATCTTCATGTCGTCATGGTAGTTATGATGCCTTTGCTTTATAACGTTCTCTTGCTCCTCATGTCTATCATCTTTGATGGTTCCTTGTAGCTTTACTCATAAGTAGCAACGAAGATATAGAGACAAATGCACACCATATGGGAAGAAAGTGATAAACCAAGAGTCACGGCTCTGTTGTTTCTCCAATTTTAGTACAATTTCCTTTAGCATAACCCTTGTAACTCTTATGTCTCATCTTTTGATAGCTTTTTACCTTGAGTTTCTTTTCATTGACAACCTTCATTGTGCTTCTACAAGTTGGGCCACAACTCATTTCTTCTTGTGGCTTCTTTTCCTTCTTTCTTTCTTCTCCTCTCTTCTTGACTGCTTTTCCTTTCCCAATAAGAATATAATGTACATTACATAAGGAAGAGGATAATCTCAGCGAGAGGGTTTCTCATTGCTAATGATGAAGAAAGCCTAGAAAAATGGAGGTGAGAGACGCACTCCAAGAGTGGAGGAAAGCCAAAGAGCCGAGGGACACCTACATGGGCATCCAATTTAAGCGAGGCACCCAGCAATTGTACGCTTTTTTGGTGTAAAGTGGAAATGTGTCTGCGTATTCCCAGTGGCTCTGTTGTCTTTCGTCTTGCACAGTCCACGTCAATCCGACGATGATCTCGCCCAGGCTGAAGGCAAGCAACGATAAAGTCAAGTAACTAATGTTGCCACTTAAATCTCTGCAATGCCTGCATTCTTTGTCGATTCATCCCTTCTCTGTGCTACCATCTATTGCCATGCAGATTTCGTCAAGCTTAAATAATCTGTAAAAGTGTGTTGATCTCGTGATAAAGGGAGACAAAATCCATCGGAAGGTGTGATGAAGGCGCCTTCTTCTGCTGACCGCGGTTTATCCCCAGATCTCGATCCTTCTCGTTCGTCTTCTCCAAAGCGGTTCGATTTTGACGCTTGTAACCTGGATAGTGACTTGCTCTCTGTATCTTTCAATCAAGACTATGGCTGCTTTGCCTGCGGCACAAGCAAGGGGTTCAGTATTTTTAACTGTGAGCCATTCCAGGAAACTTTTCACAGAGACTTTCCTAATGGTGGCATTGGTATGGTTGAAATGCTCTTCAGGACAAATATCTTAGCCTTTGTTGGCGGCGCTCATCCACCAAATAAGGTCCTCATCTGGGATGATAATCAAAATATTTACATTAGTGAACTTTCCTTCCGCTCTGAGGTACGTGCGGTGCGTCTGCGAACAGACAGAATTGTGGTGGTCTTGGAACATAAGATTTATGTCTATAACTTCCAGAATTTGAAGCTATTGCATCAAATCGAAACCATAGCCAACCCACGTGGCCTTTGTTGTTTGTCTCCATCATCCAACTCTGTGGTACTTGCATGCCTTGGACTCCATACAGGCCAGGTCAGAGTTGAGCATTATGGATTGAAAAAAACCAAGTTCATATCAGCTCATGAGTCACAGATAGCTTGTTTTACCCTTACCGTCGATGGTCATCTACTTGCCACTGCAAGCTACAAGGGTACGCTTATCAGGATTTTCAACTCCATCGAGGGGACCCTTCTGCGAGAGGCATGTTACTACTTTAAACAAATTCAGCTGTAAGATTGTCTCAGGCGGATTCAACTCATATACTTTCATTCCAATTTTCAGGTCAGGCGTGGGGCAGATAGAGCAGAAATTTATAGTATGTGCTTCTCGTCAAATACACAATGGCTTGTAATATCCAGTGATAAGGGCACTGTACATGTGTTCAATCTGAGAGCTCATGAATTGCCAGCACTCCCAGAAAATGGCACCAAACTTACCCCAGACAGGCAAAACAGTGGTGATATTGATACTTTTGATGGTGGGAACATCCCTAGCCACGTAGCTTTCAGCGGAAGTAACCCGAATTCAGCTCTATCGTTTATGAAATGTAAGTGTTTTTTTTTTTTCCTTTTTTTAAAAAATTGTACTCTAATATTCTGCAGGCGCAAAAAAATTTTGTTCTATTTTAGTTTAATTTAGTGTTCATTTATCTCTATATCATTTCATTATTGAGGCAAGTGCACTTTCCAACTGTCACATATTATTCACAGTATCATGAAATGTAGGAGCAGAAGTTACTTAAAAAATTTGCTAGTAATTTGTTATAACAAAAGCAAGAGATATAAACCATTATTTGAGGAATTAAGAAGAACTGATTGATTTTGGTGCATAATGTAAGTCAACCATCTCATTTATGTTTAGGTTCAAGCTGTTTCAGAATTGTTGATGATATTAGTTAAATGTTTAAACACCATTCTTGACAAATCCTACATCTTTTTCTCTTATGGTTAGCACTTACTACATGTTTATGATTATTAATGGAAATATCACAGTTATATTTTTCATGACAAAGATTATGAAATTTGCCTCATGAAGCACTGTGATGTATGCTTTATTCTTCTCATGAATGCATGATTGGTGAGGATAGGAGAGGTTTGCTTGGTGTTTTTGATTGGAACCATTTTTTCAAGCAATGCTCTCACTAAGTATCAAGTGTTTGTATATCTTAACCACTAGAATATGAGTTGATAGAATACTTTTTATATATTTACAATTTTTAAATTATAAATTTTTATAAAGTTGGTAGAAGTTCTAGTGCCCCTTAAAATTCTCAAAGATTCTGGAAGTATGCTTATGCTTAAAAAAATGGGCCAATATGTAAAGTATGAAGATTTTGGATTATTCAAAAGTGAAACTAAAAAGAAGAGAACACAAGGGGTATCATCCACAAACTAAACGCATTCTGGTTAGCCGTGATGTTGTCTTTGTGGAAGATGCTATTCAGCCATTGCTTTCATGTACTAAGGAGACATCTGTTAGCTCCAAAGACATGTAAGATACTTTGATGCCTCTTTTTACTGGTGGACAGTCTAGTGCTGGTCCTAATGAGGGAACTTCTCAGCCTTTGCAGGTTTCATATGATGATGCAGATCATTCCATTTCTGATGCAGATTTACATGATGCACTTGTTGATGAGAGAGCTGATATTGAGCAGGCAAAAACTATGCCAAAATGGCTGGTGCAGACTTTGCGTGACAACAAATTAGATGCACCTTTGTCATATCGTACTCGTTCAGGCTTTGCATCAGATTGCTATGCTATGGTTGCGTCTAGTCTTTGTGATGAGAATGAGCCTGTTTCTTTTGATGAAGCACAGAATTCAGAAAATTGGATGGCTGCAATGCAATCTGAATATGATGCTATAATGAAGAATGGTACATGGTCTTTATGTGACTTGCCTCTTTGCAAGAAGGCCATTGGCACTAAGTGGGTATACAAGCTGAAGCGTAAACCTGATGGTACAGTTGACAGGTATAAGGCTAGGCTTGTTGCAAAGGGTTATGCGCAGGAAAGAGGCATTGATTTTGATGAGACCTTTGCACCTACATGCTGTATGACTACTGTACGGAGTATTTGTGCACTTGCAGTCCATCATGGTTGGAATGTACATCAGTTGGACATTAAAACAACATTTTTGAATGGTGACTTGCATGAAGAAGTGTATGTTTTTCAGCCTCGTGGCTTTGTGCAAAAAGGGAATGAAAACCAGGTGTGTAGGTTAAAGAATGCATTATATGGTTTAAATCAAGCACAAGGTGCTTGGTATGAGAAGATACATGCCTATCTGGTTGCACATGGTTTTGAGAACAGTCTAACTGAAAACACCTTATATGTTAAGCGTGCTAATGATGTGCTTCTGATCATCGTTGTCTATGTTGACGACATGCTGCTCACTGGTCCTATTGAGAAGCATATTGCTCATTTTAAGGCTGATTTGCATGCCTCATTTGAGATGTCTGATTTGGGGCATTTGCATCACTATTTGGGCATTCAGTTTATGCAAGTTGATGGTGGAATGGCTTTGTGTCAAACGAAATATATTGACACATAATTGCAGTGTTTTGGCCTTGAAGACTGTAAGCCTATTGCCACTCCTATGGAGACAGGTTTACGATTGAGTCTTCATGATGCTTGAGATGCATTTGATGCTGTTCTCTATCAGCAGGTTGTTGATTTACTTATGCATTACTCGGCCAGATATTCAGTTTGCTGTCTCACATATGAGCAGGTTTATGCATTGCCCAAGAGTCACGCATTGGAAGGAGTTAAGCGCATCTTTCGCTACTTGAGTGGTGCTCGGCTACTTGGGTTGTTTTATCCCAAGGGGGGATCACTACCGCCAAATTTGCATGCTTTTTTTGACTCAGATTGGGCTGGCTGCTATGACACTCGTGTGTCCACTAGTGGTTTTTGCTTCATGCTTGGTAGCTCATGTATATCTTGGTTGAGCAAGAAGGAGCCTACTGTGGCCACTTCCAGTTGTGAGGCTGAGTATAGGGAAGCTTTCACAGCTACTGTTGAGTGTGTTTGGCTCAGATGCCTTATGGCTGATTTGGGTGTTGGTCAGACTTCTTCCACCACCATCTTCACTGACCGTCAGAGGGCATTGGCAGTTGCGAGGAACCCTGTGTTCCATGCTCGCACTAAGCACATTGAGGTGCATTATCACTTTGTCAGGGAGAGGTTCTCTGCTTTGGAGATCAGCTTGGCATATGTGCCCACGCAGGAGAACATTGCATACCTTTTCACGAAGGCTCTGCCTAGGGAGAAGTTTGAAGCTTTCCGCAAAGCTTTGGGCTTACTTCCTTTTGTGGAGTGATTTCCACATAGCTTGGCACTTCCTTAAACATCCGTGCCAGCTCCTTGTTCACCGCATCACTCCCAGGGGGGATTTGTTGATATATTTAGGTAGTGATGTGTGTGAACACACTAGGACCACCGGGGCACTTTTTTCCCTCTTTAGGAGGTTTTTTTCCCTTGGCTTGTATATACGCCTATTGACCTAATGGGCTACTTATCTTTGTACATTCTCTAGTAATACATTCAGTATTGTGTGTTTGTGCTCCAAGCTTCTTCGTCTTCCTTGTGCTTTTCGCGTGCTTCCGTATACGTCTATCTCCAACACATGCATACTTACTTCCATACATGTATGCATGCATACATAATGTATCTACATATACATGCATGTACATTGACACATGAACAGATCTACCATAGTGATAGAGGAAAAGCTTGAGACCTCTAGGGTCATGGAGGTGATGTCTCAAGGTTGGGGACTGATCCCAAAAGGACTTCCTTACTTTTTTGATATGTTGATGTACTATGATCTTGGGATGTGAGATCGACACATTAAGAGTAGTGATTAGATGTATAACGTTTTACTTTTCAGCCTTGAGTTGAGTATAGGAAGTGCAGTGTTGTACTTATTGGTCTTGGGTTATTGGACTCTGTATTATAGTTACATACCATTGTATGATATTCTCCTACATGGGTTGACTTAGAATTGGAATCTTTTATAATACTTTTCTATCTAGTCTAGTTTGGATGAGGATAGACTAGTTCTCCCTTAGCAAGACTATGTTCTAGCCCATAGAGCTCCATGGAGATGATCCTTGAAAAAATAGCGGTCTCGCTTGAGAGCCTCCAACAACAAATCCAAGTCTTGAAGAAATGTCAAGTGCAACTTTAACTGGAGAACTAGTGGAACATGAGAAAAATTCTTGCACAAATTGTAGGAAAATATTTAACTTTGTTAAGGTACGCAACTTTGCCCTTAGCAAAGTTCATAATTTTGCCAAATATTCTAATTGAGGTTGTTCAAAGTTTGCCCAAATTCTACAATTTTCCAAAACTCTATAATTTTTTGCACACAAAATCAGGACATGGTTTTTTATCCACACGTTTTTAACCAACTAACCTGATAATTTATCCATGCCTCAATTTCTGCCAATTTTCATTAAAGCATATAGCTTTTCACTTGAACAAAATTTAGAGTAGTCTTTTGCTAAAATCAGAAGCTGTCACATACTTATAAATTAGACCCTTATGCAGAGATTTGAATTCAGCAGCCTGAGGCAGCTTGTGTTTAGATGTATATGCAGCTAATCAGCCAGCCATCCACTATTGGCCATTTTCTTGCACGTCTCTACATGTACCTTCAACACTTTAGTTTATCATCCCTCGCACATATTATGTTCAGCTATTGTAATCAATTTTGATTAATTTATTTGATTGATTATCGTGCTCTTATAATAATCTGTTTCATATTATGTTTTGTATTTATCATCTCTTTTGAAAGAGAAAAGAGCTATTCGAAGGTATGCTCGGTTCTTTTAAACACCAAGTGGGTGTCGAGCTATGTGAGGAGAGAGAACATAGAGGGAGAGAGCTCTTTGTGTAGAAAAATGAAGAAGTTGAAGAAGAAGAAGTACATACAAGCTCATTTCACTTGAGTCCTATAAATAACACTTGAGGCCTTTTGTTTGTCACTTTTGGCATTTGCAAGGACTGGACTCTTGGCCTCTCATGGCATAACTTTGTCACTTGTCTTGGTTGGGGGCGAGGGGGGGTTGGTGGTATGGGACACCAATCCCTTGGAGTTGGTTGTCCGACATGCAAGCTGCAAACTCAAAGGCTCAAGGGTGAGCCCGTTTTGGCTCTATGTTGGGGAGGCGGGTTAAATGTCCTTTTCGTTATGCTTGAGATTATGGCTCATGACTTGACTTGTCCAACAAGGAGGATCTAACATTGGTATCAGAGTAGCTATCTCCTCATATGGAGAAGGCAAGGAGGCATACATAAAACCATCAGATCTCATGGATGAAAGAGCTCGCAGAGAGCTACGAGTTGATGTGCTGAGTTGCTCCAAACAAAGATGGGCTGTTGCATGAAGAGGGAAAGTAGAGAGAGAAAGCTCAATGTGTAGAAAAATGACGGAAAAAAGGTACGCATGAAGTTTTTGAAAGTCCTTATCTTGAAATATGAGATATGACCTTAGTTTTAACTTTCATTAAAATTAAGACTTTGGTCATTTGGCCAGATGTGCATGGCCCAGTGACCATAAATCTTAAAAAAAACATATATTTGTCTATATCTCCCTATTTAAGGGACCAAAAAATATAATAAAATATACCTGGAATAATTTCTTATCCCTCCTAAGGAAAATATAGTTTTGGGTTTTTTTTTGGATTACAAAAAAAAAAAATGCATGCAAAGCAATGCATTGCGAATGTTAGCAATGTTGCAAACCGTTTGCAACGCGTTGCAATGCAACTATGTTGGGGTCTTTACCCCCAACAATCTCCCACTTAAAGGATTAAGGAGACTCCTTTAAACGACATAACTTTCACCATTTGTATACATAGCGGATGTTTTGCCTTGGGTAGACACTTAATGAGAGCATCAGTCGGATGAAAGAGGTCGCGGAGAGCTATGCAATGGTATGCTTGGTTGCTCCAAACACCAAGTGAGTGGGCTCTTGCGTGAGGAGAGAGAAAGTAGAGAGAGAAACCTGCACAGAAATTTGGGGAAGAAGACGGAGAAGCTGAAGTTGAAGAAGTCCCTTTCAAGTTATGAAAGTTTTGGGACCAAGTCTTATTGATAAGTGGCTTTTAGGTTATTTTGGCGTGTTCACACATGTCCAATGATTAAAAGTCATTGGAAATGTTCACATATGCCAAATTACAATGTGTGTAATGATACAAAACTGAATGTATGCTAATGCAAAACGAAATCTCGGCTGAATTTAGGGATCTAGATACAAAAAATTATGCATAAAGTGCCGAAGAGGTATGAAGAGTGTGTGTATGTGCGATTGAAGTGAATAGAAACAATTCAGAATTGTTTGTACAGCAAATCCTAATTCTAAAATTAGGGTTTCAGAAATCTTAAATCAGAAATTGACCTAAATAGTGACATAAACTCCTTGTTCTAAAATTGCAATGATCTCATAATTTAGCCATTGGGTAAGTAAGAGAGTTAGCTTTCCTAAAAGCTCATGATCCGAGGATCATGAATATGCAAAAAAAGCTTTTCGAGGAGAAATTAGGGTCAGGATTTTCTTGCATTTTTGGACCTTTGATAGCAAAATATTATATACCAAATGAAAGCTCGCCTCAAGTACTATATAGTATATGATGAGCTAATAATTTTTTTTGATCTTCTTAGACCAAAATTCGACTAAGTACCAAAAATTAAGATTGCTGAAAATTAGGGTTTGTGCTATTTTGACATTATTTCCAACAAAAGCAAATATGTGGATGAGAAGCGAATAGGATGTATGAGTTCTCTTTTTAGTTTGTGGTATCTGAGTGCACTTTGCAAGAGAATGAAGATTACGACCACCACCTGCTAGAGAGATGACTCTCCTCCCAATTTTATGTCTCTATATATAGCTCTCTCCAAGGGATTGCCTTCTTGGGCAGGTGGATTCTAACCATCCATGTGTCGACCATGTAATTGCATGCACGCCAAGTTTCCTAATTAACTTGAGTTGTACTCAAGTGGATGTTTCTAAAAGGTTCTAGATCTCTTTGGACAAAACTAACATCCCATGCTCCCCATTGGGGTTGAACCCAAAACTTCCCCCTTCACACCCTTTAGACTTAACTGCTAGACTATGTGAATGTTACAAGAGCACATGACCTAATACGTAAGTCTAGTCTCAAGATCTTTGGTCATACACACAAGTGACTAAACAATGTCCGATTTCAAATCTGTCTGAACCAGTCGGACCCTTAGATTATAGACTTACTTTGTTACATTTTTCCTCCTTGGAAAACATTTTCGTCCGTGAAAATAGAGCTATAAATACTGTAGGCAACCCTGGAGCCTCATGTTCTAAAACTTGAAGAACATGTCTATCTATGTGGTGGGATCCCTGCTAAATGATTCATAACACCATGTAGCTTTGCACTTTGATAAAGTGATCAAAGTACAAAGTAGTGAATGAATAATAAGGGTGGATCTAAAAACATCCTTGGCAAACTCATTGTTTTTCTAAGTGCGATCTGCGCACGAATATGTGAAATGGGTGAATTCCAATTACTAGTCCATTTCATTGGAGGACTGGTGCATGGACTTAATAACTAAAGCAGGATTCTTATCCTTATTAAGACTTTCAGAACTCTTGATTCACTTGAATTTGATTTGGGAAACTTGAAGTTTGGTTGGCCTAAACATCCAACTTGGATATTTGTACAATGGTTTACTCCCAACTAACAGATACTTGATTTCCTCACCCGATTGGAGGACTACTTTTGTCATGGACAAAGGAAACCATCCTGAATCTTAGATTCCATGTGAATCTTATATCTCATGATTGGTTCAGACTTAAGAGAAACCAATGCTTCCATTGCGTCCCGAATAAACCCTAAGAACGACTGTCTTCTTGCTTGATTCTGACATCCAGAGATCATGCTTCGAATTGATGACATCATCAATTCGTTACCGCCCTTGGAAAACCTATATAAGGAGGGGTTGACCACATTCATTCTCAGTCTTGCCAATACCAGTCTTGGGAGCTCAAGGAGTCGTGACCGCCAAGTAAGTACTCTCCAAGTTCGAGTTCCAGTCCTTGTCTTGTTCCTTGTTCCAGTCTTATCTTGTCTAGTTCTTGGACATCTTGTCTTGTCCTCTTGTAATCTCGTAGTACGAGATCTTGTCGAGTGCTTTCTTGTATCTAGTTTATCTCCTAGAAGGGAGTTCTTGTAATCGAGATATCTTGTCTCATACTTACGATCCCGGGTTGTGGGATCTCCCGTATCATCTCTAGTCCAATTTTCCATACCTATTGGTCCCGAGTTGTGGGACATCTTGTATTGGCTACATCTTCTTGCCTACGTGGGTGTTCTTGTAATCATAAGTGTATTTTTGGAATCTTGTCTAGTGAAGTCAGAGAGCACAATCTAGTGCTCCCGTGACATTTTGGCAAGACTAGCTTCTATCCAAGACCAGGCATCATAGAGAACGCTTATGAACAGATTGTAGCATCACTTCAGAGTCTCCAACAAGTCGAAGACCTAACTCATAGACAGACACAAATCGAGATGGGACATCCAGTGCATGTAGGTGCACTCCTCCAAAAATTACAAGATCGAATCAGGAGTCTTCAAGAAAATCAAGGGAGCATTCAAGTGAATCAATGGCCTAATACATCATTTATGAAGGAACCCAAGATTTGCATGCCAGAAAAGCTCGATGGGAATCACACAAAGTTTCGTGGATTTCTCCGGCAAGTTAAATTGTACATCCGTATGCAACTTGATAGATACCCTGACGAGGCATCCAAGGTCGGGTTTATTGGAACCTTGCTCTGTGGCCAAGCATTATCATGGTTTGCCCCAATCTTGGAGAAGAACATGGCAGTACTCCAAGACTATGAGGGGTTTCTTCGAGAACTAACCGTACATTTGGGGATGAAGACACAAGTCGAGTAAAAGAAACAAAACTTCGAAAGTTACGTCAAGGTAACCGCCCTTTAGGCATTTGATATGTGATCTCACATGGCATGAAGATTATTTCATAAGCCAATTTAGATGGGGTTTAAGAGATGATATGAAGGACCTTTTGCTCATGATGCCAGAGGTTAAAACGTTGAATGAATATATCATGCAAGCTATTCAATGTGATAAGCGACCTTTTGAAAGGAAACAAGAAAAACAAGTAGAAGGAAGACCTCGCCAATGGAAACCCTTCCAACCACTCCTAAAGATGAGTCTATGCCTGAGCCTATGCAAATAGATGTAACTAGGTTTCAACCTCTAACACAAGAAGAGAAACAGAGAAGGAGAGTTAATAAGTTATGACTCTATTGTGGAAACCCTGGACATATTACAATTAATTGTCCGAACAAGAGAACAAACTCCAAAGTCGCAGTCACCCTTGTAGAGCAGGGAAACGAGGAAGTCCAATTGTAAAAGAGACCGTGCAGCCTGACCATGATATAAGAAAGGGTCTCGTAATTCTAGCTACACCCATAAAAACATGTCTTCCACCTGTCAAGTTAATCATCTTTCCCTTAGAGTCCTAGTAGATTCAGGAGCCTCCTCATGTTTCATCGATGAAGGATTGGTTAAGAAACATGGAATTCCTGTACTTCGGAAGAACAAACCAGTAGTAGCTGAACTAGTAGATGGACGACCTCTAGCATCTGGGAATATAACCA
This sequence comes from Ceratopteris richardii, assembly GCA_020310875.1. NCBI lineage: Eukaryota > Viridiplantae > Streptophyta > Polypodiopsida > Polypodiales > Pteridaceae > Ceratopteris > Ceratopteris richardii. The sequence goes on from CM035415.1 coordinate 146,960,125, forward strand.
TGGAAACCACACCATTAAGAGTTCACCTTGGTGACCATGAATCCCACACCATTAAGAGTACACCTTGGTGACCATGAATCCCACATATGTTTCAATGTAATATGGAGCCAAGTACATCTAGTTATTATTGGAATGCCCTGGTTAAAGAAGCATAATCCAGACATTAATTGGGAAAAGAAATTAATTGGGAAAAGAATAGAATCATCCGTCGAGATATCCAGAAGAACCAAACATATGCCGGAGCCAAAGGCTTCATACATGCCGTAAGGAAGGAACCGACATATATGATCTATGCCATACCAGCTCCCAATCAGTACAAACGCTTTGAAGATGTTTTTGAAAAGAAGAATGCAGATATCCGTCTAGAGCATAGACCTTATGATTGTGCCATAGAACTTCAAGAGGGAGCACAACCACCCTTTGGACCAATCTACAAACTATCCCAAAAGAACTTACAGAACTACGCAAGAACATTGATGAGAATCTAGCAAAGGGGTTTATCAAGCACTCAAAGTCTCCGGAAGGAGCTCCTATTTTATTTGTAAAGAAGAAGGATGGGACTCTTCGGATGTGCGTAGACTATCGTGGATTGAATAAAGTCATTATAAAGAATAGATACCCTCTACCACTCATATCAGTGCTCTTGGAACACCTTTGAAAAGCAAAATTATTTACAAAGATTGACCTTCGAGAAGCTTACAACCTTGTCAGGATCAGAGAAGGAGACGAATGGAAGACAACATTTCGAACAAGGTATGGCCATTTTGAATATGTAGCTATGCCATTTGGTCTCACAAATGCTCTAGCTGTGATCCAACATATGATGAATGACATCTTTCGAGAATATTTAGATGATTTTGTTGTAATATACCTTGATGATATCTTGATATTCTCCAAAAATCTAGAGGATCATGAATGTCATGTAAAGATAGTCCTAGAGAAACTAAGAGAAATGATTATATGCAAAATTGGAGAAGTGCTCTTTCCATAAGACATAAGTGGAATTTTTAGGGTACATTGCATCGGATAAAGGAATTTTTATGCACCCTAAGAAGATTGAGACAATCCTTGATTGGCAACCACCTTCGTGTGTTCGAGATGTACAATGTTTTCTGGGGTTTGCCAATTTCTACAGGATATTCATCAAAGATTACTTCAAGATTGCGACCCCTCTTACCAAGCTTACAAGGAACTCCAAATTCTCATGGACCGAAGAAGCAGAAAAAACCTTTCAAACCTTGAAATCAGCATTCATTACTGCTCCAATTCTAGTTCATCCTGATTCCAATAAGCCCTTCTTCCTAGAGACAGATGCATCGGACTTTGCCCCAGGGTCCATTCTTTCCCAATATGGAGATGATGGACACTCACATCTAATTGCATATCATTTAAGGAAATTCTCCACTCCAAAAATTAATTATGAAATTCATGATAAAGAACTTCTTGCCATAGCGGATGCATTTGATACCTGACGTCACCATATAGGAGAAGCTCATAAAGTCACTGTGTATACAAATCACAAGAACCTAGAGTATTTTATGACCACGTGCATTCTCAATAGAAGACAAACTTGATGGAGTAACTTTCTATCCAGATTCGACTTTGTCATCACATCCCGTCCAGGACGTCAACAATGTCAGTCAGATGTCATGTCCACAAGATCTTACCTTGCACCAGAGAAGGGTGAAGAGACCTTTGATCAACAGGAGAGTGTATTACTCAAGCCTGAGCATCTCCAATTAGTAGCTATCTCTTCAAGCCATCATGAAAATTCAACCTTGAATCATTTGATCCCTGAGAATCTACCACAAGATGAATTGTTTTGTAACGTTAAGCAGAAAGCTCAAGAAGGAAAAGTCAAAGAGGTAAATGAATTTCAGGAAAAAGATGGATTACTACTCTATAAGAACCTATTGTATGTCCCTCCAGGAAAGCCTAGGATCCAAGTACTTCAACAATGTCATGACAACCTTGCAGCAGGACATTTTGGAGTGAATAAAACAATAGAACTCATATCAAGGGATTTTTGGTGGCCTCAAATGTGGAAGGAAGTCAAAGAATATATCCGAACATGTGATACTCGCAATAGATCTAAGGTACCAGGACATAAACCTCATGGCCTCTTTCAACCTTTACCTATTCCAGAATGGCCATGGGCTTCATTATCTATGGATTTCATCACAGATCTACCAAAGTCAGATAAGTATGATGCCATTCTTGTTATTGTGGATAGATTTACAAAGATGGCATACTTCATTCCAACTACAAAGGCAATCACAGGTGAAGCCACTGCTAGACTTTTTCTCAGATACATCTTTAGGCACCATGGATTGCCTGATGATATTGTCAGTGATCGAGGTCCACAGTTCATATCCAGCTTTTGGAATAGTCTTTGCAAGATCCTTGGTGTTCAAGTTAAACTATCTACAACATATCATCCACAGACTGATGGACAAACAGAATGGGTGAATAAAGTCCTAGAGCAATATCTCCGTTGCACTAGCAACTATCACCAAAATGATTGGTTTGAGTTGTTACCCTTTGCAGAGTTTGTCTATAACAATAGTGTTCATGCATCTACTAAGCAAACTCCCTTCTTTGCAAACTATGGACAACATCCAAGGATGGATATACAACTCTCAAATCATGTCGAGAATCGAGCTGCCGAAGACAAGACCCAATACCTGATGGACATTCACAAAGAACTCAAGGAAGAGATCCATAAAGCTCAAGAACAATATAAGTACTATGAAGATCAACATCGTGTCCAGAATCCATCGTATCAAATTGGGGATAAAGTATGGTTACTCAGAAACAATTTGCAAACTTCAAGGCCTTTTGCAAAGTTAGATCATCAAAGATTTGGTCCATTTACCATCTTGGCCAAGATTAATCTAGTCACCTTAAAGCTCAAGCTACCAAGTACCATGAGAATACATCCAGTTTTCCATGTATCCATGTTGGAACCATATCAGATTTCACCATTGAGGGGGGAGAGACCTATTTCTTCACCACCTATCGAGATTGATGATCATGAAGAATTTGAAGTCGAGCATGTCCTAGATTCGAGAATATCCCGAGGAAGATTAGAGTACCTTATTCATTGGAAAGAGTATGACATCAGTGATCGTACTTGGGAACCTGTAGAAAACCTTCAAAGAGCACTAATCAAGGTTTCGAGAATTCCATAAGAGAAATCCAATGAAGATGGGACTAGAGAACATGACCGTTGCGCGTGGAACTCGTCTCTTGAGGGGGAGGCGATGTCATGGACAAAGGAAACCATCCTGAATCTCAGATTCCATGTGAATCCTATATCTCATGATTGGTTCAGAATGAGGAGAAACCAATGCCTCCATTGCGTCCGGAACATGCGAAAACCCTAAGAACGACTTTCTTCTTGCTTGATTCTGACATCGAGAGACCATGCTTCGAATTGATGATATCATCGATGACATCATCAATTTGTAACCGCCCTTGGAAAACCTATATAAGGAGGGGTTGGCCACATTCATTCTAAGTCTTTCCAGTACCAGCCTTGGGAGCTCAAGGAGTCATGACCGCCAAGTAAGTACTCTCCAAGTTCGAGTTCCAGTTCTTGTCTTGTTCCTTGTTCCAATCTTGTTTAGTCTAGTTCTTTGACATCAAGTCTTGTCCTCTTGTAATCTCATAGTACGAGATCTTGTCGAGTTCTTCCTTATATCTAGTTCATCTCCGAGAAGGGAGTTCTTGTAATCGAGATATCTTGTCTCATACTTACGATCCCCGGTCGTGGGATCTCGTGTATCATCTCTAGTCCAGTTTTCCATACCTATTGGTCTCGGGTTGTGGGACGTCTTGTATTGGCTATATCTTCTTGTATTATTTTCCCTATGTGGGTGTTCTTGTAATCATAAGTGTATTTCTGAAATCTTGTCTAGTGAAGTTAGAGAGCACAATCTAGTGCTCCCTTGACAACTTTATCCTAATGGGCTTGAAAATCCTATGTAAACTGTAGGAGAAAGTTTGCCATTTACTTTTGGTCAACTGTATTGTAACTTGACCAAGTCAAATCCAAAATGAAAATTGTCAAACTTAGGGACACTTTTCTCAAAGAGCTAAAAGTTATTGGGAATTGTCAATCTTATGAGCTTTTCCTAACATGTTTGTTCTAAAGTGTACTGAACCCTAGAAAGTCATAAGAGTTATGCTAGATAACCCGAAGTAAACTCAAATAAATAAGTCAGCTTAGACTCATCATCTTTTGAAGATTGAAAGGGTTCTTGAACAGAACATCTATCTGGGATGTTTAATTTGGTTACTTGGTCCAACCGGCTAACCCTGGACTTTTGTGAAAAGAATCAGATACCATATCTGAGTCAAATCCAAAAGATTCGGAAAGCGAAAAGAAAGAACTAAAATTTTGCATAATGAGTTCAAACTTCTAAGATACTTGATGTGAGTAAAACTCTAGATGACTCAAGACTTTAACTACTCAAAGATCTGTTTCAACAAGGTATTGAAGCACTTTTTTGATCTTTAAGAGAAATAAAATGGATTCTCAAAAAGATTCATAGAGTAAATATGAAAGATCATCCAACCACAAGATACCAACAAGATACCAATGTGCTATCCAAGATCAGTGTATTGACCCATTGAGGTTCTATTGATGATTTTTTACTCAAATAATGCATTACTTGAGACTAAGTTCATTCCTTTATTCAATTTTTATGACTGTATACTGGAATTGCAATTTTTGTGCATTGCTTTGAGTCAAAGGATTGATTTACCAAATTACACTAGGAACTTGGTGCTTGACTTAGTCAGTCTATTCTTTATTTGAAAGGATCATTTCAATGTCAAAGTCCTACTTCTTTAGAAATCTATCAAATATTTTTGAATCAAAAACACTTTATCTTGAAGTGTTTCATAATTCAAATAAGAACAAGTCTTTGTCCTATTTGAAAAAGAAGATCTTGGAAGTTACTTACTTCATATCTTTTTACTTGATCTTGAAGCATCTTGAGATCATGCTTTTATCTTCCTTGACTTTGAACTTCTCCTTTGAAGTTTTAATTCCCTTAGGATCAAATCTAACTTCAAGATTCATTTTAGGATTAAAAGATAATTATCATCCGACGGTCCGATGTCCCATACCATCTTTTCTACATCAGTCTAAGTATAAAATCTGGTGTCCCATATCACCCTATTTTATATTCACATTGACGTTTGAGTGATACTTATTTTGAAGTCTAAACATCTTTTTATAGAGTACCTTCTCACTTCAGTTCTTTAAAAGAATTTTGAAGTTTCATGCATTACCTCTAACTAGATTCTAGGTTTTGATTCCTTCACATGATCGTTTTGTGATCTTGTGCTTTTACTTTGGAAACTTAATAGAAAACCGGTTATAATTCCAAGTTCTTGAATTTCTCAAATTCAAGTCTAATTATACTCGACCAATTTGGAGCGACAAGAGCTTTTCACTTCCTATCTTTAGATTTCCTTTCTTACTAAAGCTTTAAGTAGCTACTTCGAGGACTTTACAAGAATCTCTCTACAGCTTAAGTCTAAGCAACCACACATGCTTTTGGATTTCACCTTTAAGAAATCCCTTTAAGGATAGGCAAACATTATGTTGGACCTTCCACAGACTTAATTACCATCGTCACGGTTGTAGACTACATACTTGGAACATTTTACTCGGTTCAGACTTGGAATAATTTTAGTCTTTTCACACTTTCCATCGGATAAATGGAACTTGAGTGAAAAATTTAGAAAAAGAATTTGATTGCCAATACTTGGGTAAACTTTGGAGTAGTTCCAATCGCAAACTCTTAGACAAACCTTGCCAAGCTTGATCAAGTCTTATGGATCTCGCGACAAGACTAAAGACTTAGTCTTTATTGTCAAGATCTCTTGAATTATCAAAAGCGTCTTCGCTTACCGGAAAGATTTTAGAGATCTTTCCCTCAACTCAAGTCCAAGCATATGCAAACGCCTTTCAGATTCTAAAGCTAAGAATCTCATTAAGATTTATTGCTAGGTTATATCAACCATTGGACTTTAAGTACCATGATCGGTGGTTTGGGACTTCTTGGTAACTACTTACTGTCTAACGAACTTGAATTCCATGCTCACTATTAGGGAGTAGTTTATTCTTTCAATACAGATTCTTTCTAAGGAATCAACAACACGAGCAGATGATTCACCTTGGAATCTTTTGCTGTACTAGAAGGATATTTGAAAGGAGTTCTAGACTTTCAAACAATATTAAGAAGTTTTATTGCTTCAAGTTGTGTTTATTTCCTGAGTATCAAACTAAAGGATATATATTGTCATGGACAAAGGAAACCATCCTGAATATCAGATTCCATGTGAATCCTCTATCTCATGATTGGTTCAGAATTAGGAGAAACCAATGCTTCCATTGCGTCCGAAACGTGCCAAAACCCTAAGAACGACTGTCTCCTTGCTTGATTCTGACATCCAGAGACCATGCTTCGAATTGATGACATCATCGCTGACATCAGCAATTTGTAACCGCCCTTGGAAAACCTTTATAAGGAGGGTTTGGCCACATTCATTTTCAGTCTTTCCAATACCAGTCTTGGGAGCTCAAGGACTTGTGACCGCCAAGTAAGTACTCTCCAAGTTCCAGTTCGAGTTCTTATCTTGTTCCTTGTTCCAATCTTGTCTAGTCTAGTTCTTGGACATCCTGTCTTGTCCTCTTGTTATCTCGTAGTACGAGATCTTGTCGAGTTCTTTCTTGTATCTAGTTCATCTCCTAGAAGGGAGTTCTTGTAATCGAGATATCTTGTCTAATACTTATGATCCTAGGTTGTGGGATCTCCTGTATCATCTCTAGTCCAGTTTTCCATACCTATTGGTCTCGGGTTGTGGGACGTATTGTATTGGCTACATCTTATATTATTTTCCCTACGTGGGTGTTCTTGTAATCATAACTGTATTTCCGAAATCTTGTCTAGTGAAGTCAGAGAGAACAATCTAGTGCTCCCTTGACATTTTGGCAAGACTAGCTTCTATCCAAGACCAAGCATCATGAAGAATGCTTATGAACATATTGTAGCATCATTTCAGAGTCTCCAACAACAAGTCGAAGACTTAACTCATTGATAGACACAAGTCGAGATGGGACATCTAGTGCATGTAGGTGCACTCCTCCAAGAATTACAAGAATGAATCGGGAGTCTTCAAGAAAATCAAGGGAGCATTCAAGTGAATCAACAACTTAATATATCATTTATGAAGGAACTCAAGATTTGCATGCCAGAAAAGTTCGATGGGAATCGCACAAAGTTTCGTGGATTTCTCCAGCAAGTTAAATTGTACATCCGTATGCAGCCCGATAGCTACCCTGACGAGGCATCCAAGGTCGGGTTTATTGGAACCTTGCTCTGCGGCTAAGCATTATCATGGTTTGCCCCAATCTTGGAGAAGAACATGGCAGTACTCCATGTCTATGAGGGGTTTCTTCAAGAACTCATCTCCACATTTGGGGATGCAGACACAATTCGAGTAGCAGAAACAAAACCTCGGAAGTTACGTCAAGGTAACCGCCCTGCCTCTACCTATGCATCCGAATTTAGGCAGTTGATATGTGATCTCGCGTGGCATGAAGATTATTTCATAAGCCGATTTAGATGCGGTTTAAGAGATGATGTGAAGGACCTTTTGCTCACGATGCCAAAGGTTAAAACATTGAATGAATATATCATGCAAGATATTCAATGTGAGAACAAACTCCAGAGTCGGAGTCACCCTTGTAGAGCAGGGAAACGAGGAAGTCCAGTTGTAAAAGAGATCGTGCAGCTAGACCATGATATAAGAAAGGGTCTCGTAATTCGAGCTTCACCCTTAGAAACATGTCTTGCATCTGTCAAGTTAATCATACCCAAGAAGACCCTTTTCCTTACAGCCCTAGTAGATTCAAGAGCCTCCTCATGTTTCATCGATGAAGGATTGGTTAAGAAACATGGAATTCCTGTACTTCGGAAGAACAAACCAGTAGCAGCTGAAGTAGTAGATGGACGACCTCTAGCATCTGGGAATATAAGCATGGAAACCACACCATTAAGAGTACACCTTGGTGACCATGAATCCCACATATGTTTCAATGTAATATCGAGCCTAGTACATCTAGTTATCTTTGGAATGCCCTGGTTAAAGAAGTATAATCCAGACATTGATTGGGAAAAGAATAAAATCACCCGTCGAGATATCCAAAAGAACCCAACATATGTCGGAGCCAAAGCCTTCATACATGCAGTAAGGAAGGAACCTACATACATGATCTATGCCATACCAACTCAAGAATCCAAGAAAGATGATCCACTGCAGCTACCCAATCAATACCTAGGCTTTGAAGATGTTTTTGAAAAGAAGAATGGAGATATCCTTCCAGCACATAGACCTTATGATTGTGCCATAGAACTTCAAGAGGGAGCACAATCGCCCTTTGGACCAATCTACAAACTATCCTGAGAGGAACTTACAGAACTACGCAAGAACATTGATGAGAATCTAGCAAAGGGTTTATCAAGCACTCAAAGTCTCCTAAAGGAGCTCCTATTTTATTTGTAAAGAAGGATGGGACTCTCCAGATGTGTGTAGACTATCGTGGATTGAATAAAGTCACTATAAAGAATAGATACCCTCTACCACTCATATCAGAGCTCTTGGAACGCCTTGGAAAAGCAAAATTATTCACGAAGATTGACCTTAGAGTAGCTTGCAACCTTGTCAGGATTAGAGAAGGAGACGAATGGAAGATAGCATTTCGAACAAGGTATGGCCAATTTGAATATGTAGTTATGCCATTCGGTCTCACAAATGCGTAAGCTGTCTTCCAACATATGATGAATGATATCTTTTGAGAAGATTTAGATGATTTTGTTGTAATATACCTTGATGATATCTTGATATTCTCCAAAAATCTAGAGGATCATGAATGTCATGTAAAGATAGTCCTAGAGAAACTAAGAGAAAAAGGATTATATGCAAAATTGGAGAAGTGCTCTTTCCATAAGATAGAAGTGGAATTTTTAGGGTACATTGTATCACATAAAGGAATTTTTATGGACCCTAAGAAGATTGAGACAATCCTTGATTGGCAACCACCTTCGTGTGTTCGAGATGTACAATGTTTTCTGGGGTTTGCCAATTTCTACAGGATATTCATCAGAGATTACTCCAAGATTGTGACCCCTCTTACCAAGCTTATAGGGAACTCCAAATTCTCATGGACTGAAGAAGCAGAAAAAGCCTTTCAAACCTTGAAATCAGCATTCACTACTTCTCCACTTCTAGTTAATCGTGATTCCAGTAAGCCCTTCTTCCTAGAGATAGATGCATCGGACTTTGCCCTAGGGGCCATTCTTTCCCAATATGGAGATGATGGACACCTACATCGAGTTGCATATCATTTAAGGAAATTCTCCCCTCCAGAAATTAATTATGAAATTCATGATAAAGAGCTTCTTTCCATAGTGGACACATTTGATATCTTGCGTCACCATATAGGAGAAGCTCATAAAGTCACTGTGTATACAGATCACAAGAACCTAGAGTATTTTATGACCACCTGCATTCTCAATAGAAGACAATCTTGATGGAGTAACGTTCTATCCAAATTCGACTTTGTCATCACATATCGTCCAAGACATCAATAGTATCGGTCAGATGCCCTGTCCAGGAGATCTTACCTTGCACCGGAGAAGGGTGAAGAGGCCTTTGATCAACAGGAGAGTGTATTACTTAAGCCTGTGCATCTCCAATTAGTAGCTATCTCTTCAAGCCATCACGAAGATTCAGCCTTGAATCATTTGATCCATGAGAATCTACCACAAGATGAATTGTTCTGTAACGTTAAGCAGAAAGCTCAAGAAGGAAAAGTCCAAGAGGTAAACGAATTTCAAGAAAAAGATGGATTACTACTCTATCATGACAACCTTGCAGCAGGACATTTTGGAGTGAATAAAAGAGTAGAACTCATATCAAGGGATTTTTGGTGGCCTCAAATGTGGAAGGAAGTCAAAGAATATATCCGAACATGTGATACTTGCAATAGATCTAAGGTACCCGACATAAACCTCATGGCCTCTTGCAACCTTTACCTATTCTAGAAAGGCCATGGGCTTCATTATCTATGGATTTCATCACATATCTACCAAAGTCAGATAAGTATGATGCCATTCTTGTTATTGTGGATAGATTTACAAAGATAGCATACTTCATTCCAACTACAAAGGCAATCACAGGTGAAGCCACTAAACTTTTTCTCAGATACATCTTTAGGCTGCATGGATTGCTTGACGATATTATCAGTGATCGAGGTCCACAGTTCATATCCAGCTTTTGGAACCGTCTTTGCAAGCTCCTTGGATTTCAAGTTAAACTATCTACAGCAAATCATCCACTGACTGACGGACAAAAAGAATGGGTGAATCAAGTCCTAGAGCAATATCTCCGTTGCACTAGCAACTATTACCGAAATGATTGGTTTGAGCTGTTACCCTTTGCAGAGTTTGCCTATAACAATAGTGTTCATGCATCCACTAAGCAAACTCCCTTCTTTGCAAACTATGGACAACATCCAAGGATGGATATACAACTCTCAAATCATGTCAAGAACCCAACTGCCAAAGACAAGGCCCAGTACCTCATGGACATTCACAAAGAACTCAAGGAAGAGATCCATAAAGCTGAAGAACAATACAAGTACTATGCAGATCAACATCGTGTCCAGAATCCATCGTATCAAATTGGGGATAAAGTATGGTTACTCAGAAACAATTTGCAAACTTCAAGGCCTTTTGCAAAGTTAGATCATCAAAGATTTGGTCCATTTACCATCTTGGCCAAGATTAATCTAGTCACCTTAAAGCTCAAGCTACCAAGTACCATGAGAATACATCCAGTTTTCTATGTATCCATGTTCGAACCATATCAAATTTCACCATTGAGGGGGGAGAGACCTAGTCCTTCACCACCTATCGAGATTGATGATCATGAAGAATTTGAAGTCGAGCATGTCCTAGATTCAAGAATATCCCGAGGAAGATTAGAGTACCTTATTCATTGGAAAGGGTATTACATCAGTGATCATGCTTGGGAACTTGCAGAAAACCTTCAGAGAGAACCAATCAAGGTTCGAGAATTCCATAAGAGAAATCTAATGAAGCAAGGACCAGAGAACATGACCGCTCCTAGTGGAATTCGTCGCTTGAGAGGGAGGTGATGTCATGGACAAAGGAAACCATCCTGAATCTCATATTTCATGTGAATCCTGTATCTCATGATTGGTTTAGAATTAGGAGAAACCAATGCTTCCATTGCGTCGGAACGTGCCAAAACCCTAAGAACGACTGACTTCTTGCTTGATTCTGACCATAGTGGAAAGCAACGTTTTAGCAACGGCAACGGCAACGGCAACGCGTTAGCAACGGGTTAGCAACGGGTTAGCAACGAGGGCAACGTTTGGAGCTAGGCGTTGCGATAAAGTTATTTATTTTTCAAAATTTGTATATATATTTTTTCTGTTATTTTCAATATTTTGACATATATAAGGTGGGATATGACTAAATATACCATAAATTGTAGTATAAGACATACATAGCACATATTATTGACGCTACACTAGTTACTATATGATTCACCATTCACAACTATGTCAATAGTGAAATCAATCATCATGGAAGAGTACCCTTAGCATTGAAGGCCAAGGATGAAGCTTTTGTCCATCATGTGCATTGTGTAAGTGGATTATTAGAAGAACATGGGAAATCCAAAGTATCAATCTATCTCAAGATGATAAGGCCCAAAAAGAAAAGCATACATAAATGAATCTCTACTCTTCTAAAGCTTTTTATGTCTTCCTCATTCTCCACACTTTTTGTATTGCATTTATTAGAGACTTTGGATAAGATCTTACATAAGACTTCATATAATTTCTTATTTTTTCCTAAGAAAAATATATTTTATGGTATTTTTTTGAATTTAAAAAAATGACTGCAAAGCAACGTGTTGCGAACGTCGCAACGTTGCGAAGTTGCGGTGGCGAAGTTGCGGACCGTTCGCAACGCGTTGCGATGCAACTATGATTCTGACCTCCAGAGACCATGCTCGAATTGATGACATCATCAATGATATCATCAATTCGTAACCGCCCTTGGAAAACCTATATAAGGAGGGGTTGGCCACATTCATTCTAAGTCTTTTCAATACCATTCTTGGGAGCTAAAGGAGTCGTGACCACCAAGTAAGTACTCTCCAAGTTCGAGTTCCAGTTCTTGTCTTGTTCCTTGTTCCAGTCTTGTCTAGTCTAGTTCTTTGACATCCAGTCTTGTCCTCTTATAATCTCGTAGGATGAGATCTTGTCGAGTGCTTTCTTGTATCTAGTTCATCTCCTAGAAGGGAGTTCTTGTAATCCAGATATCTTGTCTCATACTTACGATCCCGGGTTATGGGATCTCCTGTATCATCTCTAGTCCAGTTTTCCATACCTATTTTTCCATACCTATTGGTCCCGGTTTGTGGGACGTCTTGTATTGGCTACATCTTCTTGTATTATTTTCCCTATGTGGGTGTTCTTGTAATTATAAGTGTATTTCCGAAATCTTATCTAGTGAAGTCAGAGAGCACAATCTAGTGCTCCCCTGACAAATATCACCTTTTATGATATGGATTCCCATTCCATTATGAAAGTTTTGACTTGAACTTCCTATTACAGTATTTAAAGATCACTTGTCTAGGGTTTTTGCTTAAGCCACAATTGGCTTAAATGAAACCAAAAAGTAACTCTGTAATCCTTCTAAAAGGAAGAGTTCTTTAAAAATTCCATTGTTTTTGTGGCACTTTGCATCCTTACAAGGGATGCAACTTATGAAACATAACAACTATCTATTGAACTTTGTTCTCGGTTCAATTAAATGTGCTCATGGATTTAGGAAAACTTTTCTTAAGTTGTCATTCTACTTGGATGCATGAAAAATTACACAAGCAAGTGTAAAATCTCTTTCTAAACCTGACTTTATTATTCTCTAAGTATCTCTTGGACTTAGAGTCATCAAAGAAGTTTGCAAGTAGTCATGTTTTCTTGCTCATCTCGATGGAAAGAAAAGTGAATTCTTGACTTTCTTATGCTTGCTTTTACTAAGCAAGACTTCTAATCATACTTAATGGAACTCGTCATTAAGTATGTGATACCCAACTTCCAAGTATCACTTTGGGAAAGAATGAACTAGTTACTTGAGTTGCAAGGTAACTACTAACTTTGAAACTAACTAGTTTTATGTCTTCCCAAATGTCTAACTTGAGCTTGAAAAAATAAAGTAAATACTAGTAAAGTACATTCATACTTAGCAAACAATCATGCTTTGTCATATGCAAATGCATGTTCTTGCATGCATGTGTTGGCATGTTTTTCTTTTCATGCCCTAAACTAAATCAAGCAATTCTTGAGCTTGCAATGCATGCATGTCATGCACCCATGCACAAACATACTAACTTGGCTTCCTTTAAAAGATATAAAAAGCAAGTGCACAAGCTTGAGTTCATCAAATTCCTTCTCAAACAAGAAGGAAGCGTGTGTTGTGCATGAAAACATACTTTTGGAAGGAGAAATGCATAAACAATCGTTCATTTAAATGCATGAAGTGGAAACGACGATTCATAGATGCAATCAAGTGCTTGATGAGTGTTCCAATACATCTATGCTTGTCTATTTTGCTTTCATTGATCTCTCAAAAGCTGCATAAACATTATAAAAGGTGAAGACTGCTACTTAGCTTCAATGATAAATAAATGCAATTTAGATGAAAGCAAAGAGCAAAGCAAGTGTTTAAATGAAACCATCAACTTGGAAAATACTTATCTTTGGATCGAGCTATGTCCTTGCATTGTTCAAGAGAAGTGCCACTCCATTCACATTAGCTATTTAGATGTACGTCCTTCACAAAGAAGCATAGAGAAATCACCCATTCACTTGCTTGTCTCCTCAGCATCATAGATTATCCAAACTCGGTATCTTCCACGAATGTTTGGGTTCGAATCGTATGAACTTCGACAAGGAGGAGTTGCTGAGTGTAATTTAATGATCTTGTTTAGTATATATCGCATCGAGAAGTTACTCAAATAGCTCAATGTCTTCGGGTTGAAGCGACGTGAGCTCGAGTTCCATGCGCTGCAAGATTTGAAACGTGCACTTTTGTTGTCTAGAACCTAGGACATATATTGATGGATTTTTGATCTGAGTTAATTATCTAACTGAATCTTCTTGTGCTCATGGATGGACAGCCTTCCTAGTACTCATGAGGTAGCAGGTTCGATCCTTTCAATCTCTTTACCTGTTATGGTGGTAGTTCTCTTTTTTTTTGCTTCACCATAATCAGAGTGCTACGATAAATATTGCATAAAAAGATACGTGGTCATCATAACTTGCGGCACTGTGGCTCAGTCAATTCCTCCTCTATGGAACAGGCGCAAATCACACATATACGTAATCTTCAGGCAGTCGTTTAGCACGCATGCTTCAGTATAGTGGGTAAGACAATTCCCTGAATGTCTACAGATGCAGGGTTCGATTCCGGACACCGCCAAGTATGGAGATAGTCATCCTTTTGCCTCCGAGCTCTTTCACAACACCGCAAGCACCACGTTTCATCACAAGATGTAAAAAATTCTGTAGTACAATACCATATGAATGATGGTCGGCTTCGTGGTTAAGATAACAAACCGCGAACTCGTAAATTCTGAGTTTGATTCGTTCCGTGCTCGTGAGGGCAAACTTTGCTCAACATTTCTTTTGCTCGAAATGGTGTTGGGCTATCAAGGATGAAAAGTTCGCGAGGGAAGAAGGAAAAATGTCAAATAAAGATCCGTGAAGGGAGGATATTTCATGCTATGAAATAGATGAGATAGACCTTCATAATTCCTCTTAAGCTAGGTCACCATGGATCCTATAAGCTCTGATACCAATGCAAGAGGGAATGGACCACCTTCTTGGGAAGGTGGATTATAACCATCCATGTGTCGATCATGTAATTGCATGCACGCGAAGTGTCCCAGGTAATTGGAGTTAACTCAAGTGGATGCTTTTAGAAGGTTCTAGATCGCTTTGGGCAAAACTCATCCCATACTCCCCATGGGGGTTGAACGGAAGACCTTCCCCTTCACACCCTTGAGACTTAACCGCTAGGCTAAGTGGATCACTTGTTTACAAGGGAACATGACCTACTACGTAAGTGTAATCTTGAGATCTTTGGTCATACACACAAGTGACCAAACGGTGTTCGATTTCAGATTTGTTTGAACCGGCTCGACCCTTAGATCATAGACTTACTTTATTACACTCTTACTTTATTACACACGAGTGACCAAACGATGTCCGATTTTAGATCTGTCTGAACCGGTCAGACCCTTAGATCATGGATCACAGCCCTTAACAAAATATATACCTATGCTGGCATATACCCATGGTCTTAGGTTAGGAGATTGTTGGAAAAAGAAACCTTCCATAAGATGGTTACACATATTCTTCAAGAATTTTCAAGGAGTTAGATTTATGGCAAAGTTAACATGATCAAATCATATCAAAATATGGACAAAATGGTCAAATTTTGTAGGGATTTTTTGTTTCAGATTTGGATACTACTCTTCAAGAGCTAACCATTGATATATGATACTTAGCAATTGGAGCATATATGAGGGTCCAAAAGTCAAACCCTAATTTGCAGGTCAAAGTCAAAGTTCTTAAAAATAAGTCAAAATAAAGTTGCCCCATGTCATGATCTTCTTGTTTTCATCCTATGGATACCATTAGCCCTAAATAAAGTATGCCATAATAGTTAAAGCAGGAGACCTCGCTTCACCTTGGGAGGGTTGGAATTAGGGTTTCCTCTTTTTCAAAGGATGGGTAGCAGCTAGGGTTGGTGCTTCTTCTTCAACAACGAGGACATCAGCTTGAAGCCTTTCTACACATGGAGGTGATCATCTTGATCTCATGTGCATTTATGTGCATATTTTTATGTTTCTTTGTTACACTGATATATTTCATATTTTGGAATGTATGGCATATTTATGGAGCTTTGCTTCTTCATCTCTCTATGATTTTGTTTATTCTCTCTCATGTCTCTATTTTATTTGTCTCTAGATTGATTGTGGGGTTTAACAACCGAAAATTGGTATCCAAGAAGATGGAAATAGTGCACATAGAACATGTTGGAAATAGTGCATCTTGTAGAAAGATAAGAGCATCATGGAAGACACAAGTCAAGCTAAATTCATTGTTTAGTAGGTGGGAACAAGTCACTCATCAAGGCAATTTGTCAAATGATTGCTAAGTATATGAACCGAAGGAAGTTAGCTGCAAGAGTGATCACGTTAGTTTACGTGAGGTATTTTCTTGCTTCAAAGCATTTTTAGCTATGGCTGAAAATTTTTCTTCACAAAAGCTTTTGACTCTACGCACGGATCGTGGTGGTGAATACATGTCACATGAGTTTAATGCTTTTCTTCGTGAAAAAGGTATTTCACACCAATGTACAGTGCCATATACACCTCAACAAAATGGTGTTGCCGAGCATAAAAATAGAATTTTACTTGAAATGGCACGATGTATGGTTAAAGGAAAGCATCTTCCTCATAAGTTTTGGATGGAAGCGGTCATGTGTGCAAACTATGTGTTGAATCGCTCCCCTACAAAAGCATTGAGAGTCATCACTCCTTATGAGGCTTGGAATGGTCATAAGCCTATGGTTAGTCATATGCGTGTGTTTGGTTGTTTGGCATATGCTCTTGTGCCATCACAACAATGTCACAAACCTGATGACAAGGCAAAGAAATGTATATTTCTTGGTTATAGTGCTGAAAGTAAGGGATATCGGTTGTACCATCCATTGACGAACACAATTATTGTGAGTCGAGATGTGATATTTGCTGAAAATTCAGTTTTCCCTCTACTTGAATGCAAAAAACTGCCAACAGTTAGCTCACAAGATGTGTTCGATACACTCATGCCTTTGTTCCAAAATGGTGCGCTTAACTATGGCCATGTAGAACAGCCAATTGAGGTTCAAAGGACTGAAAAATTCCAGCCAAATAGGGCTGAAAATGCAGAGAATTTCCAGCCAAACATGGCTGAAAAAATTCATCCAAAAATTGTCAAAAATGTTGGAAATTTCCAGCCACATATGGCTGAACATTTGCGTCAAAATATGGCTGAAACTGAGCATGAAATTCAGCCCACGCATGATGTACATATTGAAGATGTTTTACATGATGAACGCATTTCTATCAAGAGTGCACAATCTATGCCAAAGTGGCTGAAACAAACTTTGCAGGACAGCAAATTGAGTGCACCTTTACTTGGTAGAACAAGATCAAGCTCTCACCATGCATCAAGTAATTTTGTGGATTATTCTCTTATTGCTAGAACATGTAATGAAGAGCCACTTTCTTTTGAAGATGCATGTGACGATCCACAATGGATGAGTGCTATGCAATCAGAAATGGATTCCATACATAGGAATGGTACTTGGGAGTTATGTGAATTGCCAAAAGGAAAGAATGCTATTGGTACAAAGTGGGTTTACAAGATTAAGAGAAAATCTGATGGTAGCATTGATCGCTACAAAGCTAGATTGGTTGCCAAAGGATATGCGCAACAATATGGCATTGACTATGAGGAAACTTTTGCACCTACTTCATGCATGACTACCATTCGTACCGTGGTTGCATTGGCTGCCCATCGAGGTTGGAAAGTGCATCAATTGGACATAAAAACAGCCTTCTTGAATGGAGATTTGCAAGAAGAGGTCTATGTGAAGCAACCTCCTGGATTTTCTATGAAAGGGAAAGAGCATATGGTTTGTCGCTTGCATAAAGCCTTGTATGGTCTCAAGCAAGCTCCATGTGCATGGTATGACAAAATACATAAGCACTTGATTGCTCTTGGCTTCACATGTAGTCTGATTGAAAGCACACTCTATGTACGCAAAAATGGGGCTGATCTTATAGTGCTTGTTCTTTATGTCGATGACATACTCTTGACTGGTTCATGTGATGCAAAACTTGACATTCTTATGGCTGATTTGCAGCATACTTTTGATGTCACTTATCTTGGTCTTTTGAGCTACTATCTTGGCATCCAGTTTGTATCCGTTGAGGGGGGAATTGTTATGCATCAAGCAAAGTATGTTGGAAAACTACTTCAGCGTTTTGACTTTGAGGATTGTAAGCCAGTTTCCACACCAGTTGAGACAGGATTCAGGTTCTCAGTTGAGGATTCCAGTGATGCATTTGACACTTCTCTTTATCAGCAAGTTGTGGGATGTCTTATATATGCATGCAACACAAGGCCGGATATATAGTATGCAGTTTCCCAGTTGAGTCGATTCATGCATAGCCCTGGCACTAAGCATTGGCAAGCGGCGAAACGTGTGTTTAGATATCTTCGAGGCACTTTGAGCTTAGGTCTCTTTTATGGCAGAGATGTTCAGCCATGCTTGCATGCTTTTAGAGATAGTGATTGGGCTGGTTGTTATGATACTCGTGTGTCCACTAGTGGTAATTGCTTTTTCTTTGGAGACTCATGCATATCTTGGTTGAGTAAGAAGCAACCTACAGTGGTGACATTGAGTTGTGAAGCTGAGTATAGGGCAGTTTTCACAGCTACAGTGGAGTGTATATGGCTGAGACGCCTATTGATGGATCTTTGCATGGAGATTGATGTTGCTACGCATATTCTCATAGATAGTCAGAGTGCTTTGGCTATTGCACGAAACCCAGTGTTTCATGCATGAACCAAACATATTGAGGTGCATTATCACTATGTGAGAGAGTGCCTTCATGCAAGAGATATTGATCTGGTATATGTGCCTACACAAGATAATGTGGCAAACATATTCACCAAAGCTCTTCCACGGGAAAAGTTTGAAGCTTTTCGCAAAGCTTTAGGCTTATTATCTTGTGGGGGCTGATCTGTCACTCCGTGTATGTGTTCACATCATTCGCTCCAGGGGGGTTTGTTACACTTATGTGTTCCTTGAGTAGCTTTGATGTGAACCTTTTCCCTATACATGGGCACTTTTTACTCTAGTGCTGGCTAGAGGTTTTTTTCCCCATGTTACCACATACTTGATACTCTCATATGTGGTGGTAATTTGTACTTAGGGATATTATTCAGCTCTTACTTCAGTTTTAGTTCATCGATCAATAGAGAGAGCTATTCTAGCCATCGTCTTCTCCGTGTGTCTTGCTACGTTTGTGCTCTTTGTGTGTGCTTCTCGTGTGTCTCTCACACTTCTACACACACCCAACAGGTACCCTGTGTGGAGCTTGTGCTAGTGTGCCCATATCCATAGGAGGACTCATAGAAGAATTTCACTTTTTTATTCAAGATAACTACTCCTATGAATTTCTCATAGTTCAACCCTTTATTTGTGAGAATCGTATGGAAACTAAAGCCATGGATGATGGGTCTACCTATGCTAGAATTGAGTCTAAGGATGGAATGCAATCACTTCAAGTCATGACGGTAGGAGTGAATCATCCTAGGAATCAATTTTCAATTAGAAAGAAACCTATTTTTACTCAGGATCATGAGCATGCTTGTAGTGATTGTGCACCTCGATTCATGTTTGGAGCTACATATGATCAAAATTTCGGATAGAGTCCATTGTTGAGTGGGACAATGGTGGATATTGGTTTGACATCTCACAACCAACCAATGTGTACAATAGTTTGTCACTTTGTTTTCCACATTCTAGATTAGATTTTCTTCATAAAAGTCAATTCTCAAAGTCTTTCATCCAAAAAACCCCAAAAATTTATAAAACCAACAAAATCATGAAACATGATGAGAATATTGAGCATGTGATTGAGATATCTCATTGTTTCTCTACTCTCGAGGAGCTCAAGTTATGTCTTCAACAAAATTCTAATTCCCACATTATTCTTCTTTCTTCCCTTGATGAGTATGCTCTAATCCAAGAGTATGCTCTCAATGTTGACAAGTGCTCAAAATTTAACCAAACACATGATGCCTTAGTTGAGACAAAGTACAAAACTGTAGACAAAAAAATCAAACCCATAGCTCAACCATTACCCCAAGGAAGTAATGAAAAAATTATTAATGTGAAAAACGATCCAATTCTTCGGGATAAGAAAAACATAGGACATACATTCACAGATGAGACAATCAAACAGGTGAAAATTGGTAGAGACGATGACTTTCTTTTGCCAACAGAGAGATAAATTTGAGATTCATACGTAGCCATGGAAAAGCCTTGACTATGTATCCTCATGAGATTGGTTGCGTAGATCCTAAGCTAGTTGCACCCATGATAATCTTTACTATTCCACATATTCTATGGAATCTTCACCCTATAATAGTTCCAAGGCTCACTTACCTAAGTGAATGAAACTACTTAAGGAGAATATAAACATGAGAATTTTAGAGCCATCTTTTGCACCTTACTCAAATAGATGGTTCATTGTGCCTAAAAAGAATGGGAAAATATGTTTATTCAAGATCTCCAACCTCTCAATAAAGTCACCATAAGGAATGTAGGAACAGGATCCATTGTGGATGAGTTTGTTGAATCACTTTCAGGATATTCTATCTATTCAATGGGTTATTTATATTCGGGATATGACCAATTCCAATTAGCAATTGGTAGTCGTGACATAACCACAATGAAAACTCCTTTAGGCTTAGTACGAATGTGTACTTTACCTCAAGGAGCGACTAATTCTCTGGCTTATATGATGAGTGCTATGAATATGGTCTTACATGATTTTATCCCTCATATAACCATGCCATTCATTGATGACATTCCAATTAAAGGGAGTGAGCAATGTGTGAAGGACATTACTTTAGATTCATCTGGATGTCGCAAATTTGTTCTTGACCATATCTCTGATTGTGAACAGATATTTCAATGATTTGAAGAGGTAGGTCTCACATTTTCCATAGAAAAGTCTGTTTTTGGTGTCAAAGAGGTTCTTATTGTTGGACATTTATGTGGTCATTATGGTCGAAAGACTTACCCACAAAAATTTGATGCCATTAGCAAGATTTCCTGAAACATGTAACAATGTGAGTGAGGTACGCAGATTTCTTGGTGCTTGCATCTTTCATGTATTTGGATCCCACACTTTGCTCATGTTGTTGATTGTCTCTATGACTTGTTGAGGAAGAAAAGAAACTTTATTTGGACTAAGAAACATACACAAGCTATGCGTAAATTGAAGAAATTATTACTTGAAGCTCCCATCCTTAATCGTGTAGATTATTCTGTTAACAAACCTAATATATTGACTGTTGATACTAGTCCTATTGGTATAGGTTGGGTCATAAGTCAAGATAATAGTGAAGGAAATAGATATTCAATTTGGTTTGGGGCTGAAATTTTACATGAAACGCAACGAAAGTATCCACAGATCAAATGAGAACTATGGGGTATGGTAACAACTTTGAAAGCAGACAAAGAATATTTCATAGGTGCAAATGTCAAAGTTGAGACTGATTGTTTGCCTCTCATTGGAATGATAGCCAATTGTTCATCTCCTGATATAGCCATGCTTAGATGGATCTCATATATTAAGTTCATAAATCCTGAGTTAGTTCATATTTCAGGTAAGTCAAATTCAGTTGTTGATATGTTATCGAGAGCTAGATTTGATGATGATCTTGAAAGTGATCTAATAAAGAATGTGAACTTAGTCGACTATGTTCCACATATATACAAGTATGAGCAATTTCATGGGTTTGAGTATGAAGATGATTGAAGAGACATAGGAAAGTATATGAGTACACTACAACCATTACCTAGCTGGACTATGAATAGATTCTGTAACATTAGGAAACAAGCTTATAATTTTTTCCTATGTAATGGTTATCTTTGGGGACATGCCAAGGGTAAGGTTAAGAATCCACGAGTCCTAGGAAAGCGAGGTCTTCAACTGCAAGTAATGAAGGAAATGCATGAGACATTATGGGCAGGTCATAAAGGATTTTTTGGAACATATGAAAAAGTTAGAAGTGCCTATTATTGGCCTAGGATGTATGTTGAATATTGGTGGCTATGTTTCTACATGTTCTACTTGTCAACTTCATTCATCAATAACATAGAGATCCATTGCATCTTACTTATCCACCCTATGTTCACTACAAGTGGGTACTAGATCTTGTAACTATGCCTAAAGGTATTGACAAAATGTGTTACATTGTACTTGCAAGAGAAGACTTAACTAATCATGTAGAGGAACATGCACTACAATCTAAGACCACTCACAATGTTTGCAAATTCTTGCTTGAATATGTCACAAGCCGCTTTGGGTACATAGAGAAAGTAGTTGCCGATCATGGAGAGTTAAATGCGAGAGAAGCTAAAGAGTTCTTTGAACATCACGGTATTCGTTTGTCTCTCACTACTGCATATAATCCAGAGGCCAATGGTAAAATAGAGAGACGGCATACACCTATTATGAAATCCATATCTAAAGCATGTAACGGTGACATCAAACAATGGCCTAGATTCTTACCTTTTACACTTTGGGTAGATAGAATGATGTACACACGTACTACTGGGTATATGCCTGCTGAACTCATGTACTATTAAAAATCATTGTTTCCAATTCAGTCTCATATTTCTGCATGGTCAAATTTGCCTTGGTATGAAAACATGTCTACTGATGATTTTTTGAGTTTGCACATTAAACAGTTAGAACAAGGTAAATTAAGACTTGATGATGCTGATGAAAAATTAAGAGAATCTAGAATGAAGAACAAGTATTATTTTGATAAAACTCATTGATTGCAGTCCTAAGCCGATTGAAGTAGGATATTGGGTGCTCATTTATGATAGAACATTTGATTCTCAATATGATGCACGCAAAAAGCTCACTCAATGGTGGTTTGGGCCATACATTGTATCAAAAGTCAACAACAATGGTATGTATGCTCTTTGTGAATTAAATGGTGTTGCACTAAAAACTTTGATTGCAGGTAAAAGGATAAAGCTATTCAAAAAACGTGATAATGATGAGTACATTTTGGATGAGGACATTGAAGAAGATGACAACAATGAGGCCGATTCGTATATAGAAGTATCCATGATAAAAATAAAAATAAAAAAATAGAAAAAGGAATATCATTTCTTTTTCAAGTTCATGTTTTTTCAATTTCATTCCACTTTTTTTTTCCATTCTTGCTTGTTTCCAATTTCACTTCATGCATTTATCATTTCAATCTTTGCATTGCATCGCATATCCACATCACTCGAGTCAAAAGGGAAAATGATGGTCTCTCTGCTTGTGTAAAATTGTATGGTAAGTAGTAATTTATCTACTAAGAAATTGATTATAATCTAGGATTATGGAAAGATAGGGCATGTAGACTTGGAGGTTTATTTTGGTGACATGACTTTCATATATAAACATGCATATGTATCCTGTATCGAAAGCATAATTGTTGAAGTCCTAGCTCCTGCTACTACATGTTTCTACATCCTTAGTTCACCGCATAGCACTTGTATCGGAGTTTAAACGGCTGTTCTACATCATCAAAAATGATTGTACCTTGTATCGGGGTTTAATTTTTCCCTGTCATAAAAAAAAAGCTACTACATATTATCAGGAATTTTGCACTTTCTTCCACCCCAAAAAAGTGATCGTAACCATAAATTTGCCGAATCATCATTAAAAAAAAAAGAGCAAGCCAAAGGAAGCTAAGGAGGCATAGTAGAATAAATCACGGGCTATATAGGTATATTTATGCATTAGTGGAGTTTTGTTAGATTTCCTTGCATGTTATTAGAGAAAGAGCATATTCATATTTATGTAGGAACTAAGTTGACCTAAAATAAGCTAAAGATGAAAGATGTCTCTTCAAAATCCTAAATCTTTGTTTATAATCGTATTTAAGGTAGATTGCTTTATGAAAAAGGTACAATTTTTTCTTCAAGATGAGAGGAATTGATGCCTAAAAGGACTCAAAACATTCACTTCCACTTCATATTGATGCTTGTTTGTTTTCTTTCTTGTTGTCAATATTGCCTCTTCACATATATTGCATAATTGTTCATGCATATTCATGTTGCTTGTTTGAATTCTTTCTTTCATGCAAATTTTGCTTCATGCCACGTTGCCTACTCATTTATCCATATAATCAATTTTTTTCCATGTTTCTTATGTTTCCTATAAAATAATTTGATGTGTGGAACTTTTTGTTTTTCAGAAAGACTAGAGTAGCGCTTCCGGAGGAATCGCAGGTTTAGTGGGGGCGAATGTCATTGAGATTTTCTCTTCTCTCTCATTCATGAAGGCCTACAGTAAACACATTCGGTGAAGGTAGCCTAAATTCTCGGAGAAGTCCAAGATGCATCAAGGATGTCAAAGGGAGTTCACATGCAAACTTTGGAAGAAATCAAGCAAATCCAAGGTAGCGGTCAAAGCTGGTCAAACTTTGGAAATTTGGGTAAAAATCACAATGTCTCCAAATCACATGAAAATTCATATACTTGTAAATCCTATCAAAGGAATTCCATAGCCCGAATTTCACATGAAAATGGATTTTCTAGCACATTGATATGCCATGTGCATTTTGTAAAAAATGTAATTTTTCCACTTAGACCCTACAAAATGTTGTATAGGAATTTTTGTTAGCCATATAGTTTGACATGTATAAAGATTATATGTGGCTACATATTTCTACAAATTTTCAAGGCTATCAGAGCTTCCTAGATACCTTAATGCCACCTTGCAAACTTCCAAATGTAGTCAAACTTGTATAAGGGAGATTCGGATGCGAGTTTCTTCTACATATTCTTTAAGAGACCTTTCAAAACATAGTCCTACAAATTTTCATCTTCATCAAAGGATATTTGAAGGGTCAAAGAACACAAAATCCAATTTTCAAGGTCATCGCAGTTTCCTAGAATAAGAAAATTGGAGGCTTGAAGGGCTACCACATGGCAAACAATGATTGGACCATGTTGTATGGTCAGGATGAGCTCACATTCAAGGGTGGAGATGCACTAAAGCATAAAGCAAGGAGGATCCGCAAGTTTTTTTCATTGGATAAGCTTTTTTGATGATCAAAGATCAATAATGCAAAGTTTCTCCAAAAATAGTAGCTTATCTTATCCAAATTGATGTCAGCACTCATCTAACGGTCTAGATCAGCCCCAGATCCAATGGTGGAGAATGAATGTGCCTATTTTTCCCCCCTTTGCCCTAGATATCATGTAAAGAACCAATCTTAGCCATCCATTTAATAAATCCAATAGTTGCGATGAAAAGCAGTTGATGTTAGGGTTGAGAGTTGATTTCTCTAGATCCAAGGGCCAAAATTCATTCAAAAAGCTATATAAACCCCCTCCAAACTCCTAGTGTCAGGGGAGCACTAGATTGTGCTCTTTGACATCACTAGACAAGATTACAGAAATACACTTATGATTACAAGAACACCCACGTAGGGAAGATAATACAAGAAGACGGATTTGATACAGGACGTCCCACAACTCGGGACCAATAGGTATGGAAAATTGGATTAGAGATGATACAGGAGATCCCACAACCCGAGATCGTAAGTATGAGACAAGATGTCTCGATTACAAGAACTCCCTTCTAGGAGATGAACTAAATACAAGAAAGAACTTGACAAGATCTCGTACTACGAGATTACAAGAGGACAAGACAGGATGTCCAAGAACTAGACTAGACAAGACTAGAACAAGAAACAAGACAGGAACTGGAACTGGAACTTGGAGAGTACTTACTTGGCGGTCACGACTCCTTGAGCTCCCAAGACTGGTATTGGCAAGACTGATTATGAATGTGGCCAACCCCTCCTTATATAGGTTTTCCAAGGGCAGTTCTAGGGCGGTTACGAATTGATGATGTCATCAATTCGTAGCATGGTCTTTGGATGTCAGAATCAAGCAAGAAGACAGTCGATCTTAGGGTTTTGCACGTTTCAGACGCAATGGAAGCATTAGTTTCCCCAAATTCTGAACCAATCATGAGATATAGGATTCCCATGGAATCTGAGAGTTTCCTTTGTCCATGACATTAC
This sequence comes from Ceratopteris richardii, assembly GCA_020310875.1. NCBI lineage: Eukaryota > Viridiplantae > Streptophyta > Polypodiopsida > Polypodiales > Pteridaceae > Ceratopteris > Ceratopteris richardii. The sequence goes on from CM035415.1 coordinate 146,986,202, forward strand.
CTCCCCCTCAAGCGACGAGTTCCACGAGGAGCGGTCACGTTCTCTGGTCTCAGCTTCATTGGATTTTTCTTATGGAATTCTCGAACCTTGATTGGTGTTCTTTGAAGGTTTTTTGTAGGTTCCCAAGTACGATCCCTGATGTCATACCCTTTCTAATGAATAAGGTACTCTAATCTTCCTTCGGATATTCTTGAATCTAGGACATGCTCAACTTCAAATTCTTCATGATCATCAATCTCAATAGGTGGTGAAGGACTAGGTTTCTCCCCCCTCAATGGTGAAATCTGACATGGTTCCAACATGGATACATGGAAAACTGGATATATTCTCATGGTACTTGGTAGCTAGAGCTTGAAGGTGACTCGATTAATCTTGGCCAAGATGGTAAATGGACCAAATCTTTGATGATCTAACTTTTCACAAGGCCTTGAAGTTTGCAAATTGTTTCTGAGTAACCATACTTTATCCCCAATTTGATACGATGGATTCTGGACACGATGTTGATCTGCATAGTACTTATATTGTTGTTGAGCTTTATGGATCTCTTCCTTGAGTTCTTTGTGAATGTCCATCAGGTACTGGGCCTTTTCTCTGGCAGCTGGGTTCTTGACATGATTAGAGAGTTGTATATCCATCCTTGGATGTTGTCCATAGTTTGCAAAGAAGGGAGTTTGCTTAGTAGATGCATGAACACTATTGTTATAGGCAAATTCTGCAAAGGGTAACAACTCAAACCAATCATTTTGGTGATAGTTGCTAGTGCAATGGAGATATTGCTTTAGGACTTGATTCACTCGTTCTGTTTGTCCATCAGTCTGTGGATGATTTGCTATAGATAGTTTAACTTGAACACCAAGGAGCTTGCAAAGACTGTTCCAAAAGTTGGATATGAACTGTGGACCTCGATCAGTGACAATATCATGAGGCAATCCATGAAGCCTAAAGATGTATCTGAGAAAGAGTCTAGCAGTGGCTCCACCTGTGATTGCCTTTGTAGTTGGAATGAAGTGTGCCATCTTTGTGAATCTATCCACAATAACAAGAATGGCATCATACTTATCTGACTTTGGTAGATCTGTGATGAAATCCATAGATAATGAAGCCCATGGCCTTTCTAGAATAGGTAAAGGTTGCAAGAGGCCATGAGGCTTATGTCGTGGTACCTTAGATCTATTGCAAGTGTCACAGGTTCGAATATATTCTTTGACTTCCTTCCACATTTGAGGCCACCAAAAATCCCTAGATATGAGTTCTATTGTTTTATTTACTCCAAAATGTCCTGCTACACGGTTGTCATGACGTTGTTGAAGTACTTGGATCTTGGGCTTTCCTGGAGGGACATATAATAGGTTCTTATAGAATAGTAACCTGTCCTTTTCCTGGAATTCATTTACTTCTTGGATTTTTCTTTATTGAGTTTTTTTCTTAACATTACAAAATAATTCATCTTGTGGTAGATTCTCACGGATCAAATGATTCAAGGCTGAATCTTCAGGATGGGTTGAAGAGATAGCTACTAATTGGAGATGCTCAGGCTTGAGTAATACACTCTCTTGTTGATCAAAGGCCTCTTCACCCTTCTTTGGTGCAAGGTAAGATCTTCTTGACAAGGCATCTGACTGACACTGTTGCCGTCCTGGACGATATGTGATGACAAAGTAGAACCTGGATAAAAAGTTACTCCATCGAGATTACCTTCTGTTGAGGATGCAGGTGGTCATAAAATACTCTAGGTTCTTGTGATTTGTATACACGATAACTTTATGAGCTACTCCTTGTAGATGGTGATGCCAAGTGTCAAATGCATCCACTATGGCAAGAAGTTCTTTATCATGAATTTCATAATTAATTTCTGGAGGAGAAAATTTCCTTGAATTATATGCAACTGGATGTAGGTGTCCATCATCTCCATATTGTGAGAGAACAACCCCTAGGGCAAAGTCTGATGCATCTGTCTCTAGGAATAAGGGCTTGGTAGAATCAGGATAAACTAGAATTGGAGCAATAGTGAATGCTGATTTCAAGGTCTGAAATGCTTTTTCTGCTTCTTCGGTCCATGATAATTTGGAGTTCCATGTAAGCTTTCTAAGAGGTGTCACTATCTTGGAGTAATCATTTATGAATATCCTATAGAAATTGTCAAAACCCAGAAAACATTGTACATCTCGAACACATGAAGGTGGTTGCCAATCAAGGATTGTCAGAATCTTCTTAGGGTCCATAAAAATTCCTTTATCTTATACAATGTACCCTAAAATTCCACTTCTATCTTATGGAAAGAGCACTTCTCCAATTTCGCATATAATCCTTTTTCTCTTAGTTTCTCTAGGAATATCTTTACATGACATTCATGATCCTCAAGATTTTTGGAGAATATCAAGATATCATCAAGGTATATTACAACAAAATCATCTAAATATTCTCAAAAGATATCATTCATCATATGCTGGAAGACAACTGGAGCATTTGTAAGATCGAATGGCATAACTACATATTCTAAATGCCCATACCTTGTTCGAAATGTTGTCTTCCATTCGTCTCCCTCTCTGATCCTGACAAGATTGTAAGCTCCTCGAAGATCAATTTTCATGAAGAATTTTGCTTTTCCAAGGCGTTCCAAGAGCTCTGATATGAGTGGTAGAGGGTATCTGTTTTTTATAGTGACTTTGTTCAATCCACGATAGTCTACACACATCCAGAGATTCCCATACTTCTTCTTTACAAATAGAATAGGAGCTCCTGCTCGAGACTTCGAGTGTTTGATAAATCCCTTTGCTAGATTCTCATCAATGTTCTTGCGTAGTTCTGTAAGTTCTTTTGGGATAGTTTGTAGATTGGTCCAAAGGGTGGTTGTGCTCCCTCTTGAAGATCTATGGGGCAATTGTACGGTCTATGCTCTGGGAGGATATCTGCATTCTTCTTTTCAAAAACATCTTCAAAGCCTTTGTACTGATTGGGTAGCTGTACTGGATCATCTTTCTTGGATTCTTGAGCTTGTATGTTATAGATCATATACGTAGGTTCCTTCCTTACTGCATGTATGAAGGCTTTGGCTCCGACATATGTTGGGTTCTTTTGGATATCTCGACTGGTGATTTTAGTCTTTTCCCAATTAATGTCTGGATTATGCTTCTTTAACCAGGGCATTCCAATGATAACTAGATGTATTGGGCTCGATATTACATTGAAACATATATGGGATTCATGGTCACCAAGGTGTACTCTTAATGGTGTGGTTTCCATGGTTATATTCCCAGATGCTAGAGGTCGTCCATCTACTACTTCAACTACTACTGGTTTGTTCTTCAGAAGTATAGGAATTCCATGTTTCTTAACCAATCCTTCATCGATGAAACATGAGGAGGCTCCTGAATCTACTAGGGCTGTAAGGGAAAGGGTCTTCTTGGGCATGATTAACTTGATAGGTGCAAGACATGTTTCTATGGGTGTAGCTGGAATTATGAGACCCTTTCTTATATCATGGTCCAACTGCAGGGTCTCTTTTACAACTGGACTTCCTCGTTTCCCTTCTCTACAAGGGTGTTTCCCTTCTCTACAAGGGTGGCTACGACTTTGGAGTTTGTTCTCTTGTTTGGACAATTAATTGCAATATGTCCAGGGTTTCCATAGTAGAGACATAACTTATTAACTCTCCTTCTCTATTTCTCTTGTAGTGTTAGAGACTGAAACCTAGTTACATCTATTTGCATAGGTTCAGGCATGGACCCATCTTTAGTAGTCGGTTGGAAAGGTTTCCACCGGCGAGGTCTTCCTTCTACTTGTTTTTCTTGTTTCCTTTCAAAAAGTCAGTTATCACATTGAATAGCTTGCATGATATATTCATTCAATGTTTTAACCTCTGGCATCATGAGCAACAGGTCCTTCAGATCATCTCTTAAACCCCATCTGAATTGGCTTATGAAATAATCTTCGTGCCAACTGAGATCACATATCAACTGCCTAAATTCAGATGCATAGGTAGAGGCAGGGTGGTTACCTTGACGTAGCTTCCAAAGTTTTGTTTCTGCTACTCGACTTGTATCTACATCTCCAAATGTGGCAGAGAGTTCTCAAAGAAACCCCTCATAGTCCTGAAGTACTGCCATGTTCTTCTCCAAGATTGGCGCAAACCATGATAATGCTTGGCCATAGAGCAAGGTTCCAATAAACCCGACCTTGGATGCCCCGTCAGGGTATCTATCAGGTTGCATACGGATGTACAATTTAACTTGTTGGAGAAGTCCACGAAACTTTGTGCGATCCCCATCAAACATTTCTAGCATGCAAATCTTGGGCTCCTTCATAAATGATGTACTAGACGATTGATTCACTTGAATACTCCCTTGATTTGCTTGAGGACTCCCAATTCGTTCTTCTAATTCTTGGAGGAGGGCACCTACATGCACTGGATATCCCATCTCGACTTGTGTCTGTCGATGACTTAGGTCTTCGACTTGTTGTTGGAGACTCTGAAGTGATGCTACGATACGGAGCACTAGATTGTGCTCTCTGACATCACTAGACAAGATTACGGAAATATACTTATGATTACAAGAACACCCACGTAGGGAAAATAATACAAGAAGACGGATTTGATACAGGACGTCCCACAACCCGAGACCAATAGGTATGGAAAACTGGATTAGAGATGATACAAGAGATCCCACAACCCGAGATCGTATGTATGAGACAAGATGTCTCGATTACAAGAACTCCCTTCTGGGAGATGAACTGAATACAAGAAAGAACTTGACAAGATCTCGTACTACGAGATTACAAGAGGACAAGACAGGATGTCCAAGAACTAGACTAGACATGACTAGAACAAGAAACAAGACAGGCTCTGGAACTGGAACTTGGAGAGTACTTACTTGGCGGTCACGACTCCTTGAGCTCCCAAGACTGGTATTGGCGAGATTGATTATGAATGTGGCAAACCCCTCCTTATATAGGTTTTCCAAGGGCGATTCTAGGGTGGTTACGAATTGATGATGTCATCGATGATATCATCGATTCGTAGCATGGTCTCTGGATGTCAAAATCAAGCAAGAAGATAGTCGATCTTAGGGTTTTGGCACGTTCCGGACGCAATGGAAGCATTAGTTTCCCCAAGTTCTGAACCAATCATGAGATATAGGATTCAGAGTTTCCTTTGTCCATGACACCTAGGACATCATTGTTAGGCATCCATAGGTCCCTTGCTAGCACATGGTTTCCTTGAGACGATCACCGTCAGTTGAGCGTGTGAGGGTCCAAGGTGGGCTAGTAAGAGCATAGTTCACAGAATCAATTTTTAGAATTCCACTCTAGGATAGGCTCATAAACCCAGATTCTCTTTCTTTGCTCACCCTCAGTGGAGCGTGTGAGTGAGTTAGTGATAGTTTTATGAGTCTTAGACTTCTTTAGAAACACATTACGATCCTAGAAAGACATAGGGTCAATGAAGTGGAAGCTATCCTCTTATGTGTGACATTCGATTGAATTGTCATGGTGAGAGGGTTGTGCGGGCCACCTTTGACCAGTAGAATGCTTAGCTTGACGTTTCACAACATTCATGTATATGTATGTCATAAGAATATCTTCTAATTCATGTCTCTTGTCTCTTAGTCTCTTATATGTTTTTACATGTCTTCTATCTCTTTCTATGTGTGAGAAGGCTACACAATCATGCATTGAACCAGTGAGGATGATCCATTGAGATTGAGAGAAAAAGTTTCTATTCATTTATACATCATGAACCATATGCATTCATACCATTCACAAAAACCCATGCATATGATTCAGTTTCAAAAGTGTATAACAAGCTCCATTGTTGGACCATTCTTCCTTTCAAAAATTGATTCATGTGTGTGGTTTTCTTTTTGTTCTCATCATGCATGCATCCACAAGAACCCATGCATTTGAATTGATTTTTGAAAGTGTATAAGAAGCTCCATTGTTGGACCATTCTTCCTTTCAAAAATTGATTCATGTGTGTGGTTTTCTTTTTGTTCTCATCATGCATACATCCACAAGAACCCATGCATATGAATTGATTTTCCAAAGTGTATAAGAAGCTCCATTGTTGGACCATTCTTCCTTTCAAAAATTGATTCATGTGTGCGGTTTTCTTTTTGTTCTCATCATGCATACATCCATATGTTCCCCCCTTCTCATAATCATATCATGACATCTCTCCTCTCCATACCCAACTTCATCTTCACCTTCACATTTTTATCACAAAGACCTTCCAACACTCACTAGCTTCATACACTTTGCATATGTCGTGACCGGATCCGATCCACTCAGATTGTGATCACCCCCACAATGCTTCAGCTTCTATACCCACCTAGTGCCAATGGCCTTCTTTCCAGGAGGCAAGTCACATAAAGACCAGGTACCATTGTTCATCATAGCATCATATTCAGATTTCATAGCAGCCATTGAATTTTCTGAATTTTGTGCTTCATCAAATGAAACAAGATCATTTTCATCACAGAGACTAGACACACCAATAGCATAGCAATCTAATGCAAAAGAGGCACTACAAGAGCCTGAACGAGTAGCATATGACAGAGGTGCATCTAATTTGTTGTCACGCAAAGACTGCACTAGCCATTTTGACATAGTTTTTGCCTCCTCAATATCAGCTCTCTCATCAACAAGTGCATCATGTAAATCTGCATTAGAAACTCAATATCAGCTCTCTCATCAACAAGTGCATCATGTAAGTCTGCATCAGAAATGGAATGATTTGCATCATCGCATGAAACATGCAAATGTTGAGAAGTTGCCTCATTAGGACCATCACTAGACTATCCACCTATAAAAAGAGGCAGCAAAGTATCATACATGTCTTTGGAGCTAACAAATGTCTCCTTTGTACATGAAAGTAAAGGCTGAATAGCATCTTCCACGAAAACAACATCACGGCTAACCAAAATGTGTTTAGTCTGTGGATGATAGAGATGATAGCCTTTGCTTTAAAAACTATACCCAACAAAAATATATTTTATTGCTTTATCATCCAATTTCTTACGATGTTGTTCAGGCACTAATGCATGCCAAACAACCAAAAACACACCGGTGAGCAACAAATGGCGTACGACCATGCCAAGCCTCATATGGAGTGATAGATTGCAATGCTTTTGTGGGACATCTGTTAAGTACATATGCTGCACACATGACAACCTAAAGCCAAAAACTATGTGGTAAAGCCTGACTCTTGACCATACACCTCGCCATCTCCATGAGTGACTTGCTCTTTTGTTCAACAACTCCATTTTGTTGAGGTGTATACAACACTGTACACTGATAGTTTATCCCACATTTAGGCAGAAATGCATTAAAGTCAGAAGACATATATTCCCCCCCTTGATTAGAATAGAGGGTGCCCATTTTACATGTTGATAGATTTTCAGCCAAAACCAAAACCTGTTTGAAGCACATGAACACTTCAGGCTTTGCTTTCAATGGATATACCCATGCATGCCTGGAAAAATCATCAATGAAAGTCATGAAGTAAAGATAGTTTCCAAAAGAAGGTGTCTATATAGGACCACAAACATCACTATGTACAAGCTGCAATTTCTAAGTAGCTCAATTTAAACCATCTTTTGGGAAGGATGAACGTTACATTTTGCCCAAAATACAACCTTCATAAACATGTTTATTGGGTGCCTCAAGTTTGGGCAGAGAGGACACCATTTCAGATTTCTATAGGCATAGCAAACTAGCAAAATTTAGATGAACAAAGTGTGCATGCCAAAGCTTTGCATCTGACATAGCCTAAGAATCATGTACTGCATATGTCCAATTATTCATAGATTTTTCATAGTCTATGAGCTTATATAGCCCAACATAAAATGCCAGAAGTAATAATCACATCGCCGTTTGACAGATCATGAAATATACATCTGTCATCAACAAATTTCACAACCAAGCCAATCTTGGCTAATGCAGAAACTGATAACAGATTTTTCTTGATTCGTGGCACAAATAAAGCATCCGACAATGTAAAAGAACTGCCATTAGTAGTAGTCAAAATGATCTTACCAACTCCCATGACAGGATAAGAGGACTTATTGGTGCATGTGATAGTATTCCCTATAGGGGAAGGCTCAAGTGAAGTGAAGAAACTATGCTATGTGGTAATATGTTTGGTTTCCCCACTATCAAAGTACCAAACATCTGAGTCTATTGCAAACATAGCTCATGAGAAGATGGGTCAAAACTACAAACAGTAGTAAATGCCCATTCTCCATTCTGCACAAGGTTAGCAGACTCTGTTTTCGGTGTAGAGGCCTCTATAATAACCATTCCGCCCTCTTTTTTCTTTGCCTCCTTAGCAGCGAGTTTTGGATAACTCTTAATGACATGATCATTTCCTTAAAAGTATTTGCAAAACAATTTCTGCTTTTCTGATTTCTTCTCATCTTTGTCTCCCTACTTCGAATGTGCATCATTTACATATTTCTGCTTACTAGTAAATGATCTCCATTTACATTTGTCCTTTTGACTAGTCAGGAAAGCTTGATCTGCAACACACATAATAGACCTGTTCTGCCTAGATTGATCTTCTTGCAATAGAACAGAAACTAACTCTTCAAATGTTAAGGCATTTAGATTTCCTTTCATCATCAAATGAAGAGTGGAAGCAAAACTCTGATATGAGTCAAGAAGACCATTCAGAATAGTTTGCACAAGTGAACTATCAGGAAGGACTTCATCAGTAGAAATTAAATATTCCTTCAAATCTTTGATCTTTGTTACAAAATTGTCCATAGAATCACCTTCTTTCATATGCTCACTCTCCAACTATTTTTGGAGGTAAGCAACATGAGCCTCATTCCTAGCCTCGTACAATGTGGTAAGTGTATCCCAAGCATCCTCAACTGTTCTGCAAGAGCAAATGTGAGGAATAATGGCACATTTGATAGACAAGGCTATCAATGCATGTGCCTGAGCATCTCTTCCATCCCAACAGATTTGCTCTATAGTAGGTGCAACAAAAAACTGCAACACGAATAGGAACATGAAGAATATCATCATCTTCAACACCGTCTGCACCAACTTCAGTACCTATATTTGCAAGTATAATATGATGTTTTTCAGCACCCTGCACAATATTCCATATTCCTTTTATGACCAATACATGATGCATCATATAAGCCCACAATGGGTAATTTGTACCATCCAACCTATCCTCAACAACCAACATACGAAATACATCACTGCTTTCAGCCATGGCCATTGACTAAAACACCATGATGCAGAAAAACGATTGTATCTGAAAAAATTGAACAGAACTACCCTGATGAGTTCTGCTAAACCTATAGCAGACTTTGAGATGCTTATATTGGTAAACCAAAACCTGTATATATCTTTGGCAAAAAAAGATGAAATAACCTACTTAAGTGTTGTGATAGTGTGTTTGGAGGTCAAAACGAGCTCATATCGCGATTTTGCCAGTACAAACCGAAGCCCTTTTAATCTCCTAATCACCTTGAGTATGCACACCAAATTTCATGCAATTTTGAGACTGTGATCGGAGAGTTATCGACGATACCCAAATTTCATGCTTTTATATGACTATAACACAAAAAACAAACATGTGGTAGACAAAGATACCACCTTCACTACACAGTTCCAATTGGGTGATGTTCCATTGAGCGCTGAGCAAGGTGATATCTTTCAACCCAACTGGCACCACAACTAATTAAAGACCTATCTTAAAATGATGCAGACATGGTCCACTGCACCTATGCATATTATCTATAACCCATGCTATGGCATGGTACCAAGGAGAAGAACATGGTCAACTTTTGCAATCAAAGGGAGGAATAGTCTAGGCTGCTTTGATTGGCTCAACTATCCCTACTTTGCTACACTTGGAGGACCACCTACTATGGCCTACATGATTTCCACATCTGTCATTGGTCTCCATGCCTAAAGAATATGCCAGATGTAGTAGAAAGATGTGCCTAAAGATATTGGAGCTAATGAATATGGTATTCAAGACATTGAGAAAAGTCAAAGCTCCCTATATCTCAACACTGGGTTTTAGTGAAGGGAGTTTGGATTTGGTATATGATATGAGCACTACATCCTCCATTCAAAATATCTATGCTTGGCATGCTTGTATAAAGTATGTACTAGCATGTTATAAACAAACTTTTGAGGAGATGCTCTCAATCGACTTTTGGGAATATCACTCATAGGTATTCATTTCAAGGCCGACACATCTTTTGTACCTATCCATAGTTGAGCAAACCATACACTTCAAACAGTTAAGGGTGCCCCATCCTAAGGTCCCAAGTGCTATAAATTAGGAGAGACTTATGACAGATCTTGCATGAGGACTCATGTTAAAGGAACATAAATTGGCAACACATGTTGTACAATATTACATAGATCGCCCCCCAACAAGGTTTTGTCAGGGACGATCAACATGAGAGAGGGGGGAGTGTTAGCATTCAAGGTGGAATAATTCACCAAGGTAGTATGCAACAAGGAAGCCAAAGAGACAAACTAGAAGGACCAAGCAGACAGAGCAACCAACATAGAATTTGCAACTAATAAGCCAAGCTACAATTTTTCAAACCAATCATGTCATCAAACACTGATTCTCGTCATTACACACCATTGTAATAATTTGTTTTTGATAGTTCCCACTCCATTTTGTTCTAGTCAAGAATTGTTTGAGCTTGAGGAGTTTTAGAGGAAGCCACATAGTAATTTTCATAATTTTTAGAGCTCGTTTGAGCCTCCAAAAGAGCCTAGGAACCTAATTTTTAACTAGGTCAAACACTAGGTCTGAACTAGGCCAAAACTACTAAAAACTATAAAAAGAGCTAGAGAGCTCGTTATAGAGGTTAGCAATTTTTGGATTTGAGCCTGTATGAACTTGAGTGTATCTTGAAAATTAGTGCAATACAAGATTCCATTGTTCTACTCTTTGTCTTACCTTGTTTGTGCACGTTTGTGTATGTGTGTGCATGCTTGGGTGCTTCTCACTCACTCACTTGTGTACACTACTTGCTCATGGTCATCATATCACCCTAAAGTCTCCACAGATTGACAATTATGAGGTGGATCTCCTCAAGTTGATATTCACCATTGTGCAAGAGTGACAAAGAGGATCCCTATAACAACCCATTTCAAAGGCCAATTTTGTTCACATTGGTGATGGAGCATCATGACATGGATTGGAACTGAGCCAATTTTCACTTGAATATATGTGTGTGCATGTGAAAATTGATGCCCTGTGAATCAAATGTGAAAGGATTCCATGGCTTACATCATGAGAAGGTTGCTCAAACATTGGAATACCATATAAGATGGTCTCTTATCCATCTATGACCATAGTTTATGGAGTCCAGAACCATATGAGGGTCCAACTCTAGTACCCTTTGTGCTATCCATCTATATATTGTTCATATACAAGTTATCCCTATCTTAAGACATACAGACTTGTAGCACTCACAAGCAAGTGATCCTAACTATAGTCCTCATGCTCGATGAGTGTGATCAAGTGGTGGTTTGACTGAGCACACATAAATTATGAAACCAAGAGTTGATTGGATAAGTTTCATGGAAACATGTACTTGCATGATGATCGATACACACATGGGGAAGCTCGTGTTTATGATGAGTAAACACACACTCACAATCACCTCTTACTCAACTAGTGTGTTGGTGTGGGTGGTTGGGCCTTCTTTCTCTTGAGGAATGGGTGAGGGTTCAACCCTCGTCTACGACAGGACATGTGTGGGCCTAAGGCAAGTGTAATGCCTTTGGGGCAGTATTAAACCAAATGCCTTCAAGCAGTTCTTCCTAGTGTTTGCCTTCGGGAAGTCTCACCCTTGGTTTGTGGGATATAGGGGGTCCCATGGGTACTATGCCCATTTACTTATATAGTTGTTCTTTCAATCGATCCAATCAAAGGAATATTAAGATTCAGTTGAACTTCCTCCTAAAAAAAAACCACCTCTCATTCAATCAATCACACCGTTCAATCATAAATAATAATCGACACTTAAGTTGCAACATCTCACTTGTTTCTCAGGCAAATTAGAGTGATTACAAATATATTTCAAAGCACTTTACAACATGATTCTATTGGAAGTTGTATGGATGTATTCTAACACTTGTAACAAAAAATATTGGCAAAAGTCTGAGTGTCGAGAGAAACCTACCTACACTATGATGCTCTCTACATGCCATATATGCAAGTAAGACTTATACAAAAAGAGGGAAAGGGGTAGGGAACTCATCTTAGCACCATTTCCATGTCATAATTATGCATGAAAGCTCAAGAAGAAGGAGAAAAGAAGGCAAAAGAACCAAGTTACAAGATTGAACACTTCCAAAATTAGTTCTTCACTAACCTCAAAAATCTACTCTAAGACGTGAAAAACTAACTACCATTATACATGGGTGTGCAACCACATGACTCCTCTGTTGCTTATGCATGGCTCAGATATGATATATCAGGGGATAACAATGGAGCAAAAAAATCCCAAAATTTTTAGAGGCCCTTTATCTTCATGTCGTCATGGTAGTTATGATGCCTTTGCTTTATAACGTTCTCTTGCTCCTCATGTCTATCATCTTTGATGGTTCCTTGTAGCTTTACTCATAAGTAGCAACGAAGATATAGAGACAAATGCACACCATATGGGAAGAAAGTGATAAACCAAGAGTCACGGCTCTGTTGTTTCTCCAATTTTAGTACAATTTCCTTTAGCATAACCCTTGTAACTCTTATGTCTCATCTTTTGATAGCTTTTTACCTTGAGTTTCTTTTCATTGACAACCTTCATTGTGCTTCTACAAGTTGGGCCACAACTCATTTCTTCTTGTGGCTTCTTTTCCTTCTTTCTTTCTTCTCCTCTCTTCTTGACTGCTTTTCCTTTCCCAATAAGAATATAATGTACATTACATAAGGAAGAGGATAATCTCAGCGAGAGGGTTTCTCATTGCTAATGATGAAGAAAGCCTAGAAAAATGGAGGTGAGAGACGCACTCCAAGAGTGGAGGAAAGCCAAAGAGCCGAGGGACACCTACATGGGCATCCAATTTAAGCGAGGCACCCAGCAATTGTACGCTTTTTTGGTGTAAAGTGGAAATGTGTCTGCGTATTCCCAGTGGCTCTGTTGTCTTTCGTCTTGCACAGTCCACGTCAATCCGACGATGATCTCGCCCAGGCTGAAGGCAAGCAACGATAAAGTCAAGTAACTAATGTTGCCACTTAAATCTCTGCAATGCCTGCATTCTTTGTCGATTCATCCCTTCTCTGTGCTACCATCTATTGCCATGCAGATTTCGTCAAGCTTAAATAATCTGTAAAAGTGTGTTGATCTCGTGATAAAGGGAGACAAAATCCATCGGAAGGTGTGATGAAGGCGCCTTCTTCTGCTGACCGCGGTTTATCCCCAGATCTCGATCCTTCTCGTTCGTCTTCTCCAAAGCGGTTCGATTTTGACGCTTGTAACCTGGATAGTGACTTGCTCTCTGTATCTTTCAATCAAGACTATGGCTGCTTTGCCTGCGGCACAAGCAAGGGGTTCAGTATTTTTAACTGTGAGCCATTCCAGGAAACTTTTCACAGAGACTTTCCTAATGGTGGCATTGGTATGGTTGAAATGCTCTTCAGGACAAATATCTTAGCCTTTGTTGGCGGCGCTCATCCACCAAATAAGGTCCTCATCTGGGATGATAATCAAAATATTTACATTAGTGAACTTTCCTTCCGCTCTGAGGTACGTGCGGTGCGTCTGCGAACAGACAGAATTGTGGTGGTCTTGGAACATAAGATTTATGTCTATAACTTCCAGAATTTGAAGCTATTGCATCAAATCGAAACCATAGCCAACCCACGTGGCCTTTGTTGTTTGTCTCCATCATCCAACTCTGTGGTACTTGCATGCCTTGGACTCCATACAGGCCAGGTCAGAGTTGAGCATTATGGATTGAAAAAAACCAAGTTCATATCAGCTCATGAGTCACAGATAGCTTGTTTTACCCTTACCGTCGATGGTCATCTACTTGCCACTGCAAGCTACAAGGGTACGCTTATCAGGATTTTCAACTCCATCGAGGGGACCCTTCTGCGAGAGGCATGTTACTACTTTAAACAAATTCAGCTGTAAGATTGTCTCAGGCGGATTCAACTCATATACTTTCATTCCAATTTTCAGGTCAGGCGTGGGGCAGATAGAGCAGAAATTTATAGTATGTGCTTCTCGTCAAATACACAATGGCTTGTAATATCCAGTGATAAGGGCACTGTACATGTGTTCAATCTGAGAGCTCATGAATTGCCAGCACTCCCAGAAAATGGCACCAAACTTACCCCAGACAGGCAAAACAGTGGTGATATTGATACTTTTGATGGTGGGAACATCCCTAGCCACGTAGCTTTCAGCGGAAGTAACCCGAATTCAGCTCTATCGTTTATGAAATGTAAGTGTTTTTTTTTTTTCCTTTTTTTAAAAAATTGTACTCTAATATTCTGCAGGCGCAAAAAAATTTTGTTCTATTTTAGTTTAATTTAGTGTTCATTTATCTCTATATCATTTCATTATTGAGGCAAGTGCACTTTCCAACTGTCACATATTATTCACAGTATCATGAAATGTAGGAGCAGAAGTTACTTAAAAAATTTGCTAGTAATTTGTTATAACAAAAGCAAGAGATATAAACCATTATTTGAGGAATTAAGAAGAACTGATTGATTTTGGTGCATAATGTAAGTCAACCATCTCATTTATGTTTAGGTTCAAGCTGTTTCAGAATTGTTGATGATATTAGTTAAATGTTTAAACACCATTCTTGACAAATCCTACATCTTTTTCTCTTATGGTTAGCACTTACTACATGTTTATGATTATTAATGGAAATATCACAGTTATATTTTTCATGACAAAGATTATGAAATTTGCCTCATGAAGCACTGTGATGTATGCTTTATTCTTCTCATGAATGCATGATTGGTGAGGATAGGAGAGGTTTGCTTGGTGTTTTTGATTGGAACCATTTTTTCAAGCAATGCTCTCACTAAGTATCAAGTGTTTGTATATCTTAACCACTAGAATATGAGTTGATAGAATACTTTTTATATATTTACAATTTTTAAATTATAAATTTTTATAAAGTTGGTAGAAGTTCTAGTGCCCCTTAAAATTCTCAAAGATTCTGGAAGTATGCTTATGCTTAAAAAAATGGGCCAATATGTAAAGTATGAAGATTTTGGATTATTCAAAAGTGAAACTAAAAAGAAGAGAACACAAGGGGTATCATCCACAAACTAAACGCATTCTGGTTAGCCGTGATGTTGTCTTTGTGGAAGATGCTATTCAGCCATTGCTTTCATGTACTAAGGAGACATCTGTTAGCTCCAAAGACATGTAAGATACTTTGATGCCTCTTTTTACTGGTGGACAGTCTAGTGCTGGTCCTAATGAGGGAACTTCTCAGCCTTTGCAGGTTTCATATGATGATGCAGATCATTCCATTTCTGATGCAGATTTACATGATGCACTTGTTGATGAGAGAGCTGATATTGAGCAGGCAAAAACTATGCCAAAATGGCTGGTGCAGACTTTGCGTGACAACAAATTAGATGCACCTTTGTCATATCGTACTCGTTCAGGCTTTGCATCAGATTGCTATGCTATGGTTGCGTCTAGTCTTTGTGATGAGAATGAGCCTGTTTCTTTTGATGAAGCACAGAATTCAGAAAATTGGATGGCTGCAATGCAATCTGAATATGATGCTATAATGAAGAATGGTACATGGTCTTTATGTGACTTGCCTCTTTGCAAGAAGGCCATTGGCACTAAGTGGGTATACAAGCTGAAGCGTAAACCTGATGGTACAGTTGACAGGTATAAGGCTAGGCTTGTTGCAAAGGGTTATGCGCAGGAAAGAGGCATTGATTTTGATGAGACCTTTGCACCTACATGCTGTATGACTACTGTACGGAGTATTTGTGCACTTGCAGTCCATCATGGTTGGAATGTACATCAGTTGGACATTAAAACAACATTTTTGAATGGTGACTTGCATGAAGAAGTGTATGTTTTTCAGCCTCGTGGCTTTGTGCAAAAAGGGAATGAAAACCAGGTGTGTAGGTTAAAGAATGCATTATATGGTTTAAATCAAGCACAAGGTGCTTGGTATGAGAAGATACATGCCTATCTGGTTGCACATGGTTTTGAGAACAGTCTAACTGAAAACACCTTATATGTTAAGCGTGCTAATGATGTGCTTCTGATCATCGTTGTCTATGTTGACGACATGCTGCTCACTGGTCCTATTGAGAAGCATATTGCTCATTTTAAGGCTGATTTGCATGCCTCATTTGAGATGTCTGATTTGGGGCATTTGCATCACTATTTGGGCATTCAGTTTATGCAAGTTGATGGTGGAATGGCTTTGTGTCAAACGAAATATATTGACACATAATTGCAGTGTTTTGGCCTTGAAGACTGTAAGCCTATTGCCACTCCTATGGAGACAGGTTTACGATTGAGTCTTCATGATGCTTGAGATGCATTTGATGCTGTTCTCTATCAGCAGGTTGTTGATTTACTTATGCATTACTCGGCCAGATATTCAGTTTGCTGTCTCACATATGAGCAGGTTTATGCATTGCCCAAGAGTCACGCATTGGAAGGAGTTAAGCGCATCTTTCGCTACTTGAGTGGTGCTCGGCTACTTGGGTTGTTTTATCCCAAGGGGGGATCACTACCGCCAAATTTGCATGCTTTTTTTGACTCAGATTGGGCTGGCTGCTATGACACTCGTGTGTCCACTAGTGGTTTTTGCTTCATGCTTGGTAGCTCATGTATATCTTGGTTGAGCAAGAAGGAGCCTACTGTGGCCACTTCCAGTTGTGAGGCTGAGTATAGGGAAGCTTTCACAGCTACTGTTGAGTGTGTTTGGCTCAGATGCCTTATGGCTGATTTGGGTGTTGGTCAGACTTCTTCCACCACCATCTTCACTGCCCGTCAGAGGGCATTGGCAGTTGCGAGGAACCCTGTGTTCCATGCTCGCACTAAGCACATTGAGGTGCATTATCACTTTGTCAGGGAGAGGTTCTCTGCTTTGGAGATCAGCTTGGCATATGTGCCCACGCAGGAGAACATTGCATACCTTTTCACGAAGGCTCTGCCTAGGGAGAAGTTTGAAGCTTTCCGCAAAGCTTTGGGCTTACTTCCTTTTGTGGAGTGATTTCCACATAGCTTGGCACTTCCTTAAACATCCGTGCCAGCTCCTTGTTCACCGCATCACTCCCAGGGGGGATTTGTTGATATATTTAGGTAGTGATGTGTGTGAACACACTAGGACCACCGGGGCACTTTTTTCCCTCTTTAGGAGGTTTTTTTCCCTTGGCTTGTATATACGCCTATTGACCTAATGGGCTACTTATCTTTGTACATTCTCTAGTAATACATTCAGTATTGTGTGTTTGTGCTCCAAGCTTCTTCGTCTTCCTTGTGCTTTTCGCGTGCTTCCGTATACGTCTATCTCCAACACATGCATACTTACTTCCATACATGTATGCATGCATACATAATGTATCTACATATACATGCATGTACATTGACACATGAACAGATCTACCATAGTGATAGAGGAAAAGCTTGAGACCTCTAGGGTCATGGAGGTGATGTCTCAAGGTTGGGGACTGATCCCAAAAGGACTTCCTTACTTTTTTGATATGTTGATGTACTATGATCTTGGGATGTGAGATCGACACATTAAGAGTAGTGATTAGATGTATAACGCTTTACTTTTCAGCCTTGAGTTGAGTATAGGAAGTGCAGTGTTGTACTTATTGGTCTTGGGTTATTGGACTCTGTATTATAGTTACATACCATTGTATGATATTCTCCTACATGGGTTGACTTAGAATTGGAATCTTTTATAATACTTTTCTATCTAGTCTAGTTTGGATGAGGATAGACTAGTTCTCCCTTAGCAAGACTATGTTCTAGCCCATAGAGCTCCATGGAGATGATCCTTGAAAAAATAGCGGTCTCGCTTGAGAGCCTCCAACAACAAATCCAAGTCTTGAAGAAATGTCAAGTGCAACTTTAACTGGAGAACTAGTGGAACATGAGAAAAATTCTTGCACAAATTGTAGGAAAATATTTAACTTTGTTAAGGTACGCAACTTTGCCCTTAGCAAAGTTCATAATTTTGCCAAATATTCTAATTGAGGTTGTTCAAAGTTTGCCCAAATTCTACAATTTTCCAAAACTCTATAATTTTTTGCACACAAAATCAGGACATGGTTTTTTATCCACACGTTTTTAACCAACTAACCTGATAATTTATCCATGCCTCAATTTCTGCCAATTTTCATTAAAGCATATAGCTTTTCACTTGAACAAAATTTAGAGTAGTCTTTTGCTAAAATCAGAAGCTGTCACATACTTATAAATTAGACCCTTATGCAGAGATTTGAATTCAGCAGCCTGAGGCAGCTTGTGTTTAGATGTATATGCAGCTAATCAGCCAGCCATCCACTATTGGCCATTTTCTTGCACGTCTCTACATGTACCTTCAACACTTTAGTTTATCATTCCTCGCACATATTATGTTCAGCTATTGTAATCAATTTTGATTAATTTATTTGATTGATTATCGTGCTCTTATAATAATCTGTTTCATATTATGTTTTGTATTTATCATCTCTTTTGAAAGAGAAAAGAGCTATTCGAAGGTATGCTCGGTTCTTTTAAACACCAAGTGGGTGTCGAGCTATGTGAGGAGAGAGAACATAGAGGGAGAGAGCTCTTTGTGTAGAAAAATGAAGAAGTTGAAGAAGAAGAAGTACATACAAGCTCATTTCACTTGAGTCCTATAAATAACACTTGAGGCCTTTTGTTTGTCACTTTTGGCATTTGCAAGGACTGGACTCTTGGCCTCTCATGGCATAACTTTGTCACTTGTCTTGGTTGGGGGCGAGGGGGGGTTGGTGGTATGGGACACCAATCCCTTGGAGTTGGTTGTCCGACATGCAAGCTGCAAACTCAAAGGCTCAAGGGTGAGCCCGTTTTGGCTCTATGTTGGGGAGGCGGGTTAAATGTCCTTTTCGTTATGCTTGAGATTATGGCTCATGACTTGACTTGTCCAACAAGGAGGATCTAACATTGGTATCAGAGTAGCTATCTCCTCATATGGAGAAGGCAAGGAGGCATACATAAAACCATCAGATCTCATGGATGAAAGAGCTCGCAGAGAGCTACGAGTTGATGTGCTGAGTTGCTCCAAACAAAGATGGGCTGTTGCATGAAGAGGGAAAGTAGAGAGAGAAAGCTCAATGTGTAGAAAAATGACGGAAAAAAGGTACGCATGAAGTTTTTGAAAGTCCTTATCTTGAAATATGAGATATGACCTTAGTTTTAACTTTCATTAAAATTAAGACTTTGGTCATTTGGCCAGATGTGCATGGCCCAGTGACCATAAATCTTAAAAAAAACATATATTTGTCTATATCTCCCTATTTAAGGGACCAAAAAATATAATAAAATATACCTGGAATAATTTCTTATCCCTCCTAAGGAAAATATAGTTTTGGGTTTTTTTTTGGATTACAAAAAAAAAAAATGCATGCAAAGCAATGCATTGCGAATGTTAGCAATGTTGCAAACCGTTTGCAACGCGTTGCAATGCAACTATGTTGGGGTCTTTACCCCCAACAATCTCCCACTTAAAGGATTAAGGAGACTCCTTTAAACGACATAACTTTCACCATTTGTATACATAGCGGATGTTTTGCCTTGGGTAGACACTTAATGAGAGCATCAGTCGGATGAAAGAGGTCGCGGAGAGCTATGCAATGGTATGCTTGGTTGCTCCAAACACCAAGTGAGTGGGCTCTTGCGTGAGGAGAGAGAAAGTAGAGAGAGAAACCTGCACAGAAATTTGGGGAAGAAGACGGAGAAGCTGAAGTTGAAGAAGTCCCTTTCAAGTTATGAAAGTTTTGGGACCAAGTCTTATTGATAAGTGGCTTTTAGGTTATTTTGGCGTGTTCACACATGTCCAATGATTAAAAGTCATTGGAAATGTTCACATATGCCAAATTACAATGTGTGTAATGATACAAAACTGAATGTATGCTAATGCAAAACGAAATCTTGGCTGAATTTAGGGATCTAGATACAAAAAATTATGCATAAAGTGCCGAAGAGGTATGAAGAGTGTGTGTATGTGCGATTGAAGTGAATAGAAACAATTCAGAATTGTTTGTACAGCAAATCCTAATTCTGAAATTAGGGTTTCAGAAATCTTAAATCAGAAATTGACCTAAATAGTGACATAAACTCCTTGTTCTAAAATTGCAATGATCTCATAATTTAGCCATTGGGTAAGTAAGAGAGTTAGCTTTCCTAAAAGCTCATGATCCGAGGATCATGAATATGCAAAAAAAGCTTTTCGAGGAGAAATTAGGGTCAGGATTTTCTTGCATTTTTGGACCTTTGATAGCAAAATATTATATACCAAATGAAAGCTCGCCTCAAGTACTATATAGTATATGATGAGCTAATAATTTTTTTTGATCTTCTTAGACCAAAATTCGACTAAGTACCAAAAATTAAGATTGCTGAAAATTAGGGTTTGTGCTATTTTGACATTGTTTCCAACAAAAGCAAATATGTGGATGAGAAGAGAATAGGATGTATGAGTTCTCTTTTTAGTTTGTGGTATCTGAGTGCACTTTGCAAGAGAATGAAGATTACGACCACCACCTGCTAGAGAGATGACTCTCCTCCCAATTTTATGTCTCTATATATAGCTCTCTCCAAGGGATTGCCTTCTTGGGCAGGTGGATTCTAACCATCCATGTGTCGACCATGTAATTGCATGCACGCCAAGTTTCCTAATTAACTTGAGTTGTACTCAAGTGGATGTTTCTAAAAGGTTCTAGATCTCTTTGGACAAAACTAACATCCCATGCTCCCCATTGGGGTTGAACCCAAAACTTCCCCCTTCACACCCTTTAGACTTAACTGCTAGACTATGTGAATGTTACAAGAGCACATGACCTAATACGTAAGTCTAGTCTCAAGATCTTTGGTCATACACACAAGTGACTAAACAATGTCCGATTTCAAATCTGTCTGAACCAGTCGGACCCTTAGATTATAGACTTACTTTGTTACATTTTTCCTCCTTGGAAAACATTTTCGTCCGTGAAAATAGAGCTATAAATACTGTAGGCAACCCTGGAGCCTCATGTTCTAAAACTTGAAGAACATGTCTATCTATGTGGTGGGATCCCTGCTAAATGATTCATAACACCATGTAGCTTTGCACTTTGATAAAGTGATCAAAGTACAAAGTAGTGAATGAATAATAAGGGTGGATCTAAAAACATCCTTGGCAAACTCATTGTTTTTCTAAGTGCGATCTGCGCACGAATATGTGAAATGGGTGAATTCCAATTACTAGTCCATTTCATTGGAGGACTGGTGCATGGACTTAATAACTAAAGCAGGATTCTTATCCTTATTAAGACTTTCAGAACTCTTGATTCACTTGAATTTGATTTGGGAAACTTGAAGTTTGGTTGGCCTAAACATCCAACTTGGATATTTGTACAATGGTTTACTCCCAACTAACAGATACTTGATTTCCTCACCCGATTGGAGGACTACTTTTGTCATGGACAAAGGAAACCATCCTGAATCTTAGATTCCATGTGAATCTTATATCTCATGATTGGTTCAGACTTAAGAGAAACCAATGCTTCCATTGCGTCCCGAATAAACCCTAAGAACGACTGTCTTCTTGCTTGATTCTGACATCCAGAGATCATGCTTCGAATTGATGACATCATCAATTCGTTACCGCCCTTGGAAAACCTATATAAGGAGGGGTTGACCACATTCATTCTCAGTCTTGCCAATACCAGTCTTGGGAGCTCAAGGAGTCGTGACCGCCAAGTAAGTACTCTCCAAGTTCGAGTTCCAGTCCTTGTCTTGTTCCTTGTTCCAGTCTTATCTTGTCTAGTTCTTGGACATCTTGTCTTGTCCTCTTGTAATCTCGTAGTACGAGATCTTGTCGAGTGCTTTCTTGTATCTAGTTTATCTCCTAGAAGGGAGTTCTTGTAATCGAGATATCTTGTCTCATACTTACGATCCCGGGTTGTGGGATCTCCCGTATCATCTCTAGTCCAATTTTCCATACCTATTGGTCCCGAGTTGTGGGACATCTTGTATTGGCTACATCTTCTTGCCTACGTGGGTGTTCTTGTAATCATAAGTGTATTTTTGGAATCTTGTCTAGTGAAGTCAGAGAGCACAATCTAGTGCTCCCGTGACATTTTGGCAAGACTAGCTTCTATCCAAGACCAGGCATCATAGAGAACGCTTATGAACAGATTGTAGCATCACTTCAGAGTCTCCAACAAGTCGAAGACCTAACTCATAGACAGACACAAATCGAGATGGGACATCCAGTGCATGTAGGTGCACTCCTCCAAAAATTACAAGATCGAATCAGGAGTCTTCAAGAAAATCAAGGGAGCATTCAAGTGAATCAATGGCCTAATACATCATTTATGAAGGAACCCAAGATTTGCATGCCAGAAAAGCTCGATGGGAATCACACAAAGTTTCGTGGATTTCTCCGGCAAGTTAAATTGTACATCCGTATGCAACTTGATAGATACCCTGACGAGGCATCCAAGGTCGGGTTTATTGGAACCTTGCTCTGTGGCCAAGCATTATCATGGTTTGCCCCAATCTTGGAGAAGAACATGGCAGTACTCCAAGACTATGAGGGGTTTCTTCGAGAACTAACCGTACATTTGGGGATGAAGACACAAGTCGAGTAAAAGAAACAAAACTTCGAAAGTTACGTCAAGGTAACCGCCCTTTAGGCATTTGATATGTGATCTCACATGGCATGAAGATTATTTCATAAGCCAATTTAGATGGGGTTTAAGAGATGATATGAAGGACCTTTTGCTCATGATGCCAGAGGTTAAAACGTTGAATGAATATATCATGCAAGCTATTCAATGTGATAAGCGACCTTTTGAAAGGAAACAAGAAAAACAAGTAGAAGGAAGACCTCGCCAATGGAAACCCTTCCAACCACTCCTAAAGATGAGTCTATGCATGAGCCTATGCAAATAGATGTAACTAGGTTTCAACCTCTAACACAAGAAGAGAAACAGAGAAGGAGAGTTAATAAGTTATGACTCTATTGTGGAAACCCTGGACATATTACAATTAATTGTCCGAACAAGAGAACAAACTCCAAAGTCGCAGTCACCCTTGTAGAGCAGGGAAACGAGGAAGTCCAATTGTAAAAGAGACCGTGCAGCCTGACCATGATATAAGAAAGGGTCTCGTAATTCTAGCTACACCCATAAAAACATGTCTTCCACCTGTCAAGTTAATCATCTTTCCCTTAGAGTCCTAGTAGATTCAGGAGCCTCCTCATGTTTCATCGATGAAGGATTGGTTAAGAAACATGGAATTCCTGTACTTCGGAAGAACAAACCAGTAGTAGCTGAACTAGTAGATGGACGACCTCTAGCATCTGGGAATATAACCATGGAAACCACACCATTAAGAGTTCACCTTGGTGACCATGAATCCCACACCATTAAGAGTACACCTTGGTGACCATGAATCCCACATATGTTTCAATGTAATATGGAGCCAAGTACATCTAGTTATTATTGGAATGCCCTGGTTAAAGAAGCATAATCCAGACATTAATTGGGAAAAGAAATTAATTGGGAAAAGAATAGAATCATCTGTCGAGATATCCAGAAGAACCAAACATATGCCGGAGCCAAAGGCTTCATACATGCCGTAAGGAAGGAACCGACATATATGATCTATGCCATACCAGCTCCCAATCAGTACAAACGCTTTGAAGATGTTTTTGAAAAGAAGAATGCAGATATCCGTCTAGAGCATAGACCTTATGATTGTGCCATAGAACTTCAAGAGGGAGCACAACCACCCTTTGGACCAATCTACAAACTATCCCAAAAGAACTTACAGAACTACGCAAGAACATTGATGAGAATCTAGCAAAGGGGTTTATCAAGCACTCAAAGTCTCCGGAAGGAGCTCCTATTTTATTTGTAAAGAAGAAGGATGGGACTCTTCGGATGTGCGTAGACTATCGTGGATTGAATAAAGTCATTATAAAGAATAGATACCCTCTACCACTCATATCAGTGCTCTTGGAACACCTTTGAAAAGCAAAATTATTTACGAAGATTGACCTTCGAGAAGCTTACAACCTTGTCAGGATCAGAGAAGGAGACGAATGGAAGACAACATTTCGAACAAGGTATGGCCATTTTGAATATGTAGTTATGCCATTTGGTCTCACAAATGCTTTAGCTGTGATCCAACATATGATGAATGACATCTTTCGAGAATATTTAGATGATTTTGTTGTAATATACCTTGATGATATCTTGATATTCTCCAAAAATCTAGAGGATCATGAATGTCATGTAAAGATAGTCCTAGAGAAACTAAGAGAAATGATTATATGCAAAATTGGAGAAGTGCTCTTTCCATAAGACATAAGTGGAATTTTTAGGGTACATTGCATCGGATAAAGGAATTTTTATGCACCCTAAGAAGATTGAGACAATCCTTGATTGGCAACCACCTTCGTGTGTTCGAGATGTACAATGTTTTCTGGGGTTTGCCAATTTCTACAGGATATTCATCAAAGATTACTTCAAGATTGCGACCCCTCTTACCAAGCTTACAAGGAACTCCAAATTCTCATGGACCGAAGAAGAACCTTTCAAACCTTGAAATCAGCATTCATTACTGCTCCAATTCTAGTTCATCCTGATTCCAATAAGCCCTTCTTCCTAGAGACAGATGCATCGGACTTTGCCCCAGGGTCCATTCTTTCCCAATATGGAGATGATGGACACTCACATCTAATTGCATATCATTTAAGGAAATTCTCCACTCCAAAAATTAATTATGAAATTCATGATAAAGAACTTCTTGCCATAGCGGATGCATTTGATACCTGACGTCACCATATAGGAGAAGCTCATAAAGTCACTGTGTATACAAATCACAAGAACCTAGAGTATTTTATGACCACGTGCATTCTCAATAGAAGACAAACTTGATGGAGTAACTTTCTATCCAGATTCGACTTTGTCATCACATCCCGTCCAGGACGTCAACAATGTCAGTCAGATGTCATGTCCACAAGATCTTACCTTGCACCAGAGAAGGGTGAAGAGGCCTTTGATCAACAGGAGAGTGTATTACTCAAGCCTGAGCATCTCCAATTAGTAGCTATCTCTTCAAGCCATCATGAAAATTCAACCTTGAATCATTTGATCCCTGAGAATCTACCACAAGATGAATTGTTTTGTAACGTTAAGCAGAAAGCTCAAGAAGGAAAAGTCAAAGAGGTAAATGAATTTCAGGAAAAAGATGGATTACTACTCTATAAGAACCTATTGTATGTCCCTCCAGGAAAGCCTAGGATCCAAGTACTTCAACAATGTCATGACAACCTTGCAGCAGGACATTTTGGAGTGAATAAAACAATAGAACTCATATCAAGGGATTTTTGGTGGCCTCAAATGTGGAAGGAAGTCAAAGAATATATCCGAACATGTGATACTCGCAATAGATCTAAGGTACCAGGACATAAACCTCATGGCCTCTTTCAACCTTTACCTATTCCAGAATGGCCATGGGCTTCATTATCTATGGATTTCATCACAGATCTACCAAAGTCAGATAAGTATGATGCCATTCTTGTTATTGTGGATAGATTTACAAAGATGGCATACTTCATTCCAACTACAAAGGCAATCACAGGTGAAGCCACTGCTAGACTTTTTCTCAGATACATCTTTAGGCACCATGGATTGCCTGATGATATTGTCAGTGATCGAGGTCCACAGTTCATATCCAGCTTTTGGAATAGTCTTTGCAAGATCCTTGGTGTTCAAGTTAAACTATCTACAACATATCATCCACAGACTGATGGACAAACAGAATGGGTGAATAAAGTCCTAGAGCAATATCTCCGTTGCACTAGCAACTATCACCAAAATGATTGGTTTGAGTTGTTACCCTTTGCAGAGTTTGTCTATAACAATAGTGTTCATGCATCTACTAAGCAAACTCCCTTCTTTGCAAACTATGGACAACATCCAAGGATGGATATACAACTCTCAAATCATGTCGAGAATCGAGCTGCCGAAGACAAGACCCAATACCTGATGGACATTCACAAAGAACTCAAGGAAGAGATCCATAAAGCTCAAGAACAATATAAGTACTATGAAGATCAACATCGTGTCCAGAATCCATCGTATCAAATTGGGGATAAAGTATGGTTACTCAGAAACAATTTGCAAACTTCAAGGCCTTTTGCAAAGTTAGATCATCAAAGATTTGGTCCATTTACCATCTTGGCCAAGATTAATCTAGTCACCTTAAAGCTCAAGCTACCAAGTACCATGAGAATACATCCAGTTTTCCATGTATCCATGTTGGAACCATATCAGATTTCACCATTGAGGGGGGAGAGACCTATTCCTTCACCACCTATCGAGATTGATGATCATGAAGAATTTGAAGTCGAGCATGTCCTAGATTCGAGAATATCCCGAGGAAGATTAGAGTACCTTATTCATTGGAAAGAGTATGACATCAGTGATCGTACTTGGGAACCTGTAGAAAACCTTCAAAGAGCACTAATCAAGGTTTCGAGAATTCCATAAGAGAAATCCAATGAAGATGGGACTAGAGAACATGACCGTTGCGCGTGGAACTCGTCTCTTGAGGGGGAGGCGATGTCATGGACAAAGGAAACCATCCTGAATCTCAGATTCCATGTGAATCCTATATCTCATGATTGGTTCAGAATGAGGAGAAACCAATGCCTCCATTGCGTCCGGAACATGCGAAAACCCTAAGAACGACTTTCTTCTTGCTTGATTCTGACATCGAGAGACCATGCTTCGAATTGATGATATCATCGATGACATCATCAATTTGTAACCGCCCTTGGAAAACCTATATAAGGAGGGGTTGGCCACATTCATTCTAAGTCTTTCCAGTACCAGCCTTGGGAGCTCAAGGAGTCATGACCGCCAAGTAAGTACTCTCCAAGTTCGAGTTCCAGTTCTTGTCTTGTTCCTTGTTCCAATCTTGTTTAGTCTAGTTCTTTGACATCAAGTCTTGTCCTCTTGTAATCTCATAGTACGAGATCTTGTCGAGTTCTTCCTTATATCTAGTTCATCTCCGAGAAGGGAGTTCTTGTAATCGAGATATCTTGTCTCATACTTACGATCCCCGGTCGTGGGATCTCGTGTATCATCTCTAGTCCAGTTTTCCATACCTATTGGTCTCGGGTTGTGGGACGTCTTGTATTGGCTATATCTTCTTGTATTATTTTCCCTATGTGGGTGTTCTTGTAATCATAAGTGTATTTCTGAAATCTTGTCTAGTGAAGTTAGAGAGCACAATCTAGTGCTCCCTTGACAACTTTATCCTAATGGGCTTGAAAATCCTATGTAAACTGTAGGAGAAAGTTTGCCATTTACTTTTGGTCAACTGTATTGTAACTTGACCAAGTCAAATCCAAAATGAAAATTGTCAAACTTAGGGACACTTTTCTCAAAGAGCTAAAAGTTATTGGGAATTGTCAATCTTATGAGCTTTTCCTAACATGTTTGTTCTAAAGTGTACTGAACCCTAGAAAGTCATAAGAGTTATGCTAGATAACCCGAAGTAAACTCAAATAAATAAGTCAGCTTAGACTCATCATCTTTTGAAGATTGAAAGGGTTCTTGAACAGAACATCTATCTGGGATGTTTAATTTGGTTACTTGGTCCAACCGGCTAACCCTGGACTTTTGTGAAAAGAATCAGATACCATATCTGAGTCAAATCCAAAAGATTCGGAAAGCGAAAAGAAAGAACTAAAATTTTGCATAATGAGTTCAAACTTCTAAGATACTTGATGTGAGTAAAACTCTAGATGACTCAAGACTTTAACTACTCAAAGATCTGTTTCAACAAGGTATTGAAGCACTTTTTTGATCTTTAAGAGAAATAAAATGGATTCTCAAAAAGATTCATAGAGTAAATATGAAAGATCATCCAACCACAAGATACCAACAAGATACCAATGTGCTATCCAAGATCAGTGTATTGACCCATTGAGGTTCTATTGATGATTTTTTACTCAAATAATGCATTACTTGAGACTAAGTTCATTCCTTTATTCAATTTTTATGACTGTATACTGGAATTGCAATTTTTGTGCATTGCTTTGAGTCAAAGGATTGATTTACCAAATTACACTAGGAACTTGGTGCTTGACTTAGTCAGTCTATTCTTTATTTGAAAGGATCATTTCAATGTCAAAGTCCTACTTCTTTAGAAATCTATCAAATATTTTTGAATCAAAAACACTTTATCTTGAAGTGTTTCATAATTCAAATAAGAACAAGTCTTTGTCCTATTTGAAAAAGAAGATCTTGGAAGTTACTTACTTCATATCTTTTTACTTGATCTTGAAGCATCTTGAGATCATGCTTTTATCTTCCTTGACTTTGAACTTCTCCTTTGAAGTTTTAATTCCCTTAGGATCAAATCTAACTTCAAGATTCATTTTAGGATTAAAAGATAATTATCATCCGACGGTCCGATGTCCCATACCATCTTTTCTACATCAGTCTAAGTATAAAATCTGGTGTCCCATATCACCCTATTTTATATTCACATTGACGTTTGAGTGATACTTATTTTGAAGTCTAAACATCTTTTTATAGAGTACCTTCTCACTTCAGTTCTTTAAAAGAATTTTGAAGTTTCATGCATTACCTCTAACTAGATTCTAGGTTTTGATTCCTTCACATGATCGTTTTGTGATCTTGTGCTTTTACTTTGGAAACTTAATAGAAAACCGGTTATAATTCCAAGTTCTTGAATTTCTCAAATTCAAGTCTAATTATACTCGACCAATTTGGAGCGACAAGAGCTTTTCACTTCCTATCTTTAGATTTCCTTTCTTACTAAAGCTTTAAGTAGCTACTTCGAGGACTTTACAAGAATCTCTCTACAGCTTAAGTCTAAGCAACCACACATGCTTTTGGATTTCACCTTTAAGAAATCCCTTTAAGGATAGGCAAACATTATGTTGGACCTTCCACAGACTTAATTACCATCGTCACGGTTGTAGACTACATACTTGGAACATTTTACTCGGTTCAGACTTGGAATAATTTTAGTCTTTTCACACTTTCCATCGGATAAATGGAACTTGAGTGAAAAATTTAGAAAAAGAATTTGATTGCCAATACTTGGGTAAACTTTGGAGTAGTTCCAATCGCAAACTCTTAGACAAACCTTGCCAAGCTTGATCAAGTCTTATGGATCTCGCGACAAGACTAAAGACTTAGTCTTTATTGTCAAGATCTCTTGAATTATCAAAAGCGTCTTCGCTTACCGGAAAGATTTTAGAGATCTTTCCCTCAACTCAAGTCCAAGCATATGCAAACGCCTTTCAGATTCTAAAGCTAAGAATCTCATTAAGATTTATTGCTAGGTTATATCAACCATTGGACTTTAAGTACCATGATCGGTGGTTTGGGACTTCTTGGTAACTACTTACTGTCTAACGAACTTGAATTCCATGCTCACTATTAGGGAGTAGTTTATTCTTTCAATACAGATTCTTTCTAAGGAATCAACAACACGAGCAGATGATTCACCTTGGAATCTTTTGCTGTACTAGAAGGATATTTGAAAGGAGTTCTAGACTTTCAAACAATATTAAGAAGTTTTATTGCTTCAAGTTGTGTTTATTTCCTGAGTATCAAACTAAAGGATATATATTGTCATGGACAAAGGAAACCATCCTGAATATCAGATTCCATGTGAATCCTCTATCTCATGATTGGTTCAGAATTAGGAGAAACCAATGCTTCCATTGCGTCCGAAACGTGCCAAAACCCTAAGAACGACTGTCTCCTTGCTTGATTCTGACATCCAGAGACCATGCTTCGAATTGATGACATCATCGATGACATCAGCAATTTGTAACCGCCCTTGGAAAACCTTTATAAGGAGGGTTTGGCCACATTCATTTTCAGTCTTTCCAATACCAGTCTTGGGAGCTCAAGGACTTGTGACCGCCAAGTAAGTACTCTCCAAGTTCCAGTTCGAGTTCTTATCTTGTTCCTTGTTCCAATCTTGTCTAGTCTAGTTCTTGGACATCCTGTCTTGTCCTCTTGTTATCTCGTAGTACGAGATCTTGTCGAGTTCTTTCTTGTATCTAGTTCATCTCCTAGAAGGGAGTTCTTGTAATCGAGATATCTTGTCTAATACTTATGATCCTAGGTTGTGGGATCTCCTGTATCATCTCTAGTCCAGTTTTCCATACCTATTGGTCTCGGGTTGTGGGACGTATTGTATTGGCTACATCTTATATTATTTTCCCTACGTGGGTGTTCTTGTAATCATAACTGTATTTCCGAAATCTTGTCTAGTGAAGTCAGAGAGAACAATCTAGTGCTCCCTTGACATTTTGGCAAGACTAGCTTCTATCCAAGACCAAGCATCATGAAGAATGCTTATGAACATATTGTAGCATCATTTCAGAGTCTCCAACAACAAGTCGAAGACTTAACTCATTGATAGACACAAGTCGAGATGGGACATCTAGTGCATGTAGGTGCACTCCTCCAAGAATTACAAGAATGAATCGGGAGTCTTCAAGAAAATCAAGGGAGCATTCAAGTGAATCAACAACTTAATATATCATTTATGAAGGAACTCAAGATTTGCATGCCAGAAAAGTTCGATGGGAATCGCACAAAGTTTCGTGGATTTCTCCAGCAAGTTAAATTGTACATCCGTATGCAGCCCGATAGCTACCCTGACGAGGCATCCAAGGTCGGGTTTATTGGAACCTTGCTCTGCGGCTAAGCATTATCATGGTTTGCCCCAATCTTGGAGAAGAACATGGCAGTACTCCATGTCTATGAGGGGTTTCTTCAAGAACTCATCTCCACATTTGGGGATGCAGACACAATTCGAGTAGCAGAAACAAAACCTCGGAAGTTACGTCAAGGTAACCGCCCTGCCTCTACCTATGCATCCGAATTTAGGCAGTTGATATGTGATCTCGCGTGGCATGAAGATTATTTCATAAGCCGATTTAGATGCGGTTTAAGAGATGATGTGAAGGACCTTTTGCTCACGATGCCAAAGGTTAAAACATTGAATGAATATATCATGCAAGATATTCAATGTGAGAACAAACTCCAGAGTCGGAGTCACCCTTGTAGAGCAGGGAAACGAGGAAGTCCAGTTGTAAAAGAGATCGTGCAGCTAGACCATGATATAAGAAAGGGTCTCGTAATTCGAGCTTCACCCTTAGAAACATGTCTTGCATCTGTCAAGTTAATCATACCCAAGAAGACCCTTTTCCTTACAGCCCTAGTAGATTCAAGAGCCTCCTCATGTTTCATCGATGAAGGATTGGTTAAGAAACATGGAATTCCTGTACTTCGGAAGAACAAACCAGTAGCAGCTGAAGTAGTAGATGGACGACCTCTAGCATCTGGGAATATAAGCATGGAAACCACACCATTAAGAGTACACCTTGGTGACCATGAATCCCACATATGTTTCAATGTAATATCGAGCCTAGTACATCTAGTTATCTTTGGAATGCCCTGGTTAAAGAAGTATAATCCAGACATTGATTGGGAAAAGAATAAAATCACCCGTCGAGATATCCAAAAGAACCCAACATATGTCGGAGCCAAAGCCTTCATACATGCAGTAAGGAAGGAACCTACATACATGATCTATGCCATACCAACTCAAGAATCCAAGAAAGATGATCCACTGCAGCTACCCAATCAATACCTAGGCTTTGAAGATGTTTTTGAAAAGAAGAATGGAGATATCCTTCCAGCACATAGACCTTATGATTGTGCCATAGAACTTCAAGAGGGAGCACAATCGCCCTTTGGACCAATCTACAAACTATCCTGAGAGGAACTTACAGAACTACGCAAGAACATTGATGAGAATCTAGCAAAGGGTTTATCAAGCACTCAAAGTCTCCTAAAGGAGCTCCTATTTTATTTGTAAAGAAGGATGGGACTCTCCAGATGTGTGTAGACTATCGTGGATTGAATAAAGTCACTATAAAGAATAGATACCCTCTACCACTCATATCAGAGCTCTTGGAACGCCTTGGAAAAGCAAAATTATTCACGAAGATTGACCTTAGAGTAGCTTGCAACCTTGTCAGGATTAGAGAAGGAGACGAATGGAAGATAGCATTTCGAACAAGGTATGGCCAATTTGAATATGTAGTTATGCCATTCGGTCTCACAAATGCGTAAGCTGTCTTCCAACATATGATGAATGATATCTTTTGAGAAGATTTAGATGATTTTGTTGTAATATACCTTGATGATATCTTGATATTCTCCAAAAATCTAGAGGATCATGAATGTCATGTAAAGATAGTCCTAGAGAAACTAAGAGAAAAAGGATTATATGCAAAATTGGAGAAGTGCTCTTTCCATAAGATAGAAGTGGAATTTTTAGGGTACATTGTATCACATAAAGGAATTTTTATGGACCCTAAGAAGATTGAGACAATCCTTGATTGGCAACCACCTTCGTGTGTTCGAGATGTACAATGTTTTCTGGGGTTTGCCAATTTCTACAGGATATTCATCAGAGATTACTCCAAGATTGTGACCCCTCTTACCAAGCTTATAGGGAACTCCAAATTCTCATGGACTGAAGAAGCAGAAAAAGCCTTTCAAACCTTGAAATCAGCATTCACTACTTCTCCACTTCTAGTTAATCGTGATTCCAGTAAGCCCTTCTTCCTAGAGATAGATGCATCGGACTTTGCCCTAGGGGCCATTCTTTCCCAATATGGAGATGATGGACACCTACATCGAGTTGCATATCATTTAAGGAAATTCTCCCCTCCAGAAATTAATTATGAAATTCATGATAAAGAGCTTCTTTCCATAGTGGACACATTTGATATCTTGCGTCACCATATAGGAGAAGCTCATAAAGTCACTGTGTATACAGATCACAAGAACCTAGAGTATTTTATGACCACCTGCATTCTCAATAGAAGACAATCTTGATGGAGTAACGTTCTATCCAAATTCGACTTTGTCATCACATATCGTCCAAGACATCAATAGTATCGGTCAGATGCCCTGTCCAGGAGATCTTACCTTGCACCGGAGAAGGGTGAAGAGGCCTTTGATCAACAGGAGAGTGTATTACTTAAGCCTGTGCATCTCCAATTAGTAGCTATCTCTTCAAGCCATCACGAAGATTCAGCCTTGAATCATTTGATCCATGAGAATCTACCACAAGATGAATTGTTCTGTAACGTTAAGCAGAAAGCTCAAGAAGGAAAAGTCCAAGAGGTAAACGAATTTCAAGAAAAAGATGGATTACTACTCTATCATGACAACCTTGCAGCAGGACATTTTGGAGTGAATAAAAGAGTAGAACTCATATCAAGGGATTTTTGGTGGCCTCAAATGTGGAAGGAAGTCAAAGAATATATCCGAACATGTGATACTTGCAATAGATCTAAGGTACCCGACATAAACCTCATGGCCTCTTGCAACCTTTACCTATTCTAGAAAGGCCATGGGCTTCATTATCTATGGATTTCATCACATATCTACCAAAGTCAGATAAGTATGATGCCATTCTTGTTATTGTGGATAGATTTACAAAGATAGCATACTTCATTCCAACTACAAAGGCAATCACAGGTGAAGCCACTAAACTTTTTCTCAGATACATCTTTAGGCTGCATGGATTGCTTGACGATATTATCAGTGATCGAGGTCCACAGTTCATATCCAGCTTTTGGAACCGTCTTTGCAAGCTCCTTGGATTTCAAGTTAAACTATCTACAGCAAATCATCCACTGACTGACGGACAAACAGAATGGGTGAATCAAGTCCTAGAGCAATATCTCCGTTGCACTAGCAACTATTACCGAAATGATTGGTTTGAGCTGTTACCCTTTGCAGAGTTTGCCTATAACAATAGTGTTCATGCATCCACTAAGCAAACTCCCTTCTTTGCAAACTATGGACAACATCCAAGGATGGATATACAACTCTCAAATCATGTCAAGAACCCAACTGCCAAAGACAAGGCCCAGTACCTCATGGACATTCACAAAGAACTCAAGGAAGAGATCCATAAAGCTGAAGAACAATACAAGTACTATGCAGATCAACATCGTGTCCAGAATCCATCGTATCAAATTGGGGATAAAGTATGGTTACTCAGAAACAATTTGCAAACTTCAAGGCCTTTTGCAAAGTTAGATCATCAAAGATTTGGTCCATTTACC
This sequence comes from Ceratopteris richardii, assembly GCA_020310875.1. Lineage (NCBI taxonomy): Eukaryota > Viridiplantae > Streptophyta > Polypodiopsida > Polypodiales > Pteridaceae > Ceratopteris > Ceratopteris richardii. The sequence continues at coordinate 147,020,609 of CM035415.1, forward strand.
ATCTTGGCCAAGATTAATCTAGTCACCTTAAAGCTCAAGCTACCAAGTACCATGAGAATACATCCAGTTTTCTATGTATCCATGTTCGAACCATATCAAATTTCACCATTGAGGGGGGAGAGACCTAGTCCTTCACCACCTATCGAGATTGATGATCATGAAGAATTTGAAGTCGAGCATGTCCTAGATTCAAGAATATCCCGAGGAAGATTAGAGTACCTTATTCATTGGAAAGGGTATTACATCAGTGATCATGCTTGGGAACTTGCAGAAAACCTTCAGAGAGAACCAATCAAGGTTCGAGAATTCCATAAGAGAAATCTAATGAAGCAAGGACCAGAGAACATGACCGCTCCTAGTGGAATTCGTCGCTTGAGAGGGAGGTGATGTCATGGACAAAGGAAACCATCCTGAATCTCATATTTCATGTGAATCCTGTATCTCATGATTGGTTTAGAATTAGGAGAAACCAATGCTTCCATTGCGTCGGAACGTGCCAAAACCCTAAGAACGACTGACTTCTTGCTTGATTCTGACCATAGTGGAAAGCAACGTTTTAGCAACGGCAACGGCAACGGCAACGCGTTAGCAACGGGTTAGCAACGGGTTAGCAACGAGGGCAACGTTTGGAGCTAGGCGTTGCGATAAAGTTATTTATTTTTCAAAATTTGTATATATATTTTTTCTGTTATTTTCAATATTTTGACATATATAAGGTGGGATATGACTAAATATACCATAAATTGTAGTATAAGACATACATAGCACATATTATTGACGCTACACTAGTTACTATATGATTCACCATTCACAACTATGTCAATAGTGAAATCAATCATCATGGAAGAGTACCCTTAGCATTGAAGGCCAAGGATGAAGCTTTTGTCCATCATGTGCATTGTGTAAGTGGATTATTAGAAGAACATGGGAAATCCAAAGTATCAATCTATCTCAAGATGATAAGGCCCAAAAAGAAAAGCATACATAAATGAATCTCTACTCTTCTAAAGCTTTTTATGTCTTCCTCATTCTCCACACTTTTTGTATTGCATTTATTAGAGACTTTGGATAAGATCTTACATAAGACTTCATATAATTTCTTATTTTTTCCTAAGAAAAATATATTTTATGGTATTTTTTTGAATTTAAAAAAATGACTGCAAAGCAACGTGTTGCGAACGTCGCAACGTTGCGAAGTTGCGGTGGCGAAGTTGCGGACCGTTCGCAACGCGTTGCGATGCAACTATGATTCTGACCTCCAGAGACCATGCTCGAATTGATGACATCATCAATGATATCATCAATTCGTAACCGCCCTTGGAAAACCTATATAAGGAGGGGTTGGCCACATTCATTCTAAGTCTTTTCAATACCATTCTTGGGAGCTGAAGGAGTCGTGACCACCAAGTAAGTACTCTCCAAGTTCGAGTTCCAGTTCTTGTCTTGTTCCTTGTTCCAGTCTTGTCTAGTCTAGTTCTTTGACATCCAGTCTTGTCCTCTTATAATCTCGTAGGATGAGATCTTGTCGAGTGCTTTCTTGTATCTAGTTCATCTCCTAGAAGGGAGTTCTTGTAATCCAGATATCTTGTCTCATACTTACGATCCCGGGTTATGGGATCTCCTGTATCATCTCTAGTCCAGTTTTCCATACCTATTTTTCCATACCTATTGGTCCCGGTTTGTGGGACGTCTTGTATTGGCTACATCTTCTTGTATTATTTTCCCTATGTGGGTGTTCTTGTAATTATAAGTGTATTTCCGAAATCTTATCTAGTGAAGTCAGAGAGCACAATCTAGTGCTCCCCTGACAAATATCACCTTTTATGATATGGATTCCCATTCTATTATGAAAGTTTTGACTTGAACTTCCTATTACAGTATTTAAAGATCACTTGTCTAGGGTTTTTGCTTAAGCCACAATTGGCTTAAATGAAACCAAAAAGTAACTCTGTAATCCTTCTAAAAGGAAGAGTTCTTTAAAAATTCCATTGTTTTCGTGGCACTTTGCATCCTTACAAGGGATGCAACTTATGAAACATAACAACTATCTATTGAACTTTGTTCTCGGTTCAATTAAATGTGCTCATGGATTTAGGAAAACTTTTCTTAAGTTGTCATTCTACTTGGATGCATGAAAAATTACACAAGCAAGTGTAAAATCTCTTTCTAAACCTGACTTTATTATTCTCTAAGTATCTCTTGGACTTAGAGTCATCAAAGAAGTTTGCAAGTAGTTATGTTTTCTTGCTCATCTCGATGGAAAGAAAAGTGAATTCTTGACTTTCTTATGCTTGCTTTTACTAAGCAAGACTTCTAATCATACTTAATGGAACTCGTCATTAAGTATGTGATACCCAACTTCCAAGTATCACTTTGGGAAAGAATGAACTAGTTACTGGAGTTGCAAGGTAACTACTAACTTTGAAACTAACTAGTTTTATGTCTTCCCAAATGTCTAACTTGAGCTTGAAAAAATAAAGTAAATACTAGTAAAGTACATTCATACTTAGCAAACAATCATGCTTTGTCATATGCAAATGCATGTTCTTGCATGCATGTGTTGGCATGTTTTTCTTTTCATGCCCTAAACTAAATCAAGCAATTCTTGAGCTTGCAATGCATGCATGTCATGCACCCATGCACAAACATACTAACTTGGCTTCCTTTAAAAGATATAAAAAGCAAGTGCACAAGCTTGAGTTCATCAAATTCCTTCTCAAACAAGAAGGAAGCGTGTGTTGTGCATGAAAACATACTTTTGGAAGGAGAAATGCATAAACAATCGTTCATTTAAATGCATGAAGTGGAAACGACGATTCATAGATGCAATCAAGTGCTTGATGAGTGTTCCAATACATCTATGCTTGTCTATTTTGCTTTCATTGATCTCTCAAAAGCTGCATAAACATTATAAAAGGTGAAGACTGCTACTTAGCTTCAATGATAAATAAATGCAATTTAGATGAAAGCAAAGAGCAAAGCAAGTGTTTAAATGAAACCATCAACTTGGAAAATACTTATCTTTGGATCGAGCTATGTCCTTGCATTGTTCAAGAGAAGTGCCACTCCATTCACATTAGCTATTTGGATGTACGTCCTTCACAAAGAAGCATAGAGAAATCACCCATTCACTTGCTTGTCTCCTCAGCATCATAGATTATCCAAACTCGGTATCTTCCACGAATGTTCGGGTTCGAATCGTATGAACTTCGACAAGGAGGAGTTGCTGAGTGTAATTTAATGATCTTGTTTAGTATATATCGCATCGAGAAGTTACTCAAATAGCTCAATGTCTTCGGGTTGAAGCGACGTGAGCTCGAGTTCCATGCGCTGCAAGATTTGAAACGTGCACTTTTGTTGTCTAGAACCTAGGACATATATTGATGGATTTTTGATCTGAGTTAATTATCTAACTGAATCTTCTTGTGCTCATGGATGGACAGACTTCCTAGTACTCATGAGGTAGCAGGTTCGATCCTTTCAATCTCTTTACCTGTTATGGTGGTAGTTCTCTTTTTTTTTGCTTCACCATAATCAGAGTGCTACGATAAATATTGCATAAAAAGATACGTGGTCATCATAACTTGCGGCACTGTGGCTCAGTCAATTCCTCCTCTATGGAACAGGCGCAAATCACACATATACGTAATCTTCAGGCAGTCGTTTAGCACGCATGCTTCAGTATAGTGGGTAAGACAATTCCCTGAATGTCTACAGATGCAGGGTTCGATTCCGGACACCGCCAAGTATGGAGATAGTCATCCTTTTGCCTCCGAGCTCTTTCACAACACCGCAAGCACCACGTTTCATCACAAGATGTAAAAAATTCTGTAGTACAATACCATATGAATGATGGTCGGCTTCGTGGTTAAGATAACAAACCGCGAACTCGTAAATTCTGAGTTTGATTCGTTCCGTGCTCGTGAGGGCAAACTTTGCTCAACATTTCTTTTGCTCGAAATGGTGTTGGGCTATCAAGGATGAAAAGTTCGCGAGGGAAGAAGGAAAAATGTCAAATAAAGATCCGTGAAGGGAGGATATTTCATGCTATGAAATAGATGAGATAGACCTTCATAATTCCTCTTAAGCTAGGTCACCATGGATCCTATAAGCTCTGATACCAATGCAAGAGGGAATGGACCACCTTCTTGGGAAGGTGGATTATAACCATCCATGTGTCGATCATGTAATTGCATGCACGCGAAGTGTCCCAGGTAATTGGAGTTAACTCAAGTGGATGCTTTTAGAAGGTTCTAGATCGCTTTGGGCAAAACTCATCCCATACTCCCCATGGGGGTTGAACGGAAGACCTTCCCCTTCACACCCTTGAGACTTAACCGCTAGGCTAAGTGGATCACTTGTTTACAAGGGAACATGACCTACTACGTAAGTGTAATCTTGAGATCTTTGGTCATACACACAAGTGACCAAACGGTGTTCGATTTCAGATTTGTTTGAACCGGCTCGACCCTTAGATCATAGACTTACTTTATTACACTCTTACTTTATTACACACGAGTGACCAAACGATGTCCGATTTTAGATCTGTCTGAACCGGTCAGACCCTTAGATCATGGATCACAGCCCTTAACAAAATATATACCTATGCTGGCATATACCCATGGTCTTAGGTTAGGAGATTGTTGGAAAAAGAAACCTTCCATAAGATGGTTACACATATTCTTCAAGAATTTTCAAGGAGTTAGATTTATGGCAAAGTTAACATGATCAAATCATATCAAAATATGGACAAAATGGTCAAATTTTGTAGGGATTTTTTGTTTCAGATTTGGATACTACTCTTCAAGAGCTAACCATTGATATATGATACTTAGCAATTGGAGCATATATGAGGGTCCAAAAGTCAAACCCTAATTTGCAGGTCAAAGTCAAAGTTCTTAAAAATAAGTCAAAATAAAGTTGCCCCATGTCATGATCTTCTTGTTTTCATCCTATGGATACCATTAGCCCTAAATAAAGTATGCCATAATAGTTAAAGCACATGAAAAACCATGAAAAGATTTTCAAAAAAGTAACTCTATGATCAACTTTTTCCCAAAAACATCACGTCTAGCTGAAAACAAAGGAAGTTATTTTGTGAATTGTTGTTTAGAGACATAAACTCTATTTAAAGACAAGATCTACAAGCTATTCTCATCACTTCTAGGTGAGCTCATACCCTTAAGCTTGGCTGGAGGAGACCTCGCTTCACCTTGGGAGGGTTGGAATTAGGGTTTCCTCTTTTTCAAAGGATGGGTAGCAGCTAGGGTTGGTGCTTCTTCTTCAACAACGAGGACATCAGCTTGAAGCCTTTCTACACATGGAGGTGATCATCTTGATCTCATGTGCATTTATGTGCATATTTTTATGTTTCTTTGTTACACTGATATATTTCATATTTTGGAATGTATGGCATATTTATGGAGCTTTGCTTCTTCATCTCTCTATGATTTTGTTTATTCTCTCTCATGTCTCTATTTTATTTGTCTCTAGATTGATTGTGGGGTTTAACAACCGAAAATTGGTATCCAAGAAGATGGAAATAGTGCACATAGAGCATGTTGGAAATAGTGCATCTTGTAGAAAGATAAGAGCATCATGGAAGACACAAGTCAAGCTAAATTCATTGTTTAGTAGGTGGGAACAAGTCACTCATCAAGGCAATTTGTCAAATGATTGCTAAGTATATGAACCGAAGGAAGTTAGCTGCAAGAGTGATCACGTTAGTTTACATGATTGCACAAGCAATCATACATATTTTGCATATATTCTATAAACAGGTCATATTCAGATTTATATTAGATTTTTGAAGATTTGCAAGATGAGCACGACAAAAGGTTATGTGGACAAGGAGGGTAAAGAAATCTACATTCAAAACTTTTTATGGTTGACATGTTTTCAACTTCTTGTATTTGTGTGTTTTGTGTTATTTAGATAGGTATAAATGAATGCATTTAACTGATACTTGATAGGCATGACCAACCTTGAAAGTGGAGAAGTATGTTGGAGTCTAGAATGTAGATACTATCTGCCGACATTTAATGTCAGTGCTGCGATCCCTTTCCTTGTCTCTATCCCATCGAGCAAATATTTGGATGAGAAGAGTATGGGATGTGTGAGTTCTCTTTTTAGTTTGTGGTATGGGAGTGCTCTTCATGTACAAAGTCCTTATGTTTGTTTGTGGACATTTCACATGATCTATTAAAATTATACAGGTACCTACATCAACAAGTTATCAGATATTGTCAGCCAACAAAATATATACTGATGCTGGCATATAGCAAAAAAAAAAAAAGGATTTATGGCAAAGTTAAGCTGGTCAAATCAAGTCAAAATATGGTGAGAATGGTCAAATTTTATAGGAATTTTTTGTTTCAGATTTGGATACTGCTCTTCAAGAGCTATTCACTTAGCAATTGGAGCACACATGGGGGTCTAAAAGTCAAACCCTAATTTGCAGGTCAAAGTCAAAGTTCTTAAAAATAAGTCAAAATGAATTTTCCACATGTCATGATCTTGTTGTTTTCATCCTATGGCCTTCATTAGCCCCAAATAAAGTAGGCCATAATAGTAAAAGCGCATACGAAAAGCCATGAAAATATTCTAAAAGAAAAAACTCTACGATCAGCTTTTTTGGAAAAACATCACGTCTAGCTTAAAAAAAAAGAAGTTTTTTGTGAGTTGTTGTTGAGAGACAAACTCTATATAAAGACAAGATCTACAAGCTATAGAGGAGATCTCTCTTCACCTTGGAAGAGTTGGAATCAGGGTTTCCTCTTCTTCAAAGGATGGGTAGCAGCTAGGGTTGGTGCTCCTTCAACAAGGAGGAAATCAGCTTGAAGCCTATCTACACATGGAGGAGATCATCTTCATCTCATGGAGATTGTGAAGTTATGAAGATAGGCAACACCAGGTGCATTTATGTGCATATTTTTATGTTTCTTTGTTGCGTTCATGTACTTCATATTTTGGATTGTATGATATATTTATGGAGCTTTGCTTCTTCATCGTGCTATGGCTTTGTCTCTTCTCTCTCATATGTCTATTTCATTTATGTCGCTATACTGATTGTGGGCTTTAAGAACCAACCATTGGTATCAAAGAAGATGGAAATAGTGCACATAGAGCATGTTGAAAATAGTGCATCTTGTAGAAAGATAAGAGCAACATGGAAGACACAAGTCAAGCTAAGCTCATTATTTAGAAGGTGGAAGCAAGTTTCTCATCAAGGCTGCTGTCAGAAGATTGCTACGTATATGAACAAAAGGAAGTTAGCTCCAAGATGGGTCACATCAGTCCTATGTGATTGCACAAGCAATCACACATATTTTGCTTATGTTCTATAAACAGGTCATATTCAGATTTTACATCAGATTTGCAAGATAATCGAGACAAGGCTATGTGAACAAGGAGGGTAAACAAATCTACATTCAGAACTTTTTATGGTGGATACGTTTTCAACTTTTTCTATTTGTATATTTTGTGTTATTTAGATAGGTGCAACCGAATACATATGACTCATACTTGATAGGCTTGGCAAACCTTGAGAGTTGAGGAATTATGTTGGAGTCTAGATACTATCAGTTGATATTTAATGTCAGTGCTATCATCCGTTTGCTTGTCTCTATCCTATCAAGCAAATATTTGGATGTGAGGAGTATGGGATGTGTGAGTTCTCTTTTTAGTTTGTGGTATGGGAGTGATCTTCATGTACAAAGTCCTTATGTCTGTTTGTGGGCATTTTGCATGATCTATTGAAAACTATACAGGTACCTACATCAACAAGTTATCAAATATTGTCAGCCAACAAAATATATACCTATGCTTAGCATATACCCCTTGTGTTAGGTTAGGAGGAGATTGTTGGTAAAAGCAACCTTCCACAAGAGGGTTGCACATATTCTTCAATAATTTTTCAGAAAAGAAAGATTTATGGCAAAGTTAACATGGTCAAATCATGTCAAAATATGGTCAAATTTTTTAGGGATTTTTTGTTTGAGATATCTATTGATATCTATTCAAGAGCTATCTGTTGATATATGATACTTAGCAATTGGAGCACATATGGGGTCCAAAAGTCTGACCCTAATTTGCAGGTCAAAGTGAAAGCTATTAAAAATAAGTCAAAATGAAGTTGCCACATGTCATGATCTTATTGTTTTCATCCTATGGCTATCATTAGACCCAAATAAAGTAGGTCATTATAGTAAAAGCACATGTGAATAGCCATGAGAAGATTTTCGAAAAAAGTAATTCTATATCACTTCTAGCTTAAAAAAAGCAAGAAGTTTTTCGTGAGTGGTTGTTTAGAGACCTAAAGTCTATATAAATACAAACTCTACAAGCTATTCTTATCACGTCTAGGTGAGCCATGTTGGAATTGGGGTGGGCATCAATAATAATAATCACAGGTTTTCAAGATCTTTCAACAAATAAACCTTAGCATACACATGTTAAGACTCGAAATTAAATGAATGAGAAGTAGAGAGAATACACAACTTGTCAAAGTGTAACAATAAGTTGAAAGCTTACTTACACTAACTCATATGTTGGAAACAATGTTAGAATAGCATAAAACCCTAATTCTAGCACCTGAAACTTTTGGGACTTAGCCAAATTTTGGTCACAAAAGGTCAAAAATTATTATGAGGTCATTAGTTAGCTTTCATTTGGTATGCAACATTCAGTCATTAGAGGTCCATAAATGGTAGAAAACCCTACTACTAATTTTTGTCGAAAATAATTTTTTACATTATATTGTTCTTCTTGGTCTGAACATCAAGCAAAGCAAGTTCTCATACTGAGTTAATGGCTAATTAGAGAGATCGTTAGAGTTTTCTGTCAGAAAAGCAATTTTCAAAAAACCCAAAAGTAGATTGCTTTATGAATTTTAATGCAAGTTTTCATGGATCAACTTGGAAGGCTATAAAAGGGACCCATCGGGGTCATTGTTGAGCATCTCTTAGGCACCAATCTCAAGGATCAATCAGGAGGTGACTAACTTTTGAAGGGGGTGTGCTTTAACTTCCGGTGTAGCTTTGGAAGAGATTTTGGAAGCCAACCATCAACATCTTGCGGAATTTTGTGAGTAGCAAGTTCTATATTATGTCTTGTTCTTTTGGTGTTGCTGTTCGTAGGCTTAAAGCCTTCTACATCAGCATGAGGAGGAGTTTCCCTTGTTATTGAGTTAGGGTTTTTTGTACAAACAGTTGTAAACTGTTTCTATTCATTTCAATCTCACATACACATTCTTCATACCTCTTAGGCACTTTATGAACAAACTCTTGTATCTAGTTCCCAAAATGTTGCCTAGATTCAGATTTTTTTTAACTACATTCAGCACACATTCAGTTTTGCATTCAACTTATTGTTATACTTTGACAAGCTATGTATTCTCTCTCTACTTTTTTATTCATCTAAGGTTCATTTGTTGGAAGATCTTGGAAACCTGTGATTATTGTTATTAAGGCCCACCCCAATTCCAACATCTGGTACGAGACACAGTAAAAATAAACACGTTTTCCATGGAAAAAGGAACTTTTACTCTTGAACGTTTTGAACGTACTAATATGTTTGGTGATAGGTGATCACTTTTTTTATCATGTGAGGGCTCTTTTTGGTGGTTTTTTCCTGTTTTCAGCATGTGAGCAATGTTTAGTGTGTGCACCCCCTTTGGCACACTTGCTTGCTTCCCTTGAGCATTTCTTTGAGCATCTTTGGTTCAGCCTTGACCTTTTAGCATTCACTTTTAAGCCTTCAAACTTCAGCCTTTATAGAAGTTGGGATTCTTCTTCGGGCACATAAAAAGAGAGATACAAGGCTATCGGCTTCTTTTCACTATCCATTAGCTTCAACCTTCCAGTAGCTTTCATCATGGGTAGAGTTCCTGATGTCATCATAACTGTGTGAAAATAATCCTACCTCTTGGCAATGCAATTGTTGCATGGGTGTTTATGGTGGTTGGCATCCCCCATGTAGCATGAAAGCTCATCTCCTTGGTTTGGAGATAAAGGAATGGAGAAATGCCCTTGCATACCTCAAAAAACCATTAAAGAGTTGATTGCTCAACTTCAATTAAGTTGAGTAGCTAATATGCAAATGTTTCCATCATTTGAGAGCATTGTAACCGTGATCCATGTTGGCAAACCTACACGTCGACGCTTGCGGATCGTGGCAAATACTATCTTCAATAAGGTAGCAGATCAAGTTTTTTATGTGTTGCTAGCATTAGATATGTAAAGGAATTCTAGATATACATTATTCATGGGTTATCTTAAAAATAAAAATAAGATGTTCCGAAAAAGCTTAGAGACTTATGTATTCAATTTTTAGTTTAGTTCATGTTTATGCACAGTAAGCTCAAGATTTAGTGGAAATCAGCTAAGAAATATATTTTTAGACATCCAAAGTTTTGCAAACTTTTGTACTTTATGCCATTATGACATTGAAAGGGGGGATTGTTAGAAACAATGTCAAAATAGCATAAAATCCTAATTTCTAGCAACCCTAATTTTTGGGACTTAGCCAAATTTTGTTCATAGAAGTCCAAAAATTATTATGAGCTCATTAGTTAGTACTTCAGAAGAACTTTCATTTAGTATAAAACATTCAGTCATCAGAGGTCAAGAAATGTTAGAAAACCCTAACCCTAATTTCTTTTTCAAAATGTTTTTTTACATTATATTGTTTCTCTCTTTGCAGAAATTAGGTTTAGGGGTTTCTACCAACCTGGACCTCTAATGAACGAATGTTATATACCAAATGAAAGCTCTTCTGAAGTACTATCTAATAGGCTCATAATAATTTTTGACCTTTTGTGACCAAAATTTGGCTAAGTCCCAAAAATTAGGGTCGTTGGAAATTAGGGTTTTATGCTATTCTGACATTGTTTTCAACAATCCCTCTTCAATGTCATAATGGCATAAAGTACAAAAATCTACGAAACTTTGGATGTTTGCAAAACTTCGGATGTTTGAAAATATATCTATGAACTGAATCCCATTGAACCTTGAGTTGAATGTGCATAAGCCTAGACTGAACTGAAAACTGAATGTGTATCTGAACTTAGAAATGTGCAACTGAACTGACTCACCAAATTTCATCTTTGCGTTGGCTAACTGAGTTCTTAGATGAGCTTTCCTAACAGGATTCTTGCTTTGATAGAAATTCTCTAACTTCAACCAAACGTGACGAAAGGTTCTGAATGACTTGAATGACGAAAGAATTTCTCCTTCTTCTTTACTAACCTCCTGTCGATTAGAAATTGGAACAACGGGTCTTCGAAAGCTAAAGCGATTCTCAAGTCTATAATCACTCATCATGTTAAGGGTGTATGTTAACTATGCTCTGATAAAAAATGTTGGAATTGGGGTGGGCCTCAATAACAATAATCACAGGTTGATCTTTCAACAAATGAACCTTAGCATACACATGTTAAGACTCAAAATTAGATGAATGAGAAGTAGAGAGAATTCACAACTTGTCAAAGTGTAACAGTAAGCTGAAATCTTACCTACACTAACTAATATTCACTGACAAATTACAAATTGTTTATATGGTTACAAAACTGAATGTGTGCCAAATGTGCTGAATTTAGATACAAAATCTGAATCTAGGCAGTATTTAGATACAAGAGTTTGTGTGTAAAGTGATTAAGAGGTATGAAGAGCGTGTGTATGTGAGTTTGAAGTGAATATGAACAGTTTAGAATTGTTTTACCCCAAACACTAATTCTGGAATTAGGGTTTCAGAAACCCTGAATCAGAAATTGATGATATAGCAAGGGGAAAACTGAAATTAAACTTGCTACTCACAAGATCAGCAATATGTTGATGGTTGGCTACCAGAATCTCCTCCAAAGCTGCACCAGAAGTTAGAGCACACTTCCTCCAGAAGTCAGTCACCTCCAAGACTGACTCATCCTTGAGATTGGTCCTCAAGTGATGCCATAAGTGACCCCTAAGGCCTTCTTATATAGGCCTCAAGGCTGAACCACGAATTTTCGCATGAATAGCATAAAGCACAGCAAAAATAATCCAAAAAGCATGTGAAAACATAAAGAATCGATAGCTTTTTTTAAAAGCGTAAAACTTTGCTTTTTCGGATGTGAATCTGCTGCAATCTCCATTTTTATGCATCAGCTGAACATATGAAAGTGCTTTCTTTGATGTAGAGAGTGAGAGGAACCATTTTGGACAGAAATTAGGGTTAGGGGTTTCTACCAAACTGGACCTCTGATGACTGAATGTTATATACCAAATGAAAGCTCTTTTGAAGTACTATCTGATAGGCTCGTAATAATTTTTGACCTTCTGTGACCAAAATTTGGCTAAGTCCCAAAAATTAGGGTTGCTGGAAATTAGGGTTTTATGCTATTCTGGCATTGTTTCCAACAAGCCATAGCCTTGATCTTGGCTAGAGGTATGGGGATTTACATGGATTTAACTTGTGGAGTTTTCAAACTTGTAAAGAAAAGTCATAGCTATACTAAATGACATGAATATTGGAAACAATGTCACATTGTGAGCTATGAACCTTAATTTTTGGTCATCATTGTTTAGAAATGATTTTGATAAAAAAAAGGTCAAAGTTATTATTGCATATTCTTAAAACACTGAATGAGAGCTATCTATTCATACATAACACTAGGCCATTTGACATCAGTAAGTCCCTCAAAATTCAACCCTAAAATTTGGTCAAACATCTAAAAATGTTAACATAAATTGGTTTTTAATCAATGACTCAGAGTTAATCTAAAAAATTAAAGCTGCTTTTAGGAGCTTTTTGCACCAAAATTTTGCTGTCAAGCTGAGAATTATATAATGACATACTAGGGACACACATAGCTGATCTCTAACCTATGCACACTTCCCTACAAGTGTGTGGAGTCTTCTTCCTGCCATTGGGTGCTCGTCTGCTGCTTGTACTTCTTCTACACAATCTTGTGTGTGTCTTATGCTGGTTCTTGGAATTTTGCTGCATATTTTCTGTTCCGTTCTTTTTTCTTGTTGCTGTACCAGGTTATTCAGCCTTATACTTCAAGTTGAGGAGTATTTTCAGTCTACATCAAAGAAAAAGTTATATTCAGGTTTTGTAGCAGATTTTCACACCTAAGCACAACACATAGGTTGGATATTCTTTCAGCTTATTTATCATTACTTTCCAGCACACACACATTATTCCTACATCAGAGAATAAGTTATATTCAGGTTCTGCAGCAGATTTTCACACTTAGCTACAGCGCAGAGGTTGGATATTGTTTGACCAGCTTATTTATCATTGCTTGCACACACACATTATTCCTACAACTTTAGACACAATTCTCTCATGGTTTCTAATGTGTAGAGGATCTGATGAACTTGTGAGGGCCTACCATACCTCTTAACAATGGAAAGGTCTCGTTGCCTGTCTGTATCTTTCCGTGGGACTCGTTACAAATCACTTTTCTTGATCTTTGGTGTCACACGATAAAATGCTGATCTACGAATGATTCTTTCTATGGATCTGATTCTGTTGCTTTTCCCAATTCTTCATTAGTACTTAATGTTTACTTATCATACCTGTATGTGCTTTCTATCAGGTGTCCTGCCAAAGTACTTCAGCTCAGAATGGTCATTTGCACAATTTCGTCTACCTGAGGATGTGAGGACGCTTGTTGCTTTTGGAGCTGAACCACATACTGTTATCATAGTTGGTTTGGATGGAAGGTATATTTACTAGTCATAGTGAGTTGACAGACTATTTTGCTTCCCAGAAGTCTGAAGTTAAAACCTTCTTTTCTTCAGTTTTTACAGGTGTACTTTTGACCCAAAGCATGGAGGGACAATGCAACAATTAGAATTCACCAGATTTTTTACAGCTGATGGTTATTTCATGGCATGATATGATCACCTATGTGAAAATTCAGCCCTTTAGCCCCCCAGCTTGCAGCCTATCCATATGGGCTATAAGATCTATGATGATCACGTTGGTATCTTTGCAGCCATGCATGGTGATTTACATATACTATCACCTTCATACCATACAGAATAACATACATGTACAGAACAGGATAGGTGAAAGATAAGAAGATATATATAAGGATGAAGATGGAGTTATAATAGAGTGTGGAGAGGATGGAAGTGGAGTTATATGACAACGTGGAGAGAATGGGAAGGAGAGCTTGTAAAGGATGCTGTTTGCAGGCAGTCTGAGAGGTTAGAACTGAAGATTGAAGAGGATGAAGAACATCTGAGATGTTTCACAGCTGCCTAGGTGATGGGCATGTTTGAAAAGGTTGAGGAAGAGCCTCCTTTGTCTCCATGACATGTTGTGAGAACCCTAAACATGTGCACATATGCTACCAACCCTTACTAAAGGTCACAGGTTGCTGTATACAAAAGAAAAAGCATTTTATTTGAATTATCCTGTGCAAAGTTTCATGCAGTTGCACAACCAAATGATTGCACTGATTACAATTGTACCATGTACTATTTTACATCATATTTGTAGGGATTTGTGTGTGCATATAACTATAACCTTGGTTATGTCAATATTTGCTGATCATGATATAAAGTTCTGGAGTCAGCAAGCATTGGGTTTGGAACAAGTTGAATACTTATGCCTACAGATTCTGTTGAATTTTTTCACTAATTATTTGTTTTGCATGTTTGTTCTTTTATAATGTACTGCTTTTAGGAGATGCTGCATCGGGATTGGGTGCAGACTGCATACTGGTTCTGTCTTCAGGTTTGATCAGTAGTTTAATCTTATATGGAGTTGATTCACACAGTTTGGTTCAGATTTGATTCTCTTGTTACATGAGTTGTATTTGGCATGGATTTTTTTACTGTGACATCCACTAGTCTGTTTTTCCAATCCAGTAAGTTCAGATTCTCCTGACAGAGGTCAGAAGGGGTAATTCGAGCCTGGTGCCTGGTTTAGCTATACATGAATTTCCTGCAGGTCCTCACTTCACGTTTTTATGGTCTTCAACTTATTAGAAATGCTAAAAGAGCTCCTGGTATTAGTCAAATATAAGATTGTAAATCAAATCTCTTCTGTGATCTCATCTTTTTATTTGTTCATGTTTGGCATGGTGCAAGAACTCTAGTCTGAGATGTTTTTTCTGGCATTGGCTTTGATTGGATGCTCAAGTTGAAAATGCTAGATTTACGATGTCGGCCCAAGTACTAAAAGACAAGTTCTTCAAAAATCTTTGCAATGAAGTCCATTGAAACCCAAACAGGCTACCATTGATTGGTAGCATCTGCATGAAGAAGAAAGCCCATTTCCTATGGAGAACTTGGTAGAGAAGACTAGAAGGAAAAAAAGGAATGAATGTACCTACATGTGTACATATGTATACACATTTTTGTATGGACTTTTTGGTATACATACATATGTGCCTGTGTGTGTAGGTAGGTAGTATGTGTGCGCGTACACACACACACACACGCACATGCGTACGTACACACGCACATGCGTACGTACACACGCACATGCGTACGTACACACGCACATGCGTACGTACACACGCACATGCGTACGTACACACATACATGCATACATACATACATACATACATACATACTACATACATACACACATGGATGTATGCATATATACCCGTCCATGATGTGGGGAGGTGTGATAATCCATGCGACATGTTTTGAGTGAAGGATTTTGTTTGACCGTATCTTTGTGCCACCCCTGTTCTGTGATCAGTCATTACTAACTGCATCCGTCCTACTGGTGGATAGACATTCTATCCTAAACTCATCATTCATACTATTCTTTAGGTTGTGCCTCAACGTTGTGTTAGTACATTGGGGGACATGTTCTCTTGTAAATAATGAATAATAGAACATATTCTTCCAAAAACTATAAGTATGCAATACATGCATGGATGCATATATGCATGCAAACATAGATTTGTCTCTTTGGCAAATAGAATCAACCCAAATGATAGTATTTAATTAGGGATCTTCCTCTAAAAGTTAGCTAGGAAGGTTCCTTGATCATTGTGACCCTTCATGTTCCTTAGAAAGATGTCATGTATGGTTGGATATTGGACCAAAGTCTAAATGTAGGCTATAACTAATGATGCTCAAGTGAATAGGATATAATATATTTATTAAAGTAGTAGTGCATACTTAATGAAGCGTATAAGTTAATATGATACAAATATACCTATCCAAGTTGTAGTTTCCTTTGGTATGCAACCCAATATATATTTTGTCCTTCTTGGTACAATACTCTAGACATTTAGCAAAATAATTCAGCTTAATAAACTAGATGATACTCCTACAAGTAAACCCAAAGTCAATTATTTGGTAACAATTTCAAACCACTTACTTTAGAACATAGAAATTGTTTGGGGGACCATCCCCTTAAGAGGGTTTGCATGGATTTATTCACCATATTTTTAGATGACTTGGACTTTTGTAATTCATTCATTTTGTTGGATGTTATCACTTTTAGGTAACAAATGAGTAATACATAGATCTTTAGTTTGAGCAATAGTAGCACATAACTTGTAGAAAAGGAAGGAATCATAGAAAGTGTACATGTGGGAAGTGAAATAGAATGAATATACACAAATATATCATCTCAAAAAAGGAGTAGATCATGAAATAAAGAAGTTCACATATGCATTAGAGTGAGCTTGTCAAAGAGCATGAAGAGCTCGTAAGTAGTAAACTATGCACAAGAGTGAGTGTTGATGAAGTGAAGCCCTCTCTTTATACATTTGGTAGAGGCTTATATGAAGTACATGAAATGTGGAATAAATGCTGTTGAAACGAAATGAGATACACACATTAGTATAAAATTAGTATAACATCCCCTTTGTAGCTCCATTTTAGACTGGATGAAAGATCCATCAACCATGGATGGAAGCAAAACTTTAGTGAACATGTCTCCCAAGTTCTCTTGAGAGGTGCACTTCTCCAAAAAAGCATTATGGAATGAGATATTATATCTCAAATGGAATGATATTGGATCTCAATGCACTTTGTTTGAGCATGGAACATTAGGTTTCTAGTGATGGTTAGGGAAGTTTGACTATCAATGTGGATGCATGTAAAAGAGTCTTGCAAACACCAATGTGAGATAATGAATCATGAAGTTAGATGGAATCACATGTTGCTACTTGATATTTTTCTTTGTGGCCCTGAAAGAGTAAGAATAAGTTGCTTCTTACTTGACCAAGAATGGGGTTTGATCCAATTAAGAACATGTATTTTGAAGTAGAATGATGACAGTTCAATTCTCTAGTCCAATTGAAATCAAAATATCTAGTAAGACTAATGCTCCCTCCATACCAAAGATCATGATGCCAATTCTTAGCCAAATATCTCAACAACCTCTTTGTGGCCTACCAATGAGTCTTATGAAGTTGATGGTGAATCGACTTAAGAACACTACCGGCATAAGCGGTATCAAGTCTCATGTCGACCAAGTAGAGTAAAGAGCCACAAGTTGTCTGTATGCATGCATATACAAGTGAATAGTATCTTCCAAAGTAAGATTTGTGTTGGGCTCTAGAGATGTGGAAACCTATGCGACACTGGTCCATGTACAATTGAGTTTGGGAAGAGGGAACACACAAGTGACATGAGGAAGAGTTAAAGCTTAGAAGCATAAAACACAATGAATCACTTAGTGTGGAGTGTATAAAGATAAGTAGCCCATTAGGGTTATGGGCATATATATACCTCCTAAAGTTCGAAAAAAAGTATATTGATAATTCAAGGTATGCTCACACATGTCATTATCAAAATATACTAACAAATTCCCCTTGGAAGCGATGGGTGAAACAAGGAGTTGAAACTCATGTATACCATATCTATGCAAGAGGCTTGAACTTTTCATGAGGTAGAGCCTTTGTGAAAAGGTCTACAACATTATCATATGTAATGCATAAGCCAAATTGATCTCTCTATAGGCTACCAAATGTTCGCTCCAATCTGCCACTAAAGAAACTTGATATAGAGTGGCATGTTCCATTGGTGGTCTAATAGCATAGATTTGGCATTCCTTGCACATCCTATGGATGTCTGCTTCCATTGTTGGCTAGTATACTCCTAATCTTTGCAAAGTCTATAGGGTTTGGTGTTTAGAGTTATGTTGCTGCAATGCACCTACATGTGCTATTTGCAACCACTTTGCATGCTCATCTTCATCTACATAGCAAGCTAGTATGCCTTGACCGGTGTGTTTATACACATTGCCTGCCAGTATGTGGTATTTTTGAGACCTCACTACTTCTTTATCTTTGGCTTTCAGTATAGGATGCTCAGGTTCAAAGGTGAGAATTGGCACTATAATTTTGGCAAGTCAAGCACTACTTCTAGGTTGAACAAGTAAGCATTAGGAATGCCATCTGACACTCCTTGAGGGGACTCTCCTGAAGTTATTCTATAAAGGTGATTTGCCCTAAGGTGATTCCTACCTTTCCTAACCATAGCTTCAAAGTCATATTCCATCAATAAGAGGAACCATCTTACTAATGTCCAAGTATTGCAAGGTTTATTCACTAGATAGAGTAAGGCTTGATGTTCTGTAAAAAATTTAAACTTACTTGCAAGCAAATAATGTCTAAACTTCTTAACTGCATATACCATGCCTAATCCTTATCTTTCTATAGTGGTATAATTTCATTCAGCTGTATTCAATTGTCTATCCGCATAAGCAATGGGAAGATCCATATTAGCTTCACCAATAGGTTGTGCTAATACACACCCAATAGCATAATTGGATGCATCCACATGAACATGGAATGGCTTGTTCCAATATGGTGTATTCAATATTGGTGCTAAACATAATCGTCGCTTAAACTCATTAAAGGATTTTTCACATTCTTGCCTTGCTTAACCATAAAAACACACTTTTTTGGGTTCAAGTAGACGTGAGATTCTCTACATTTGTCAAAGATCTGTCTCAGATCAAGTATATGTGTTTGTGTAACGTTGGAATGAGCATATAGATCATCAACATAGACTTCCAAGTTTTTACGCAAGAACTCTTTAAATACATGACACATCAACCTTCGGAAGGTAATCGACACATTCGTAA
This sequence comes from Ceratopteris richardii, assembly GCA_020310875.1. NCBI lineage: Eukaryota > Viridiplantae > Streptophyta > Polypodiopsida > Polypodiales > Pteridaceae > Ceratopteris > Ceratopteris richardii. The sequence goes on from CM035415.1 coordinate 147,039,665, forward strand.
GACCAAATGGCATTACCTGAAATGCGAACATGCCCCATTCTGTGGAAAAAGTCGTCTTATGCTGGTCTTCTAGGGTAATGACCACTTGATTGTAGCCAAACAAGCCATCTAGGAAGTTGTATACTTCCTTGCCTGCTACCCTTTCCAATAGGCTCTCAATGGTAGGAAGTGGATAACTATCTCCAATAGTGGATGCGTTAACCTTCTTCAAGTTTATGTATATACATAACTTGCCATTCTTTTTGGGAACGATGACAATGAGGGAAACCCATTCCATGTGCTAAACTTCATTGATAAATCCAGCTTCTACCAATCAATCTATTTCTTCCTTGATCTTGGTTGCATAACTATCATTATGTGTATGGCTTTTGCTTAGAAGGTTTGGCTTCTGAGGTCATGGGAATTGTATGTGAGCATACGTCAAGGTATACACCTTTTAGATCCTTATAACTCCATGCAAACATGTCTCTACATCCTCTTAATAAATCAATCAACTCCTTTTCCTCTTCCTTAGTCAGGTCGTGTCCTATGTACATGCATCATTCTTCACCTTCTTCTATGGTCACAATAATTTTTTTAGTTGTTTGTTTGTTATCATAGGCCACTCCTCTGAGTGCTTCTCATTTGGATATTCTGATCATGACTTTCCTATCTTCTATCTCATATTTCTTAAAATTTTTAGGGACCTCAAATAAGGATTCTTCTTCTTCTGGTGGGAGTTCTCTCTTCTTCCTTTTCTTACGTCCACTCTTGGTGGTTACCTGTGTGGTTAACCTCACATCATTCATATGCTCTTCTCATCCTTGAGGGTGAGCTTCTACTACGTACAAGTATTCCTATTCTGATGCACAAAAAGGATCCATAATAATTGATTCTAATTCTGAGTCACTTGCTTGTTAAATGTCATCCATACTAGGATTGCATGGTTTGATAACCAAATCACACACGATTGGTTCTATAGTGAAAACCTAAACGTCATAGCCATCTTCATCATAGTGGGGTGTCCATTGTTCTTCATTGATAGCTACATCCATTGTGGTTAGGATTTCCACTCAACCATGAGGTTCAAACTCCTTGTCCGGAGATACTACAGGTACATAGGCTGGATCTCTAATTGATCTATAAATTTTTTCGCACCTACCTCTCTAGCATTTTATCTTTTTGCTTCTTCCACTGCAACTTTGCACATCCATAAGTGATGTCTTCATGCATCCAAGAAGATCTTGATCCTATGGAACGCAGTGACTCCGTATCATCTATTGATCTATGGATAGGATTCCACTGTATAGGGGGCACGTCTCTATGAGAGTAGTTCTTGAGATTGACTTTAGTTGTAACGCATAAATGTTGCAAATACAAAGAAGTGGTTCCCCAATCCTGCACTACCTGCAACTGTCTTATGAATGGTCTTCCCAAAATCATCTCATAGGCCTAGTTTTTGCTAAAGTCACATATGGAAAAAGTATGCTGAAACTCTACACTACAATTAGTGAGAGTTATACCTTCTAGTAGTCCTAAAGGTCTCTCTATGTGACCATTGGCCATTTGCGATTTCATTCTTGTTGGCTTGACTGTTGGATTCTATTAAAATTCAAGATTTAAGCTAAAAAGCCATGGGAAATCAATCATTGACATGTGGAGCAATCTAAGGGAGCCAAAAGCCATGATATTTCATCAAGAAAATTCACTCAACCACTCCCCAAGTCATCTCAACTAAGTCCTCCAATTTAGGAGGCTGATTTGGAAAGGTAATTCTTAGATTTTAGGGGCACACTTCTTACTATAAAAGAAGCATGTATCGTGACTTCTTTTGGGCCATTTTCTTGGAGTTTTAGCTCATGTAAAGTGAGAACTTAGTGCTGTATTTTTAATAAGCAAGCCCCTTTCTTGCTTGTTTGTTTTCTTTGAGTAAGCATATTATGTGTGTGCAATGTTACAAATCTCTACCCTTGAGTTATTAGCATTGGTTCTCCCTCCTTATGTATCCATTTGATGCAATTCTTGTCCCATTGGATAGCTATTAGAGTCTTATTTATGCTCACCAATTCTCTAGAGAATTCATTGACTACCTAGGAGAAACGTTCATTTTAGTGAAGTTGGGCCAATGCTACCATTTTTGCACAAAGCTTGGTTTGTTCAATCTCTAAGCCAACCCTAGGGTAGCATTTTTTTGATTCTGCATATTTGGCCCTTCTTGGATTCTCGCGTGATATGCTTTAAGCATCATGTCTAGGTCTTCGAGAGTGGGATCTGCTAAGACTAATCCTACTCTAGGTGGTGATGGGGTTACATGAGTTTGATTAGATGGTGATGGTGATGGTAGTGGTGGTGATGTTTGAGAGTGTGTTTGAGATACAATTTTGATTATCTTGGCTTTTGTTTAACTTAAGCTTTCTTGAAGCTCACTCATCTTCTTTGACCATTGTCTTTTCATTCTCTTGTGACTATCTTTCCAAGCTCTTGTCCTTTTCTTAGTTAGACTCTTAGTCTCACTAACCTCTGAACTCTTTTCCTGACCTAAGTCTTGGTTTTGCTATAATGCTTGAGCTCGAGTGACTACTTGCACTAGGGCAATGGAGGTCACACTTCCATTATACTAACCCAATAATGTTGATAGTGGTGATTTGTTTGGGTTATTAGGACAGTCTCACAAGATGTGCTCCTTCCCACAATCTAGACAAAAATCTTGAATTGTCATTGATTGGGGTTGCATAGGTGCAAGTATAGGGCAATAAAAAATAAAGTGATCTCCTTGGCATCTGTAGCATGGTCCTCTAGGTGCTGGGTTTATTTGTCTAGGTTGGTGCCTAGAATTAGGATTTGCATACATGACATTAGCGTATTCTGGCTCCTAACTAGGTTTTCTAGGATTTTCATGAGCGTAAATCTTGTTATGCTCTAATGAATCCATATATTAGGCTAGTGGATTATCCATTTGAGCCAATTCAAAACTATGATTATACGGGTCACTTTTTGAAATCAACGGTGATGCTGGCACCAAGGCTCTATTCAAATTTTCTTCAATAGCTACATACTTCACTGGGATCACATTCACTGGATGTGGAGGTTGTTGCATTGGTTGAGGCCTTTTTAGAGCTTGATAGGATGGTTGGTAGGGTTTTTAGGGCCTAACATACTGCTGTGGTGGATACTAATTTTGGTATCTCCCTTGTTGTGGATATGGTTGTGGATAATTTTGCCTAACCACTTGCTTGTTATATGGGCAAACTTGTGCGATGTGGTTAGTATACTTCCTTTCTATTGTACAGTATTGGCTATTAGGGTTAGCGTGGGGTTGATCCATGATTGGGCACACATTAGCCATATGGTCTCCTCCACAAGTATAGCATCGTTTCACTGAGACAAATCTAGGCGTCTGCTTGTTAGAGACTCCTAACTTTTGAGCTATCTTCTTTGCAAGTTCCTCAATAGATGTAGATGATTTGGAGGCGAGGCTAGTAGAGCTATCTGAATATTTATAGATTTTTGAAAGCTCTAATTCATCACCCAAATTATCCTCAAGGTCTATGCACATGCATACACACTCTTCTATGGATTTAGGTTCCTTCAAGTGCATATAAGATCTCAATTTGATACTTAAAAAACCATCTAGAAATAAAGCCACTTGTTTGGCTGATGTGGGTAGCTCTGAAATAGGGCATCTCTCTAAGTATTTTCTAAACCATCTTCCTACAAGTTGAAAAATTTCCTGAGGTGTTTATTTGAAGCTATGTATCAGAGATGAGGTGTTGTGCCTCATATCACCCTTAGAAAATTTATTAATAAAAGCTTCCAATAGTTGGTCAATGTTTTTGAATTGCCTCTGGTGAAGTGGTTGAATCTAGGTCAAGTTAGTGTTCTTGAGAGTTAGGTCAAAAGCATTGTATTGAGTGAAGAAATCTTCAACTTGTTCAACTCTCAAAACTTGCCGAAACTTTACGATGTGATCATATGGGTCTCCTGTGCTATCAAAGAAGTTCTTCATGGAATTAACCAAATGTGTAGGCCTCAAGATCCTAGGATGTTCTTTGGGCCTTGGCAAGGGAAACTCATCCATGCCTCTTTGGGGTCGGGCCTCTATGCCTCTCATTATCCATTCTACCCATTTCTGATCTAGTTCTTTCTTTTCCAAGCGTAAAGCTTACTTCAGGTCTATCTCTAATCTTGTCCTTCTAAGTTCCTTGGGCTTCGGAGGTTCCAAATCCTTGGTGGTCAAAAGAGACATTTGACTTTGGTTAGGGAAAGACAAATTTACCCTTCCAAGTGTAGGCATGCCTACCATGCTCTGATACCACAAGCACTCTCTCTGAGGTGTTGTCTAAGTTGACCACATTTCTTGGTGTATCAAGATCTTTAAGTTCATATATGGTGAGTATCCCAACTTCATTAGGCTGGTCGGGTTTATACCCCCAGAATGCCTTGTCTATTTCTCTATTCAAGAATAACTCTATGCTCTTATTATCTTCAAAGATCCGTTCTATGGTGATCACTCTAGTCAAGCCTGACTTGCCTCTAGGGGTCCTAGGCTCTCCTTCTAGGGTTCCTTGTTCTAGGTCATCAACTCCATTTCTTGAATCACAATTCCAAATTCATCAGTTCTATGAGGTAAGCTCGTGACCATGTACATGGTTCCCTCTTTATCAATATATGAGCCTTCTTCAAACTTGACCTTTGGGTGTTCCAATCCAACTAGCTGATCTGGATTCCTAAGTTGGACAACTAATCTTCTCAGACTATCCTCATAGATGCGAGCATCTAATCAGTTGGTCCTAATGTACTCCAATTGAGTCTTGTATGGCCCTTTTGGCTTCTCTAAGTTAGAAATAACTACTGGTCTGTCCATGCTATATGAAATCTCTGAGTCACTAGTCTGTGAACTTAGCACGTAGGGTTAATTATTGAGTTGTTATGCCCACAACCTCACTGTCTGCTTTACACTAGCCTTACAAGATCTAGTGCTTTGTCTATCCCAACCTAGATGTCTTTCTGATCTAAGATTCATAAGCCTTATCGATTTGTCCTGATTTCCCGAGTACAACTGCACTGCAATGTCCCTTTGTATCAATCACTTGTTCTTTTTATTTAACTTGGATCATCACTTCTTGTCCAATAATTTGCATCATAAGCAATACTTTATTTGTTATTGCACTTGAAGTTTTTGTTGAACAATTTATATTCTTTTCCCTTAATTTTTTCCACAACAAGATTCTAATTATGCTTGCACTTGAGTAATTAGGGCTTCTTGTACTTATGTAATGCTTATCATCACCCTAATTAGTTAATACCACTAGTCGCATTTAGCCTAGGCTAAGAATTGATTGAGGGGGTTAAGAATGCTTCCAACCTCAAGTTGCTTCTCCCTTGATCACAATTGAATGCTAAGGACACACATTCCCAAGCTTGCACACACTTGCAACTTGCTTTGGCCTCTCTAAGAGCTTTTAATGGACTTATAAAAATTCTAATTTTAGCTAAATCTTCAACTTTAATTGACATAATTTTGATTCAGGCATTTTTAAAGACCCTTTTCCCCCCTTTGTATTGCACAAAAATTCTCTAGAGCTCCCTTGGTTTCCTAATCCCACTTGAGGGTCAACTTCAAATTATCGTATCTAAAAATCAATGCATTATTTTTAAGAACAAATTTTGTATGAAAATTTTTTCTCAGTTCAAGCTCTTAGGGGCCAAACATACTAATAGAAACTCTTAGGATATTTGTGTATTTGTTTAAGGCCTCCACAATGGTGTAAGTAAAAGAGCTTGAAAAAAATTACAAAATTAGCCCCTATTTTCAAAAATTACTATCACGAGGAAGGAGATAAGGAAGAGAGCTCACACACATACTCTCACACTCAAAGAGGAGCACACACACAGATTCAGGTAAAAGAATGATCTTCTTCTTCTTCTTCTTCTTCTATTACATAAAGGAATGTACAAGAATGACCTCAAAACAACAATAGAACAAGTGCAATATATAAAGAACAACACACAAGGAAAATCCTAATGTCCACAAATGAGTAAGCTGGCAAGAAACAAATGTGCCATCACTCTCGGTAGATAAATATGGTAAAGCTCAATGAAGTATCCCTAACATATACCGGCATGACCACTATACATGTCAAAGAAATAAAAAAGTGATACGTGTCATCCTGGATAATCACATATTGAGCTTGATATCTCAACACTCCCCCTCAAGCTCAATGTCATGTCCTCTAATCTAAGCATCTTCCAAAACTTCTTCAGCTTCTCTGCTCTAAGTGCTTTAGTAAAGATATCAACAACCTACTCATTTGTCCTCACATAAACAAGATCAATATCACTTGCTAATACCTTCTCTGTGATGTGATAATGTACCTCGATATGCTTTGTTCTAGCATGAAAACCAAGGTTCCATGCTTACTATATGCTGCTAAGATTATCACAATAAATGGTGATAGGATTTTGCACTTCCACACCTAAATGTGCAAGTAGGATCTCTAGCCATGATGCCTCACATGTTGCGATTGCAACACCTCTATACTCAGCCTCTGTACTCAACAAAGCAAGAGTGGGTTGCTTCTTACTGCTCCATGTAATAGCTGCACTCCCAAGTGAGAATAGAAAGCCACTAGTAGATCTTCTATCTTTAATGCTATCAACCTAATCCGCATTGGTGCATCCATGAACTTGCAAATCTACACCAGATTCATAAAGCAATGCATAATCCAAAGTAGCACTCAAATAATGGAGTGCACCTCAAAGCATCTAAATGTGGCTTCCTGGGAACCTACATAAATTGACTTTCAAGTCCAATAGTGTACCTTAGATTAGGCCTTATAATTGTGAGATATATCAAACTTCCCACAATTTTCCTTTATGTAGTAGCATTTTCCAATGCTTCACTTGACGTAGTATCCAACTTCAAATTCTGATTTAATGGCATAGAAATTGGCTTATAATCAGCCATACCATACTTTTGTAGCATACTCAAGGCATATTGCCTTTGGGACATCCATATACCTATTTCTGTCTGGATAAACTCAATGCCCAAGAAATAGCAAAGCACACCAAGCTTTTTCATGTCAAATTCCTGCATAAGAAGTTGCTTTACCTCGTTAATGATTTCTTCATTATCGCCACCTGCTGTGGAGTCATGGTGCTACAAGGAGGCTTGAAGAGTTTATGAAGGAGTGCTGAATTTTTCCACTATTTTACAAATTCCTTCATGGGAACTACTTCTTATCCATCTTTTCATAAAAATGCATAAAAACCTCTTCTTAGACTTTAGTACACTTCTTTTTATGAAAACCTTCTTTTTGGATATTCCTAGATTTGAAGCACATTTTGTATACGTGCACACAAAACTTCCCTCCCTCTCTCTCTAGTTTGTTACCTTTTTGAAATCCCACTATCATATGAAGATCCTCTTTTTGATTTAGCACATGTGGTCTTTTGACCACATGCTTTATTCACATATGCCTCACTTCTTCTCTATATAAAGAAGAGCCTCATTTGTAAAAGAGGGGGGTCCCTTGGCCATGGCCTTGGCCTCCATTTTGGTAATGGAAGAAGGTGTCATTTGGTTTCATCCAATTCCTTGTGTGCAATGGCATTGGTCTTGGTGTATGGACTTGCATGTGTGTGTGCATGGTTGGGAGGATGTTCCCCTTGCTCTTTGTGATGTTGGCCATTGTTGCCATTGCTCCATGAGCATGGGTGAACCTCTCCTCTCATTCTTTGCCCCAACTTGGAGAAGCTTCTCACTGTGAGGCGGTTAGGGTCTATTGCTCCCCTTTTCTCAACAATTTGGCACCGTTGCCAGGGACTTCGGCCTTTAGCCGTTGGTTTTTCCAAGTTTGCGTGTCCATACTTCGTGAGATGCACCTTGACACTTCGAGGAGGATGAATACGTGTGGCCTTTGGTTGGTCAAGGGTACCTCTCATTTGTTAATTTTTGAGTAGTTTAGTTCTTTATTTTTGTTTGTTGCACAAAAACACCCTCTAACCTCCTTCTCTCTCTCTCTCACTTCCACACACATACACACTCCCACACATTCACTTTGGCATCACTCTCACCTCTGCCACCTATTTTTCAGTGATGGTTTTGAATGGAGGGATGGGGTACATTCTCTCTTTGCCTCTTCCCTCTCTTCCCCTGAATATTTCAAGAAAATTTATGTGCGTTGCAACTTTCGGAGAAGAGGATGATATCTTTTGTGGATAATGAGACAAGTGGTTTTAATTCTTTTCCTCCCATATTCCCTCCCGCTTTCACTTTAAAAAAAGGGGGAGCGTAGAAAATACATGAAAAATGGCTCTTTGTTTTTCCTTCAATAATTTTAAGTACAATAGAGCTCTTTGAATGCCTTATTTCTTGAGCCCCACGCATTCATGCGGGTTGAAAATGGTTGGTATTGGGCAACTTGCCATGTGCATTCAATTCACTCATGCGGGACACTGTGCGCGTACAGGGAATGGAGAGCTTTCTCTCTCTTAGTTATTGAGGGGGCAGGCACGATCCGTTCTCCCCTCTCTCTTGTTAATGCTCCAAGGCCATCTAGGGTCTCTTCTTTTCGACCTGTGCATGAATGGGATGAAGATTAAGCCATGGCTTCCTTCTGCACGTAATGGCATGCGGGTTGATCCATGTTCTCCCCGGTGCCTCCTGTGGCATGCTTTGAACGCAACTCGGGACCTTACCCACATCTCAGAGTCACCTGGGAAATGCTCGACATTTTTTTTGAAGATGGAGGTCTATGCGATTACACCAAATTCTGATTAGTCTTCTGTGTGCGTTTGTGCCACCGATCCTTTATGGAGCCTTATGGGCTTTCCGTTGTCATCTAACGGAAGCTATGCAAGCATGCTTCTTCTTGGGGCTACATTATGGCCCTTGAAGCTCTACCCTTTGATGTTGGACGACTCAATCATCTGTCTATGGTGAGGCCTCGATAATATGTTGGCTACGGTTCGAGTCTATGAAGGAAGAGCTCTGCTCAACGGGATACATTTTTCTATGACTATGGTAAACAATAGATCTTCTTTCTTGATTTTCCCCACCAACTCTCCTTGTGTTTTGAGACGTCAAAGGATAGGGCTTAACTCATGGAACCCGTTCCCTCCTCATTCGACTCTATGCTCACTTGCCCTCGATTCTATACATTTCCATCTTGCCATCTATCTCTCCTTACAGGGATGCGCTCTGATGTTTCCTTGTGAAATGTATGTCAAGATCCAGCCATTCCATAAACTACTTCATTTGACCTTTTGCACTCTCTATGAGTTGAGGTTATGCATATCCATCAAGTTCACATGAACCAGAGCGCGTAAATCTAAAAGCGTTCAATCTGCATGCTGATTCATTGTACCTCAAGGAGGCGATGCTCTTGTATCAAGTATTCAAAAGATGCTGGGGTATCAAATGTCCATGATTCGATTATAGATGTGGCATGCTCTCTGATTGCACACCTGTTTCATGCATATATGGGTATCTTTGGTTTCTCCATATTAAACAAATGTGCATAAACACTTAACAGGTGCGTGCAACTTTCAAAAAAGGTGGCAGGACTGTACTTCTACTCTTCTTTTTTGGCCGCGATATGTGCTACTTTTCCAATATTAAGTTGTGGTTTTGTTTCAGTTTTTTTTTAATACTATCAGACTGCAATACTCGAGCTCTCAATGACTGAACGATACACTCAAGAAACCATATCATTTCATGCTTGCATGAGGTATGGAGGACCTTGGATGCTCATGGTTGTTTTGGTAAATGGCACTAGTTCGCTCCCAAATACTCTGATTTATGTCCATTGATTATGATAGTGCAAGTTCAACTCTCATGCCTCCCTCTTGAAACGTTAAAAAACAGTTTTGCTCATGGGTCACGAAACATTGTAACGATTCTCTTTGTTTTTGAGACAACCACCATGGAGTGGGGAATATAATCATGTAGGAGCTTTATAGTAAACATCTAATGAAACTCCTCAACTCTAATTGATGTTTCCATTTATTTTTAAGGTTTGTGAACTGTTGAAAGTGAGAGGTACCTAAAACATCATATGGGTGTGTTATATTTCATGTTTACATATGATGAGCAATTATAAAATCGTGAATATTCTTCAACCTAGAATTGAAAGTCATGGTGATTGAATGCTCTGATAGAAGCAGGTTTCCATGGCTAGGGGGATTGGTTCCCCTTGCCTAACTATCACCTTGTGAATAATCAACATCTCTAGTGGTGCCTGCTTTGAGATTAGGTAATACACTTGATGTGTCATTTGATTGAGGTATGTGACTATCCTATGGCAAGAATTGTGTCCATATCTTTTTTTCAGCATTCGAAGGTCAGGGCAGTGATTTGTGCTATTAAAGTATGTTTATAGAAGTGTATGATTTTCTCATGCATATTGCAAGTACACAAGGGCATTCGTGGTATATAGCCCTTACTCGCTAAAAGATGTGGAAAGTTTCTCCGTTTACTAGGAGCTCGGACTAAGCGGTTGTGATTTCTCTTCATAGAGAATGTGTCCATATCCACCCTTCCTACACTAAGAAGCTTTTGTCAAGCAGTGATCTGGGCATGATAGATCTTGGTGCCATCATTCACACCCATTCATGTCTGTTACACGATCTCACCAAGCCAACTAACAGGAGGTGCTTTGGTCTACGGTGCATCACGGGTTGGACTGTTCTCTTGGTTTTCCAGTGCTCTTGACTCTCTGGGTTTTTGATTATTTGTGTTTTCATGGTGCAAGTGCTCTCACTTCTGATTTTCTCTGAATATTTGAATGAATCCCTTAGATTCTGAAGTACTTGTAACCTTCCGTCAGAGTTGGAATCCAAATCCCCACTGAAACGTTGAGATCGGAAACACTCTCAGCTCATATGCGATAACTGAGGTGCACTCCGTGGATGTGGTTGTGGCATCTTTGCACTTTTTTCTAGATTTTCAACCGGGTAGTATGGAATGTTTGGCTCGGATTGATACAGAGATGTAGGATTTTTCCAATCTGACTAATAAAGGAATTGGGGTTTGTTGCCTTCTTTATCTGTGTTTTATGAGTGAGTATAGCTCTCTGCTGTTTTTTTTTCATATGATTTTTTTTGATGGTATGAGATAGTGCTTGGTTGCTCTTCATGATAGATTCTCAGGAGATAGACTTGGCTTGAGGGAAGGCTCTTCTCCTCAAACCTGGAGTCTTACCATTGCTATACTACAATGACTCTACCAGTCTGTAAATGGCATGATTGAAGGACTCTGCTGATTGCTGGCTTTGAATAGGGCTTCTCTGTAGTACACCATCTTGACTTATGAAAGAGGGAGGAAATTGCTCCTGGGGGTATCTGGGTTGATAGGTGGTGGTGCACTAAACTAGGGATGATGGCCAAAACTACATCTAGAAGGAACCTCTTGAATGTCATAAGTGTTTGGGCTGCTATCTTTTGCTCCAAACATTGACTACTCCAAATTTTAGGCAAAGAATCTAAATAAGCTATTGCACAAGTATTGAAACTCACAAAGGACTGAGTGCTTGTTTTTTGCCAGGGAAGAAAAAATCTCTGGTTTGACAATACTCACTTAAGACTTGTTCTCATTATGCATTGCAGGCTTACACAAAACTTCAGCATTGCTCTTCTAAAATGATTGTAAAATAACTCTCGATACTATGTTTAAATTTTTATAAATGCTTGAAGAATAAAAAGAGTACTGGTTCCTTTACATCTCTTATATACAGTCCTTATGCTTGAATGACATTGTGCTTACTCACTTGTTAAGTGGTCACACCATTTGGGGCCTCTACTTGCAGGAAATTGCTCGCCCAGGTGTTCTCTGAGGAGGCATTTGAAAACTTGCTAGCATTTTTTTTTTTGAATCCTAATTGAATATTCTTGAGATCTTCTAATGTGTGATTTGCACATAGCAGCTTCTTGTTACTCTGTTTTCATGTCACATGCCGGATCAACAAAGCCTGGTTACTCTTTTCGAATCAACATAATTGTTGAATCACCACCCTGGATAGAGCCTTTAAGAAACTTAGATGGTCTTTGTGACCCTGTGAAGTAACTCTTCATTTGGCCATTTAACATTGTAAATCTGTTGTGGCTTGGTATTATATAGGTTTGAAGGTGAAATTGTAATAGCGTCTCATCCTTAGGAGCTAACCAAAGACCTATAAATGCTAGATACTACACCAAGTTTTTTTTTCAGGAAATGGCCATTTTGTTGATGGAGGACATTGGATGATACTGTGTCCGGCTCAAAGGAGGAATGTTGGTCTTTAGGGTTTCCTGTTGATAACAATACCGCACGGAAATGGATGATTTGCTTGCTTTATTCGTATATATGTTCTCAATGTTGTAATTTTGAGAGAATCTGTTTGCTAAGAAACCTTTAGCTGGCCTCAATGATTTTCCACAGTTACATGCATACTGGCCTTTGAACGGTAGTCACCTGTGCACTCGTACTTTGCACTAAATTGGATAGGCCTATAAGAAAGCACACTCACAAAGAAGACTAGAAGACACCAAGCATCAAAGAGGAACAAGAAAATTTTCACGCAGACTTCTCTCTACATGTGCAAGTCTTCAGTAATCAATGTTCCCAGTTGAACTAAATGTTATATTCTCTTTTTCAGAAATAGTCTACTTGTGTTTTGTATGTTTTAATTTCAGGTTCTTGGGTGAGGCTCTATCAGTCCTACAAAGGACTACATTATGGGAGGAATGCTTGGCTGACTGCCCCCCAAGGGGATTGTGTCGCCTAGCTTTGAAGATTGAAGAATTGTCAATTGAAGTAAACACTGAAGACTTGCAGCTTGGAGCCTTGCAAATTGAAGAATTGCAGATCTGAAGAACTAAAGATTTGCTGCAGATTAAATAGACTGGATGACTTGAAGACTGAAGACTTGCAGAATTAAGTCTTGCAGAATTGAAGACTCCACATGATCTCGTTCAGTTATGTATGATCTTCTTCCCTTAGCTTTGTCGAGGACGACAAAGTCTAGGAGGGGGAGAGTGTTGCGAAGTCATGGTGCTACAAGGAGGCTTGAAGACTTCATGAAGGAGTGCTTAATTTTTCCAGTATTTTACAAATTCCTTCATGGGAACTACTTCTTATCCATCTTTTCATACAAATGCATAAAAACCTCTTCTTAGACTTTAGTACACTTCTTTTTATGAAAACCTTCTTTTTGGATATTCCTAGATTTGAAGCACATTTTGTATACGTGCGCGCAAAACTTCCCTCCCTCTCTCTCTAGTTTGTTACCTTTTTGAAATCCCACTATCATATGAAGATCCTCGTTTTGATTTAGCACATGTGGTCTTTTGACCACATGTTTTATTCACATATGCCTCTTTCTTCTCTATATAAAGAAGAGCCTCATTTGTAAATGAGGGGGGTCCCTTGGCCATGGCCTTGGCCTCCATTTTGGTAATGGAAGAAGGTGTCATTTGGTTTCATCCAATTCCTTGTGTGCAATGGTGTTGGTCTTGGTGTATGGATTTGCATGTGTGTGTGCATGGTTGGGAGGATGTTCCCCTTGCTCTTTGTGATGTTGGCCATTGTTGCCATTGCTCCATGAGCGTGGGTGAACCTCTCCTCTCATTCTTTGCCCCAACTTGGAGAAGCTTCTCACTTCCATGTGAGGCGGTTAGGGTCTGTTGCTCCCCTTTTCTCAACACCACCTACAACCAAGTCATCAACATAAATAGCCACAATTGTGATGCCATCATCAACCTTCCTTGCATATAGTGAATGATCTACATCACACATAGAAAGCCAAATGGTGGTTAAGTAGTCAACAATCCTTGCATGCCAAGGAGGAGGGGCTTGTTTAAGCCCATAGAAAGCCTTTTGAAACCGGCAAACATATTCTGGGTGCTTTCAATCTTCATATCCTTGTGGCTGGTCCATGTATACTTCTTCGTATAACTCACCATGTAGGAAAGCAGACTTTACATCCATCTAATGCAAAGTCCATCCTTTTGCTGTAGCTAATGCAACAAGTTCTATGGAAATATAAATTTTAGCTACATGGTTGAATGTTTCCTCATAATCAATGCCATATGTATGCACATATCCTTTTGCTACCAATTGTGCTTTGTACCTGTTTATGCTACCATTAGCATTATGCTTTACCTTGTAAACCCACTTGCAGCCTATGGGTTTCTTTCCTTATGGCAATGGAACTAGCTTCCATTTATCATTTCCATAAAATGCAACCATCTCCTCATCCATAGCTTTTTTCCAATCTACATTTCCACTCGCATCTTCGAAAAAATGAAGTTTCAGCATCTTGTATTACATTTGTCATGTAGGCACAATGATGAGCCATGTAACTATCATATGTTAATCGTTGCATTGAATTCCGCATCCTTCTAGATCTTCTTGGTCCTGGGTCACTTCTCTTTGTATCATTTGCATGTGCCCTTCTTACTCTTGGAGTCTTCATAGAGCGCAATCCATGTTCCTCATTGAGGATGTTTTCTGAACCTCTTGAATCTCCATCAATGTCTTCAAAACATGTAGATGTTTTACTACTAGAAAAAAGATTTTCTTTACCTTTACTGGATGTATTTGATGAATTTGTTGGACTAAAATTTTCATGCAATTCGCACTCCATGGATTTGAGTTGTAACTATTGCTTGGTGACACATCCTGTCCACTCAGAACTTGAGATTCTATACTTGATTTTTTAGTAGTTTCTTTGTCATTTGGTTCAAGATTTAGTCCTTCCTTGGCATCTGCATAGAAGCTTGACATTTCATCAAATACCACATCTCTGCTTACCTTCACCTGCCATGTGAGTGGGTTATAACATTTATATCCCTTTTGCTCAAGGGAATACCCAATGAAGATACTTTTTTTTTGCTTTTGGATCAAGCTTCATTCTCTAGAATATGCACATATGCAATACACCCAAAAAACTTTCATAAGTGATAAGTTTGGCTTTTTACCTATAAACTTCTCTTTAGGTGTAACTTGATGTACATCAATAGTTGGAGTTTTGTTCATGATGTATACAAATAGTATGCACAGATTTTGACCAATAACAATGAGGCATTTTCTTCTCAACCATCAAGGCTTCTGCCATTTCCGCAATATGTCTATTTTTGCATTCAACAATGCCATTCTAGTGTGGTGTGTGCCTGCATGAAAATTGATGTGGAATTCCATGACTTTTAAGAAAGTTGCTAAACTCATTCGACATGTATTCACCTCCTTATTAGACCTTTATGTGTGAATATACTTTCTTGTTTGCTTTTCCACCATAGCCTTAAAATTTTGGGAGTGAGTGAATACCTCACTCTTCTCTTTCATGAAATATACCCATACTTTTTGTGTATGGTCATCAATAAAAGTAACATAAAACTTGCAACCACCCATAGATGTGGTCTTTGTAGGACCCCAAACATGTGTATGTACTATTTCTAGTACATTCTCACTAACATGCTTGTCATGCAAAAATGATGCTCTTGACTGTTTACCAAATTGACATGCTGCACATACCTTTTGCATTTCTACAACTTTGAAATTTGGTAGTCCATTGACAATCTCCTTTGACTGCATCAATTTCAACCTCTGCAAGTTTGCATCTCCAATTCATTTGTGCCAGATCTCTATATCAACAATAACTCCTGCACCTTTTGCAAACATGGCTGCATTCATTTCAAGAATTTTCACATTTAAGGTGAGAATCCCACCCACTTTGTTTCCTTTGGCAGTCAATCACCCATCCTATTTATACTCTTCCACATATAATCCATCAACATTGAATCTGACTTGTAATCCCTTGTCAACCATTTGCCCAATAGAAACTAGATTCTTTGTTATGTTTGGAACATGCAACACATTAGCAAGATGTTTTACCATCCCATCCTCTAAAGACAGTGCTATATTTCCTATATGCTCAATAGAGTGTGATGTGTCATCACCGCTTTCAACATATCCAAGAACTTGTAATTTTTGCAAACTACTAAACCATTCTACATGTCTGGTCATGTGATTTGAAGCACCAGAATCAACATACCAGACATTACCATTTGATTCTGAAATAGTAGCAGACATCATATTCATCATGTGATGTTGGACCATGAACAAGTTCTTAGAATCATATGCACTTGTGGATGCATAATTTTTTTGCTGCCTTCTATTATTTTGATTCTTCCTACAATCACATTCAAAGTGTCCAGGTTTACCACAATTCCAACATCCTTTACTATCATTACCTGAATCATTTTTTTTGAAATTTTTGTGACCTCTTTGGCTCCCCCTGCCTTGAAACTTTCCTCTACCTCTTACATGATTTTGACGTTGACCTTGGTCTTGGCTATTGTTTCCTCTTCCACTTCCAAAACCTCTACCTCTACAGGCTCTACCTCTTCCTCTTCCTCTGTTAGAGTAGAATACCTGCTTAGAACTAGATTTTCCTTGGGAGTTTGATTACTCACTTGATGGGGGATGATTCTAACACCCCAATGCAAAGATGAAAGATGGCTGCCCTCCACTAGGTCCACAAGCAGTGATATATTCTGACAATTCTGACCTTTTCTCCGAATCAATACAAAGAATTAAAATGAAATTTTACAAACTTAGAGCAGAATATAAGAGCTACCCAACAAGCTTTAAATCATCCCAAATGGATATTCTAGATGGGAGAACCAGCCTCTGCAAAACAAGCTACCTATTTGCAACACTCTCTGCCTATGTGCAGAGATATAGCTTCACAAAGTTGGCAATTTCTCACAACTCACTTTGTAAAATAAATGGAAAATTTGGAAATGTTTAGGGCACTATATGAGAGACCAAATGAAGCTTTAAATAAATTAAAATGAGTAAAATGAGATAGCAAACAAATGCTCTGCAATTTGGTACAATTAGATGAAAAGCCTAACTACATCTCTAGATAGAGAGGAGCGAAATCATGAGAAAATGAGGTGGAGTTTATGACTTTACTAAAGTAAGTGGGAAACTCGTGGAATGCATAAAACTCAAGAAAAAAAGGTGGGATGGTGCTTATATAGAGTTTTACTTTTCCTACAATCTAGCTAATCACCCACTAATCAATGTAGGTGCACTTTTTGGTGGCTGATTTGATGAGATTTGAATTTGATTGAGTTTGGTGGAGCTTCTAACTTTATTCCATGACTTTGGTTCCTACTTTTTGATTGGTCCACTTTTAAAACTTGTGGTTGAGCCTTTTTGCATGATTGAGACTTGGTTTTCAACACTCCCCCTCAAGTCTCAATGCCTAGGTCCTTCATTCCAATGCATGCCTTGAGGTGTTGTAGCTTTACTCCATCCAATGTTTTGGTAAACATATCTGCATATTGTTCCTTTGTATTGCCATGCTCCACCTTGACATCCTTTGACATGATTGTATCTCTAATAAAGTGGTAATGCACTTCTATATGCTTTGGCCTTGCATGGAACACCGGATTTTGAGCCAAACATATGCTACTTATGTTGTCACAAAAAATAGGTACTTGCTTAACCTCCAAATCAAGATCAACAAACAAATCCTTGAGCCACATAAGCTCACATGAGACTTGTGCTAAGCCTCTATACTCAACTTCGATCGATGAGAGAGCCACTGTTGGTTGTTTCTTTGACATCCATGAGATGGTCTTCTTCCCTAGCATGATAACGTATCCACTAGTGCTCCTCCTGTCATCTTTGGAACCTGCCCAATCAGCATCACAATAATCTTGTACATTTAATCCATCATCAAATGGATAATATAGACCTTCATTCACTGATCCTTTGAGGTATCTAAGTACCCTTTTGGCTGAAACAAGATGAGATACTCTTGGTGCTTGCAAAAATTGAGATAACACTCCAACTACATGTGCAATATCTGGTCCCATCATAGTAGCATAGAAAAGAGAGCAAATTATTGACCTATACATGGTGACATACTTCACTTCTTCACCTTCACGAGAACTTAGTTTAACATTTACTTCTAATGGATGAAATGGGCTTGCAATCACACAAGCCAAACTTCTTCAAAAGATCTAGATGTATTTCCTTTGCATGAAGTATATACTTCCTCTTTATATAGCAATTCAATCCCAAGGAAGTACCTTAAAATCCCTAAATCTGAGATTTTAAACTCACATCTAAACTTCCTCTTTATGTCCTTGATGTTGGCTTCATCATCCCCTATAATGATCAAATCATCAACATATATACAAATGAAAACAATTTTGTTACCTTCCTTCTTCACAAAGAGTGATGGGTCTGCATGATTTTGAATGTATCCACATTTTACCAAGTAGTCCACAAGTCTTTGGTTCCAAGAACTTGGTGCTCGCTTGAGTCCATAAAGAGCCTTCTTTAGCTTGCATACATGATGTGAAAACCTCTCATCTTCAAAGCCTTGGGGCTGCTCCATGAAGACTACCTCTTCAAGCTCTCCATTTAGGAAAGCAGTCTTCACATCCAATTGGTACATCTTCCAACCTTTTGAGGCTGAAATTGCAATCAAACTTATAATGGTGGACATCTTAGTTATTGGACTAAATGTTTCCTCAACGTCTATGCCATAGTTTTGAGCAAAACCATTGGCATGAATAAGAGGTAAAGGATAGAATACTTATATAAATTAAATATTACTTGTGAACAGGGTTAATGGAATGATAAGTACTATGACTATCTAAATGACTATAATAGGATTTTCTAAATTTGTCTTTTGACTTCATGCATTGAACAAAATGATTTCCAATTCACATTTACATAATTTTATACATTTTCTTTATATTAGAAACTTAATTTGAATTTAGAAGCATTTTTTATCATCTTATTTTAAGTCAATTTATAAGCTTTTTTCCAAAGAATTTAATGTTGCTCTCCATGATTTGTAGGTTGGCCCATCAGGACGATGTGCAAGTTTGGTGGGGGCAAATGTCAGAATGATTTCCACATTCAAATTAACATATAAAAAAATAAAAACACTTTGTTTTCAAAATGGTTAACTTTTATCTCTCTCAAACCTTTTTGATAAATTTCTTTGACTTGACTAATCTCTCTTTAGTACCTGCATGCAGCAAAACCATGAAGATTCTGACTCATTAGAGATCTCATCATCTAAATTCCTTATGTTTATGAAGTCTTATGTAGTTGAATATAAACAATCTTTACAATTAAAAAATATTTTAACCATAAATATGGCATGGGTATGTGCCATAAATATGCATGTGCATTGATGTTAGATGCATGGGTAAGAATATATTATAATGTTTATGGATCTATATACTTGTGTTTATGCATGTGTGATTGCATGTGGATGTAAAAATATGTATATATCTATGTGTGTCTAAATACGTTCCTACTCTTGTATGCCCATACTTCTCTACTCAAATGTATTCATGATGCACATTTGTGTTTATGTATATGTCTATGATTATGGATAAGTGTGTCTATTTATGTGCTATGAGGTTCAACCCTATGTGTTTATCTACATGTGAGTATAGGAAACCCCTAGTGTTATGAGGTTCAACCCTATATGTGCCTACTATTATGAGTATACCTATTTATATTACACCAAAAAACATCCTACCTTATTATAAACTTATGTGATCATTCACCTTAGAATATAACCTTAAAAGAATACTTTATTCTAAGTACTTATATATAACTATATGTATATGTGTGTTAATCAAATAAATTAAAAGATATGTAACCTACACTTAAAAAAATACCTAATGTATGATTTAGATTATGTATTAATTAAAAATTATATAACTCATTAAGCTTTAAACTATAAATAACCAAATGCATTATATGTGTGTGGGTTAAAGTGGAAGTTAGTATAACGTTCTACGTGTGCATGAGCGATGTGAGTTAGTTAGCTTATAGAATGCATGTGATGTGAGTGTGTTAACTAGGTGATTGCATGCTCGTACGAATCTATATATATATATATATATATATATATATATATATATATATATATATATATATATATATATATATATATATATATATATATGTGTGTGTGTGTAATATTAGTGTTATGATTTTCCTAATGATCTTCTGTAGGAACGTCCGTGAGAGAGAGAGACCTACAGACCATAGCACATAGAGAGAGAGAGAGATTGAACTCCTCTCCTCTCTGTAGAGTGTTGTAGCATGATCCGATAGAGAGAGAAGAAGAAGCCCTCCACCCTGTTTCATCTCCCTCCAAGAAGGCCTTCATTTTTGGCATTACCCACCCTACGGACATACATGTAACCAACGTCCTTTTTCTTCTCACTATCATGATCGCCTGTTGGAGGCTTTCTGCCTCATTATCGGTCTCGTCGCTACCCGCTTCAGATTGCATGTGTAGGTCATCAACCAGGGCTTCCCTTTTGAGCTCTTTCCAGACTCAACATCTGAGGACTAGTGGATGTCTACCTCTCACCCCCCTCAATATGCTCCTCACATAGTAGAGGCGGTTCCCTGGTGATCGTTTCCGCTGCTTCCTGCTCGCCTCCCAATAATGGGGAAGATCACCCTCTTGTTGGAATCCAAGCTCCCGATTTTGAAGTAGAAGCTGTTCTAGAACACAAATTTGTTAAGGTCAAACTTCCAAATTATAGAGGAAAAAAGTATGTTGTTTTGTTTTTTTATCCCCTCCACTTTACATTTGTGTGCCCAACAGAAATCACAGCCTTCAATGATCACCATGAAAAGTTTGAGAAGCTTAACACAGAAGTCCTTGGAATCTCCACTCACAACGTGTTCTCCCACCTTGCTTGGATCCAAATAGACCGAAGGAGGTCAGGTGGTTTAGGTGAACTGAAGTATCCTCTAGTCGTAGATTTGACTAAAACCATTACCAAATCTTACAATGTGCTTATTCCAAGCGAGGGTGTTGGTTTACGAGGCCTATTTATTATTGACAAAGATGGGTGTTGGAACTGAAGGACTCTCTAGGCAAGAGAGAAGAGAAGGCACAAGCAGACAAGGGAGTCAAAGACGACCTGGCAAGTAGGTCAATAATTTTCTTCATGGAGAAGCAAGTACGAGCATTCACGCAGATCTAGCACTAAGGCAACCTTTAATTTTCTTCAACACCCTTACACCAATTAAAAGTGATTCTCATCACTAACAACCCCTGTAAATACCATTTCATATTTTTGTAGCTCCATTTTGTGCAAGCCAAGGAGTCCTTGAGCTTGAGGAGCCTTAGAAGTACCTACATATCAATTTTCGTATTTTTTAGACTCCGTTTAAGCCCTCAAATTGGCCCTGGAACCTAATTTTTAACTAGGCCGGACACTAGGTCTGAACAGGGCCAAAGCTAGTCAAAAACTATAAAAGGAGCTAGAGAGCTCATTTTTGAGGTTAGATTGTAATTGAAACAAACTTGTAAGAGCTTTGTGAAAGTAATCTAAAGAACTCCATTGCTCTTCACTCTTTGTCTTGCCGTGTATGCGCGTGTGTGTGTATGTGTGTGCATGTTGGTGTGCTTCTCACTCACGCACTTGTGCTTCCACTTGCTCGAGGTCTTCATACCATCCTCACGTCTTCCCGGATTGACATTAAAGGAGGTGCTACTCATCACTGAGCTACACCAAATTTTGGCGCCGTTGCCGGGGACCGAACTTTGAGGACGAGCGTGTGATGGTAAGACGTAGAGTTGACGCGTTGGAGTTGTAGGTATTTTCTTCACTTTCATCTATTTTTTTGTTTTTTCTTCACCACCTTCATCACCATCATCATCATCACCATCTCTCACCTCCATCTCCATCATCGCGAAAATTTCTGTTTTTTTGATTATATCACCATCTCCACCTCATTTCCCTCATTTCACTTGTGAGAGAGAGCGAGAGAGCGATATTGCGTGTGTGGTTTTTTGCATGTTTCTTGAGCATCTTGCAGGTTCTTGCTGAATCATCATCCCCAGCTCTCTGCGCAGGTACGAAACTCGTCGAATCTGTCTCGCAGTCGCCAGCCTCTGTCGATCGCGATCGACAGAAAATTCGATCATTTGGTAAAACAAAGTTCACCACTAGCACAAGCATGATGAGCACATCCCAAATCACCTAAAACAGTAGAAAAATTCCGTGTTTTTCTGTCAATCGCGATCGACAGCCTCTGTCAATTGCGACCGACAGACCCTGTCAATCGCGATTGACACCGTCAATCGCGATCGACAGACTTCACGATCGACAGACTGCCACGTAGGATCCTGTCAATCGCGATTGACACCGTCAATCACGATCGACAGCCACGACCGACACCTCTGTCAGTCGCGATTGACACCGTCAATCGCGATTGACTGAAATTCAACGATTGATTGACTTTTGCGCGTAGCCACGTGTCCATCGCGACTGATAGGCCCCCGATTGACTGAAATTTCGGCGAAAAATCCGGAAAACGTGTCAATCGCGATTGATACCGTCGATCGCGATTGACAGCCACGATCGACTCTGTCGATCGCGATTGATACCGTCAATCGCGATTGACACTGTCCATCGCGACTGACAGGCCCGACGGACACCTCTGTCAATCGCGATTGACAGACCTGTCGATCGCGATTGACAAGCTTTTCGGCCAAAAATTAGGGTTTTGTTTTTGTTCAAAATTGGGATAATTTTGGGGCAAAATAGTCAATCCATTAGTACTTGGGAGGTTCCTACACTTGTGATTGGGAGAAAATCCTAGGATCTGTCAGCCAGATTGCATCCTGTTTTAACCCCCTAAACCCTGAACAGTCATAACTTTTTCATACGAAATCCATTTTTTGAGCTCTAGGGCTTGTTGGAAAGCTCGTGGCACATACTATACGCCCTCAACTGTTTTTTATAAAGATAATGAGTGGATTTTCAGATAGGGTATTTTGAAGTTGACCATACCCAGGGGGATCAAGTCAGGGGTCTTTAGAATTCTTTCCTTAAAAATCTCTATGCAAATTAGTGTTTGTGCTTCAGGAATGAAAATCATTGGTTCTGTCTTTGGAATTTAAATCTTAAAGCTAACTTTGGAACTCTTACAGATCTATTGAGAGCATCGAAAGGCGTTCTTAGCAAGTGTAAGTGCAAGCTTGGGAACACACTTCCTGGGCATTCACGGGCAACCAAGCAGGAAACAAAAGGTTGGAATATTCTCAACTCCCTCTGTCATTTTTTAGCTCAGGCTAAGTACGAATAGTGCTAGAGGTAAGTTAGGGCAACGATAGGCATCAATCAAGTTGAAGACAACCTATGCACTCAAGTCCAAGATTAAATATAATCTCTTTGTGATGCGATGACCATAAAGAAAAGAATCTAACGTGGAACGATCAACCTAAAAGTACGAAGAACATTCAAGTATTCCTGACGACGTAATATCAGACAAGACCTTAAACACGCTAAATAACTAAAAAGAATCAAGTGACTGATACCAATTGATCGGCAATGAGGTTGTACTCTGGGCAAAAATCGGGCTAATTAACTAGGCATATGAACCTTAGATCAGGACGGCATCTAGTAAGGGATAGACAAAGCCTTAGGTCTTCAGAGGCTAGTGTCAACCACACTGCTAGGTCGTGGGCCCAGCAGTTAAGCCATCACTCATACTACCCAAGTTCTGAGACTAGTGAATCCGAGATGTCTCAAGGTATGGAGAGACCTACAGGCAGTTCAGGAGTGCCATACTTGCATAGGGTAGAAGGCCCTTACAAAACGCGGTTGGAATACCTTAGGACCAACCGATTGGGTGCTAGCATCTATGAGGACGGCCTAGGAAGGTCTGTGGTACAGATTAAGAATCCCGATCATTCCATTGGATTAGAGCACCCAGCTGTCAAGTTCGAAAATGGAGTGTACTTAGACAAGGAAGGGACAATATATGTAGTCACCAGTCATCCCGATAGGACTGATGAATTTGGGAATGTAGTCCCAGAATCGGACTTAGATGACCTAGAGCAAGGAAACATGGGGGTAGAACCGAGGACCCCTTGAGGGAAATCTGTTCTTACGAGGATTATCACGCCAGAGTGGATTCCCCAAGATAATAAGAGCATAGATCTTCTTCTGAACCGAGAAACTGAAGAAGCCTTTTGGAGATATAAATCTGATCGGCCAGTTGATATTGGAACAATCATGATCTATGAGTTTAAGGATCCTGATAGCCCAGGTAGAGTGACCTACTTAGATCACGCCTCAGAGAGGATCTTCGTGGTGACAAAAAATGACAGGCATGCTTACACTTGGAAAGGTGAAATCATTTTCCCCCAACCAAGATCAAATGTGTCCTATGGTCACCCTGGAGCGGGAACATCCCAAGCTCATGGAACCCAAAGAGACAGAAGTAGAGATAGGCCAGAAGTGAGCTTTGCCAACTCAGGGGGCAGAGAGAGAACAAGGACGGAAACCAATAGAGTAGAGCCTGAGGTACTTAGAGCTCACAGGAATCAAAGGAACGCAGATGAGTTCCCTCTACCACGACCTAGAGAGCACACAAGGACTTTGAGACCGACTCAGCTAGTTAAGTCCATGAAGAACTACTTCGATGGCACCGGAGATCCATACGATCATGTGGCTGAGTTTAGGCAAGTCTTGAGAGCTGAACAAGTAGAGGATCTATTCACTCAGTACAATGCCTTTGGTCTGACCCTTAGGAACACTGCCCTGACATGGTTTCAGCCGCTAAACGAGAGGCAGTTCAGGAGCATAGACCAACTCCTAGAGGCTTTCATTATTGAATTCTCTAAGAGTGGCATCAGACATAATACCTCCTCATTGATTCACAGCTTCAAACAAACCCCTCAAGAGACCGTAAGACTTGCAGGACGAAGATTTAGGCAATATCTTGAAAGATGCCCTGTCCCTGAGCTACCCACGCCAGCTAAGCAAGTGGCTTTATTCTTGGATGGATTGCTAAGTACCAAATTAAGATCATATGTGTACTTGAAAGACCCTAGGACCATAGAAGAATGTGTACGCATGTGCATTGACATTGAGGATAACCTAGGGGAGGAGTTAGAGCTTGCCAAGATATACAAAGATTCTGATGGTGCCTCTAACCTCTCGTCCACGCAATCCACATCAATCGAGGAACTTGCAGAGAAAGTAGCTCAGAAATTAGGTGTCACTAGTAAACAGATCCCAAGGTTTGCTCCTGTGAAGAGATGCTACACTTGTGGTGGTGACCACATGGCCAATGTATGTCCCATTATGGCCCAACCCCAAGTAAATCCTAGTAGCCAGTACTGCACCATAGAACGAAGATACACAAATCACACAGCACAAGACTGCCCATACAATAAACAAGCTGTTAAGCAAACCTACCCTCAACCATACCCTCAACAAGGCAGATATCAGAACCAGTACCCACCACAACAGTATGCTAGGCCTCAACAAACATACCAAACACAGTACCAAGCCCAGCAAAGGCCTCAGCCTGTGTTAGCCCAACAACCTCCAGCTCCATCCAACCTGATCCCTGTAAAGTATGCAGCTGCAGAAGAGAACCTGAATAGAGCTATCGTCCCCATCACACCTTTGCTTTCAGAAAGTGATCCCAGTGACCATAGCTTCGATTCTACGCATGTTGAGAGTCCCCATGCTTACTTCATGCAGTCTCCTGAACAGGGTGAGTCTTACTATAGTGAAGAGCCAAATGAACCTAGTTGGGAATCAGATTACACAAATGTCATGTATGCAAACCCCAACCCTAGACCCCAACCTAGACAGGTAAGACCCCCATTCCCTAGAGGACCTTGCTACCGATGTCAGGGAGATCACCTCATTTGTGACTGTCCCTTGCCTCCACCTATCCAACCCCAGTCAGTAACGATCCAAGGCTATTGCCAAGAATGTGGAAAGGAGCATCTCTTACGAGATTGCCCTAAAAATCCCAATAACATGCCAAAGATCACTCCTATCAACGTTGTTGGATTAGTGGTAGACTCCACAGGGAGCGTGACTTCCACCGCACCAGTACAAGTAGTCACTCGAGCTCAAGCATTGCAGCAAAACCAAGCTGTAGGTCAGGAAAAGAACCCAGAAGCTAGTGAAACTGAGAGCATAACCAAGAAAAGGACTAGAGCCTGGAGAGATAGCCGTGAAAGAATGAAAAGACAATGGGCAAAGAAAATGAACGAATTAGAAGAAAGCATAAGAGAAACAAAAGCCAAAGTTGTGGAGCTCACCTCTCAACCGAACTCTCACATATCACCTCCTCCGCCACCCTCCATACCATCTCCATCCAACCCGCCTCACCTAAACCCACCACCCCCAAGAGTAGGATCAGTCCTAGCAGATCCCACTCCCGAGGACCTTAATATGATGCTTAAAGCATATCAGGCTAGAATCCAAGAAGGGCCAAACATAACCGATCATGAAAAGTGTTACCCTAGAGCAGAACTAGAGTTAGAACGAACCAAAATTTGTGCTAAGATGGTGGAATTGGCTCAGACCATGTTTGAAGCCAGTCGCCTCTTTAACATCTCTAGTTCAGCGAAGACGCAGTTGCACTTTGATGGACTGTTGAGAGAATAGAGAAGCTGATCGCACAATCAGAAAAGAAACCCACCTCTCAACTAAAGGACAAGGCAAGTGAAAGAGCAAGTCTTCCTGCCCAGGAAGCCTATGTGTCTAAAGCCTATGTGCCTGAAGCCTACGTGCCTAACTCTACGGAGCCAGACACATCTTCTTCTATGAATCGATTCACACCAGAATTTCTACGAGAGATTCAAGAAGACAAATGGGCCAAAGAAAGTGAAATCCCTCCTCCCATTGAACTTGTGGATGAAGCACACGATCAATTCCCACAAGACATCCCATCCATTTACGAGGAGCAGGAGAGCACCCAATCTCAAGAAAGATTAGACTTCGAGTCTAATTCTTTACAGGACTTACCCCACTTCACGGGCCCATGGGAAGCAAAGTCCACCTGTATGAGAGCACCCACGGTCATGGTAAGAAACGAAGACTCGATCATACCTAGGAACACAGAGGTAGTGAAAAACACTAAAGTGCAGTGCAATCTCAAGTTGGAAGAGTTGCTTAAGGTTAGACCAGAAGTGTGGGAACATGTAGCCAATCAAGTGCCCGCGATAGTCAAACCTCGTTCCCAGGTAGGATCACATAGGACAGTGCCAGAGATACCCCTGGATAAGATAGGAGATATGTGTGAAGGTGAAGAAGGGAACACCTATCTTCCCATTACCTACCAGGAGTACACCACCAAGGCGATTTTGGACTCAGGTGCAGGAGTTGCAATTGCCACCACTTCCCTATGGAAGCGTTGGGGCAAGCCAGCACTCAGGCCAACGAGAATGAAATTGCAGATGGCCGATGGTCATATTGAGAGACCCTTAGGATTGCTAGAAGGAATAACTCTCACCACCTGTGGTGTCGAGTTTGAGCACACATTTGCCATATGTGACTTCAGCAAAAATCATGCCTATGAGATGATCTTGGGACGACCTTTTATGCGACAGTTGCAAGTGGTACAGGATTGGGGAACCAATTCTTTATACCTACAGCACTTAGGTGTTACGACCAAAGTCAATCTCAAGGATTACTCTCATAGAGATGTCCCCCCTATCCAATGGAACCCCATCCATAGAGCCAAAGATGATACGGAATCGGTGCATTCCATAGGATCAGGATCCTCATGGATGCATGAAGACACTCACTTATGGATGTGCAAAGTAGCAGTAGAGGAAGAGAAGAGAGAAAAGGCCAGAGAAATAGGTGCAAACGAAAACCATAGATCAATTCAAGACCCAGCCTATGCACCTGTAGTCTTTCCTGACGAAGAATTTGAACCCCACGGCTGGGCAGAAATCTTAGCAACAATGGATGTAGCCATCAATGAGGAACAATGGACACCTCACTGTGATGAGGATGGCTATGACATTTCAGTCTTCTCCATAGAGCCAATCATGGGAGAGGCAGTTCTAGAAGAATGTGAACCGAGCCCTGATGCATTTGAGGATGCAAGTGACTCCGATCTAGAGTCAATCATCATGGACCCACCATTTGCATCAGATGAAGAATACTTCCATGAAGTAGAATTTCAACCCTAGAGGCATGGAGAGCTTACAAATGATGTAAGATTAGCAACACATGTGACCCCGAAGGAAGAAGGAAAGAAACGAAAGAAGAGAGAAGTCTCACCAGAAGAGGAAGAATCTTTGTTTGAGGTCCCAGAAAATTTTAAGAAGTATGAGATAGATGACAGGAGAGTCATGATCAGAATGCCGAAACGAGAAGCACAATCAGGAGAGGCCTATGATAACAAAGAAACCACCAAGAAAATAGTAGTGGCCCTAGAAGAAGGAGAGGAGAGATGCACGTACATAGGCCATGACCTAACAGAGGAAGAAGAGCATGCGTTAATAGCCTTGCTAAGAGAATACAGAGATGTATTCGCTTGGAGTTACAAGGATTTGAAGGGTGTTGACCCAGACATATGCTCACACACCATCCCCATGACTTCAGACGCCAAACCCTCTAAGCAAAAGCCCTATACATATAACGATAATTACGCTGCTAAGATCAAGGAGGAGATCGATAGACTGGTCGAAGCTGGATTTATCTATGAAATTGAGCACACTGAGTGGGTATCCCCCATTGTAGTGGTGCCCAAGAAAAATGGAAAGCTGCGTGTATGCATTAACTTAAAGAGGGTCAACGCAGCCACAATCCGAGATAACTATCCGCTTCCCATCACAGAACATCTCTTAGAAAGAGTAGCAGGTAAGGAAGTGTACAGCTTCCTGGATGGATTCTCTGGCTACAATCAAGTAGCCATAGCTCCAGAAGATCAGCATAAGACAGCTTTTGCCACAGAGTGGGGTATATTTGCCTTTCGGGTAATGCCATTCGGGCTTACCAATGCCCCATCAACCTTCCAGAGGCTGATGTGCCATGTATTTAAGGAGTTCCTAAGGAAGAATTTAGAAGTCTATGTTGATGACCTTTGTGCTCATTCCAACATTAGGCAAACCCACATTCCCGAACTCAGACAAATCTTTGACAAATGTAGAGAATATCAAGTCTGCCTAAACCCAGAAAAATGTGTTTTCATGGTCAGGCAAGGCAAGATTCTAGGACACATAGTGTCAAAGAATGGCATATCCACTGATGAAGAGAAGGTGAGAGCCATAGCAGAGCTACCTAGGCCAAGGAATGTCAAGGAAGTACAAGCCTTCATGGGGCATTGTGGTTATTACCGCCGGTTCATTCACATGTATGCTGTCATTGCAAAGCCCATGTACGGACTTCTGACTAACTTTGAGTGGACGGATGAATGTGAGAATTCCTTCCAGGAGCTTAAACGAAGATTATGTTCAGCACCAATCTTGACCACACCAGATTGGAATAAGCCTTTCCATGTTCATGTGGATGCATCCAATTATGCTATTGGATGTGTACTCGCACAACCTACTGGTGAAGGTAATATGGATCTTCCAATCGCCTACGCTAATAGACAATTGAATGCAGCTGAACGAAATTACACCACTACAGAAAGAGAAGGCTTAGGCATGGTGTATGCGGTTAAAAAGTTTAGACATTATTTGCTTGCAAATAAGTTTAAATTTTTTACTGACCACCAAGCATTGTTATATCTCGTAAACAAGCCATGCAATACTGGAAGATTAGTAAGATGGTTCCTCTTATTAATGGAATATGATTTCGAGGTCGTGGTAAGGAAAGGTAGGACTCACTTGAGAGCAGATCATCTCTCTAGGCTCACATCTGGAGAAGCCCCACAAGGAGTATCAGATGATCTTCCTGATGCTTACTTGTTTAATTTGGAAGTGGTGCCGCAGTGGGCTAAGCCATTGGTGCCAGTATTGACATACGGGCCTAACCACCCTGTAGTAAACACACAGAATAGAGAGGTTGTGAAAGCCCAAAAGTACCACATCATGGCAGGAAGCATGTACAAGCACACAGATCAAGGAATCTTGGCTTGTTGTGTGGAAGAGGACGAGTACAATAAATGGTTGCATTTAGCACATGTAGGTGCATTAGAGCAACACTATTCAAAACAACGAACCCTACAGACACTAAGGAGACTCGGAGTGCATTGGCCAACTATGGAAGCAGATGTCCAAAAGTTGTGCAAGGAATGCCCAATCTGTCGCACTAAACCACCGGTGGAACATGCCACTCTTTATCAAGTGTCCATAGTGCTAGACTGGAGTGAACCACTAGTATCCTTCCTGAGGACGAAAACATTCCCTCAAGACATGACGCTTGCTAGGAAAAGGAGTTTAGAACAAGAAGCCCAGGATTACTCACTCATTGGCGATAATCTATATAAGCGTGGTAAAGATGGTTACCTAAGACTATGTGTCCATGAGAGTGAGTATCTCAAGATCTTGGATACTGCTCACCAAGGTGTAGCAGGAGGACATTTTGGACCAGATCGGGTGATCAAGGCAATACTATTTGCGGGCTTCTGGTGGCCGACCCTTCACATGGATGCACATACCTATGTGAAACGTTGTGATGTCTGTCAAAGAACTCAATATCCTATATGTAAAGATGAGATGCCGCTGAAACCTATGATGGGTGGACGTGCATTCTCTAAGTGGGGAATAGACTTCGTAGGTCCTATTAATCCCCCTGCTAAGGGTTCCCATGCAGAATATATCATTGTTGCAACAGACTATCTAACAAAATGGGTAGAGGTAAAAGCCACAACAAAGAACGATGCTCAAACAACAGCCAAGTTTTTATTTGAGAATGTGTTCACTAGATACGGACTACCTATAGAGCTAGTCAGTGATAGAGGCACTCACTTCTTAAATGAAGTTATTGAAAATCTGCTCCAAGAATTCTTGGTAGTTCATAAGAAGTCTGCCCCCTATCACCCCCAAGCTAATGGCCAGGCTGAGAGTACCAACAAGATCTTATGCAATGTACTGACGAAATTAGTAAACAATAAACGCTCTGATTGGGACAAACATCTACACCATGCTATTTGGGCATACCGAGTCGCCTACAAAACGGTACTCCAAGCCACCCCCTTTCAGATGGTGTTTGGCCAAAATGCGGTGCTACCCTTGGACTTCTTGATACCTACATTGAAGGTAGCACAAGAGCACGAATGGACCAGTCATGAACTCTCCTCTAGACTTTTTGACCTTGAACGATTAGGAGAAACAAGACTGAGAGCAGCTGCAGGGATATATGCAGCAAAGAAACGATAGAAGGCATACTTTGATGCCCATGTGAAGGATAAGGGCTTGAAAGCAGGAGATCTAGTTTTAGTCTACACATTGAAACAACATGCAAGGAAGCTAGAAAAAAGAGGCTACGGACCTATGATTATCAATAGGATCTCAACAAGTGGAGCAGTGCAACTAGCCACATTAGAAGGCGATGTTCTCCCAAACTATATTAGCGGATGCAGAGTTAAGTTGTATCAGGAACCTCTCACAGAGGAAATGCTAAGTCGACTCAACACTGCTAGGAAACGTAAAGAGGAAGAAAAGCGAATTCGAGAAGAAGCTCAAGCAGAAGCCCTAGAGCGCATACGAAGAATGAAATTAAGAAGACAAGGTAGAGAGCACCCTAGGCAAGATGCATATGCAGATCAAGGATATGATGTGGCTATGTGTGAAGTTTCAGGTATGAGCTCACAAAGGATAACTGATCGACGTCCTTTCATAACCTTAGATATAGGACAAGGAAAGAGTGCAAGGACTGTAAGAGCCTTGATTGACTCAGGTGCAGCCACCAGTGCTGTTAAATTGTCTTACTGTCAGGAGTTGCAATTAACTGTCAATCCTGTGGAAGCATATCTCATAGGATTGGGAGGCGTGGAAACCCCTTGCATGGGCGAGGTGGAACTTCCCCTCTATATTCATGATGAGGCAATGACAGTTAAGGTGCTAGTATGTCAAGATGAGGACCTCACTGAGTCCCACGTCCTGGGTCAAGACTGGATTTATGACCAAGCAGTCAACTTAAACTTAAGAAGTGGACTTCTTCAGGTATGGGTGAATCAAACTAGAATTACAATTGAGTTAAATAATGGAGCACTCAAGGAACTAGGAAAGGCACAGACTCCTGGTCCCTCCAGGGGTGCACATGAAGCTGACCATGCTGTTCTTGTCCAAGGCTATGTGATGCAGAAGAATGAGGATCTCAAAAAAGGAGTCAGAACCACAATGGAACTCCCTTCTTTTCCAAAGGCCAGAGGGAGGCAGCAACCAAAGGTGGATCAAAGGCAGAAGAAGCAGAGTACTACCTATGTTGGAGATCAAAAGTACCTGCGCAGCAAAATGTCTCAGCTAGTGAAACTAGTATGGGTGCGAAAAGGCGAGCACCCGGTTGCACTCAAGCCAACCACACGGTCAAAGCCTCTTATTAGTAACCAACAACACAATACTAATAAGAAGTCTTTCAGAAGCTCACCTGTTAACATGAAGTCTATTTGGGTGCCCAAGAAGTCGATGAAGGCTAGCCCACAATCAAGACAAATTTGGGTGCCTAAGGCTTGTTGGCGGGCTCAAATAGCTACACCAAGGCCACACCCTAGACAGCATGATCTATTCACCCGCACAGCCGGCATCTACTCGTTTTCAACACTCAAGAACACACTAAGGCCCATGAGCACAAACATACTCACTTGTAAATGGGTCCCTAAAAAGCCTCATTTTCAAGCCGACACGCCCATAAAGCTCTCGAAAGTCCCTACGGAACCAAGAGCAAAACCTATCCGCTGCATTTGGCAGCCTAAGACTTGTAACAAACCCCCGGACCCCAATTGTAAATCCATGCTAATCTACTAACCCCATCACTATCACACTACATCATTCCACTTAGCTCTAAGGTGCACTGAACTCCTAACCACGCACACACACGTGCACACACGGTACTTACTAACCCATTATTCGCTCCCAACCCTCGTGTTAATAATGTAAGGGAACAACAACTGTTCTCCCCTGTCCTGTACAATGTTAACACATGTTGTATATTCTCACAGAGACAGGCAGCAAGAAGTAACATGGCAGATACGGCAGGACCTAGCTCCCAGGCAGGCACCAGCCCCCAAATTGTGGACATTGAAAGCCTTCCGGTAGAGGAGGAATTAAAGGAACGACCAGCGGCATTAAGGGCACTACATGCCATCCCAATTCAGAATCCTCCACAAGGTCACACAATGCCGGTGGGCAAAACTTCACACTGGTTCAGTGATGTTGCGGGACCTCTGGGCGAAGGCACATACATGTGGGAGTCCGAGGTAGAATTCAATGGACGGTGGGGCAGATACCACTTCTTTACCAGAGAGTTTGAAAAGCTACAGAATAACGAGGGACTGAAGCCAATATGGAAGAAGGCTGGGCTCTATGATTATTTCAAGTTCCAACTACCAAAGCCCGATTTTCTAAGGTGCTCATACCTGATTAGCACTCTCACTCCAAGCAAAGACAAAAAAGGATACAGCTCCTTTGTGCTTCCCTCACTCACAAGGGGCAATGAGCTGAAGCGTTTCCGCTTGACTATCAACTTGGTAAGAGAGGCTCTTGATATGCACGGAATGCACATTCCTACGGAGAAGGAGACTATGGTCCCCGATAATATGAAGAACAGGAATCTGACAAAACTAAAGGACATGGTGGCAATGACTCCCACTATAGCCATTCATTTACGTATGGTCATGCAACACTTCGCATTCCCCGCACAAGACAGGTTCACAATGCCTCCCAAGAAGATCTGGTTTAGCCTCTACTTAGCGGATGCCTTTGATTTGACCATCAATATGCCCCACTGGGTTATCGATCAGATCCATATGGCTCATCAACGATGGTACAAGAAACAGAAATCTGTACTCTACGGATGTTGCGCGCTCACCAGAATCGTCTACAGATGTCTCGCCTATGATGTACCGGTGCAACGGGCCATCATTTGGTCCAGAGCACAGGAGTTTCAACGCAGATTGTCAGCTGTCGGTCCTCCCTCTAAGAAGATGAGAGGCACCGTACAGATGCCCTGTGCACAACCCCGCGGCGCAACCCTAACACCAGAAGCAACTCCAAGGCTTCCTCGCAGAGTGCAACCATTTACTATCAGGTTACCCATGCACAGCACAGAGGGTCCTAACCTTGTGTTTCCACCAGTACCAACTGATCTGGAATTTCCTCATGGATTTACTTTGGAAGATCTAACGGATGAGGAAGTGGCTAGAATTATTGAAGCCGTTAATGCGGAAGTTGAGGCAGAGCAGGGTAGTGGACAACAAACGGCCGCACAACAACCCCAGACAAGACAACCAGAAGTGGTAGAAGTGGAAGATGTAGAAGAAGAAGACCAAGAAGATGAACAAGAAGGATTTTCTGATGAAGGGGCGCATGACTATGAGCAAGAAGTTATACAGGAGTTAGAGGGTGCCCCCGCATATACAAAGGAATTGAAAAAGCTTTACGATACCATCAACAGGGTCCAACAACAACATAAGTTATCCCTGGCAGCAGGAAAGGCTATCATGCACCAAATCCTTGAGGAGGAAGGAGTTGACGAACAGTATCGGGCCACACTCGATATGATCTCTGATGCCCTAGGAGTACCTGAGGCAGTGCAGACGGCCCTCGCACAATCACGCAGAATGGAAAGACGATACGGAAGATGTCCCCCTCGAGCAGGGAAACAAATGAATGTATTAGGATCAGGACCGCAAGGCACCCCCACAACCACGGGCACTGCACACACCGCGCACGACACCGAGGAAGCCCATATATCAAGTGCACCTCCATCACCCCCCTTACCACCTTTGCCCCCCTCTCCACCACATTCACCTCCCATTACCAATGTAACAACCACCGTTACCGCCTCCGAGTCCACCACCATGACTGAAGCACAAACCGCCAATCAACCCACACACCCTCTCAACACCCCCCATGTAGATACCTCCACTAACACTGTAACCCTAACGATAACTTCTGACATCCCCATTCCCCCACTCACACTTTCGGGTAGTTCACATTCACAATTGCACACACCACTGTACACATTCACCACAATCACTGCACCCACAATTCCACTATTCACAATCACTCCCACTACTGCTTACACCACGGATTTTATGGACATATCACCTTCCACCGCACCTCTCCCTCCCCCCATACCACCACAATCTCCCATTCCCCCACCACCCACTTCACCAGTTCCCAGCACTGCATTCACACTTCCCTTCCCCTTTCCCTTCCCCTCTGCACATCACACCCTCCCTGCATCCATCCCCATTAATAATGTATTCAATAATATGTATCAGTGCATGTCCCAGTTGCAA
Organism: Ceratopteris richardii; assembly: GCA_020310875.1. Lineage (NCBI taxonomy): Eukaryota > Viridiplantae > Streptophyta > Polypodiopsida > Polypodiales > Pteridaceae > Ceratopteris > Ceratopteris richardii. Next base: position 147,074,874 of record CM035415.1, read on the forward strand.
CAACACTATCAGCACCTCGATGCTCAGCATACTAGCTTGTTCAGGAGACATGAGGAGTTACAAGGAAGCTTCATTGATTTAGAGAAAGAAAAGCATCAGTTACAACAGCAGTTTAGTGCATTGCAAGAACAACATGCGCAGCTTGTAGCAAATCCACCGCAACCCGATGCAGAAGAAAGACAACATAGGGATGATTTGCTACACTCACAAATCACAGAGAACCTCAAGCTCCGCCGCAACATGGCTCTATTACGGAAGCATATGTCTGCAGCCCTAGAAGAAAATCGACGGCTTCAGACACAAAACGAAGAGAACTTGGAGTTAGCCATGGAAGGTTCCCCACAGGAAATTGACCCGGAGAGATTTAAGGCTATTCCCTCGGATAATATGCAGATCATCTTGGAAACCCACGCTGATCTCCTAGAAGCCCATGCAGCCTTAGAAAAGGAAAGAGACGAACTACGAAGGCAATTGGCAGCTCAACCAGCACCATCCAAGGAAGTCCCAACCACAGCTGACACGACTGACGAAGTAGCAGCGCTCAAAGCACAAATTGAAGAACTGCAAAAGAAAGTGCTTGTGTATGAACGCCAACCCTCCCCCTTGGTAGAACCAGAACCTGAAGACCTAGTACCAATCGAAGTAGAGGAAACCTTTGAGGACCCGTACGTTCCGATGCCAGCACCTGGAGGCAAGCATACAGCAGAGAGCATGGACACCCTGGAAATAGAAGCTCCGGAATGGATGCAGAAATTGGAAAAAGTGGCCACAAAACATGATGATAGGGTGGAAGTCCAGATAGCATCGATGTCACGCTTAGAAGAGGTGGTCATAAAATCAGACTATTTTAGGAACCTCTCTCATCACAGGTGGATCGGCACCTCCAACGACCTGTATGTTCCTTTTTGCATCTTGATGGCGGACTATAATGCTGAAATCAAGCACCACACCTCACGGGAACCAACCTCTGCTACACAGTTTGCACCCGATGATATCCCAGAAAGTGCCAAGCAGGGGAATATTCGCCAACCAACTTGGAGGATTCGACTTCTGGAAACCTATCCGGAAATGAATCGCACCTGGAATAACATGCCCCTATATATCAAGTACAATCCCTGCTACTGTCCTGTTTTCAGACGAAGGTCGTGGCCAAAATACACAAAGATGGTGCTAACAACCAAAGGCTGCGAGAAGTGGCTCAACTATGTCTACTTAGCACCCCCTAAAGGCCAACCTACCGTGGGATATATGATATCGACAATACGGCATTGGGGTGTCAGGTTCAAAAACATACCAGATGTCATGACACAGATGTGTCTTAAAATTTTTGAACTTATGATAGTCACCTTCCGGACCTTCAAGAATGTTAAGGAGCCTCATCTCTCTGCGCTCGGATTCAATGAAGGCAATCAGGATCTAGTTTACGACATGAGCACAACGCCCTCCATTAATGTTGTCTATGCATGGCATGCCCGCATAAAGTATCTACCGGCCTGCTTCAAACAAACATTTGAAGAGATGTTTGTCACCGGGTTCTGGGAATATCACTCAGAGATCTTCATTCCCAGGCCCTCACATTTATTACAATTGTTTGCAGTGGAACAAGCTCTCCACTCAGAAAAGTTACGAATGCCACATCCAGAGGTTCCCGGGCCGGTAGATTGGGATGCTCTCCTAACCGATTTGGCCAAAGGATTGAGGATTTCCGAACATCACTTAGCGCAAGACGTTGTCGAATACTACATCCAACGACCCTCCCAACAAGGGTCTGTCAGGGACGACAGACGCGAGAGAGGGGGGGGTGTTGGAACTGAAGGACTCTCTAGGCAAGAGAGAAGAGAAGGCACAAGCACACAAGGGATTCAAAGACGACCTGGCAAGTAGGCCAATAATTTTCTTCATGGAGAAGCAAGTACGAGCATTCACGCAGATCTAGCACTAAGGCAACCTTTAATTTTCTTCAACACCCTTACACCAATTAAAAGTGATTCTCATCACTAACAACCCCTGTAAATACCATTTCATATTTTTGTAGCTCCATTTTGTGCAAGCCAAGGAGTCCTTGAGCTTGAGGAGCCTTAGAAGTACCTACATATCAATTTTCGTATTTTTTAGACTCCGTTGAAGCCCTCAAATTGGCCCTGGAACCTAATTTTTAACTAGGCCGGACACTAGGTCTGAACAGGGCCAAAGCTAGTCAAAAACTATAAAAGGAGCTAGAGAGCTCATTTTTGAGGTTAGATTGTAATTGAAACAAACTTTTAAGAGCTTTGTGAAAGTAATCTAAAGAACTCCATTGCTCTTCACTCTTTGTCTTGCCGTGTATGCGCGTGTGTGTGTATGTGTGTGCATGTTGGTGTGCTTCTCACTCACGCACTTGTGCTTCCACTTGCTCGAGGTCTTCATACCATCCTCACGTCTTCCCGGATTGACATTAAAGGAGGTGCTACTCATCACTGAGCTACAATGGTATCATTCAACATGTCACTATTAACAACCTAGCAATTGGAAGGAATGTAGATGAGGCACTAAGAACTCTGAAGGCTGTTCAGCACGTTCAGGAGTATCGAGATGAGCTGTGTCCAATAGGATGGAAACCTGGTGATAAGACTATGAATTAGATACTAAGCAAAGCAAAGAGTACTTTGCCGCATTGTGATATGTAGGAGGAGAAAATACTTTATTCTTCAATGGATGTGTATAGTCTTATTTCAGGCAGAGAGAGAGAGAGAGGAAATGCATATATGTAATAATGTATGCCTATTAGGATGTGCATAAGTATATCAGATAGGTGAGAATGCATGTATACATAATGTGAAAAGCATATGCATATTAGAAGTGTGAGATGCATGTGTGCGGTATGAATTAATGCATATGTATGAGAATTCATGTATGCATAAGAGTGATGAGTGCATATATGTATGTATAATATTAGGTATATGCATGCATAAGAATGCCTAATTAGATACACAAGCATGTATGAAGTGCATGTGTAAGTAAGATTAATGTATGAATATGATGTATATGTGGTATGAGTTAATGCATAATATGGGAATGCATATGCATAATAGATGCATGTATGCATGTATATGCATGATATCCAATACATGTGCAAATATATAAAAATATGTGATAGCATATGCATGAATATAGAATTAAAGAATACATGAGAATAAATGCAATGCATGAAATATACATGAGGTAGATATATAGATATGTGGTAGTATGCATAAGGAGTGTATTAGCATGAGAATGAAAGTGTATTAGCATATGAGAATGTGTTAGCATATGAAAGTGTATATGCATATAAAGTGTGTGTTAGCATGTAGAAAAGTTCATGTTAGCATGCACCTATGAGAATGTTATATATATGTGCGTTTTATGTTTTATAAGATATACTTATGTTTTTTTTCTCCTAATGATCTTCTGCAGAACATTGATAAATATTGTTGAGAATCGACCAATTGATGATACTTACGAGCTTTTGATCGGGAGATTGGAGCTGCTTATATATGTTGCTTCTCCCACGTTTTCTAAATCACATTAAGATCGTATAACGAATGAAACATTAGTTTGGCATTCATGTTGATATATTTAGGTAGTGATGTGTGTGAACACTCTAGGACCGTCGGGGCATTTTTTTCCATCTTTAGGAGGTTTTTTTCCCCTGGCTTGTATATATGCCCTAATGGGCTACTTATCTTTGTACATTCTCTTGTAGTACATTTAGTATTGTGTGTTAGTGCTCCAAGCTTCTTCTTCTTCCTTGTGCAGTTTGCGTGCTTCCACAGGCATCTAACTCCAACAATTGATATCAAAGCAGATTGTCGCTTCATCTAGGGCGCCGTTGGCACTCCTCCATTTGCAGTCTCAAAATCACACAAATTTTGGTGAGCATACTCAGCGTGTTTTCGAGATCAAAACTGCTTCGCTCCGTGGTGCTGAAATCGCAATCTGAGCTCGTTTTGGCCTCCAAATGCACTATCACAGTGCTTGTGCAAGCTATTTCATCTTTTTGTGCCAATGGTATATACCAGTTTCTGTTCGATAGTATAAGCATCTCGAAGTTTGCTACAGGTCTAGTGGAATTTATTTGGGCAGTTCTGTTGAACTTTTTGAGATATAGTCAATTTTTTGCATCAAGGTATTTTAGTCACTGGCCATGGCTAAAAGCAGTGATGTATTCCGTATGTTGGGTATTGAGGATAAGTTCGATGGTACCAACTACCCGTTATGGGCTTATATGATGCGACATGTGTTGGTTGTAAAAGGACTATGGAACATTGTGCAGGGTGTCGAAAAATGTCCTATCACACCTGTAACTATTACAACACCTACTGCAGATCAGATTCGTTGGGATGGCAGAGATGCCCAGGCACATGCATTGATAGCTTTGTCTATCAAACGTGCCATTATTCCTCATATTGGCTCTTGTAGAACAACTAAGGATGTTTGGGATACACTTTCCACATTGTACCAAGTTAGGAATGAGTCTCGTCTTGCTTACCTTCGAAAACAGTTGGAGAGTGAGCACATGAATGAAGGTGATTCTATGGACAATTTCCTAACAAAGATCAAAGTCTTGAAGGAACAGTTGATCTCTGCTGATGAGGTTATACCAGATAGCTCACTTGTGCAGACCGTTCTGAATGGTCTTCCTGATTCATATCAGAGTTTTGCTTCTACTCTTCAGTTGATGATGAAAGGCAATCCAAATGCCTTGTCATTTGAGGAGTTATTCTTTGTTCTGTTGCAGGAAGATCTGTCTAGGTAGAACAGGTCCATTATGCGTGTTGTAGATCAAGCTTTCCTGGCTAGTCAGAAGGGCAAAGGAAAATGGAGCTCTTCTACTAGTAAGCAAAAATTTGCAAATGTTGCACATTCAAAGAACCAAGACAAAGATGAGAAAAAATTAGAAAAGCAAAAATTGTTTTGTAAGTACTGTAAAGGGAATGATCATATCATAAAGAACTGTCCATAACTGGCTGCAAAAGAGGCAAAGAAGAAAGAGGCTGGAATGGTTGTTGCACAAGCCTCTACACCAAAAACGAAGTCTGCTAATCTTGTGCAGGAAGAAGAATGCGCATTTACTACAGTTTGGAATTTTGACCCATCTTCTCATAGCAGTGCATGTCTGCAGTAGACTCAGATGTTTGGTACTTTGATAGCGGGGAGACCAAACATATTACCTTGTAGCCTAGTTTGCATGTGATTAAGTGTGTGTGTCATTAATGATGCTTTCATCTTATTTCACACGTAGTTTTGTTGTTAATCTTGTGCTAACAAAGCACATTGCATCTACTAAATGCTTCCATGTGACATTTGGGTCTTGTGAGACTCTCCTTGGTTTGACAAGTATGAGTTGTGATGCTACAACAATAACAACTTTTGGTGCCATTGCTGGGGAGTGAGCTTCGAGGACGAGCATGTGATAGTAAGATGTAGAGTTGTGATGTTGGAGTCATAGGTAACATAATTAATTTTCATTATTTGTTCTTACTTTCCTCATCACCATCATCATCATCATTATCCTCACCATCTCCCACCTCCATCTCCTTCTTTGCTGAATTTTCTAGTTTTTGGTCATATTCCCTTCCCTATCTCATTCCCCTCATTCCACTTTTGAAAGAGATCAAGAAAGCACTATTGTTCATTCTATTTTTGTGTTGTTTGTGAGCATTTGTGCACATTTCAGCTATCTCATCATCTCCAGTAGCTTTTGCAAGTACAATAGACCTCTGCACAATTTTTGAGATGATGACCTCTATCAATCATGATAGACTAACAAAGTTGGTATTTCTTGTTTTCATGCATGGCACGATAAACTACACCACTAGAACATCCCAAATCACTAGAAATATCATAAAATTTTGCATTTTTGGTCTATCACATAGACCAAATTCACAATAGACACCATATATCGTGATGGACACCTATCTATCATGACAGACACCCATCTATCACGACAGTTTGAAATCCATGATAGACAACATCTATCGCAATAGACACCAATCTATCACAATAGATTGAAATCTATGATAGACATCGTCTATCATGATAGACAAAAATCTATGATAGACGATAGACAACAGAAACCATCTATCAGGATAGACACCCATCTATCACGATAGATAGGACCCATGATAGACACCATTTATCACAATAGTCTGAAGACCACGAGAGACAACAAATAGCATCTATCATTACAGACACTGTCTATTACAATAGTTAGGCCTATCATGACAGACATGTCACGAGGAAGGAGATAGGGAAGAGAGCTCACACACACACTCTCACTCTCAAGGAGAAGCACACACACAGATTGAGGCAAGGAAGAATGATCTTCTTCTTCTTCTTCTATTACATAAAAGGAATGTACAAGAATGACCTAAAAACAAGAATACAACCAGTGCAATATATAAAGACCAGTACATAAGGAAAAACCTAATGTCCGCGAATGAGTGAGCTGGCAAGAAACAAATGTGCCATCACTCTCGGTAGATACATGTAATAAAGCTCAATGAAGTATCCCTAACATATACCGGCGTGACCACTATACATGTAAAAGAAACGAAAAACTGGTACGTGTCATCCTGGATCATCACATGTTGAGCTTGATATGTCAACACTCCCCCTCAAGCTCAATGCCATATCCTGTAATCCAAGCATCTTCCGAAACTTCTTCAACTTCTCAGCTCCAAGTGCTTTGGTGAAAATATCAGCAACCTGCTCATCTATTCTCACATAAACAAGATCAATATCACCTACTAATACCTTCTCTCTGATGAAGTGATAATGTACCTCGATATGCTTTGTTCTAGCATGGAAAACAGGGTTCCGTGCTAACTGTATGCTACTAAGATTATCACAATAGATAGTGATAGGCTTTTGCACTTCCACACCTAAATCTGCAAGTAACATCTCCATCCATGATGCCTCACATGCTGCCATTGTAGCACCTCTATACTCAGCCTCTATACCCGACAAAGCAACAGTGGGTTGCTTCTTACTGCTCCATGTAATAGCTGCACCTCCAAGTGAGAAAAGAAAGCCACTAGTAGATCTTCTATCTGGAGTACTACCAGCCCAATCTGCATCTGTGTATCCATGAACCTGCAAATCTACACCAGCTTCATAAAACAATGCATAATCCAAAGTAGCACTCACATAACGTTGAGTGCGCCTCAGAGCATCCAAATGTGGCTTCCTGGGAACCTGCATAAACTGACTTTCAAGTCCAACAATGTAGCTTAAATCAGGCCTTGTAATTGTAAGTTATATAAGACTTCCCACAATTTTCCTGTACATAGTAGCATTTTCCAATGCTTCACCTGATGTAGTATCCAATTTCAAATTCTGATCTAAAGGCATAGAAATAGGCTTACAATCAGCCATACCATACTTTTGCAGCATATTCAAGGCATACTGCCTTTGCGACATCCATATACCTGTTTCTGTATATATAAACTCAATGCCCAAGAAATAGCGCATCAGACCAAGATCTTTCATGTCAAATTCCTGCATAAGAAGTTTATTTACCTCTTTGATGCTTTCTTCATTATCACCACCTACAATCACATCATCAACATAAATAGCCACAATAGTGATGCCATCATCAGCCTTCCTTGCATATAGTGAGTGATCTGCATCACACATAGAAAACCCAATGCTGGTTAAGTAATCAGCAATCCTTGCATGCCATGCACACGGAGCCTGCTTCAGCCCATACAAAGCCTTTTGCAACTTGCAAACATATTCTGGATGCTTTGAATCTTCATATCCTTGTGGCTGGTCCATATATACTTCTTCCTGTAACTCACCATGTAGGAAAGCATTCTTCACATCCATCTGATGCAAAGTCCATCCTTTTGCTGTAGCTAATGCAACAAGTGTTCTGACAGTAGACATTTTAGCTACAGGGCTGAATGTTTCCTCATAATCAATGCCATATGTCTGTGCATAACCTTTAGCTACCAATCGTGCTTTATACCTGCTTATGCTACCATCAGCATTATGCTTTACCTTGTAAACCCATTTGCAGCCTATGGATTTCTTTCCTTGCGGCAATGGAACCAGCTTCCATTTATCATTTCCATAAAGTGCAGCCATCTCCTCATCCATAGCTTTTTCCCAATCTGCATTACCAATTGCATCTTCAAAACAAGAAGGTTCAGCATCTTGTATTACCTTTGTCATGTAGGCACAATGGCGAGCCATGTAACTATCATATGTCAATTGTTGCACTGAATTACGCATCCTCCTAGATCTTCTTGGTCCTGGGTCACTTCTTCTTGTATCATCTGCATGTGCCCTTCTTACTCCTGGAGTCTTCATAGAGGGAAATTAAAGTTCCTCATCAAGACTCTTTTCCGAACCGCTTGAATCTCCATCAACCTCTTCAAAACCTGCACATGTTTTACTACCAGCAGAAAGCTTTTCTTTACCTTTCTTGGATGTATTTGATGAATTTGCTGGACTGAAATTTCCACGCAATCTTCCACTCCATGGATTTGAGTTGGAACTATTGCTTGGTGATGCATCCGGTCCACTCAAAACTTGAGATTCTGCACTAGATTTTTCAGTATTTTCTTTGTCATTTGGTTCAAGATTCAGTCCTTCTTTGGCATCTGCATAGAAGCTTGACATTTCATCAAATACCACATCTCTGCTCACCTTCACCTGTCGTGTGAGTGGGTTATAACATTTGTACCCCTTTTTCTCAAGGGAATATCCAATGAAGACACATTTTTCTGCTTTCGGATCAAGCTTCGTCCTCAACTCATCTGGAACATGTAGATATGCAATACAACCAAAAACTTTCAGATGTGATAAATTTGGCTTTTTACCTGTAAACTTCTCTTCAGGTGTAACTTGATGTACAACAGCAGTCAGAGTTCTGTTCATGATGTATACAGCAGTATGCACAACTTCTGCCCAATAACAATGAGGCATATTCTTCTCAGCCATCAAGGCTCTTGCTATTTTTGCAATATGTTATTTTTGCGTTCAACAACACCATTCTGTTGTGGTGTGTACCTGCATGAAAACTGACGCCGAATTCCATGATTTTTTAGAAAACTGCTGAACTCATTTGACATGTATTCACCTCCTCCATCAGATCTTAATGTTTGAATGTACTTCCCTGTTTGCTTTTCCACCATAACTTTAAAATTCTGGAAGTGAGTAAACACCTCACTCTTCTCTTTCATGAAATATACCTATACTTTGCGTGTATGGTCATCAATGAAAGTAACATAAAACCTGCAACCGCCCATAGATGTGGTCTTTGCTGGACCCCAAACATCTGTATGTACTACTTCTAGTACATTCTCACTAACATGCTTGTCATGTGGAAATGATGCTCTTGATTGTTTACCAAATTGACATGCTGCACATACCTTTTGCATTTCTGCAACTTTGAAATTTGGTAGTCCATGGACAATCTCCTTTGACTGCATCAGTTTCAGCCTTTGCAAGTTTGCATGTCCAATCCGTTTGTGCCATATCTCTATATCTACAATAACTCCTGCACCTTTCGCAAACATGGCTACATTCATTTCAGGAATCTTCACATTTAAGGTGAACATCCTACCCACTTTGTTTCCTTTGGCAACCAATCGTCCATCCTGCTTGTACTCTTCTACATATAATCCATCAGCATTGAACCTGACTTGTAATCCCTGGTCAACCATTTGTCCAACAGAAACCAGATTCTTCGTTATATTTGGAACATGCAGCACATCAGCGAGATGTTTTACCTTTCCGTCCTCCATAGACAATGCTATGTTTCCTGTATGCTCAATAGGATGCGATGTGTCATCACCTGTTTCAACATATCCAAGAACTAGCATTTTCTGCAAACTACTAAACCATTCTGCATGACTGGTCATGTGATTTGAAGCACCTGAATCAACATACCAGACATTATCATTCGATTTTGAAACACCAGCAGACATCGTATTCATCATGTGATGTTGAAGCATAAACAGCTTCTCAGAATCATCTGCACTTGTGGATGCATAGTTGTTTTGCTGCCTTCTGTTATTTTGATTCTTTAACCTGCAATCACGTTCAAAGTGTCCATGTTTACCACAATTCCAACATCCTTTACTATCATTACCTGAATCATTTCTTTGGAAATTTCTGCGACCTCTTTGGCTCCCCTTGCCTCAAAACTGTCCTCTTCCTCCTGCATGATTCTGTTGTTGACCTTGGTCTTGGTTACTGTTTCCTCTTCCACTTCCAAAACCTCTACCTCTGCCTCTTCCTCTGCTAGAGTAGAATACCTGCTCAGAACTGGGCTTTCCTTGGGAGTTTGAAACCTCACCAAGATTCTTTTCTTCAATGATCAGCATAGAGACCAAATCAGCAAAATTCGGAATATTTTCCTTGGTCTGTATAGAAGTTCTGAACTGCTTATATGCAGCTCCTAAACCACGAAGGCACACTTCCACCTTATCATCATCATCTACATTCACGCCAATAGATGCAAGTGACTCACATATGCTTTTGATTTTTAGAGTGTAGTCACTTACCAACATGCTCTTTTTCTCCAATGTATGCAGCTCGTTCTTGAGTTGCAATTTCCGTGCCTTAGTATTGGTCTCGTACAAAGTGACCAAACTGCTCCAAGCCTCTTTTGGAGTGTTGGCATCCTGTATGTGTCCAATCATGCTATCCTCTATGCTAACAAATAGCCAATACATTACCTTTCGTGCTCCTTGATTCCATTCCTCATATGCTCTTAACTGTTCTGCAGTCCGATTCATTTCTGGTAACTGCGGAGCATTTTCATTCTCTCCCTTGATGTACTTCCAGTAGCCTTTTCCCATCAGGAAATTCGTCATTCTGAATCTCCAAGCATGGAAGTTGTTCTTGTCCAGCTTATCGCTCATAAGCTGACTCATTCCATCTGTGTTTGCCATTTTTGCAATAATTCACAACATCGCAACACACTAGAAGCAGCACTTCTGCTTGAACACTGTCGCACTATGACGTGACAGTTTGATCTCAGAAAAACACAGTTTTCGTGTATCAACAGTACACGGAATCGCTTGAAGTTCTGAATCTGGAATATATGAGTGTCGTCGAACACAGCGCAAGTTACAGTTTCTGAGACTGACCTGGTTTTTCTATGGGCCCCACCTTGCGGGCTCGAAATGGAGGTCGAGAAGGTTCCGAAACTTTGATATGACAAAAACTAGTGACCCTAAAGGGATAACTCCCGAAAATATTTTGAGGTCTTCTACCTTCATGACGATCTTCATAGCAAACGGAGGCCGTTTGTGAAAGCACGTTTTCTCCACGCCTTGCCACGTAGTCTTCACTATCGCCTTCTCCACGAGCTCTCTACAGCCACGCTGGCTCTGATACCATGTCACGAGGAAGGAGATAGGGAAGAGAGCTCACACACACACCCTCACTCTCAAGGAGAAGCACACACACAGATTGAGGCAAGGAAGATTGATCTTCTTCTTCTTCTTCTATTACATAAAAGGAATGTACAAGAATGACCTAAAAACAAGAATACAACCAGTGCAATATATAAAGACCAGTACATAAGGAAAAACATAATGTCCGCGAATGAGTGAGCTGGCAAGAAACAAATGTGCCATCACTCTCGGTAGATAAATCTAATAAAGCTCAATGAAGTATCCCTGACATATACCGGCGTGACCACTATACATGTCAGAGAAACGAAAAACTGGTACGTGTCATCCTGGATCATCACATGTTGAGCTTGATATCTCAACAAGACACATGTCTATCATGACAAATATCCATCCATAATAGAGACTGTCTATCACGATAGACAACTCTATCACGATAGACAACCAATCTCGACCAAAAAATTGAGGTTGTAATTGTTGAGATATCAAGCTCAACATGTGATGATCGAGGATGACACATATCACTTTTTCATTTCTCTGACATGTATAGAAGTCATGCTAGTATATGTCAGGGATACTTTTAATCTTTACCATATTTATCTAATGAGAGTAATAGCACATTTATTTCTTTCCATCTCTCTCATTCGCGAACATTAGGATTTTCCTTATGTACTGTTCTTTATATATTGCATTTGTTGTATTGTTGTTTTGAGGTCATTCTTGTACATTCTTTTAAGTAATAGAAGAAGAAGAAGATCATTCTTCCTTGCCTCAATCTATGTGTGTGCTCCTCTTTGAGTGTGAGAGTGTGTGTGCGAGCTCTCTTCATTATCTCCTTCCTCATGACATGGTATCAAAGCCAGTGTAGCTGTCGAGAGCTTGTGGAGAAGGCCGATGGTGAAGAGTACACGAGAAGGCATGGAGAAAGTGGGATTCACAAACGACCTCAGATTGCTACAAAAATTGGCATGAAGGTAGAAGGCATCAAAATATTTTCAAAAGTTATCCCTTTAGGGTCATGTGTTTTTGTCAAATTTATGTTTGAGAGCCATATCGACCTCCATTTTGAGTCCACAATGTGGGGCCCACAAAAAACCACGTCAGTTTGCAAAACTGTAACTTGCGTCCTGTTCAGCAACACTCATAATATTCTAGATCTAAAATTTCAAGTGATTTTGTGTATTGTCGATACACGAAAACTGTGTTTTTTTGATATTGAACTCTCACTTCATAGTGTGACAGAACTCAAGCAAAAGTACTACAGATGGAATGAATCAACTTATGAGTGATAAGCTAGAAAAGAACAAATTCCATGCTTGGAGATTTAGAATGATGAATTTCCTGATGGAAAAAGGCTGCTAGAAGTACATCGAAGGAGAGAATGAAAATGCTCCATAGTTACCAAAGATGAATCAAATTGTAGACCAATTAAGAGCATATGAGGAATGGAATCAAGGAGCATGAAAAGTAATCATGTATGCTATCTTGTTAGCATACAGGATGGCATGATTGGACACATACAAGATGCCAAGACTCCAAAAGAGGCTTGGAACAGTATGGACACTTTCTATGAGACTAATACAAAGGCATGAAAATTGCAACTCAAGAATGAGTTGCATACATTCGAGAAAAGGGGCATGTTGATAAGTGACTACACCCTAAAAATCAAAAGCATATGTGAGTCACTTTCGTCTATTGGCATGAATGTAGATGATGATGATGATAAGGTGGAAGTGTGCCTTCATGGTTTAGGAGCAGCATATAGTAGTTCAGAACTTCTATACAGACCACAGGAGATATTCCGAATTTTATTGATCTGGTGTCCATGTTGATTATTGAAGAAAAGAATCTTGTTGATTATTGAAGAAAGGAATCTTAGTGATGTTGAAAATTAAGTCTCAATCATGCAAGAAGGCTCAACCTTGCATTTTTCAAGTGGAAAAATAAAAAAGGAGGACCCAAAGTCATGGAATAAAGTTAGAAGCTCGACCAAATTCAATCAAATTCAAATCTCATCAAATCAGCCACCAAAAGGTGCACCTACATTGATTGGTGGGTGGTTAGCTAGATTGTAGAAAAAGCAAAGCTCTATATAAACATCATCCCGCCTTTGTTTCTTGATTTTTATGCATTCCACGAGTTTCCCACTTACTTTAGTAAAGTCATAGACTCCAGCAAGCAGCCCCCTTGCTTGCTTACCTCAATTTCTCATGATTTTGCTCCTCTCTATCTAGAGGTGTAGTTAGGATTTTCCAAATCTAATTGTACCAGATTGCAGAGCATTGTTTGCTCTCTTATTGTACTCATTTTAATTTATTTCAAGCTTCATTTGGTCTCTCATATAGTGTGCCCGATTTTTCCCAAAGTTTCCAGTTATTTTACTAAGTGAATGTGAGAAATTGCCAACTTTGTGAAGGTATATCTCTACACATAGGCATAGAGTGTTGCAAACAGGTAGCTTGTTTTGCAGAGGGTAATTCTCCCAGCTGGAATATCCATTTGGGATGATTTAAAGCTTTTTGGGTAGCTCTTATAGTCTACTATAAGTAATTTTCATTTTAATTATGTGTACTGATTCAAAGGAAAGTTCAAAAGTGTGAGCATATATCACTGCTTGTGGACCTATTGGAGGGCAGCCATCTTCCATCTTTGCATTGGGGTGTTAGAATCATCCCCCATTAGTGGTATCAGAGCCATTTTGTAGGCTTGGAGACATTAGTGGGCATCATATTGAAGACTTGAAGGGATCAAGACAGATCGTGGAAGCACAAGGACTTATCAAAGTAAGAAGACATCGAAAGGGGGCTATGTCGATTGAGATCTCAACTAGTCGAAGGTTAGCAAGGGAGAAGCTAAGGTAATATCCACACCTTCTAAAGCATAAAATCACTTGAGGAGAAGCTAGAGGAGCATCTTAGAGCTCTGTATGGCTAAGTATAATGCACAAATAGAAAAGTTAGAGAAAGACAATTATCAACCATGGAAATTTAGAGTTAGCAACTACCTAATGGGCAAAGGATTGTGGGGATTAGTGAGCGGCACAGACCCAATGACTCATGTACATGATCCACCACTTCAAGGGTAGGTCAAGTCACTTAATGAATGGATAGAAAGGGATAGGAGAGTCATATTCATTCTATCCAAACACATAAGCAATAGCATGATAGGGCATATACAAGACTTGGACACATCCAAGAAGGTTTGAGAAACCTTGGAGAGATTGTACTCTTCATCAACCAAGGCAAGGAAGATTCAGATCAAGAATGAGCTGAATAATCTTAGGAAATCACCTATTACGAACATAAATGAGTACATTTTGAGTTTAAGGAGTCTGCAGATGCCCTAAGCTCAATTAGGAGCCCAATGGAAGATGATGATCTTGTTGCACACACTCTCAATGGCTTGAGAGAGGATGAAAGGTGGAAAGCATTCACCACATCAATTTATGTGAGGGATTTGCTACCAAAATTTGATCAATTAGTCGCATTGATGGTGACCGAGGAGATGAACTAAGGAGGTTCACAATCAAAGGGAAGCCAAGCCCAAGTTTTCTATGCAGGTAGAGGCAAAGGCAAAAGAGGTGGAAAAAACTCCCAAGGCAGAGGGAGAGGAAGGTCAAAATCAAGATCAAGCAACCAAGAAGGCTCCAATCAAAGCTATAGATCAAGAGGAAGAAGAAGGAGTAGAGGAAGAGGAGGAAGATCACATGGAAGAGAAGCATCCAATGGAGAATGCTACAATTGTGGAAAACCGGGCCATTATGCAAGAGATTGTTGGTCCAAAGGAGGAAGAAATCAAGGATACAAAAGAAACCAAGGTACTTATGCTAGTACTTTAGCAAATTCAAAAAATGAGAACTTGCTTATGATGTATGGGTCAAGTGAAAGAGTCAATTCAGATTTTACATGGTACATTGATAGTGGTTGTAGCAACCATATGAGTTGCAATAAAGTTGTTTTCTTTAATTTACACTCACCCATCACTCAAGGAAATGTACAGACAGGGGATGACACTAAGCACAAGATTACACAGGTGGGAGATGTTGCATTGAATGGATCTCAAAGCTCCAAGGTGTTGAAGGATGTGTTGCATGTGCCAACCATCACAAATAACTTGGTTTCGATAGGTCAAATGGTTGAAAGAGGTTATGAGGTGAGGTTCAATGATCAAGGATGTTTTGTTGAAGACCCCATGCAGGACTACAAGCTCATAGCAAAAGGAAAGAAGCAAGGAAGACTCTTCACCATGGAGGTAAAGCCATCAATCCCTCACACTGTCTACTTGTCAATTGGAAATAAACAGATTGCAAAAATCGACTTATGGCATAAAAGAATTGGACACATAAACTTATAAAGGATGAAGTACATGCAAAGGAAGGGCTTGATGAGTGGTCTACCTGATCTTACATCTCAGAATATGCAACACTTGTGCCATGCTTGTCAATTAGGGAAACAAAGCGGATTGCCATTCAAGAAAGGAGCACATGTGAGCAATGAAGTGTTGAATCTCATACACACAGACATATGGGGACCTACAAGAGAGCCATCCATTGGAGGTAATAGATATTTTTTCACATTTATAGATAATCATTCAAGGTTTGTTTGGATGTATTGCATGAAGTCAAAGTTAGAGGTGTTTTACCACTTCAAGAGGTTCAAAAACCTAGTGGAGAAGGAAACAGGGAAGTATATAAAGACTCTCAGATCGGATGGAGGGGGAGAGTATTTTACAAATGAATTTTCAGATTTTCTACATGATCATGGCATCAAAAGGCAATTTTCTTGTAGGTGTACACCTCAACAAAATGGGGTGGCAGAGAGGAAGAATAGATACATTGCAGAAGTGGCTAGAGCTTTGTTAAATAAAATGAATGTTCCTAACTCTTATTGGGTTGATGGAACAAATATAGCCATATACATTATGAATAGGTGTCCAACCTCAGGATTACATGCAGTTACACCTTATGAAGCTTGATGTGGTAAGAAACCCAACCTTTCAGATCTCAAAGTATTTGGTTGTGTGTGTTATGTTCACATACCTCAAGAATTGAGACACAAGTTAGACCCAAAGGCAACTAGGTGTATATTTATTGGATATTCTTAAGAGAAAAGGGTTTTAGATGCTATAACCCTTGCACAAAAGAGATTAAGGTATCTAGGGATGTAATATTTGATGAGTTGTTGCCTTGATATGGTAGCAAAGATGTGTTACAGGTTGACAATGCATATGAAGCCCAGAAGAAGTTCAAAGAGCAACAACAAAGCATCGAGATTTATAGGTTAGTACTACATGAGCTTGGCATGGAAGGACAAGGAATGAAGCTTATTCAAGTGAAGGAAGTAGCAAAGGATAGGAAAAGGCAAATGACAAAGACCATCGATGGGTAGACATGGAATCTACAAGTAACGAAGATATGGAAAAATTAGAAAATCCAGGATTTAAAGCATCCAAAACAAGGAGGAGGAGATTTCTACCACCTAATGGTGATGTAAGTTCATCCAATAGGGTTAATACCTTGTTCAAAGGTTAACTTATTATTCATTCATTGCAAGACACTATGCCTACATGAGTCAAGTTATAGCTTGTGAAGAACCTAACATTTTTGAAGAAGCAAATAAGCATAGGGAATGGATTGAAGCCATGGAGGAGGAAGTCAAGGCACTTCAAGAAAATGATATTTGGTCATTGGTGCCAAGAATAAAGGACATGAAAGTCATCGACAACAAATGTGTGTACAAGGTAAAGAGGCATGCATATGGGATCATCTCTAGGTATAAAGCAAGGCTGGTTGTTTTCACCTTCTTATTTGCAGGTCCGAAGGTTAAGGTTGGTACCAACTTATTTGCCCATTTAGGAACAACTTCCAAATTGAACAGATAAGCATCGAGAAATTCATCGGACACTCCTTGTGGTGACTCTCTTGAAGTGATGTGAGAAAGGTGATCGGCCCTGAGGTGAGTTCTGCCTTCCCTAACAACAACTTCAAAGTCATATTCCATTAGTAAGAGGAACCATCTTACTAAATGTCTTGTATTGCAAGGTTTATTGACCAAATATAACAAAGCTTGATGATCAGTGAAAAACTTGAACTTGTTGGCCAATAAATAGTGTCTAAACTTCTTCACAACATATAACATGCCTAAGCCCTCTCACTCAGTTGTGGTATAATTTCGTTCACTATGAGTGCCACGCACAAAACCATTTTGATTTTGATGATTTTGATTAACTTGTGGTGGGAAATTTTGAAATTGTGGATTTTGTTGATAAGGTATTGCTTGAACAGGATAATTAGGATTTTGATAAGGCAATCGATGTATTTGAGGAGCTTGGGGAGTAGCATGTGGTACTTGAGGTGCAAGAGGAGCTTCCATAGTATACGGTTGATGATTTTGAAAATTTTGATTTTGATGATTTTGCACATGAAGATGAGGATTTTGCATTGAAGTATTATGCATTGGAGGAACTTGATATGCTTGACTAGGATCTACTTGAGGATTTTGATTGGGAGCTATAGCATTTTGATTAGGCTCTTGATAAGACATTGGGTTCAGTTGATTTTGGAAAGTTTTGATGTAATTAGATTGATGTAGGGGGAGGGGGAATGGGAATGGGAATTGTGGATGCAGTGCATGATGGTATTGTGGGTGCAAGTGATGTTGGTGGAGGGGGGGGGACAGGGGAAGGTGGAAGTGTGGGGGGGTGGTGGGAGGTGTTGTGGGTAGTGAAATGTCCATAGGATCAGACATGGAAGTGCATGAAGGTTCAACCATGAATATGGGGATGGTAGGTACAGTGCTCTTGGTGTCAATGAAAAGTGGAGTTGTTACAAATGCTCGTGGACCTTGTGAAAAACTAGCCCACCCAAAAGTGGATTCTGCTAGTGGCTAGAAAGAGGCTTTGAGAACAGAAGCCCATGTGATAGTGTAGTCAAGGATGGGTGAGGTGGAAACAAAAACAAAAATGGGGAGGAGTAGGGCATCGATGGTTGATACGTTTGTGTGGTTTTTGAGGCTAGATAACCCATCATGGTGGAAGTTGGGGCTGGGTGACCCATTACAAGGTTTCAAGCTAGATGGCCTAATGTGGGTTCAGATGAGGAAGAGGTGTTGTACAAGGGGTTGGTAATTGAAGAGAATAGCTAGGAATAAGAAACTAGGGTGTGAAAACCAAAAGTGGGTGCTTTGATGGCTATTACAATATCTTTGGTCCTAGGGGGCAGATGGGGAAGGGTGTGGAAAACTTATTCTTCTTGTTGGGTGGTAACTTCCATAGTGGTGGCTTGGGGTTCTTGAGTTTGGGTGAGGGATGGAAGATGAAGTGGTGAGACTACAGAGGTTTGTACAAAGGTTTAGTGGTTAGGTTGATGATTGTTGTAAAGATAGGGGTCGTGGCTATTGTGGCCACTTCAACTTGCATGATTGATATTTGTATATTTTTACCTTGTCTCTATCTGGTGTTAATACATCTCTCATCATATTGTGGTCGAGGTCTTTGTGACATGTAGTCAATGGTATCAATAATCTCACATGTCTCTATTAGGAGTCATAGTGACTCAATGAATTGTGGGTCCACTCCTTCTTTTGCCAGTATTTGATTCAACAACAAATGACTACTCTGCACAAAGAGTCTTCCTATGGCTTGAACACTATCCATTGTCTCTCATAGTTGGTGGAGTTTAACTGTGTATGTTTGGGCTCCCTTCTTCATCCTCTTTGTCTTCCTCCTCTTATCTTTGTTATAGTTTATGGAATAATGGAATGTTATATGGATTTTAATGTCTTAAGGGTTTTAATGTGATTTGTGTTTTGATTTAATAGGTGAAGACTCATAAGGGTGTGAATACATGTGGACTTATTCAGATATTTTTGAAGATATTTAGAAGAATATTTAGAAGATAGTATTTTAGTTATTTTTTTGTAAAAATAATAGGTTGCTTTAGAAAGCGTCATTTTTGTAAAAATAGTAGATCGCTTATAAAGTGATGATTTTGTATATAAAGTAGATTTTCATAAACACACACTTTTCAAAGCACTACCCTCATGTATCTTCTATTCAAGACATAATGAAAAATACCTATAAATACACATGCTCTGATAGACTCTCCCATTAGAGTATGTGGGAGGAGATTGTACCCAATTTGGTATCAATTCTCTTGTTCCTTTCTATTCAGTCTATGCTTTTGTGAAATTTCAGTTTTTGTACTATCCTTGCATGTACACAGAGGATAGTACAAAAACAAAATCTCACAAAAGCATCAATAGAATAGAAAGGGATAAGAGAATTGACACCAGATTGGGTACAATCTCCCCCCACATACTCTGATGGACAAGTCTATCAGAGCATGTGTATTTATAGGTATTTTTTATTACGTCCTAAATAGAAGATACATGAGTGTGGCACTTTGAAAAGCATGCATTTACAAAAATCTGATTTATTTACAAAATCATCGCTTTTCAAGCGATCTACTATTTTTACAAAAAATGTCGCTTTCTAAATCAACCTATTATTTTTACAAAAAATAACTAAAATACAATCTTCTAAATATTCTTCTAAATATCCTCAAAAATATTTTAATAATTCCACATGCTTTCACACCCTCACGAGTCTTGACCTATTAAATCAAAACACAAATCACATTAAAACCCTCAAGAAATTAAAATCCATATAACATTCCATTATTCCATAAAGTATAACATGTCTCCCAGTTGACAAGCAACTAACCTTAGTTTATAAGAATAGAATAGAAATGGATGGCCAGTCACATGTTCCATCATCAAACAATCATAAGCATGTTCCATGTGAAAACACATGCATGGAATTGGAGTTAGTGATGTCTTATGAATCCATTGAGATTCTTCAAGTGAATGATTTTTATATTTAACTAAACATCTATGATATTGATTACCTATGTGTGTTGTACTAATATCATAATCAAGTTTTCCTCTGGAACTAAAATTTAAGCATCCTTTTTAAGTAATGGAGGATCATCTAAAATATGAATGAGTGGCAAAGTTCCTTCAAAATATTTCAATAAACTAATATGAAAAGAATTATGTATATTCCAATGAGAAGGTATGTCTAGTCTAAAAGCATTCTCATTATTTTTTTGAGTAATACAGAAAGGTCCGTAATAACATGGTCCAAGTTTAACCTTAGGATGTTGTGAAATATTTTTCAAATGTCTTTTGAGTATTCTTAACCATACAAAGTCATTTTCAGGTGTAGAATATGATCTTGTGCAATAGAATCAGACATAGGGATATCAGTTTGAGTGATAAACATAGGAGTGGGAAGCTTTTTACCATACACATTTTCATACATGTTGGAAAATCAAGCTTACACTATGCTTGAGTGGATTTGATCTACATAAAAAAAGCTATGGTTTGGATTATGCCAAAATATCCATTGAAGTGTTCTTTTACTTATGCTTATTTAGTGTATTCTTTTAAAAGATGTTTCATGGATCATTTATCATCATAAAAGACTAGAGCTTTACACATGTAAAAGTAGAAAAAGAGAGCTAGACTTCCACAAATTTGAGGTGGTTGATTTGCAATCAATGAATCAATCAATCACCTAAAAGTAGATCAAACTAGATCTTCACTTTTCCTAGATTGTAGGAAAGTAAATTGATTCCCTCCAACAACTAATCTCGCCTTCATTTGAATTGAAAATCCACTTGTAGAAGTCGTGGAGCACTTAAAGAGTCTATATAAAGACTTCAAATCACTTGTACATAACATGGAAGCAATATATGTACACTTGTGGCCATCATTGTCTTGCTCCATTTTTTTGCATCATCTTCTTCAAACACAATAAGCTTGCAGAGGTTTCCGCTCTCTCTACAAAGATCCAAATTGGATAAATAAGCACTCATTGGAAAAGTATTAGTGTCTAGTTTGTGTGTATAAATTTCCAAAGCATTTTCTTTAGTAGATTGGGAGAAATCTCAGTTTTTTTGTCCCAAGTTCTATCACTATGCATTCTTGAAAAATAGGAGGTACCACTATTGAGTGTCTTGTTTATTCCAAGAACATATTTTTGCTTATTTCTTGTACTCTTGTGCATTCTATAGACGGAAACCTATGTGTATCACTCTAAAATGATTTTTTCCAATTGTAATCATGTTGGTTGCTATGAGCATTTGAAGTTGATTTCTTATCCAAAGATAATAAGTTTTTTGAGTTAGCCAATGTGCAAACATATTTGTTTTGTATTTACTCTTTCTCCTTGTTCCTCCAAAGTACATAGTGCATTTTATTGTAGTCATCGCATGCCTATAAGGTCTATTTGAGTCTCCATAAGCTCAAGAGCTAGTCTTGTGCCGGTTGGCTGGACCGAACTTCATCACTTTGTAACTCACTAAGACCAACCAAACCATTCAGAATTGATGGTTCAATGGAAAGACCTAGAAAGGAAGTGGAAGAGGTGGATATGGTAGCAATAGAGGAAGAGGTGGACACAACTTCAACAATAACAATAGAAGCCATAATATAAGGGAGTACAAAAATTATTTTGAAGATCAAGCACAGAGTTTGTTACCAAGGTCAAGGATGTTGCGGATCAATTAGCATCCACTGGAGATCTGATTGAAGAAGAGGCGATCCTGAGGTAAATTCTCAATGGGATTTGAAGTGATAAGCAATGGAAATCCTTCATCACGGCTTATGATCTCATCATAGATGTGCAAAGTCCAAACTTCAACATCTTGCTTGGACAACTCTTCAACCAAGAGGCCAACAATAGCATAAAGGAAGGTAACTCCTATCATGGTAATTCAACTAGTGTTCTATATGCAGATAAGAAGAACAAGAAGTTGAAAGGCAAGAAGAAGGAAGAAGATGAAGAGGATACTTCTCAAGCCAACTTTGCAACCAAGAGCAAGTGGAAAGGGAATAAGAAAGGACCAAAGCATGACAAAGACAAAGGTCATAATGTTCAACTTTGTGCCATATGTGATAAGACCAACCAAACCATTCAGAATTGATGGTTCAATGGAAAGACCTAGAAAGGAAGTGGAAGAGGTGGATATGGTAGCAATAGAGGCAGAGGTGGACACAAACTCAACAATAACAATAGAAGCCATAATATAAGGGAGTACAAAAATTATTTTGAAGATCAAGCACATGAAGACTCATTGCTTCTAATGCATCTAAGCCACAAAGAAGGTAAAGAAGATGATCATTTGTTCTTCATAGATTCTAGATGTTCAAATCGTGTTGCATGCAACATTGCTTTTCTAACTGATTTGGAAAGTCCAAAGCATAGATATGAATTTCAAATAAGGGATGACACAAAGCACAATGTGGAGAAGATTGGTAATGTCAAAGCTTCTAATGGAAATACAAACATTCTGAGTAAGGTTCTCTATGTACCCACTATCACTAAAAACCTGATAAGTGTAGGCCAAATAGTTGAAAAAGGCTTGCAAGTTAGGTTCACGCAACATGGAGCTTTTGTGGAAGATCCATGTCAAGGATTCAAGAAGATAGCTAGAGGTGAGAAGCATGGTAGGCTCTTTACTTTTGAAGTAAGAGAAACCAAGAACATAGCTCTATTCACTTTTGGGTCTCAAAGCCTAAGTGAGCTTGAAGTGTGGCATAAGAGACTTGCTCATGTGAATGAAAGAACCTTGAAGGATATATGTAGGGATCAAAGTGTTTTAGGACTTCCAAACATATCAAACAGATTGGGAGGGCACAAAGACAACCATTCAACCATAAAGGCTACATCCACAACAACTTATTGAACTTAGTACATACATATGTATGGATACCAAGTCAAGAACCTTCATTGGCAGGATCAAGGTATTATGTCTCATTGATTGATGACCATAGTAGATGGACTATTCTATACTTTATCATGAGTAAGAATGAAGTGTTTGATTGCTTCAAAAAGTACCTAGCACATGTGGAGAATCATACATGTAGATCACTCAAGAAGCTCAGATCTGATGGAGGGGGAGAATACTTCTCCAGAGAGTTTGATGAGTTCTCCTAGGATAAACATATCAAAAGGGAAGTGACTACCAAGTACTCTCCTGAACTGAATGGAATTGAAGAGAGGACAAACAAGACATTGGTTGGATCAGCTAGAACAATGCTTGAAGAGAAGAGGTTGCCACATTATCTATGGGTAGAAGCTATTTCAAATGCTGTGTACCTTGTCAATAGACTACCATCAAAATGACTTCAATGTATGTCTCCTTATGAAGAATGGCATGGAAGAAAGCCTAGTCTTGGACATTGCAAGGTGTTTGGTTTTTTAACTTATGTTCATGTACCATCACAAATAAGAGGTAAGCTAGATGAAAGGGCAATAAAGGCAATGTTTATTGGGTATGACTCAACCCAGATGGGTTACACATTCTATAGTCCTTCAACCAAGCAATTCACTACAAGTAGAGATGTTGTGTTTGAAGAACACAGGTCTTGGTATGATGAAGACAAACAAAAGGTAGCTCTACCATATGATCTTGATTTTGATTCTCATCAGTTAGGAAGCAAGCATGATACACAAGTCCAAAAACCAAGAAGTGATACAGCTGATGAAGAAGATGAAAGGGTAAAGGATTACAAGCTATGGAAGTCAAGAGGCAAAGCAAAGATGCAAGAGTGTGGAGAATGCTCCAAGCAAGCACCTAGAAGGTCAACAAGGGAGAGAAGACAACCAGAAAGGTATGGATATGAATCCACATTTGTTACAAAGAATTCAATCTACTTGGAAAAGGACTCAATTTTGTAGGAACCCTCATTTTATGAAAAGGCAAAGGGAAACCCTAATTGGGAAAAAGCCACAAATAGATGCATTGAAGGAGATGGACACTTGGGATTCGGTTCCAATGTCATCCAACCAAAAGGTAATTGGTTGCATATGGGTATATAAAGGTAAAAGAAATTCTGATGGATCAGTTTGTAGGTACAAGCAAGATTCTTTGCCAAAGGATGCTCACTAACTCATGGTGTAGACTATGAGGAAACATTCTCACTAGTTGCAAAGATGACTATAGTCAGAACATTGATAAGCGTAGCTGTTGCAAGAAATTGGAGACTCCTCCAAATTGATGTAAAAAATGCATTTCTAAATGGTTGGATAAGCGAAGAGCTATACATGTCACAACCTCCAAGTTTTGAAAACCATAATTATGCATCTTATGTTTGCAGAATTAAGAAATCATTGTATGGATTGAAATGAGCTCCTAGAGCTTGGAATTACAAGTTGGTTACATACCTTCAAGATCAAGGGTTCAAACCTAGTAGCTCAAATCCTTCTCTATTCATCAAAAGGGATCACAATGCAGTTATCTATCTACATGTATATGAAGATGATATTATTGTGACAGGTGATGATCTGAATGGCATTCAAAGGATCAAGAGACACATGAAAGAGGAGTTCAAAATCATTGACTTAGGTGAGCTCACATATTTCCTAGGTATGCAAGTAATTTATACAGATGAAGGGATGTATCTAACTCAGAGAAGATACATTCAAGATCTACTTCTCAAGTTTAGAATGGAGAACACAAAGCTTGCAGGTACATCTTTGGAGATGAATCATAAAATTAGTGTTTATGAAGGTAAGAAAATTGAACACATTAAAGAATATCAAAGCTTGGTGGTAGCCTGATATATGCTACTCATACAAGGGCAGACATCTCATATAATGTGGGAGTGCTTAGCCAATTCTGCACTCTCCAAGAAGACCACACATGGATCCAACTAAGAGAGTAATTAAATATCTCAAAGGTACACTAAATGAAGGTATATTCTATCCTTACTCTTCAAATTGGATATCAAAATCTATTCAGATGTAGATTGGGTAGGAGCTAAGGATGATAGAAGAAGTACCTCTGGTTACTTAGCATTTGTAGGTTCAAAGATAGTGTCATGGAGTTCCAAGAAGCAACCAACAATTTCTTTATCCTCAACTGAAGCAGAGTACAAAGGTTTGACCATAGCAACTCAAGAGGCAATATGGTTAAAAGCATTGTATACAAATTTGGGACTTGTGAGTTCCAACCCTCACATATTTGGAGAAAGTTCCATGCATCTAGTAGCAAATCCTATTTTCCGTGCAAGAATCAAACACATAGAGGTTCATTACCATTTCATCATGGAGAAACTGATGGCAAAGGAGATTGACATTTCTTTTGTTCCAATTGAATAGCAAGTAGCAGATATGATGACAAAGGCACTTGAGTGAATAAAACTTTGCATATTTAAATCAATGGCAAGTATTCAACCTTTTAGGGAATTAAGACTCAAACATACGTTAGCTTGAGGGAGAGCTGTTGGAACATCAAGCTTACAATATGCTTGAGGTGAATTTGATCTACATCAAAAAATCTATGGTTTGGATTATGCCAAAATATCCATTGAAGCATTCTTTTACTTATGCTCATTTATTGTATTTTTTTAAAATATTTTTTAATGGATCATTTACCATTGTAAAAGCCTAGATCTTTACACATGTAAAAGTATAAAAAGAGAGGTAAATCTCCATGAATTTGAGGTGGTTGAGTTGCAATCAATGAATCAATCAATCACCTAAAAAGTAGATCAAACTAGATCTTCACTTTTCCTAGATTATAGGAAAGTGAATTGATTCCCTCCAACAACTAATCCCACCTTCATTTGAATTCAAAATTCACTTGTAGAAGTTGTAGAAAACTTAAAGAGTCTATATAAATACTTAAAATCACATGTGCATAACATGGAAGCAATATATGTACACTTGTGGCCATCATTGTCTTGCTCCTTCATTTTTCTGCATCATCTTCTTCAACAATAGCAAGCTTGCAGAGGCTACTGCTCTCTTTACAGAGGTCCAAATTGGATAATTGACCACTCATTGGAAAGATATTAGTATCTAGTTTATGTGTAAAACTTTTTGAATCATTTGGTTTAGTATATTGGGAGAAATTGCAGTTTTTTCTATCTTGGGGTCTATCTCTGTGCATTCTTGAAAAATAGGAGGTATCGATGTTGAGTGTCAGGTTCATTCCAAAAGTATACTTTTGCTTATTTCTTGGGCTAGACCGAACTTCTTTGCTTTGCAATTCACTTTTCTACCTCCTACAAGATTTTCCAAGTTCTTTCAATATGGTGCATGCCCAATAGTGTTATATGTTGTGTTATTATATGCAAACTATAATAAATAATTTTTCTCATCCCAATTACTTGGATTATCTAAAGAATAACAATGTAATAAATCTAAAATAGTACTATTCATAGCTTGACTTTGCCCATTACTTTCATGATGAAATGTAGAGCTAAAGTCTATTTTGGAACCTAAATTTTGAAATAATACAACCCCAAAAGTGATTACAAAAACAAACATTTCGATATGAAAGAGTAACTTTTGGAAAAGTGTGATGTGGAAAAATACATTTAAGAAATAACTTATCAGCTTGAGGTGCAGAAAGAGTATTTTTACAAGGATTGAAATACGCTTGTTTACTAAACCTATCAACAATTGTCCAAATCATATCATTATGAGATGAAGTTGTAGGAACACCAATAATAAAACCCATAGAAATTTGTTCCCATGGTTGATTAGGTATGGAAAGTGGCATTAATAATCCAAATGCTTCACCTATAAGAAAATAATAGCACAGTGGAATAGACCTGTAGACAAAGTTGAGAGAAAAATACAGACAAAGATAGATGCAAGCTGATAGATAGATAACTCAAATTATCAAATTGCCAAGCGTAATGCAGTTACAATGATGGTGTTGTCCATCTGCGCGCTCCCAATGTGGAGCTTAGATGGATATCTAGACAAACTCTAAATGAAGGGCTTACTAGTGTGCAATGCTGTGTAAAGCTCAACCTGTGCCATGCTTATATAGCTTTTACAAGGCAGTTCGGTATAGATAAGCGTAGTCGGGAGATACAAAATAGTTGGTAAAATATACGATCCGACAATATCTCCACGACCAGAAGTCCTACCGTCTCGACCCTACGGGATAGGGGGATAGGCCCCTCAGACCCCGTAGAAGGGGACAAGCCCCCGTTTGCACTCCCCCCATTAAGGTTCTATGGGGAAATCGCACGATGCCACAGGGCCTTTATTTTCACCTTAAATGGCAATCCAATGGCCTAGAACTTTATGTCCTACCTATCCTAATGGCTAGGCTCACAAAGATCATCTACAACCATCAACGGTCACACATATACCTCATCTAACTTAGAAGTTAGGGTTCCACAAATGTTCGGGCTCTCATAATGGTTTCTCCTCATAATGGGGGCCTTACAACTTAGAGCACCATGGATCATTTGTGGTCACATGAGGGTGGAGTATTGAGCATATCTAACATTACCATGATGTTGTTTTACACATCGACACACAATGCAATGGGAAACACAATGTGCAATATCCCTTTCCATACTTGGCCAAAAACAAAATTATTTACAAGTAGAAGTAGTACTTTGTATGCCTCTATGACCCATAGATGGTGGTTCACGCATCTCTTTCATAACAAATTCTTTAAATTGTGTGATGCATAACTTGTGTTGGAAAAACAAAAATCCATTATGAAAAGTGTAGTGTTCCTCACTAAATGTTGTAGAATTATTGAAAGCATTCCATGTTTGTGAAAAATACAAATCAGATGCACAAGTAGGAATCTCAATGGATTTATAAAACATCACTAACCCCAAACTATGATCATTTGATTTTTGGATATCATTTACAATCACATTAAATTCCAGTTTTCCAATTCCATGCATGTGTTTTTACATGGAACATGCTTATGATTATTCAATGATTGGACATGTGACTGGCCATCCATGTCTTATCAATTGAGGTTAGTTGCTCATCAACTCGGATACTTTATGTAATAACGGAATGTTATATGGATTTTAATGTCTTGGGGGTTTTAATGTGATTTGTGTTTTGATCTAGCAAGTGGACTCATGAGGCTGTGAATGCACGTGAACTTATTCAGATATTTTTGAAGATTTTTAGAAGAATATTTAGAAGATAGTATTTTAGTTATTTTTTGTATAGATCACTTTAGAAAGGAAAATTTTTGTAAAAAAATTAGATCGCTTATAAAGCGATGATTTTATAAATAAAGCAGATTTTTGTAAATGCACTCTTTTTGAAGCGTCACCCTCATGTATCTTCTATTGAGGACATAATAAAAAATACCTATAAATACACATGCTTTGATAGACTTCTCCATCAAAGTATGTGGGGGGAGATTGTACCCAATCTAGTGTCAATTCTCTTGTCTCTTTCTATTCTATTCATGCTTTTGTGAGATTTTTTTTTTATACTATCCTTTGTGTCCATGCATCTGTGGGATCCGATCAACAGTCTTTCTTGTTGTTGTTCCTCTTGTTGTTCTTCTTCTCATTGTTGTTGTTGACTTTCATCTTCATCTTCGGTTTCTGAGCCAAAATCAACTTCGTGGAGAAGTTGTTCAAAGTCCACATTACCTAATTCATCTAGGCCCATGGGTCCTAGAAACTCCAAATCAGTAGGTGCAAGTGGAACCACCTGTTGAGCTGTGGATGATCCATATGTGCTTCATCATGGAAGCCGGATTATAAAGGGCTATAGAATGCATTATCTTGTTGGTGAAATATCCGGTGTCAGCATGGCTCCCTTGGGTTGGATGCATGTAATCATCCCTTGCATTCTCTTGGATGCGGGTGCAGAGGCCTTTCTACTCTTGAATTGTTGTATCCTATTCCAAGGCAATGCTCGTTGGATAGGTATATAAGGAAGTGGTACCCCAATCTTGCACTATCTGCAACTGCCTCATGAATGGTCTTCCTAAAATCATCTCATAAACATGATTCTTTCCAAAATCACAGATGGCAAAAGTGTGTTCAAAATCTATACCACAAGTGGTGAGAGTTATCCCTTCTAGAAACCCTAAGGGTTTTTCAATATATCCATCTACCATTTGCAATTTCATCCTAGCGTGTCTTAGAGCTAGCTTGCCCCAATGTTTCCATAGGGAAGTGGTGGCAATAGCTTCATTCTTAAACATTCTGCCAAATATTTATCCACATAATTTGATTTATTTGCCCAATATGCTCCGAGTTTCTCTAAATTATTTAGAGGTACTATCTTTGAAGCATGAGAAATAGACATCTCACTTGTGTGCCTTGTCCAAATAACTTTGTCTTTCATCCTTTGGAATGCAATATTCCAAAATCCTTTTTGATTCAAATGATATATATGTGCCAAATTAAAACAAAATTCCTCCTTTGCAAAACCACTTGTTTAGGCATTTTCATTTGAAAATTAGGATCTAAAGATAATGTTGACCCTAAGGAAGTAGCGCATACTACTATGTTTGCAATTTTGAAGATATAAGCATCAAGAAAGTCATCCTCTACTCAGTTGGGTGCTTCTTCTAATAAGATATTGTCCCAATGATCTTCCCTAACATGAATCCCACCTTATCTAACAATGGCTTCAAAATCAGCTTCCATCAATAACAAGAACCAACTAACAATCCCCCTTGTATGAAAATGTTTATTGACTAAAAGAGTAAGGCTTCATGGTCAAAAAAGAATTTAAACTTGCTAGCCAAAAGATAATGCCTTTGTCTCTTCATAGCTTACACCATACCTAAACCTTCTCTTTCATTAGTTGAGTAATTTTTCTCAGCCTAATTTAATTGCTCACTTGCATAAGCAATTGGAAATTCTAGTTTGCTTCCTTCAATATATTGTGCTAAATAATACACATCCTAAAGAAAAATTTGAAGCATCCACATGGACATTGAAAACCAAATCCCATTGTGGAGTTTTCAAAATATAGCTTGTAGTCAAACAAGTCTTTGAAATTTTAAAAGCTTTCTCAAATTTTATTTTTAATGCCTAAGTTGTTTGTATTTCCTAAATATTTTATTCTTGATAAAAAATTGTGCTTTTTGTATTTTTTGTATTTGATTTTTTGTCCATTATGACCAAAGAGCTCAACTCTTCTTGTAATTGTTCATCTTCAATCAGATTTTTTGAATTTTTCATGGTCTCTTCACCCTCTTGTGATTCAAGTTTTTCATCATCTTCTTCCTCAACCACTTCCAAATATACTATAATATGGAATATTTCATATCCACCATATTGGAAATAGATTTCAACATTCACTTCATTGGCTACATCTAATGTAGAAAATATATGCGTCCAAACATAAGGCTCAAGCTCTTCATCATCGAATACTTGTATAACATAAATCTCATCTTCCCTAGCTCTTTCATTTAAACAATTTTTTTCTAAGCAAAAAAATTATGGGAAGTTTCTTATGTGTTGATCCACATGCCCACAATTGAGCTTCAATTTCTATGCTTGTACCTAAAGAGACATTCTCACTAGAATCAACATCATTGTGGATCTTATTCCATTCCCGAGGAGGAATATCATACTAAGTTCCATTCTTCAAATTCATTTTAGTAACATTTCCCTTATGTTGTAGATACAAAAAATTCTTTCCCCAATCTTGCACTACATTTAATTTCCTCATAAATGGTTCCCAACATAGTGTCATAAGAGGTTAAATGTGGAAATCACACTATAGCAAAGTTATGCTCCATTTCAATACAACAAGTCCTTATGAATACTTTTTCCTAGAGTCCTAAGGGCTTCTCAATATGGCCATGTGCTAGTTGTAGCCTTATTTTGGCAAGTCTAAGTCTAGGTGACCCACATTCTTGTCATGTCGTCTTGGTCATGATTGCTACACTAGCTCCACTATCCAAAATAGTGTTTACTTTCTTATCTTTAAACTCTATTGTATAGCTCGATCTGCTATTGCATGGGCCGATACTGTTTTATGTGGTTCTTCTAGACTCGACAAAGGGTTGGTGGATCCTGATCACAGTGGACTATGGTGTACAAAGAGTTATACCACATAAATCAAATAGAACTAGAACTTTCAACTTGATCGTTGCATGCCTTTGTAGCCTAATCTATTGACTTTACTGATTGCACCCTTATTGACTAATGCTTATATGTCAATTGATAGACTTCAAAGGTGTAGAAGTCACTCAAATTTACACAAGATGGTAGACCAAAACGAAATATGCAAATCTATTAACTAATGAAATGTTATTACAAGAACAAAGAACAAGGCAACAAGTTGCTATTGCCCCCCCGCCTTGTCAAATGCACCATGTATACAAAGAGTTGCAGAGCAGAACAATTGATGATGTACGCTTAAAGGTAGTGACACAAATAATTTCCTTTTTCTCAGCCTCAGTGATACTACAAATGGCAACTCATGCTAGTCTCTTGATTTTCCCAAGATTCTTGCACGAAGCTTGCATCCTCACACCACAAGGAAAAAGAGGAAGACATATGTTTCCAGTCACATGCTACTTGGTCATATCAATGATCACCATTGATGTAGATCCTTCAGAGCCAATTGAGGATGCAATCCACTATGATTCCCTTCTACAAGTCTTCGAAGCCACCAACCATGGCTTGAAATGTTGCACTCTTTCTCTAGCTTTCTACAGATTGAAATCTACCAATTGTGTGCACTCCTCTTTGAGCATCCTCTACTTCATAAATGCAGGCTTTTGGCCATATCTTTCACCACTCACCACACTTACCACTGCTTTCTTCCACTTCCACACCGCAACTTCCTTCTAAGCCTTGCATTGAACCTTCAAACTGCCCTAGTGCATTATCTAAAAATCCTCTCGATGCTACCTTTTGATGCTTCAACTACTCTTTCTCACACATGCAGGATTCTACATTTTTGGATACCAGCCCAATTTTTTTGTGTACCAACGATCTCTTCTCCTCTCTTGGTAGTATGTGGATGAGTGAATGTGTTCCTAACTACGAGCATGTCTATGCCTATGTGTATATGTATATGTGCCTAAATGCATATGAATGTGGATCTACACATGTGTAAATAGAGATATATCTCAATATCCTCTAGTTGCATACCTGGTCTTTATGTAGAGTGTCGATCCTTTTTGCTTGCCATTGCCCTTCCACATTGTACTATGACTGTTACGATTTACTGTTGAGGAAATTATCCTTTTTGCATGAAAGAGGATGTGGGAATATTTGGTTCATCCTTCAAAAATGTGCGATAGGAAGAGGGATAATTAACAACATAAAGGACGGGTGTAGTTAATGTGATGGACAACACCAAATGCCGCTAGAGTGAATAGGAATTTCAATGCCTCTATAAAATGTAGAATGGACACTTGGGGAAAGATTGGTTCAAGATATTGTGCCTTTTCATTTGCTTGGGGTAGATTCTATCATAAGATGAGCTTCTTCATGAATTTCTTCTGATATGTTTAAAGTGACCAGTCGAGAAGCCAAGGAGGTCATGTCATCCCAAGGCCTTGGTTGTCCTGCCACCTAATATGACCATATATTGTTAAGAAATCTAGAGGGTCAGAGGCGTAAGCCCATAAATTAGTTTGAAGGGTGAATGTTATGTTGTTGCCTTCTGTGGTGCTTGATAATCCCATACAGTGTTGAGATAGGTGGTTCCCCAAGTCTGAGGACTTAAGTAACATCCCTTTCAGACCAAGAAGATCATTGTTTTATTTGTGCTTTCTACCTACCCATTAGCATGAGGATAGTAGACATAAGACTTCCTATGCAATATTTTATATACGATGAAGAGGTCATGGAGGATAATATTAACAAAATGCATGCCCTGGTGTCACACTAGCATAATGGCAAGTACTGATGTGAGGAGATCCACCTCATAATTTTCAATCTGAGAAGACGTGAGGAGGGTATGATGACCATGAGCAAGGAAGGTATGATTGAGAAGCACACTAACATGCACACACATACACACACACAGAAGGCAAGACAAAGAGATGGAACAAATTTGTTGTTGAGAGCATAGGGGAGCAACCAACCCACACCACCTTGCATGGAAGCAAGAGGAGGACCCAAGAAAGACTCTCCCTTCATCCACCCCATTCTCCAACATGTTCAAGCCATTGGCATCAGCCCCGGGCTATGCCACATGCTTGAAAACATGGAGAGATGGGAGTCAAGGATCATGGTCACACATGGAAAATACAAGTAATGCAACACATTACTCACACACAAAGGAAGGTTCTGCAAGCACACACACACCACACCCTCTCACACTCCAAGACTACACACATAAATGCACAAAGCCTTAGAATAAAAGAGAGTTCTTCCATTCATGAAGATTTTACATGGAGTACGTCGAACCAAGAGCCCCCCCTTTCTACAAAAAGGAGGCTCTATTTATAGCCTAAGCACAATTCCCCATGTGCTTCTTTGACTAGTCCAAAAAGGAGCATGTGTGTAACTACCATATCTTTGGCAAATATTCCTTTTCTAACAACCATATCTCCAAGAATACGTGCGTGGGGATTTTTCTACATATCTACCAAAAATGTGAGTATTTACAATGTTTCAAAAGCCTTACTTTTGGAGAAATATCAAAAAGTGCCTAAGAGGGAGTTCTCATGTGAAACTCTAAGTATATGCAAAAAAAAAGGGGTTCCTATGCACAAATAAAGATGTGTGAATATCTTATACTCAACACCCTCCTCTCCCTAGACTTTGTCGTCCTCGACAAAGCTAAGACCAGAGGGGCATACATTGCAGAATTGGTCTAGGTTTTGAGTCTTTTAGATCTTCAAATCAGCAGTTACTGAAGTCTTCAAGTTGTCCAAACTTTAGAGCTTCAGGTCTTCAAGGATGAGCGACACAATCCCCCTGGGGGGGGCAGTCAGCCCAACCATGTAAACAGCAGCTTGTGTTGCCAAAAATGCAGCAATCCCTCTGAGCAAGTCTTTATAGGACCTGAAACTTGTGAGTCCAAAAACTTCATGTGCATACACAACCATTGCAAACAAGACAGAGCATGCAGCATGCACAACAATTAGGATAGTAGTCCTAGCATCAAAGTTGTACCAAGCTTCCCACAGGATGGCTGGGCAAGTGGACAAAATCCCTAAAATAGGGCCGTAAAACACTGAAGTAGCTCAAGTCCAAAATCTAATAGCACACCCTGAGTAAGAAAGAGATTGACAGGGCACCACCAGCTTTGGCATCCATCAAGCTTCCTAATTGGTGAGTGTGCACCATCACCATCATGTAGAAAGCATTTTTAGTATCTTGTTGTGTGTAAATAGGACTTGAGACATAGCTCCCCAAAAGGAACAGTCACAAAGGCAATTCACAATCTGATCAGACTGTCATCCCCGACCAAATGAGCAGACACCATCATAACAGAGTGGAGGACCCACTCTGAGAATCTGAGAAGCAAATATCTGCAAGATATTGACTGAAGACCGACAGTAGGATCTGAAGCCCAGGAGCCACCTTCCTTCAATCTTTGCTCTGTAACTGATGTGCATCAATCATAAAGATCATATTACAAATGAGAGCAACTAATGCTCCAAAATAAGGATTTGGCTGGTCCACCAGTATAGTGCCCTTGCACTCCAGCATGTGCGATGTTGCTTGATTTTAGCACTATTATCCAAAGGATTTGACTGAGCAACAATGATTAAGTGCCTAAAATTCACATGATAGTCTGAGGACACTTGGTGAGAAACAGCCTGATGTAGAAACATGAGTTGTACAGATACTACGACCAACATTGGTTGCACATGTGATCCGAGCATAAGCACTGCCTTTCAGTCCAAGAATCTCTGATGAAGGCCCCCTCACTCCCTCATCCTTCATCAATTCCCTGTGCTTCGGCTCATGGCATCTTAATCTTGACAAAGGCCTGCAAACAAATGATCGTTTGATGGAGCCTTACACTGGTATCCATATGCAATCAATGAGCATGGTGTGGTTCTTTCCTCAGCAGCACTTGGGGAATCATGCATCCTGCTAAATCCCCACCAGGCACACAATAAAGAGTTGATAATGAGTTCCACCCTTGAAGCCAGTAGTACATCAGTCCACATTGAATTATTCTTTATGTTTTAATTGTAGCAATCAGTTGCACGGACATCTTTTGGAACAGAATCTCAGAATCTAGTGGTTCAAGTTTGCATGTGTTGGCCACTCTATTCATGCTCTAGACAAACCGTATCTGCCACCTTGGTTTCATCTAAGCATGTTGCTGCAAAATACTCTGAGGACCCAAGAGTAAAGTTCTGACAGATTTGATATGGAGAGGATGTTGCATCCCTTTACAGGAGCTACAACTAGCATGATGAAGATCCTCCCAACTGGACATATAATAGTCTTAAAGCACAGAAAATCCTATGATATTCGTGGGAAGGTCTTCAGGAGCCAATCTTTGCACTGTCTAACTAGATGTGGAGACCTGAAACCTGAAGTCACCAAATTCCTCAGCCCGATTAGAGTGGTGAGGAGCAGCAGGTTAGCCACAAAACCTAATCCTTTCTGACAAATCTTTTTTGGATTCTTTGGAACATAGAGATCTGTCAAGCTGCCAACTGAACTGCAATATATCCATTAAGTGCTTAGTTGTTGCCTTATGTGGAAGCTTTCCAACACAAGCTTGTAGTTCCAAATCCTGAAACCGATGGAGAAAATGATCCATATGTGGCAGATGCTGCACAGTGAGTTGTACTAGGATCAAAGTTAATGTTTAGTTAGATTCATGACACCAGTACAGCTCATATGTCTAAGTTGGTGCAGCTTAGCATCCTTGTTGCATAAATATCTTGCAGCATGGAGAAGACAATCATCTAGATGAAATAGTCCTGACATAACAGACTTAATGTCATGTAGTAGATATTACCAATGACCCCATGTGACCAGCTGCAAGAAAACCTCAATGACTCTTGAATATAGGGTTCACAACAGCCTTGATGTCTACACATCTTTGGAAGCACAGTGGTACATATCTGGTGTTGCCGCCTAACCCATGTTGATTACTGACATTCCGTAGACATGTGAGTTCTTGTACCAACAAGATAGAACACAATTATCATCCATAGAGCAAAGTAGAATTCTATTGCCCATAAAAAATGTAGTAATCTAGATAGTCTTCATTTCCCTGAAGACCTGTTCACAAGTGTGTGTGACATTCAGAATAAAATTGTTCATGCATGAGTCAATACAAAGAGGGGAGATGAAACCATATTTTTTATTTGACGTCTGACACCTCCACCACATGTAGAGTCCCTGCTGATCTTCCCACTTCTACATTCAATGAGCCTTCCTTGACGAGAGTGTGCTACAAATTCAATGAATGGGCACATGGTTATTCTGGTCATCTTTCAATTCGAGCCATTGTGATTCCTCATGTTTCCTGTTCAAGGTCACCACCGGTTTAAAATGGACTAGCATCTGCTGCACTACCATGTCTCAGCCTGTGGATAGTTAGCCTTCTTCCAAGACAGTTACAAGAACTAATACATGATCATGTGACCCAGTCATAGCTTGTGCAAATAGGTAGCAGCTGGCATAATCCTGTGGATAAAATCCTTTTGAAGAAATATATGAAAGCTTGATCTCATGTTCAGTTTTTTTAGACCCCAAGATAGGTTGTTGCACTTAGAAGACATGCAAATGGGTAGTCAGAAGCAACCTCTATCAAATGCAGTGTGAGTCTTTAGCTGGAGCATGGCATACTAAAAAGAGACCTGAGGAGTCTTGAGTACTCACTGTTGATAAAAGCAGCAGCACCAAAAAACATCTTGGAATGGCATAGCCTTTACTGTCCATGTGTTACTTCTTGAAGGAGCAATCCTACTAAATGTCGTGGTAAGAGGACTCCTGTACTGTAGCAATTTGAAAGCTCCATAATCCCTGAAGGTAGATGAAGGAGCTGACTGCTGCCCAAAATCATCAGTGAGGGAAAGTGTGGACACCATCCCCTCAGACAAGTTGTCCTCCGTCATTCTTTTGTTGCAATCTGGAATCTTGATGACCAAAAGTAGTAGTTGCACCAATTCTATGCCCCATCTTTTTCAGAATCTGGTGCAACACCTCCAGCCACCTCATAATCCTTTGCAATATTAGCTTAGGTCGCATGTGGCTCATGCCTTGACCTGTATACTTTGAAGCCTTGCCCCCTTCAAGTCAATCTATTGCTTGATTCTGAATCATGAAGGAAATGGGCCGCATGGATATCTCTGTGGCATCTGCTTTGCCATTTGGATCAAGTCACTACATATTCTAATCATGTCCATGTACCCACCAGAGCTTATCAGATGGTACCATCACATAGATCTTTGGGATCTTCCATGTGATTGATTTTCATCTGCTTCTAGCTGCATCTGTCCTTCTGTATAAATGGGTTTGATGTACAGACACCTACAAGCACTCTAGTTCTTTTGACAACTGGCCTGACTTGCTTTGTAATCATGACATCATGGAAAGGGAGAAGACCAGATAGAGACCTCTTCCCCCTCGCACAAAACCTACCCAAATTATGGATATCTTACAACTCAGCACATCTTGCTTTTGCCAATTTGGTTGAGATCCCTGCTCAGTACCGAGTCCAATGATGGGGATGCCAACATCTTTGTGTCTAAAGCCTGATTAGAATCTGCTTCTGGATATACATCATATCAGTTTAGAGAAGCTTCATAAGGATCTCTTCTTAATGTGATTTACAGTAATCTCCAAGGTACTCTTGCTGGGTAAGGACTGTCAGGGACAGATTTCCAAAAATAGCTCCTAACAAGGTAGCAACAAAATCTTTATCCTTTATATGATGAAAAATACTGCGTGAGAAGTTGGACACAGGAGGAGCTCAAGCCTAAAAAAGTTGATGAAAGGGAAAACTTTCTGTTGTGCCTCAGTAGCCCCAAAACTTATGTTTTCCCCCAATTTTATCTGCCAACTTCCTTCAGCACTCTGAGTATGAAGCTATCCCAGAAAAAAGGAAACTACACTAGCTCGACAGTTTGGAGAGGTTTGCCAACTATATATGAAGTTCCTTCACTTGAGACTCCACCACAATAAAGCACTGGTAAGCTAGGAGGTAATGATATGTTTCCATGTAAGCAGAGCTCCCTGTGTACGTGCTCAAGGGCTCTTTTTGTCAAGATGGGTATTCACAACCTAGAAAGTGAAACCAGGTGGTTCCACTCCTTTAAACTGGAATGTCACCCATGTAGCAATGCAGGGGACAGCCGCACGCCAAGATGTAGTAGCTGGAATAGAAGGTGAAAAAAGTACCACCATCTGTCTGCTCAACCTGCTCCATGTTGTAAAAGGTGCTGGTAAGGCACGAATTAGATCTTCCTGCTGTGACTGAAGTCCTTAAAATCTCATGATACTTTTGGAGAGGACCACAGGAGCGACTTTTGTGGACTGCCTGACTAGAAGTGGAGACCTGGAATCTGTATGTCTTTTGTAGTAGTTCTGGTGCAGTTGAAGTCACCAAATCCCTCAGCATTATGTGGAAGGTTGACTTGCACAGGAACCAAAGCTGCTATTAACACAAAGGGATTAGAAGAATGACCAGGAGCATGATTAATCAACTAGAGGTGGTAGAGCACTAGCTGAAAGTTCAAGCCAAATGTCTGTTTCGGAGCAGCACTCATCCCTGATGCACTTTTGATCATAATATTGAAGCACTGCATATCTTCAGAAGCTTTTCTAGATTGTGTCATCTACCTAGCCCTTCAATGGCTACAAGAAGATGCGTGGAACACTCATGGAAACCTGCCTGATGATTACAAGAGAATGTGTAGCTTTACTGAAGAAAGCTTTTCACAGAAATCAATTGCCAAAGGCCCAACAATCTTGGCATAGTTCGCTCTGAGGGCTTCAGCAAGGTACAAAAGAGATGCAGTCCAAAGCTCACCGTCAGACAAGATCGAAATATGGGGAAGCTTAGGCTTGTAGATATCCACGAAGAACCCCTCTGAGCCTAAAGGATGCACCAGTGGTATGTGCAGCCCAGAGATTTGTTTCCACAGCATGAGATGGAGTCAAAAGTTCCACTCCTGAGCCTCCGTATGCCATCAGCAGTAGGAAAACCTTCGTGCGTGACCTTCTTTGGCCTTTGGCTGGGCACAAGCAAATAGCTTCCAAAAATGTTCTCACACTTCCTCTGAAGTAATAGTTCTGCATCAAGTCTTCTTTTTCTGTTTCATCTGCAATGGGCTCTCTTGTGTTTGCCAGCGTGAAAGACAGAGCGGCCATCATAGGAGAGTCCTCTGAAGGAGGCTTTGAGAACGTTCCAAATCTCTAAGGAGCAACATAGTATTCGCTCTCATAGCAGTCCATAAAGGGGAAACGAATGGAGCACGCATCTGCTTCGTAGAAGAATTACAAGGGAAGCTCAGACCCGACCCTTGGCGCACCCAAATAGATGGGGATCAGAGTTCTGCATGGAAAATTAGACAGGGAACTTCATAGAAGCTCAACCCCCGCATAGCGAAGAGAAAGGAGAGCTTGCACAGACCTAAATCTGCATAAAGGGGGAGCCATGAGAAGCTCATCCCTGGAAATTGTTCGGGAAAGTCTTAACAGGCGGGCGATCACATTTCTTGCCAAAAGATTGGTTCGCCGACGCTAGGAGGAGAGAGAAATGAACGTGTTAATATCCCCACCTTCGAAATGAAGAAAAAAGGGGGGGACAGAGAGTACAACCCTCCCCTCTTTTCAAGGCAATCACTTAAAGAGAGATGAGAGAGGTGGATGGTGATGCCAAAGGTGGATGTGAAGTGGAGGTGTAAATGTGAGAGAGAAAGAGAGACAAGGGGGTTAGGGGATGTTTTTATGCAACCAACAAAACTGAACTAAAAGTATCCTAGAAAAACAAGAAAATGGGGAGCAAATGGCCCAATGGAAGGGTGAAAGTGTCATGCACAAACTCAAATCCTACGTAATTGAGCAAAAAAAATTGCAACACAATATTTTACCACATGTTCTTGAGATCTCCAAGTGATGAAAGGCCGACCATCCCCGGCAACGGCGCCAAATTTGTTGTTGAGAGCATAGGGGAGCAACCAACCCACACCACCTTGCATGGAAGCAAGAGGAGGACCCAAGAAAGACTCTCCCTTCATCCACCCCATTCTCCAACATGTTCAAGCCATTGGCATCAGCCCCGGGCTATGCCACATGCTTGAAAACATGGAGAGATGGGAGTCAAGGATCATGGTCACACATGGAAAATACAAGTAATGCAACACATTACTCACACACAAAGGAAGGTTCTGCAAGCACACACACACCACACCCTCTCACACTCCAAGACTACACACATAAATGCACAAAGCCTTAGAATAAAAGAGAGTTCTTCCATTCATGAAGATTTTACATGGAGTACGTCGAACCAAGAGCCCCCCCTTTCTACAAAAAGGAGGCTCTATTTATAGCCTAAGCACAATTCCCCATGTGCTTCTTTGACTAGTCCAAAAAGGAGCATGTGTGTAACTACCATATCTTTGGCAAATATTCCTTTTCTAACAACCATATCTCCAAGAATACGTGCGTGGGGATTTTTCTACATATCTACCAAAAATGTGAGTATTTACAATGTTTCAAAAGCCTTACTTTTGGAGAAATATCAAAAAGTGCCTAAGAGGGAGTTCTCATGTGAAACTCTAAGTATATGCAAAAAAAAAGGGGTTCCTATGCACAAATAAAGATGTGTGAATATCTTATACTCAACACAATGGAATCCTTGATTAGCCAAAAACAAGATTACAAGATCTTTTGTTCACTTGTAAGAATTATAAAAAATGGTATTTACAAAGGTGTGTAGTGAATTTGAAATCACTGTTTTAAAAGAGTTATTCTTTGAAAAATTAGGTAGGCCTAGTTGTCGGATCTTCGTTGACTGCTCTCCTTGCTTGGTCATGCTTGACTCTCCCTCCATTCTGATTCTCTTTGATGACTTCCTTGTCTTGTAATGCCATCTTACTGATACCTAAGCTACCCTCAGTAGGTCTAGGGTGTCCTTCCACACTAGGTATGATGGGGTATCCAATGGTGGTTTCTATAAACCAAAATGGAGAAGTAAAAAGTGGATTGGTGATAGAAGAAAAGAGGGTCGCTTGAGAGGTCGGTTCACGAAAGGAGAAAGAGGTTGTTGAGGTAGGAGAAAGAGGTTGTTGAGGTATGATGGGGTGTCCAATGGTGGTTTCTATAAACAAAAATGGAGAAGTAAAAAGTGGATTGGTGGTAGAAGAAAAGAGGGTCGCTTGAGAGGTCGGTTCATGAAAGGAGAAAGAGGTGGTTGTTAAGATTACATTGGTTTGTACAATGGTGGGAGGTGGAGGTGGGGGAGATGGGGTGCACTGAGGTGAGATAGGTGAAGTTTGTACAAAGTTTTTCACTGTAAGGTCGATTATGGTTGTTGGAATATTAGCTAGTTCTATGGTTGCTTCCTGTTTTGATATGGGGATACCTATATCCTTGCCTAGCCATGGATTCATCTCCACTCTTCATCTATCATTCTGGTTTGATTGGCAGAGTGTAGTGTGCACAACCTCTTGAACTCCAAAGGATTCTATTAATAATTTGACTGTACAGATGAACTGAGGGTCTACCCCTTCATCTGTGAGGATATGATCTCTCAAGGCTTGGCATGATGTGAATGATACTCTGTTGCTCTAGCACAATGGTGAGAACCACGTTAAGAAGCTCCACCTCCTTAATGTCAATCCGCGGAAGAGATAGGAGTGATATGAAGATCGTGAACGTGAGATGAAGTGAGAGTGAAGGTGAGAAGCACAAAGATGCACACACACATACACACACACAATGAAGAGACAAGCAAGACACAATGGAAGGTGGGAAAATAGCTCTATTACTCAAGAACACTCTTACAAGCTCAAACTAGCTCTAGGCTCACACTAACCAAAATGAATCAACCTCAAAAATGAGCTCTCTAGCTCTTTTTATAGTTTCTAGACTAGTTTTGACCGGTTTCACATCTAGTGACCGGCATAGTTAAAAAATAGGTCCTAGA
This sequence comes from Ceratopteris richardii, assembly GCA_020310875.1. NCBI lineage: Eukaryota > Viridiplantae > Streptophyta > Polypodiopsida > Polypodiales > Pteridaceae > Ceratopteris > Ceratopteris richardii. The sequence goes on from CM035415.1 coordinate 147,117,113, forward strand.
GGCTATTTGGAAGGGTAAACGATGTCTAAAAATAACGAAAATTGGTACGCGCATTCTACCTAAGCTCCTCAAGCTCGAGGACTCCTCGGCTTGCACAAAATGGAGCTATGAATTAGAAAATGGGATTTTGTCTATATTACATATGTTACAAGAGTGATGAAAATCACTGTTGGATGTTTGAAGAGGTAATAAAAACATAGTTGTTTGAAAAAATGATCCGACTGGCTCCCTGCTCCATGGTTACATGCTTCCGCGTCGTCTGTGCCTCTGGCTGCTTCCAACACCCCCCTCCCTCTCGCTTCTGTCGTCCCTGACAGAACCTTGTTGTGCGGTCTGCCGGATGTAGTTTTGTAGGAGGTCGTGAGCGAGGGTGTGCTCAGATACTCGAATGCCTCGGGCCAGATCAGCCTCGAGTTTCTCCCAATCTATTGGTTGCGGTTCGTCGGATGGTGGGAGTCTGTAATGCGTGGAATACACCAACTGTTCGCAGGCAAATAATTGCAATAAGTGAGTCGGCCTGCTGATGAACACTTCAGAGTGGTATTCCCAAAAGCCGGTTGTGAACATTTCTTCGAATGTCTGCTTGTAGCACGCCGGTAAGTACTTGACTCTGCAATGCCAGGCATAACACACCCGGAGCGATGGCGTCGTACTCATGTCATATGCGAGATCCAAGTTGCCATGCTCAAAGCCCGGGGTATTAACATGTGGTGCTTTGACTCGCCGGAAGACTTTAAATATCATTTGCATCATGTCAAATATCTTGACAGTCATATGCGCTGCTATATCGTCCATATATCTCAAGCGAGGGAGCCAGTGACGAATCGTTGCCATCATGTAGCCAATTGTCGGTGGTCCTGTAGGTGGCCTGAAATATGGGTAGTTCAGCCAGTGTTGGCACTGCTTATTGTTTTGTACTTTGATAGCAAAGGCAGTCCAGGAGCGGCGTCGTGGTACTGGTCCCCAGCACGGATTATACTTTAAATGTAAAGGTGCCTTAACCCATGTGCTCATCATTTCAGGGTACTCTTGTAAAAGACGTGTACGCCAATCTGGTTGATAAATGGTGCCTTGTTGCGCATCCAGTGGCAAGTCTTCAGGCTCAAATTGAGTTGCATGTGAGGGCTTCTTGCCAGTTCGCTTCTCTATGGCCAGCTGGTATTCGGCCATTAGCATGAAGTATGGTTTGTATTGAAGTTCATGCCCAGATATGTACCTGCGTGGGGCCAATTGAGCAAAGTAGGGAGATTGCAAAATTCTTTCTTCGATCATGGCCATTGCATGTAGCTGGGCCTCGACTCTAGCTGAGTGCGTTGTTCCTATTTCCTCAACAGTTTTCATCCATGCGGGGGTCGGAAGTTCGTACGTCATCTGACCTTCGGCCGTGACGCGTCCGCCTGGGATGGGTTGTGGCTCGTACGCTTCTTCAAATGTTTCCTCCACCGGAATGGTTATGTTCTCGTCGTCAGCTGGGATCTCCGGTGGGGAGTCAGGCCGTGGTGGTGCTTCGTATACCTCTATGCGTGATTGGAGAGTGGTTACCTGGGCCCGTAGTGCGTTGAGTTCCTCTATGAGTTCAGGAGAGGGGTCCACAGGTTCTGGTACTTCTACTGCCACTGGTAGTTGTTGTGGTGCCAGTTCTCTGAGCTGTAGTAACTTGTGATCTTCTTTTAGCTTCTGATGCTCTTCGTTCATTCGATCATAGTCCTCTAGCAGTCGAACATGGTCATCTAGCAACATCCGCATCGATTCGGATGGGATTGCCTTGAATCTGCTAGGACTTAATGGTTGTTCTGGATGGTCCAATGCCGCTTCTAAATTCTCTCTATTCTGTTCTTGGAGTCTCTGGTTCTCCTCTTTTGCTGCGGCTAGGTGTCTTCTTAGTAAGCCCATGTTTCGTGTTAGCGTTGCATTGCGGACTGTCTGGGCTCTTAATAAATTATCCAAGTCAGCAGTGGCTTCCTTGGTCTTTTCTTCTCTTTCTAGCTCCAATTTGTGATATGCCTCGCGTAATTCCTGGTAGCGGGTGTTCAGGGAGGCATTCTCTATAGACAATAAATTAAGCTGCGACTGTAAGTCATTGGTTGTCCTCTGCAGCTGCTGATAATTATCGCCAAGAGATGTGAATTCATCCCTTACTTGCGTCATACATATGAACATTTGTCGGAATGCATTATCTACAATGGGTGATAGTATCAACGGGGTGCTAAATGAAGATGCAGTAGGTGTGGATGCAATGGGAACGGGGGATGGGGATGGGAAGGTGGATGATGTAGTGATTGTTGAAAATTGCGATGTGCCTAAGAATGTTTGTGCCGTGAGTGAAGTGAGCGATGGTGCAGTGGGTGGTGAGATGTCCATGTCGGTGGACGTATCTAGTGCGGTGACCGTGAATATGGGTGTTACACTGGGTGCTGGTGCTGGTGTAAATACGGGATTTACAAAGGTTGAGGGATAATTTACAGGGGGGCTGGCTGGAGCCGCTTGGTGGAAAGGGGACATAGGGGTTACAGTGGGTCGGGAAGGTGAGACGGGGGAAAAGGTTAATGGCGGTGGAAATGGAAAAAGGGGTCGTGGAGTTGTGGGGGAGGGTTGAAAAGCCGGATGGAGGAATGGGTTAAATGGAAAGGTGGACGTGTGAGGGGGTATACTAGGTCTAATGGGTATAGGAATGGTGGGTTGAATGGTCGTAAAGACGGTTTCTGCTACGCCACCGGCGAAAGAAGATGTTGGTCTGGGGGAAGGAGGGCGAAGAGGGGAGGCTGGATGGACAGGCGGTGATGGGGGAGCGGTTGGTGTGGTCGGTACTTCGGTGACTACTGAGGTATATATAGTTGTAGCGCGGGGTGGGGAATCTACCAAGATGGTTTCTCCGGCCAAAGAACCTTCGGGGATGAGGCGTGCCTCCTTGGCTTGTTCAGAAGATTGTCCTCCGGTTGGTACACGAATGTATTCGCCGGGCTTTGAAAGGAGTCGTATTCTGCGGGGGTCAAATTGTGGTAGTGGCTTTCTTTGCAAATACCTGAGTGCTTCGTTGGAGCCTACCGATTTGACTAACTCGCGGAATCCTTTGATGTATGCGTCTTCGAATCCGCCTGTGACCAGTTCCTGTTCTATTATGGCTTGACTCTCTTCCTCGGTCATTTTTCTGCGTGCCCAAACTTTTTCCATAGTTCTATACAGCTTTTTAATTGCCAGTGTGTACGCTGCTGCTTCGTAAGTTTCCTCTTCATGGGTACTTGTATCACCATGTGTGTCCGTTTGTGGGCCTTGGCCATCTGTCTGCTCATGCTCTTGGGAATCGTGAGTGCCTTGGCTGGCTTCGTCATCACCTTCATCGTCATCTGTGGCTGTTCTTTCATCATCAGAGCTGGATACGGTCTGTCCCTGTGGCTGATCCCTAGGTGTGGCAGGGTAGCTAGGTCTTTCATATTCTTGAGAAAAGAACTGTCCTTCTGAAAACTGGAACTCATTTGAGAATGCATCCGGCATCTCAAAATCGAATGTTGTGTTTATTGGTTCTGCCTCCATGTGTGGTAATGGGAAAGAAAAGGCTTCCGCACCAATAGTGGTGGGAGCTTCTGCTGTCGTGGGGGTGGGTTCTGTGGTTGTAGCTGCTTGAGGTGCAACGGTACTAGTAGTGCCCTCCGTGACCACTGGTCTAGACAACCTTATGCGAATAGGTTGCACTGTGGGAGCGGCTTCTGTCGGTGATTGTGCTGGGGAGGGTTGTGGTGATGGTGACTCTGGCACTTGGAGGCAAGGAATGGTGCCTCTCATGCGCTTACCTGCCCGTGCTCGGCTGGGCTTCCTGGCTTTCTTCGTCGTTCCTTTGAATGCCTTCAGCTCTTCTCCTGTTAATGCACGTTCAATTGGCAAATCATAGGCCAAGCACATATAAACAATTCTTGTGAGCGCACAACATCCATTAAGCACTTTCTTGCGTTCCCATCTTTGTTGTGCCAAATACATTTGATCAATGATCCAGCTCGCCAGATCAACCGTTTGAGGTCCCGTACATGCCAAGTACAAACCAAACCATATTCTCTTATGTGGCATGGTAAATCTGTCCTGAGCGGGGAATGCAAAATGTTGCATGCATATCCGTAGCGGCTTTGACAGCTCAGGTGTAATTGCTGAGATCTCCTCCCACTTAGTGACATCCCCACGTTTCATAGGGTCCGGAATTAATCTTTCTCGATCTGTGGGCGTGTGGGTGCCATGAATCTTGATGGCAGCTCTGATTAAATCCTTTGAGAGGTAAAACCTTTTGTAAGGTGGATCGTCCACTAAAGAGGGCAAAATAAAAGTTCCTGGGATATCCTTATTCTCTGAGGCCCGCAACGTAGTGATTAAATAATAACACCTATAAAAGTCGGGTTTGGGCAGAGGATCACTGAAATACTCCGTGAAGCCGGCTCTGGCCCAAACGTGAGTTAAGTCCTGGGTGTTCTGTAGGGCTTCGAACTCTCTAGAGAAGAATTGGTATTTTCCCCAAGTGCGGTCATCAAACGTCAAATTGGATTCAAATATAAAATCTGCGTCCGCCAAGGGTCCTGCAAGTCCTTGAAACCAGTGAGAGTTACGGTGTATCTTTTCTGTGTAGCCCATAGGTGGGTTGTCGATCGGCATGGGCCCTGGAAATCCTTGGAATTCTGGCGGTGGAGCAGTCGGGTGGGATTCTGCTCGTAACACATTGAGGGGCACTGCAGCTACGCTGGGGCCTGCTCCTGATGGTCCTTCGTCGGTTTGCATAATGACTGGTGCGCTATGAGAAAGATCTGCTACAAAAGATTAACACATTAGCATGGAAATTAATTATGATCCCAATAAAGTGAGACCGCAATCCCTTTCCATAACTGATGCGTAACCCGTGTAGCCAAGTGCTGTGATGTGATGGATGTAATGCTTCTTGCAGCACTAGTGCAGGTCTCTAGACACCTACACGTTTCAGATTATGCATACATTCCTGGATGAGATTAGGTTATGAGTGACGTGTGATGATGGTGGGTGAATTTATACAAGGTTTAAAGGTTAGTGATTTATCACAAGGTTGTATGTTAGTCGGGGGGTAGTTAGACAATGGGTTAGGGGAAGACGGTTGGACAGGCTTCGGTATCCATTTCCAAAGAGTCTTTGAGTGGGTGGTGGTTTTCTGCTGAGGAACAAAAAGCGGTATCGGGTTTGGTGGTTTTGAAGGATGAAAAGGTTTCTGAGGGGTATATATTACATGGCTTGGGGGTTGAGATATAATACATTGTTTGGGTACCCAAATCTGCGTGGGTGTGGGTCTATGGGTAAGATATTTCTTGGCGATCCAAATTTGTCGAGTATTGATGCTTGTAGAAGAAGATCGAGAGGACTTTGTCTGCTGACTCTGCTTTTGTTGAAACTTTGTCCTGTTCTCTTCTGCAGTGTTGCTGATAGGCTGTGGTTGCTGTCCTTTTGGCACCCATATTTGTCTCGTGCCGCTTGTTCTATGATGTTGATACTGCTGCCGTCTTTGCCTTATCTGGTGGTGTCGTCGATCTTGGTTCCTCTGTTGTGGTCGACTCCTTCGTGGTTGAGTTTGAGAGGTCCTTTGGACACTCTGCTTTGGAAAAGAAGGGAGATCCAACACTTGCGTGACCTGCCCATTAGGAAGTGATGCGTTCTTTAACTTTAATCTAGGCCAGTCCGCAACAAGTTTGGAAGGATGAGCACCGCAGGGTGTCGTGCTCATTTGGCCGCTGATGCAGCCCACCTGACCGCTGATTGTGCCCATCTGCCCTAGCGGTTGGGTAGCTGTCTCTTCTAGTTTGCAGGAAGTCCCAGGAAAGATCTCCTGTCGTCCTTCTGATAGACAACTGTCCATAGCCGATCCCGAGTGGGTTGGTGTAGACGTAACTTGATTGAGCTGATTAAAGATCTTTTGGTCTTCCGTCGCATGTGTTTCATAGGGTCTAGGGTCACAACCGTCAGTCGGAATGCCATTAGGGAAGTCAAGCGGTATCATTCGCTTCGGTTCTAAGGTTCCAATTTGTAAGGAGCCTTGTCTAAGATTTAGGTCCACTGAGTGATCGTATAGCCAATCTTGGCCAAGGATTAGGGGTTCTATCAGGTCGTCATCATGGCACACTAGTAGCTTCGCTGTCATGGTCACATCCTTAATGCGGATAGGAAGGTCCACCTCACCCATGCAAGGGGTTTCCATGCCTCCTAGCCCTATGAGGTATGCCTCAATTGGCCGCATTTCTATTCCTGAATCCTTATAGTGGGACCACCTAATAGCACTAGTCGCAGCACCTGAGTCAATTAAAGCCCTGAGCTCTTGGCAAGGATTACCGTGCTCTAGCCTAACTGTAATGAATGGTCTCCTGTCCACTATACTAGGATGAGTGGTTGACTTTACTTGACACATGGCCATGGGATATCTGGGTGTTGTTTCCAGATAGTTATAATGTTCTCTCCCTAGTCCTTGTCTTCTTAACTTCATGCGCTTAATGCGTTCTATTGCTTCAGCCTGAGCTTCCGCTCGTATTCTATTTTCTTCCTCCTTACGCTTCTTTGCCAACGTGAGTCGTCTAAGCATATCCTCCGTAAGAGGTTCCTGATATAACCTGACTCTACAGCCACTAATATAATTAGGCATTATGTTTCCTTCTAAGGTGGCTAACTGTACTGCTCCACTTGTCGAGAGTCTGTTAATGATCATAGGTCCATAACCTCGCATTTCTAACTTCCGTGCGTGTTGTTTCAGCGTATATACTAGAACTAAATCTCCTTCTTTTAGGCCTTTATCCTTCACATGTGCGTCAAAATATGCTTTCTGTCGCTTCTTCGCTGCATATATTCCTGCTGCTGCCTTTAGCCTGGTTTCTCCTAATCGTTCCAAGTCCATTATTCTTGTTGATAATTCATGGCCGGTCCACTGATGTTCTTGTGCAACCTTAAGGGTCGGTATCAAGAAGTCCAAAGGAAGCACAGCATTCTGACCAAAAACCATCTGAAAGGGAGTTGCATTGAGTACGGTCTTGTAGGCCACTCGATATGCCCAAACAGCGTGGTGTAACTGTTTGTCCCAATCTGAACGTTTGTTGTTCACGAGTTTCGTCAGTACATTACAAAGGATCTTATTAGTGCTTTCAGCCTGACCATTGGCCTGAGGATGATATGGTGCAGATTTCTTGTGGATTACCATAAAATCCTGTAACAAATATTCAATGACTTGGTTTAGAAAGTGAGTGCCTCGATCGCTCACTAACTCTATAGGCAATCCATATCTTGTAAAGACATTTTCAAATAAGAATTTTGCAGTTGTGTGTGCATCATTCTTTTTCGTGGCTTTTGCCTCTACCCATTTCGTAAGATAATCTGTGGCAACAATAATGTATTCCGCATGTGTACCTTTTGCAGGGGGGTTAATGGGTCCTACAAAGTCTATTCCCCACTTAGAAAATGCACGTCCGCCCATCATGGGTTTCAATGGCATTTCATCTCTGCGAGTAGGAAACTGAGTTCTTTGGCACACATCACATCTCTTAACGTAGGTATGAGCATCCATGTGAAGAGTGGGCCACCATAATCCTGCAAAGAGGATGGCTTTGATTATCCTATCGGGTCCAAAATGACCTTCTGCAACACCTTGATGTGCAGTCTCTAGTATGCTCAGATAATCGCTTTCATGAACACATTGTCTTAGATATCCATCTCGCCCTCTTTTGTATAGATTATCGCCAATAAGTGAATAGTCTTGAGCTTCCTGCTCCAGACTACGTTGTCGAGCTAAGGTCATTCCTTGAGGGAAGGTGTTCGTCCTCAAGTATGTCACTAAAGGTTCACTCCAGTCTGGTGTGAGAGACACATGATATAACGTAGCATGCTCTACTGGTGGTCTTCCACAACAAACATAGCATTCTTTACACAACTTGTAGACATCTGCTTCCATTGAAGGCCAATATACTCCTAGTCTATGCAGAGTCTGTAATGTTCGATGTTTTGAATGATGTTGCTTTAGTGCACCTACGTGTGCTAATTGCAACCAACTTGCATGTTCAGATTCATCCACACAACAAGCAAGAATCTTTTGATTATCCTGTTTATATATGCTTCCTGCTAAGATTTGGTATCTCTGAGACTTGGTAATCTCTCCTTCTTTGATCTTTATCCTAGGGTTCTTGGGTCCGTATGTGAGAATAGGGACTATAGACTTAGCCCATTCTGGTGCTATCTCAAGATTGAACAAATATGCATCTGGTAAATCATCCATTACTCCTTGAGGAGCTTCTCCTGATGTTAATCTTGAAAGGTGGTCAGCTCTAAGATGTGTCTTTCCTTTCCTCACTACCACTTCAAAATCATACTCCATGAGTAATAGAAACCAACGTATCAATCGTCCCGTGTTACATGGTTTGTTGACTAGGTACAATAGGGCTTGATGATCTGTAAAGAACTTGAATTTGCTGGCCAACAAGTAGTGTCTAAACTTCTTTACTGCGTAGATCATCCCTAATCCTTCTCGTTCCGTCGTGGTGTAATTTCTTTCTGCTGCGTTCAATTGTCTGCTCGCGTAAGCTATGGGGAGATCTATGTTACCTTCACTCGTGGGTTGTGCTAACACACATCCTATGGCGTAATTGGATGCATCCACATGTACATGGAATGGCTTACTCCAATCTGGGGTAGTCAATATAGGTGCTGAGCACAAGCGTCGTTTAAGTTCATTGAATGAATTTTCACATTCTTCTGTCCATTCAAAATTGGTTAAAAGAGAGTACAATGGCTTGGCTATGATTGCATACATGTGTATGAATCTCCTATAATATCCGCAATGGCCCATAAATGCCTGTACCTCTTTCACGTTAGTTGGTCTAGGTAATTCTGCAATTACCTTCACCTTTTCTTCATCCGTAGAGATTCCATTTTTTGACACAATGTGTCCTAGAATTTTACCTTGTCTGACCATGAAAACGCATTTTTCTGGGTTCAAACAAACCTGATATTCTCGACATTTGTCAAATATTTGTCTTAACTCTGGGATATGCGTTTGTCTTACATTAGAATGAGCGCATATGTCATCGACATAAACTTCCAAATTCTTGCGTAAGAATTCCTTAAAAACATGACACATTAGTCGCTGGAAAGTTGCGGGTGCATTTGTTAAGCCAAATGGCATTACACGAAATGCAAATATGCCCCATTCAGTGGCAAAAGCCGTCTTGTGTTGATCTTCTGGAGCAATGGCTACTTGATTATAGCCTGAAAATCCATCAAGAAAGCTGTAAACTTCCTTGCCCGCAACTCTTTCCAATAGATGTTCTGTGATAGGAAGAGGATAACTGTCTCTAATGGTGGCGGCATTAACTTTTTTAAGGTTAATACACACACGCAATTTTCCATTCTTCTTGGGCACTACCACAATGGGGGATACCCATTCGGTATGCTCAATTTCGTAAATGAATCCTGCTTCTATCAAGCGATCTATCTCCTCTTTAATCTTCGCAGCGTAGTTATCATTGTACGTGTATGGTTTCTGTTTCATAGGTTTTGCATCTGGAGTCATAGGGATTCTATGAGAACATATATCTGGATCTACTCCTTTCAAATCTTTGTAACTCCAAGCGAACACATCTCTATATTCACGCAATAGGGCAACTAATTCTTCTTCTTCTTCAGCTGTCAAATCATGTCCTATGTATGTGCATTTTTCTTCTTCTCCTTCTATGGCTACTATTATTTTTTTGGTTTTCTCTCGGTTATCATATACTTGTCCATCATTTGCCTTCCTATTAGGCATTCGTACCATGATTCTTCTATCTTCAATTTCATATTTCTTGAAATTCTCTGGTACTTCAAATAAATATTCTTCTTTTTCTGTCATGGTTTCTTTCTTCTTTCTTTTCTTGCCTTCACTCTTAGTAGTCACTTCCGTGGCTAATCTCACCTCATTCGTAATTTCCTCGTGTCTCTGAGTGTGAGTCTCTACTTCGTAAAAATATTCTTCCTCTGATGCAAAGGGTGGGTCCATGATAATTGATTCTAAATCAAAATCGTTTGCATCCTCAAATGCATCAGTGTTATGTTCACACTCTTCTAAAATTGCATCGCCCATGATTGGCTCTATCGTGAAAACGGAAATGTCATAGCCATCCTCGTCACAGTGGGGTGTCCATTGTTCTTCATTGATGGCTACATCCATGGTTGCTAGTATCTCTGCCCAACCATGGGGTTCAAACTCTTCGTCAGGGAATATTACAGGTGCGTAAGCTGGATCTTGAAGGGTTCGTGGATGTTGTTCTGCACCTAAGGTCCTTGCTTCTAATCTTTCTTCCTCTTGTTTTGCAACTTTACACATCCATAAATGAGTATCCTCGTGCAACCAAGAAGGATCTGGTTCTAATGAGTGCACGGACTCTGTTTCTACTTGTGTCTTATGGATGGTATTCCATTGTATTGGGGGTATATCTCTATGTGAATAGTCTTTAAGATTGACTTTGGTAGTCACTCCTAAATGTTGCAAGTACAACGAATTAGTTCCCCAATCTTGTACAATTTGCAACTGACGCATGAATGGTCGTCCCAATATCATCTCATATGCATGGTTTTTACTAAAATCACAAATGGCAAAGGTATGTTCAAATTCTACACCACAAGTGGTGAGAGATATTCCTTCTAGTAAGCCTAATGGTTTTTCTATGTGTCCGTCAGCCATTTGTAGCTTCATTCTGGTAGGTTTGAGTGCTGGCTTACCCCAACGTTTCCATAAAGCGGTAGTAGCGATGGCTACTCCGGCTCCTGAATCTAAGATGGCTTTCGTGGTGTAGCCCTGATGGGTTATTGGAAGATAAGTGTTACCTTCCTCTCCTTCGCTTACGTCTCCAATCTTTTCCACGGGTATCTCTGGTACCTTCTTATGTGATCCTATTTGTGAGGGAGTAGTAGCGAGCTCGGGGAATTGATTTGCTACATGCTTCCACAATTCTGGTTTTACCTTTAACAACTCCTCTAGAGTGAGGTTACACTGTACCTTAGTGTTCTTGATCACTTCTGTGTTTCTAGGGATTACTGATTCTTCATTCCTCACTATTATCGTGGGTGCTCTCATATTAATAGACTTTGCTTCCCAAGGTCCGGTGAACTGAGGTAATTCTTGTAAAGAATTAGATTCAAAGCCTGTGTGTTCACTCAGTTGTTCTTCCTCTACATCATCATATATAGAGGGAATGTCTTGGGGGAATTGCTCCTGCAAATCATCTATTTCTTGAATAGGAGGATGAGTTCCTTGTTCTTTTCTCCATTTCTCTTCTTGGATCTCTCTCAAAAATTCATGTGAGTACCTATGTATAGAAGACAAATTGTCTTGACTTTCTGTATTGGGTACTAGAGACAGGGATGGTGCATTCCTTTCCTGTGTCTCTAGGACAATAGGGTTCCTATGCTGATCCTTTTTCTCTTTGCTTTCAATCAAATATTCTAGCCTCTCCATTAGTCCTTGGAAGTGTAACTCCGGTTTTGCCATGTTAGTCCAATTAAGATATCTAGAGGCTTCGAACAAAGCTTGTGCTAATTCTACCATCTTCATGCAAAGTTTAGTTCTCTCAATTTCTAGATCAGCTCGAGGGTAGTTCTTACTCATTTCGGCTACTTGAGGTCCCTCTTTTAATCTAGCCTGATAAGCACGAAACATCATGTCTAGATTTTCTGGTATGGGTTCCGCTAAAACTGATCCTGATTTCTGAGCTGGATTCTCTTGATTCAATTCCTGCGAAGTTAATTCCTGGATTTTGGCTCTAGATTCCTTTAAACTTCCTTCCAACTCAGTTATCTTTTTACTCCATTTTCTCTTAATTCTTTCTCTAGAATCTTTCCAAGATTTTGTCTTTTTACTGCTAGATTCTGCAACTTCACTGGTTCCGACTACTTTCTCTTGATTAAGCTGTTGGTTTTGTAAGAGCGTCTGGGCTCTTGTTATAGCTTGGATAGGCACGTATGTAAGGTTGGATCCATCTGCGTTATTTACAATACCTATCACGTTGATCGGTGTCATATTCGAAGCATTAACTGGGTTCTTAGGACAATCTTTGATTATATGCTCTTTGCCACAATCGGCACAAAAGCCTTGGATGTTATAGTACTGTGATTGTCCTGCTATGGGAGGATGTGGACAATCCCTTATAAAATGATCTCGTTGGCACCTAAAGCATGGTCCTCTAGGGCCCTGTGGTCTCTGTTGTCTCAATTGGGGCCGTGGGTTTGGGTTTGTGTACATCAAATGAGCATAGTCGGGCTCCCAACTAGGTTCCACTGGTGGACTATCATAATGATATGTCTCCACATGTTCTGGTGACTCCGTGTAATATGCGGGTGGACTATCTACATGCGTAGAGTCAAAACTGTTTGAGGTTGGATCACTCTCTGTGATCAAAGGTGAAGAAGGCACTAAGGCCCTACTTAGGTTTTCTTCTGCAGCAGCATATTTGACTGTGATAACATTCGCTGGTGGTGGTGGCTGCTGAGCTAAGACAGGTTGAGGTCTCTGTTGAGCCTGGTATGGGTAGTTCTGAGGAGGCCTAAAGTAATAAGGCTGAGCATTGTAATGGCCTTGATACCTACCTGGCTGCTGGTATGCTTGCGGGTAGTTCTGTCTCACAGTCTGTTTGTTGTATGGGCAGTCTTGAGCCGTATGGCTCGTGTATCTTCTTTCAATCGTACAGTATTGGCCACTAGGATTGGCTTGAGGTTGTGGTGCATTGGGACACACATTTGCCATATGATCACCGCCACAGGTGTAACAACGCTTGTTTGGAAGCCCCCTAGGTTTACTAGAAACTCCTAGTTTCTGGGCCACTTTCTTTGCTAGGTCCTCTATCGAGCTAGACAATTTCGTGGATGCTAGAGATGAACAGTCTGAGTCCTTATAGACCTTTGAAAGTTCCAACTCGTCTCCTAAGTTGTCCTCAATGTCTATGCAAATTCTTACACATTGCTCTAGCGTTCTGGGTTCTTTCAAGTACACATAGGAGCGTAGTTTAGAGCTCAACAAGCCATCTAGGAACAATGACACTTGCTTGGCTTGTGAGGGTAGCTCTTGCATTGGACATCGTTCAACATATTGTCTAAACCTACGTCCTGCGAGTCTAACCGTTTCCTGAGGGGTCTGTTTAAAGCTATGAATCAACGAAGACGTGTCATGTCTAATCCCACTTTTAGAGAATTCAGTGATGAATGACTCTAAAAAGTGATGGATGTCCCTAAATTGCCTTTGTTGCAATGGTTGGAACCAAGTCAAAGCCGTATTCTTTAATGTTAGCCCAAAGGCGTTGTATTGCGTGAACATGTCTTCGACTTGTTCGGCTCTTAGTACTTGCTTGAATTCTGCGACATGGTCATAGGGATCTCCTGTCCCATCAAAATAATTTTTCATGGATTTCACTAACTGTGTGGGTCTCAATATTCTTGCGTGTTCACGTGGTCTAGGTAGAGGAAAATCATCTCTACCACCTGGTATTCCATGATCTCTTTGTCTATCCGTGGTTGTTCTATCTCTCCCTATGGGATGAGTGAAGCTCACTTCGGGTCTTTCTTTATTTCCCTCTCTTTGATTTCCAAGGGCTGATGATGTTCCTGCCCCTTGTTGACTTGTATTTATGTTCCTTCTAGATGGAGGGAATACCAATTCACCTCTCCATGTATATGTGTTTCTAGCGTGGTCAGGCACCACAAAGACTCTTTCTGAAGTCTCATCCAGGTATACAACCTTTCCAGGTGTATCCGGGTCCTTGAATTCATAAATTGTAATGATGCCTATCTCACCAGGATGTTCCTTTCTGTACCTCCAAAAGGCTTCATCCGTCTCTTTATTTACAAACAACTCGATGCTCCTGTTATCTTGAGGGATCCATTCTGGGATGAGTACTCTTGTTAATACGGATTTCCCTCTAGGTGTTCTAGGTTCTTCTAACGGTTCTTTTCCTTGAAATTTCGCTTCCGTCTCTAAATGAATTGTGCCAAACTCATTAGTATCATTTGGCTGCGTACTTAGGACGTACATGGTTCCTTCTTTGTCTATGTAAGCATCTCTCTCAAATTTCACCACTGGTCTTTCCAATCCGATGGGTGTATCAGGGTTGTGCAGTTGCACCACTTGCCTTCGCAAACCATCCTCATAGATGCGAGCACCTAATCGGTTGGTTCGGAGAAACTCTAATTGGGTCCTATAGGGTCCTTCTGGTTTTTCTAAGTATGCAACATTTGACCCTAGTTCTGGTCTTTCTGTGCTAAATTCCATTTCTGAGCCACTGGTGTCTGAGCCCTCGTAAGGGTAACTAGTATTCAATTGCTGAGCCCACGATCGAGCAGTAGTTCTTACACTCGCCTCTGATGATCTAAGGCTTCGTCGGTCTGATTTACCTATATGTTTGCCTGATCTAAGGTTCATTAATTTTCTCCCTTGCTCACTCAATTACACACTTAGATCGCCACTGATTCTTTGTTATTACTTTTTGTTTCTTTTTAAAGGTCGTTAAGTTCTTGTCTTAATGTATGCGCCAGGAATTCGACTTTCCGTTACAATTTTGAGTTCTCGTTCCGTCAGACTTAGGTTCTTTCCTTTAGGTTTTCGCGTCACACCTTTACTTTAGTCTTGGACTTGAAAGAATTAAGTATCTTGAACTTGAGGCGTTCCTATCGTTTTAAATCCACAATGCTAACGTTTATCCTAAGCTAAGAATTGACTGAGGGGGTTGAGTAATCTTCCAACCTCGAGTCGGCTTTTCTGTTGCTCTGATGCCCTGTTGCCCAAGAAGCTGCGCTTCCCAAGCTCTGATGTCTTCACTGCCTTGCTTGCTTGCCTTTGATTGCCTTTGCTAGACCTGGAAAATTCCAATATTAGACCAATTCACAGGATGATCAAACACTTGAGTATATACACCTTTTAAGTCCCTTCCTCTTTTTGCCCAAATTTTCAATGTGTACCCCCTGGCTTCCTAGTCCCAAACTGAGTGAACCTCAAAATAGCTTATCCAAAATTAGATGTATTCTTTATGAAAAAAACAGTTGAGGTCACGTAGTACTCGTCACGAGCTTTCTAACGAGCTATTAAGCTCAAAAAACGGACTTCGGATGAAAAAGTTATGAGCGTTCAGGCCCTGGGGGGTAAAAACTGACAATCAGATTTTCCTTCAAATATAGGCTAAGGGGTCTCTTATGAGTCTAATGGTCCAAAAATTTCTCAAAAATTCCCCCAAAATTGGTCAAAAATTGGAGCCCTAAATTTGCGATGGGGGTGCACAATCGCGATGGTCTGGGACCGTCGCGATGGTCCGAGCGAACCGTCGCGATGGCGTGGGATTTGGACAATCGCGATGGCCCGAAATGGTGAACCGTCGCGATGGCGTGAAGTCGAGCCGTCGCGATGGCCCGAAAAATTGAACCGTCGCGATGGCGTGAACAGGCGGACAATCGCGATGGTCTTGGGTCAACGGTCAAAGTTGGGCAATCGCGATGGTCCGAAGTGAACCGTCGCGATGGCGCGAAGATGGACAATCGCGATGGCGTAAGATTGAACCGTCGCGATGGCTCGATCAAGCGGACAATCGCGATGGCACAAGTCAACGGTCAACGGGGGACAATCGCGATGGTCCGAGCGAACCGTCGCGATGGTCCGCGATGCGATGGCTTGAGCCAATCGCGATGGTCCGAATTTTCGAAGTGTCGCGATGGTCCAAAAAATGAACCGTCGCGATGGTCTATCGTGACACGTGGCACTGTCGTGGCGATGGCGTGAGCCAATCGCGATGGTCCGAAATGGTCAACAATCGCGATGGTCCAACTGGACCGTCGCGATGGCTCAAGTGAACCGTCGCGATGGTCCGAGACCGTCGCGATGGTCCGGCCGAGCCGTCGCGATGGCGTGAGCCTATCGCGATGGTGCGACACAATCGCGATGGTCCGAGCCAATCGCGATGGTCCACCAAAATGTGATTTTCTGAGATGCGCCTGTGGATTCGTGGTTGCACAAGGATCGCCTACCTCGTGGTGTGGTCGCCTACAAAAAATTCCGAAGGTTGCGGACCATCGCGATGGTCCGCCACACTCGGCAGATCTTGGACAGAGAGTGAAATTTTACCTTTTCCAAGCTTTCCTGATGCTCTGGATCACCGTACCTGCAAGAAAACTCAAGAAAACAGAGGTACACACAAGCACAAAAACTCTCTCTCGCTCTCTCGCATGCACAAATGAGGGGAAATGAGGTGAATGGGTGGATATGGTGAATTTTTTGATTTTTTTGGAAATGAAAATGATGATGCGGTGATGAAGATGGAGTGTGGGGGGAGTGAAAAACACTAAAACTAAGTAAAAACAACAACAAAAACTGAAATTTTTACCTTCCAACGCCATCTCTTGCTATACTCTTACCATCACACATTCGTCCTAGACTCGATCCCCGGCAACGGCGCCAAATTTGGTGTTGCTCTAGCACAATGGTGAGAACCACGTTAAGAAGCTCCACCTCCTTAATGTCAATCCGCGGAAGAGATAGGAGTGATATGAAGATCGTGAACGTGAGATGAAGTGAGAGTGAAGGTGAGAAGCACAAAGATGCACACACACATACACACACACAATGAAGAGACAAGCAAGACACAATGGAAGGTGGGAAAATAGCTCTATTACTCAAGAACACTCTTACAAGCTCAAACTAGCTCTAGGCTCACACTAACCAAAATGAATCAACCTCAAAAATGAGCTCTCTAGCTCTTTTTATAGTTTCTAGACTAGTTTTGACCGGTTTCACATCTAGTGACCGGCATAGTTAAAAAATAGGTCCTAGAGGCTATTTGGAAGGGTAAACGATGTCTAAAAATAACGAAAATTGGTACGCGCATTCTACCTAAGCTCCTCAAGCTCGAGGACTCCTCGGCTTGCACAAAATGGAGCTATGAATTAGAAAATGGGATTTTGTCTATATTACATATGTTACAAGAGTGATGAAAATCACTGTTGGATGTTTGAAGAGGTAATAAAAACATAGTTGTTTGAAAAAATGATCCGACTGGCTCCCTGCTCCATGGTTACATGCTTCCGCGTCGTCTGTGCCTCTGGCTGCTTCCAACATACTCTATGTTGTTCTTGCACAACCCTATTTGTATTGTACAATCATTGTAACTGGGGTGTGTACAGGGGAGCACCTATGAATTCAATCATTTCTTGTTGCTCTTTAGGATGACCTTCCCCATGTTGGTCATTGCCCTCTTCAGATTCTTCCTCTTCATCTTCATCTTCTTTGTCTTCTTCATCCTTGTTGACTATGGTAATCGACACTTGTCATGTGGTTGCTTGTGGTTGTGAGCATTCCACCACTTGTTCATCACTCGATTCAATATTCACCTCTCATAGGATCTGCTCAAAATCTTCATTGGTAAGTTCTTCCAAGTGTACTCCTCCAAGGAATTCAAGATCTGCTGTGTCTAGAGGAAATATTAAGCTTGGGCCTTTAGAGCTGCACCTTGGGATGCAAAGTGTAAATGGATGTACATGTGGTTGTGGTGGAGGAGTGATTTCAGCGGTTAAAGTGGCTCCCCAAGGTTGAGCACATGGTACTTCTCCTCGCATCCTCTTTGATGGGGGTCTTGTGGAAGTTTTGCCTTTGAATTTTTGTACCCTATTCTACGTTAGAGCTCTCTAGATTGGAATATCATATGCCATACATCAATAGATAATCCTTGTTAGGGTATAACATCCATACAATACTACCTTGTGTGTCCATTGTTTGTGTGCCAAGTGAATTCGATCAATGATCTAATGAGGTAGGTTAATAGTTAGGTTCTAAGTTTCGGTAAGATATAAATTGAACCATACTTTCTTATGGGGTATGGTGAAGCTGTCGTGCTAGAAAAGTGAAATGCTGCATGCACATTCTCAGGTGGACTGTGATGTTGGGTGTTATGGCCACCATATCTTTGAGCTTAGTGAGGTTCCTATTCTTCATGTTTCCTGGCCCTAGAATCTCCTTCTCAGTGGGGATGTGCATTTCTTTCATGTCGAGAGCATCACACACTAAGTTATTGGTCAACTTAAACTGCTTCAATTCGTTTCCCTTGGTTAGATATGGAAGCAAAAATGTGCTTGAAGCTTTGGGATTATTGCTGGAAGTTAGGGTATCGATGAGATCGTAGCATCACATGAATTCAGGTTTGGGAAGCTTAGCATTAAAGTATGCATCCAATCTTACTTTCTACCACACTAGCTGTAGCTTTTTTGCACACTATAATTTCTCAAACTCACTAGTGAAAAAATGGTACATTTTCCATTGAACTCTATTTTTGCCTCCTAAAGGTAAGAGCCTTCTCCTAACGGTCCCGTTACCTCACTAAACCAATGGACGCTCTTTCCAACTCGCATGGTGTGGCCTCTAGGAGGATCTTGTATGGGGTTGATTTGGATGGCCTGCAAGTCCTCCAATAATTCAATCAGCTCAGGCATGATGGGTAGGCTTTCCATATTGACAATCTACTGATTGATGCCTGCTTGAGAATTGGTTCCTACTACTTCAGCCATGATATTGCTGGTAGTGTTTGATGATCACTTATCTGCTAGCTAAATAAGATCATATTAGTATTGTGTAGGAAACATGATACTACCTTGTTCCCTTTACAATACCAACATGGTGTTCTTTGAGGTTAGAGGTTAGTCACATAGGTGTGTTGTGTGTGTGAGTGAGAGTTAGGAAGGTCAATCATTTTCCTATATGCATACTTTGTTGTGCATTGTACTCAAATGTGCCTATTCTTGTGCATAGTAGTTTACATGGTTGGGTCAAGGGGTTTATTATAGGGTTTGACTCTCCAAATTTCCTTTGTGGGATCGCAGAATTTGATGTTGATGGTATTTGAAGATGTCCTCGATGATGCTACCTAGATCTGGGATTTTTTAAGTATCCATTTCCAAGTAGTCCTAGGTGTGACTTGATGTGATTGTGTGGTGATAATAGATATTCATTGAGAAATGTTTGAAGTGTGTTTCTGTGAGTAGTAAGTCAAGCCTAGGGGCTTATGTCTAGTTACTTGAGTGTGAAAGCAAGTTTTAGGCACACAGATTTGTCACACTTTTGGGTTAGCCTTCATCAACTGCTTTAGTATCCAAATAGAAACAACCCTCCCTGGTTGACTCCTGGAATACTCCTTTGTTGTGACCAACTGAGTCATTGTGTTGGTGTGTCCATGGGGTCTTTGCATCGGAGTAGGGGATTGCTCACCCTTGCATACCCAAATTTGCATCATGATTTTAGTAATCTTGCTTTAGGCTATCCATTCACTATGAGCATGTCACATCTGCTTTCTCTGGTTCCTGTACTCCTTTGTTTGCTTTGTCTCAATCATTTTTGGAAAAGAAGGGACTGCCATCCAGTTCTTGGGTCCTTTTTTGAGAACTCATCCTTTTGCATCACAAAGTTGTGGACAAGAACAACATCTTTATCTTTATGTGTACTCCTAGAAGGACTAGGAGTTGGTGCCTTTCCTAATTCCTTGAATGCTCCATTTGCTAGTTCAATTGTGACACACTACTTGTTCACCCAAACCTGAAGAAGTCCACTTCTTAGGTTCAAGTTCACAACATGGTCATAGATCCAATCCTGACCTAAAATAAGAGGCTCAGTGAGGTCCTCATCTTGGCATACTAGCACTTTCACTATCATTGGCACATCCTAGGTGGATGGGAAGTTCCACCTCGCCCATGCAAGGGGTTTCCACACCTCCCAATCCCTATGAGATATGCCTCTATAGGACTAATATTCAATTGCAAAGCTTGATAGCAAGAAATTTTAACTACACTGATGGCAACACCTGAATCAATTAAGGCTCTTATAGTCCTTGTATCCTTTCCTTGTCCTAGCTCTAGCATCATGAAAGGATGCCTATCAACAATTCACTGAGAGATCACACTCGTAGCTTGTCACATGGCCATGTGATATCTTGGCACCTCTTAAGCTTCGTGTCTAGGTTGATCTCTACCATGTCTCCTCAATGTCATTCATCGTATGCATTCTAAGGCTTTTGCTTGCACTTCTTCTCAAACTTGTTTTTCCTCTTCCTTACGTTTCTTGGCAGTGTTGAGTCAATTAAGCATTTCTTTTGTGAGAGGTTCTTGATATAATTTGATTCTACATCCACTGATGTAACTAGGTAGTATGTCGCCTTCTAATAATTGTATAGCTCAACTTGTTGATATTCTATTAATTATATTTGGTCCATATCCATGCTTCTCTTGTTTCCTCACATGTTGCTTCAGGGTGTATACCAAGACTAGATCTCTTGCCTTTAGACCCTTAATCTTCACATGAGCATCAAAGTAGGCTTTTTGTCTCATCTTAGTCACTTAAATCCTTGTCGTTGCTCTCAGCTGTGTCTCTCCTAGTTTCTCTAAGTCAAAAATTCTAGATGAAATCTCATGACCGGTCCATTGGTGTTCTTAAGCTACTTTGAATGTCGGTATCAAGAATTCAAGTAGAAACACAACATTTTTTCCAAAGACCATATGAAAGGGGATGGCTTGGAGCATTGTTATATAGGCCACTCTGTAGACCCAAACAACATGATGTAGCTATTTGTCCCAATAAGAATGCTTATTATTCACCAATTTAGTTAAAAACGTAACAAAGTACCTTGTTCGTGCTTTTGGCCTGGCCATTTGCTTGTGGGTGATATGGAGCCGACTTCTTGTGAACCACCATGAATTCTTGTGACAAGTGTTCAATCACCTCATTCAAGAAGTGGGTACCACGATCACTCACCAGTTCTATTGGTAAACCATATCTTGTGAATACATTCTCAAATAGAAACTTGGTGGTGGTCTACGCATCATTCTTTCTTGTTGCCTTCACTTCCACCCATTAATTTAGATAACTAGTGGCCACAATGATGTATTTAGCATGTGAACTCTTAGCTTAGGGATTAATAGGACCAACAAAGTCTGTCCCCCACTTCGAGAATGCATGTCCACCCATCATGGGTTTTAATGGCATCTCATCTTTACGTATAGGGTACTGAGTTCACTGACAAATATCGCACCTCTTCACGTAGGTATGTGCATCCATGTGAAGGGTTGGCCACCAAAGACCTGCAAATAGAATTTTTTTGATCACACGGTCTGGTCCAAAAATGTGCTATTTGCAGCCATTTTGCATGCTTATCTTCTTCTACGCAGCAAGCTATATGCATTGATCGGTGTGCTTGTATACACTGCCTATCAGTATGTGGTATTTTTGAGTCCTCACTACTTCTCTATGTTTGGCTTTCAGTACAAGATGTTTCAATCCAAAGGTGAGATCTAGATTGAACAAGTAAGCATCACGAAAGTCATCTGATATTCCTTGAGGAGACTCTCCTAAAGCTAATCTAGAAAGGTGATCCACCCCAAGGTGAGCCTTACCTTTCCTAACCACAACTTCAAAGTAATATTCCATTAGTAAGAGGAACCATCTCACTACCGTTCTTTGACACTATGTGTCCTAGAATCTTGCCTTGCCTGACCATAAAAACACACTTTCTTGGGTTCAGACACACCTGATATTCTCTACATTTGTCAAAGATTTGTCTTTGCTCAGGTGTATGTGTTTGTCTAATGTTGGGATAGAAATAATGATAATGCACCTCAATGTGCTTAGTGCGAGCATGGAACACAGGGTTCCTTGCAACTGCCAATGCGCTCTGATAGTCAATGAAGATGGCGGTGGCAGAAGACTGACCAACACCCAAATCAGCCATAAGACATCTGAGCCACACACACTCAACAGTAGCTGTGAAAGCTTCCCTATACTCAGCCTTACAACTGGAAGTGGCCACAATAGGCTTCTTCTTGCTCAACCAAGATATACATGAGCTACCAAGCATGAAGCAAAAGCCACTAGTGGACACATGAGAGCCCAATCCGAGTACGAAAAAGCATGCAAATCTGGCAGTAGTGATCCCCCCTTGGGATAAAGCAACCCAAGTAGCCGAGTACCACTCAAGTAGCGAAAGATGCGCTTAATCGCCTGCCAATGCTTGACACCTGGGCAATGCATAAACCTACTCATCTGTGAGATAGCAAACTAAATATCTGGCCGAGTAATGCATAAGTAAATCAGGCATCCAACAACTTGCTGATAGAGGACATCATCAAATGCACCTCCAACATATTGAAGACTCAATCGCAAACCTGTCTCCATAGGAATGGCAATAGGCTTACAGTCTTCAAGGCCAAAACACTGCAATAATGTGTCAATATATTTTGTTTGACACAAAGCCATTCCACCATCAACTTGCATAAACTGAATGTACAAATAGTGATGCAAATGCCCCAAATCAGACATCTCAAATGAGGCATGTAAATCAGCCTTAAAGTTAGCAATATGCTTCTCAATAGGACTAGTGAGCAACATGTCATCAACATAGACAACAATGATCAGAAGCACATCATTAGCACACTTAACATATAAGGTGCTTTCAGTAGGACTGTTCTCAAAACCATGTGCAATCAGATAGGTATGTATCTTCTTGTACCAAGCATGTGGTGCTTGCTTTAAACCATATAATGCTTTCTTTAACATGCACACCTGGTTTTCATGCCCTTTTTGCACAAAGTCACGGGGCTAAAAAACATACACTTCTTACTGCAAGTCACCATTCAAAAATGCAGTTTTAATGTCCAACTGATGTACATTCCAACCATGATGGGCTGTGTTTGTTGTAGATCTTTGGAGTTGTCCTCTCCAATCATTTAGTATAAAGAATTAACAATACATCTTATTTTTGTCAATCCTGGAAGTATACATGAGACCACAGCCTCTCCTAGATGATAGAATCCAAGAAATAAGAGAAAACTGGCTGGATTTCTGAGAGTTAATGAAAATGAAGAGGAAATTCTAGGATTTGAATTATCTTGAGAAATACTCCATCATTTCCAATAATCTTGGTGTCTAAAGCATGTTATTTTCTCAGCAGAATACAACCATGAAGTCAAAACTAAAAAATATACATGTAAGCTTCAGACGAGACAATCGCGATTCTATAAAATCAGACGATTTTCATCTCTAGCACCATTCTTCATCAATTTCTCACTCAACATGTCAGTAATCAACTCTCTTCATACACATTCATCAGAAACACACAATAGAAGCTCACAAATCTCCATGGATACACATAGAATAGACTCAACAAATCAAAGAAATCACACAAAAGGAAGAAACACGATTTTCTGCAGGAAACTTCTCTCTTCACTTGGATAGCATGTAATACAAATAACCAACCCTCTCATAATAGAGGAAATTGTCTTTTATACATTTTCAAGTGTCCCTTTTCACACTTGAATTTTGGTCCTTTCCTCTTTTATTCTAAAAATATGCTATCTAGGAGTTTCCAAAAATTCTAGAAAAATTACATAGATTCTACTCTACATAATGAAGACTCTTCCTTATTTTTACATCAGTTGCATAAATATTTTTATAAGTTTTTGGCATTTTACAATTATTTTCCATCAAAAGTACTTCAAAGAATTACTTCTTCCAACATTCTTCCCCTCCTAGACCTTTTGGCTCCTGACAAAAGACATTCCTGCTCATATATGCTGAATGCTCCCTTTATTTCTTCTTTCTCTGATAAACTTGTGACAGAAGGTCATGGCTTCTCCTTTCAGTAACATTCAAGTTGTTTACCATCTCAAACAGTGCTTTCCTCCACTGCACAGCAGCCTCCGATTTATCAATTACATCCTTCTTCAAGTATTATGTGTAGGCAGCTTCATATGCAGTGAGTCGAGACTTTGTGACTACAGACAAGTTTCCAAATATCTCTGATTCCCTTTCAAAGAACCCATAATCAAATGCATCTTCAAAAATTTGGAGATAATGGCTGCCCAAAAATATTATTCTGCTATAATAAGCCATCAGACATATCCTATCAGGTGTTTCACTGAGATCAAATAATAAGGCATCAGTAGGAGAATTGAAGCCAATGTAATTTAGAATTCTGACATCTGTATCTGTGTAAGTCTCTATACATGCCAAAATGAGTCTCATTACTCTGATTAGTAAAATACATGCTGGGTCATTAACATCCTTGTATGTGGCTAAGACAGATTCAGCTGTATCCACCATATACTTTTTTGTAGGCCATGTTCCTTCCTTTGGACCTGCTATCTTTGGAAAATTCAACCATTTGGATGGAATTTGTCCTTCTTTCCTTCTTTCCTAGAAAATTGTCCACTCTCTTCTCCTTGCTACTGGGCAGTATGCTGGATTAATCTTCAGCTGAATAGGTGCTTCCTTCCATATTTTCCTGCACTCTTTATTTGCATCCAACAATCTATTCCTCCATTTGGGATTAGCTTTCTCAAATAACTCTTTGGTCACATTGATATCTTCTTCATATTCTAAATATTTGTTTGGAGGTAATCCCACCCTTGCCAATTGATAGTTTTTAATAGTTTCCATAATCATGCACAAGGGTATGCCTAGTCCATTTGCAGCCCAATGATGTTGATCAGGATTTATCCCTTTATCTAAAGCAAATGTAACAATCTGTTCCTCATATTCATCATGCATTTTTCTAATGAAATCCATTCTGAATTCTCTATTTGTCAAAAGTTTCTGGACAAACTCCTCTGAATACTCATCTTCTGGTTGTTTATTTTCTGGTTCACTGCCATGTTGAGTTCTGTCCTCATTTCCTACTTCATAATCTTCTGTATGTGTAGTCTCTATCTGTTCTTCATCCTGAGCTTGTGGCTTTTCCAACTTTTTCTGTAGCTCTTCTATTGTCACCATCAAACTTCTATTTTGAGTTGCCCATATCTCTCTTTCTGCTATCCAATTACTTCTTTCCTTTTCTATGCTTGACTGCCAATCACTCCTTTCTTTCTCTATGTCCATATGTAATTTGTTGTAACCCCTCATTGAGGTAGCAGCATGTGTACTAGCCTGTTTCTCCAGCTCCTTGGCTTCTTTCAACTCTGTTTGCAATCTCATGATTTGTTTGTGTAAATCTTCCTTCTCTTCTTGTGTCACCTGAACAATTTTGCTTTCTTCCTTCAACTGACCTTCTTCCATTAATAGTTTGTTGATCTCCTCATTTGCTTTGACCATGATTTGATATGAACTTTGTAAAGTTCTGTATCTGCCTTCAATTTTTTTTAGCTCCATCTCCAGTTTACTACTCTGCTCTGTTTGTTTTGCACATTTCTCTTCAAGATATTGGATTTTATTTTGTTGCTGTACCTCTAATTCCTCTAAAGCAATTATCCTATATGTTAATTCCTCATTTTTCTCCTTTACAATCCTCGATTGTTCTGTCAATTGTTCATTTTCTCTCTTGTGCTCCTTTATGATACTAAACTCAGATTCAGCTACCATACCAGATATAATCATATTTCTGCTTGATGGTCTGAATTGCTCTATGTTGCTCATAATGATTTGACAAGCAAATCTTATATTTTTAGGTATTCTTTCCAACCCAACTTCTATTTCCATTGGTTTGACTTCTATCTGCTTGTTTTCTTTGCATTCATTCTCCTCTTCATCTTCTTCCTCATGCTCTATGACCTGAGTCTTTTGTTCTTCAAGACTTTTATCTGCTTCCATTTTTTCTTGATCTGCAACCTCTTCTTCATCCACCAATATCTGATCATCTTTATTCTCCTGTTCTGATATATCTTTAGTTGTCTTTGTTTCTTCTACCTTCTTGTTCTCCATCACTTGTTGTTCCTCTTCAAAGAATTATCTTTCTTTTACTTGTACTTCTTCTTCCTGAATTATGGTTGAATTAGTTTCCTCAGCAAGTTTTGTCTGCTCATTACTTGTCTGCTCTTTCTGGCCCTCCTCTTGCTCATCTATATCCATGAGATCCAACTCTTCCTCTTGTCCTTGATCTTTTGTGATTGTAAACTCCTCATTATGACCCAACTCATATAATATATCTTTTATGCTTTGGTTGATCTCCTTGTCTGTAACTCCTTCTTCTACTTCTTGAGCATTCTCCTTTTCTACTATTTCCTCTGTTTTCTTAATTTGATCTGTATCTTTCTGTTTATTGGCTTGACTGCATATCTGTGCTCTTTCTTCTGCTTTTACTTTTCCTTCATCCAATTTGAAATAGGTTTGTTGTGAAGGTCTTGTCCATATTGACTTTAATCCTAAATGCACTAACCCACAGTTGAACTCTTTTCTCACTTGACCCTCCTCTTCCATCATCACTGCTTTACCTTTCATCATCCTTCTTTCTTCTTCAGGACTGAGTTGTTTTGTTGATTCTTCTTGGACTTGCTTTCCCTGTATCTTCTCACTCATGTCTTCTGGTGTTTTATTTTTTTCAATAGCCTATGTTATCACATTGGGTGTACTAGGGACTGATAAATTCAAACTTTTTAATAAAAAATTTTCAATATCACTTTCAGAGTCTGAAGATATTTGTGAAGAGCCTGCTATGCCAGATTTTTCCAGTTTTGATTCTTCCACAACAGTAGATTCCTTCTACTTTTCTCCTACTGTCACTTCTTCTGTCTCTTTTATAATTACAATTCAATCACTGATTTCCCTTTACTTTTCTTGGTCAGCTTCTTCTTCTGTACGGGTTTCTTCTGAACCTTCTTCTTTACTACAACTGTAGTTCTTGTTTTAGGAGGTCCTTGTAGCTCCTTGAAGTATGCTAGTAGCTCCACTTCCTTTTTAACAAAGACTTCTTCTGTCTCAGCTGCCATCATCTGATCATGCAATTCTTCATAATGTTCTACTTCCTCTTGAACCCAATCTGTTGCTTTGCAAGAGTAATCCTCCAGCATCCTTTGATATTGAACTTCATATATTTCTCTTTTATTATTACTTTGAGTTAAGTAGGTATATAACTGCTCTTTACTTGTCTGAGGTGGGTGAGGATCATTCGAAGATTGCACCTGCTTCTAAGCAGCTTCATGTTCTTCTTTGGTTACTTCAACCTGCTCTAATTCTACTTTTCTTGGATCCAACCTTCTTTTCTTTACAAGGACCACTTCCTCTGAGATTACCTTTCTTTTCATTCCTGCTCCCCTCATGCTGGTTTGTCCTTCTGCTTCTCTCATAGACATCTTCCTGGGAGGACTCTTAATTCGTATCATTAGACTTCTGAAATATTGTGCTTCTGGAGCCAGCTTCAACTGATCTTCCATTCCTAGTACATGATATATAATCCTGGTTAAAAACTGGGCTCCATTCATATACTTTTTCTGCTCCCAATGTTTAGCTGCTTCTTTCAGCTGTTCATGTATGTATGGGGTTACATCCATTACACCAAAGGGTTTAGTTCTGTCCTTATTGTTGAACATAATTAGTGTAACCGGTTTGTGTGGCATGGTATACCTTGGTAGTTTTGGGAAGCAAAAGTACTGCAGAAACATCCTTATGGCATACTCCTCATTCTCTTTTCCCTTAAAGTCAGGAAATTTCGAGTATCCTATATATGTTTCTTTATTCTTTTTCACAAAGCTATTATCAAGCTTGGTTCCCATTGGGTAAAACTATAGAGCTGCTCTGATATGCTCTGCTTTTATAGTGATATTCACCTCCTGATTATCTTTGTTCTTGACTTTACACCGGAAATAAGCATCATTACCTTTTCCAACTTCCAACAGGCTGTTCATTACCTATGCCACTCTTTCGAAATCTATAAAAAATATGGGTTCCTCCAACAATTTGTGTAATCCTACTACCTTCCATCTTTTCTGATTGACCGCTACTCTTTGAAATCTGTAGAACTCTTGACACAGCATGGTATATTTGTAACCCCCTACTCCCACTGTGAATATATGCTGGCCAATGATACTCAGGGTTTCTTTGAGCTCCTTAACCACATTTTCTGCTTCTGGAATCTCTTGCTCCTCATCAGACTCCAGGTCCACCTTCTCTATCACAGCTTCACTATCCAAGAACCAGTGCCCTCTAGACAGAGTGACTGATTCTGCTTTGAAATCATGAATTGGCAACTCCTTTGGATTCACCATTCTGGAGAAAATATGTCATCACACAAAAGAAAAACTCCACCCACATGAGTCACAAGAAATCAAGAATGATATTTATTTTGAGATGAAATAAAAGAAGAATGCAAATAACCTTTCAATTAAATTCTAACTTCTTCAAAAAGACTCAATTAAAGTGATCATTACATGTGTAGCAAGATGTCTAGTGTACTCCCCTCTTCTGACAGTTCTTATCCGGGAAGAAGATGTTTAGAAGAAAAAATGAAAATAAAAATAAAAAATAAGAATAAAAAATCATAAAAATAGAACGGAAAATACAAAATAATAAATAAAAACCTGCTACCCTTCTTCCTATATCTTGCTTTGTGCTATATAACTTATAAAAGGAAAAATAGATAATTTTTCTCTTTCTATTTCTTTTCCCTTTTTTCCTTTTGTTGTTTTTCTTTAATAATTTCTTCTATTTCTTTTCTCTTTTTTTTCTTTTGTTCTCTCTCTTTTTTTTAAATAATCTCTTCTATTTCTTTTTTTTTCTTTTGTTCTCTCTTTTTTTTAAAAAATAATTTCTTCTATTTCTTTTCTTCCGAGCTGTTTGAGTTGTGCGATGTAAGCTGGGGCTTCCTCCTCACTCTCCTCCGATTCATTCCTTTGTATCTCCACTTGTTCATGTGTGCCTCCCACCTGAGTGTGTTGTGCCTCATCTTCCCAATGCACTCTTTGGGTTTCACTATGTATCCGTCCTCTCTGGGATGATGATTCGGGGCCGTCCGTGTCTGAGAAGAATTCACTCTTAGATAAGTGGGCTGTCTGCAAGAAGCTTTCAAAGTCAAAAGATGTATCTTCTGCCAAAGTAGCCATGGATGCAAACTCAGCATCTGTGGGTAGTGGAGGGGCTGATGGAGTGGGCTGTACCATACCCCCTGATTGTGGTCCTTGGAGATGGATAGTGAAAGGGGCTACTTGTTCCTCTTCTCTGAGGGAAGCTTTTGTGGTGGCCTCACGAGGGATTAGAACCTGTGAAAGCGAACCACACATTCTTTTTGCGGGTTGAACCCCTGACTTCTGCCCCTTGAAGAATTCCAGTTCTGAGTACTTAAGGGCCCTTACGATGGGCACATCATAGGCAAGGCATCTGTAGATAATTCTTGTAATCGCACAGCAACCATTCAAGGTAGGCTTCCTCAGGCCTCGTTTGCTTGCTTCATATAACTGGTCCAGGATCCACACGAGCATTTTAATTGGTAAACTCCCAGTCTCTGCTAGGTATAATCCATACCAGGTTTTCTTATGAGGTTGGGTGAACCAGTCTTGCGCTGGAAAAGCGAAGTGCTGAAGGCACATCCGTAATGGTATGGCGATGTTGGGGGTGAGGGCACACATTTTTTTCAACTTCTTGATTTTATTGTTCTTCATAGACTCTCAAAGGATGGTATGTGGGTGCCATACATCTGAAGGGCTTCCCTGATTAAAGTAATATTCAACTCAAACTTCTTCATTTCCTCCTGGTTTGATAGAGAGGGCACCAGGAATGTGCCTGAATGATCTTTATCTCCTATCGCCTTCAGTGTGGCAATCAAGTAGTAGCACCGAAGAAAATCAGGTTTAGGTAAAGCTGCACTAAAATAATCTTGCAATCCCGCTTTCAACCAAATATCTTGAAGAGGAGCTGCATTCTGTAATGTTTCAAATTCTCTCGAGAAGAATTGAAATGTCCACCATAATCCTCCGAATTCCAACTTGGACTCCCATATGTGGTCCGCATCTCCCAAATCTCCTGGCATCTCGTTGAACCAATGAGAATGCCCCTTCACTCTTTCTGTTAGGCCACTTGGAGGATCCGAGATAGGGATTCTTCTCACATTCAACAGCTCTTCAGGCCTTGCTGTCAGTGGAGCTTCCACAGGCATGGTATCCCAATTACTTTGAGTGCTAGTACCTGCCTGGGAGCTTGTTCCTGCTGCTGTTGCCATGAGACTCCTTGCAGCAGTTGATGCTTATCTGCTAGCAGAAGAGAGGCACATTAGTGTTGCATAGGAAACAGGATGTAATAGTGTTCCCTCCACAATACTAACATGACAATCGAGATGGTTAATGGTTAGAGGTGAAGTGTTTGTGATAGATGTGAGTGGTGGTTAGTGTCATTATAGATGCATACTTTGGATATGCAAGGTACTCAGAATGCATCTACTTCAGAGTGGATGGATTTACAAAATTGGGTCTGGGGGTTTGATACAGGGTTTAATTCTCCAGACTTTGTTTGAGGATTCGTGGCTCCTTGAGTTGATGACGGTTAAAGGTTCATGGACTAGATTGTGCTGGATTTGGGACCTTTTGGGTACCCATTTCCAGACATTCCTAGGTTTGATCGAGTGCGTGTTAGTGTGGGATGTAAGTAGAGTTCCTGAGTTGTTTGTTAAGAGGACCTGTGAGTGTTGAATTATGCTAGTGACTAGAGTTGGAGCTATTTGGGCTCATAAGCAGGCCTTGGGCACCCATATCTGTCTAGCATTGGGGCTAGCCTTCATTGACCGCTTAGGGACCCAAATAGACATGGTATGCCTAGAGTGTTGACTAGAGATCTCCTTCGTTTTAGTCCTTGACAGTGTGGCTTGCTTGATGCTCTTTTGAGACCCTGTCTTTGGGGCCGTGATTTTTCCCCCCTTGTGTATCCATATCTGTTTCATGCCACGAGGCACTTCATACTGCCGAAGTTGGTGCTCATGCTTCTTGTTCATCGGTCTCCTCAGTGTCGGGTGTTGCTGAGCCTTCCCCTTTAGATTCTTGTCTGGAACAGATGGGAGTTCCTCCTTGACTTCTGTACCTTTGGCAAGAGTGACAATCCTCTGCATCATAGAACTTTGGACAAGAATAACATTATCTTCATGTGGGTTCCTGGAGGGACCAAGAGTTGGTGCCTGTTCTAATGGTTTGAGTGCTTGATTTTCTTGTCCCAAGACGAGAGGTTCGGTAAGATCCTCGTCTTCACATATTAGTACTTTTGCTGGCATGAGGACCTCTTGAATGTAGAGGGGAAGTTCCACCTCTCCCATGCAAGGAGTTTCAACACCTCCTAATCCTATCAGATATGCTTCTAGGGGTTTTACCTCCAATTGCAATTGTTGGCAATAAGAAAGCCGAACTGCACTAGTGGCCGCTCCTGAATCAATTAAAGCTCTCACGGTCCTTGCACTCTCTCCTTGTCCTACTTCTAGGGTCACAAAAGGTTGTCGATCAACTATCTTACGTGCCAGTTCACTTGAAGCCTCGCACATGGCCATGTGATAACGTAGAGCTTCATGAGCGTCAGTCATGGGTTGATCTCTACCTTGCCTTCTCAATTTCATTGGTCGAATGCGTTCTAAAGCTTCAACATGTGCTTCTTCTCGAATTCTCTTTTCCTCATCCTTACGTTTCTTTGCAGTAATGAGTCGATTGAGCATTTCTTCAGTTAGGGGTTCTTGATATAACTTGACTCTACATCCGCTTATGTAACTTGGTAGTATGTCACCTTCCAGAGTGGCTAGTTGTACTGCTCCGCTTGTGGAGATCCTATTGATAATCATTGGTCCATAGCCTCTTTTCTCTAATTTTCATGCATGTTGCTTCAATGTGTAGACTAGGACTAGGTCTCCTGCTTTCAAGCCTTTATCCTTCACATGTGTATCAAAATACGCTTTTTGCCTCTTCTTGGCTGCATAGATTCCTGCTGCAGCTCTCAATCGTGTCTCCCCTAAACGTTCAAGATCAAAGACTCTAGAGGAGAGTTCATGGCCTGACCAGTCATGCTCTTGTGCTATCTTTAACGTAGGTATCAAAAAATCCAATGGTAGCACTGCATTCTGGCCAAACACCATCTGAAAGGGTGTGGCTTGGAGTACCGTTTTATAGGAAACTCGGTATGCCCAAACAACGTGGTGTAGTTGTTTGTCCCAATCAGAGCGTTTGTTATTCACCAATTTAGTCAGCACATTGCATAAGATCTTATTTGTGCTCTTAGCCTGGCCATTAGCTTGTGGATGATAGGGGGCAGACTTCTTGTGTATCACCAAGAAGTCTTGAAGAAGATCTTCAATGACTTCATTTAAGAAGTGAGTCCCTCTATCACTAACTAACTCTATAGGTAGTCCGTATCTAGTGAACACATTTTCAAATAGGAACTTTGCTATTGTTTGAGCATCGTTCTTCGTAGTGGCTTTCACTTCTACCCACTTGGTTAGATAATCTGTGGGCACAATGATATACTCAGCATGTGAACCCTTAGCTGGGGGATTAATAGGACCCACAATGTCTATTCCCCACTTAGAGAATGCATGTCCACCCATCATAGGCTTCAATGGCATCTCATCCTTGCGTATGGGATACTGGGTTCGCTGACAAACCTCACACCTCTTCACATAGGTATGTGCATCCATGTGAAGGGTGGGCCACCAAAAGCCTGCAAAAAGGATTGCTTTAATCACCCGATCTGGTCCAAAATGTCCTCCTGCTACACTTTGGTGAGCAGTTTCCAAGATCTTAAGATACTCGCTTTCATGTACACAGTCTCAGGTAACCATCTTTACCACGCTTGTATAGATTATCACCAATGAGTGAGTAATCTAGGGCTTCTTGTTCTAGACTTCTTTGTCTGGCCAGTTTCATATCTTGAGGGAATGTTCTCGTCCTCAGGAAGGCTACTAATGGTTCACTCCACTCTAGCACTATGGACACTTGATAAAGAGTGGCGTGTTCCACTGGTGGTTTAGGGTGACAGATTGGGCATTCTTTGCACATTCTATGAACATCAACCTCCATAGTTGGCCAATGCACTCCTAGTCTCCTTAGAGTTTGTAGGGTTCGTTGTTTTGAGTAGTTTTGCTCTAATGCACCTACATGTGCTAATTGCAACCATTTAGCGTACTCGTCCTCCTCTACGCAACAGGCTAATACTCGCTGATCGGTATGCTTGTACATACTTCCTGCCAAGATATGATACTTTTGAGATTTTACTATCTCCCTATCTTGTGTGTTTATTACTGAGTGATTAGGCCCGTATGTTAATACTGGCACTAATGGCTTAGCCCACTGAGGTACAACCTCCAAATTAAACAAGTAAGCATCAGGTAAGTCATCTGACACTCCTTGTGGGGCCTCTTCTGATGTGAGCCTAGAGAGATGATCTGCTCTCAGATGGGTCTTTCCTTTCCTCACCACAACTTCAAAGTCGTATTCCATTAGCAAGAGGAACCATCTTACCAACCTACCTGTATTGCATGGCTTGTTTACCAAGTACAACAGAGCTTGATGATCAGTAAAAAATTTAAACTTATTTGCAAGCAAATAGTGTCTAAACTTTTTAACTACGTATACCATGCCTAACCCCTCCCGTTCAGTGGTGGTATAATTTCGTTCAGCTACATTCAGTTGTCTATTGGCATAGGCAATTGGAAGATCCATATTACCTTCACCCGTAGGTTGTGCTAGCACGCATCAAATTGCATAATTGGATGCATCTACATGGACATGGAATGGCTTATTCCAATCTGGTGTGGTCAAGATTGGTGCTGAACACAATCTTCGTTTGAGCTTCGTGAAAGAGTTCTCACACTCATCAGTCCACTCAAAGTTAGTTAGAAGGGCATACAGAGGCTTTGCAATGACGGCATACATGTGAATGAACCGGTGGTAGTAACCACAATGCCCCATGAATGCCTGTACCTCCTTGACATTCCTTGGCCTAGGTAGTTCTGCAATGGCTCTCACTTTCTCTTCGTCAGTGGATATGCCGTTCTTTGACACTATGTGTCCTAGGATCTTTCCTTGCCTGACCATGAAAACACACTTTTCTAGGTTCAAGCAGACTTGATATTCTCTACATTTGTCAAATATTTTCCTGAGTTCGGGTATATGAGTTTGTCTAATGTTGGAATGAGCACATAGAACATCAACATAGACTTCCAAATTCTTCCTCAAGAACTCTTTAAACACGTGACACATCAATCTTTGAAAGGTAGCAGGTGCATTGGTAAGCCCGAATGGCATTACTCGAAAGGCAAATATGCCCCACTCTGTGGCAAAAGCCGTCTTATGCTGATCTTCTGGTGCGATGGCTACTTGATTGTAGCCAGAGAACCCATCTAGGAAGCTATACACTTCCTTGCCTGCTACCCTTTCTAATAGATGCTCGGTGATAGGAAGCGGATAACTATCCCTCATAGTGGTTGCGTTAACCTTCTTCAAGTTAATGCATACAAGTAATTTGCCATTCTTTTTGGGCACCAATACTATGGGGGATACCCATTCAGTATGCTCAATTTCATAGATAAATCCAGCTTCAACCAAGTGATCTATCTCTTCCTTGATCTTGGCCGCATAGTTATCATTGTATGTGTATGGCTTTTGCTTAGAGGGCCTAGCCTCTAAAGTCATGGGGATCGTATGTGAGAATATGTTAGGGTCTACACCTTTCAGGTCCTTGTAGCTCCAAGCGAATACATCTCGATACTCCCTTAGCAAAGCTATCAACTCTTGCTCTTCTTCTTCCGTCAGGTCATGTCCTATGTAGGTGCATCTTTCTTCACCTTCTTCTACAGCTACAACTATTTTCTTAGTAGTTTCCTTGATATCATAGGCCTCTCCTAATTGTGTCTCACATTTAGGCATTCTTACCATGACTCTTCTATCTTCTATCTCATACTTCTTGAAATTTTCCAGCACCTCAAACAAGGACTCCTCTTCCTCGGGTGTGGCTTCTTTCTTCTTTCTTTTCTTCCCTTCACTCTTGGTGGTCACTTGTGTGGTTAATCTCACCTCATTCATGAGCTCTTCATGTCTCTGAGGGTGAACTTCTACCTCATAGAAGTATTCTCCCTCTGATGCAAACGGTGGGTCCATGATGATTGACTCTAGGTCGGAGTCACTTGCATCCTTAAATGCATCAGGGCTAGGTTCGCATTCTTCTAACACTGCGTCTCCCATGATCGGTTCTATTGAAAAGACTGAAATGTCATAGCCATCCTCATCACAGTGGGGTGTCCATTGTTCTTCATTGATGGCTACATCCATTGTTGCTAAAATTTCAGCCCAGCCGTGAGGCTCAAATTCTTCGTCAAGAAAAACTACAGGTGCATAGACTGGGTCTTGAATTGATCTATGGGTTTCTTTTGCACCTACCTCTCTGGCTTTGTCTCTTCTCTTCTTCTATTGCTACCTTACACATCCATAAGTGAGTGTCTTCATGCATCCATGAGGATCCGGATCCTATGGAATGCACAGACTCAGTCTCATCTTTGGCTCTATGGATGGGATTCCATTGAATATGCGGTACGTCTCTATGGGAGTAATCCTTGAGATTGACTTTGGTTGTAACACCTAGATGTTGCAAATACAAGGAATTGGTTCCCCAATCCTGTACCACTTGCAATTGCCGCATAAATGGCCTTCCCAAAATCATCTCGTAGGCTTGGTTTTTGCTAAAGTTGCATATAGCAAAAGTATGCTCAAACTCAACACCACATGTAGTGAGAGTTATTCCTTCTAGCAATCCTAAGGGCCTTTCAATATGACCATCGGCCATCTGCAATTTCATTCTCATTGGCCTGAGTGTTGGCTTGCCCCAACGCTTCCATAAGGAAGTGGTAGAAATTGCAACTCCTGCACCTGAGTCCAAAATTGCCTTGGTTGTGTATCCTTGATGGGTAACTGGTAGATAGGTATTTCCTTCCTCTCCTTCACTCATGTCTCCTATCTTATCCAAGGGTATTTCTGGTACTGTTCTATGGGATCCTACCTGAGAATGAGATTTGGTTAAGTTTGGCACTTCTTTGGCTACGTGTTTCCACACTTCTGGCTTACCTTTGAGTAGCTCTTCTAAAGTGAGATTGCATTGCACTTTAGTGTTTTTTACTACCTCAGTATTCCTAAGTATGATCGAATCTTCATTTCTTATCATGACCATGGGCGCTCTCATGCATGTTGACTTAGTTTCCCATGGGCCTGTGAAATGTGGTAGCTCTTGCAAGGAATTAGACTCAAAATCTAATCTCTCATGAGATTGGGCACTCTCCTGCTCTTCATAATAGAAGGGATGTCTTGTGGGAATCGATCATGTGCATCATCCAGAAGTTCAATGGGAGGAGGGACTTCACTTTCCTTTGCCCATTTCTCTTCTTGAATCTCTCTCAAGAACTCTGGTGAATACCTATTCATAGAAGAAGAGGTGTCTGGTTCAGTGGAGTTAGGCACATAAGCTTCCTGGGAAGGAAAGCTTATTCTATCTCTTGCACTCCCCTCAAGCTGGGAGGAGGCTCCTTTCCCAGACTTTGCAAGTAGCCTTTCCAATCTATCTAATAGACCGTCAAAATGCAATGGTGTTCTAGTGGAGCTAGAGCCATTGAACAAGTGACTGGCTTCAAACATGGCTTGCGCCAATTCGACCATCTTAGCACAAAGCTTTGTTCTCTCTATTTCTAGATCGGCTCTAGGGTAACATTTGTCATGATCTATCACGTTTGGCCCTTCTTGGATTCTGGCCTGATATGCTTTAAGCATCATGTCTAGATCCTCAAGAGTGGGATCTGCTAGGACTGATCCTACTCTGGGTGGTGGGTGGGTTACGTGTGGTGGATTAGAATGTTGGGGAATGGAAGGTGATGGGTTGGAGGGAGATGGGAAGGGTGGTGGTGGGGTAGTGTGAGAGTGGTTTTGAGATGCGAGTTAACTTATCTTTGCCTTGGTTTCTCTCAAGCTTTCTTCAAGTTCGCTCATTTTCTGTGACCAATGTCTTTTCATTCTCTCCCGGCTATCTCTCCAAGCTCTTGTCCTTTTCTTAGTTATACTCTCTGTCTCACTAACCTCAGAATTCTTTCCCAAGCCTACTTCTTGAGTTTGCTGCAAGACTTGAGCTCTAGTGACCACATGCACTGGGGCAGTGGAAGTTACACTTCCTATAGAGTCTACTACTAGTCCAATGACGTTCATAGGAGTGATTTTTGGCAGGTTATTGGGATTCTTCGGACAATCTCGTAAGAGATGCTCTTTTCCGCAATCTTGACAGAAGCCCTGAATTGTCACTGGTTGGGGTTGTGTAGGGGCAGGCAGTGGGCAATCACGTATAAGGTGATCTCCCTGACATCTGAAGCATGGTCCTCTAGGAAATGGGGGCCGTACCTGCCTAGGTTGAGGTCTATAGTTGGGGTTTGTGTACATGACATTAGCATACTCAGGCTCCCCACTATTTTCACTTGGGTCTTCATAATAGTATGACTCGTTATGCTCGGGTGACTGCATGTAGTAAGCCTATGGGCTATCAATATGTGTGGAGTCAAAACTATGGTCACTTGGATCACTGTCTGATAGCATCGGTGTGACTGGGACTATGGCTCTATTCAGATTTTCTTCAGCAGATGCATATTTCACTAGGATCACATTGGTGGGAACAAGGGGTTGCTGCGCTAGGACTGGTTGAGGTCTCTGTTGCCCTTGATAAGGTGGCTGATAAGATTGTTGTGGTCTGCCGTATTGTTGCGGTGGGTAGTGATTCTGGTATCTACCCTGTTGTGGATATGGCTGAGGGTAATTTTGCCTAACAGTTTGTTTGTTATAAGGGCAGTCTTGTGCGGTGTGGTTGGTGTACCTTCGCTCTATGGTGCAGTACTCGCTACTAGGATTCACTTGGGGTTGGGCCATAATAGGACAAAAACTTGCCATATGGTCACCTCCACACGTATAGCACCTCTTGACTGGGGCAAATCTTGGAATTTTTTTGCTAGAGACACCTAATTTTTGAGCTACCTTCTCTGCAAGTTCCTCAATGGATGTGGATTGACCAGATGTGAGGCTACTAGAGCTATCCGAATCCTTATAGATTTTTGATAGTTCTAACTCCTCGCCTAGATTATCCTCAATGTCTATGCACATGCGCACGCACTCTTCTATAGTTCTGGGGTCCTTCAGATACACATATGACCTGAGCTTGGTGCTCAACAATCCATCTAAGAACAAAGACACTTGCTTGGCTTGTGTGGGTAGCTCAGACATTGGGCATCTCTCTAGGTATTGCCTAAACCGTCTTCCTGCAAGTCTGACCGTCTTTGGGGGTGTTTACCTAAAACTATGAATTAGGGAGGAGGTATTATGCCGTATGCCACTCTTAGAGAACTCAGTGACGAAAGCCTCTAAAAGTTGGTCTATGCTCCTAAACTGCCTCTCATTCAGGGGTTGAAACCATGTAAGGGCAATGTTCCTGAGGGTTAGACCAAAAGCATTGTATTGCGTGAATAGATCCTCAACCTGTTCAGCTCTCAAGACTTGCCTAAATTCTACCACATGGTCGTATGGGTCTCCAGTGCCATCGAAGTAATTCTTCATGGACTTCACCAGTTGAGTTGGCCTTAGGGTCCTAGTGTGTTCTCTAGGCCTTGGCAAAGGGAATTCATGGGCATTTCTCTAGTTCCTTGGGGCTCCAGGTCTCTCGATTTCTTCTCTATCTATCCTTGTTCTCCTCCTTTCTGTTCCCAAGGAGTTGGCAAAGCTTACCTCAGGTCTGTCTCTACTTCTATCTCTTTGAGCTCCATGAGCTTGGGAGGTCCCAGCTCCTTGGTGGCTGTAGGACACATTGGACCAAGGTTGGGGAAAAACAAATTCACCCTTCCATGTGTAGGCATGTCTGCCATGCTCAGTGACCACGAAGATCCTCTCTGATGTATTGTCTAGGTAGGTTACTTTGCCTGGGCTATCAAGGTCTTTAAACTCATAGATTGTGAGGGATCCTATTTCATGAGGCTGGGTAGGCTTATACCTCCAAAATGCCTCATCGGTTTCATGGTTTAAAAGCAAATATATGCTTTTATTATCCTGGGAATCCACTCTGGAGTCATAATCCTGGTCAAGAGTGATTTACCACGAGGAGTCCTCAGCTCTCTCTCTAAGTTCCCTTGCTCTATATCACCCATGTCGGTTTCTGCGATCACATTCCCAAACTCGTCTATTCTATCTGGGAGAGTGGTGACTACATAAATAGTCCCTTCTTTATCTAGGTATGCTCCATTCTCGAGTTTGACTACCGGGTGTTCTAGTCCATGGGGTTGATCAGGGTTCTTAATCTAGACCACTGATCTTCTCATGCCGTCTTCATAGATGCGAGCACCTAAACGATTAGTCCTGATGTATTCCAATTGAGTCTTGTAAGGTCCTTCTAGCTTTTCTAGGTATGCCACCCCTGAACTACCTACTGGTCTCTACATGTTATAGGACATCTCAGAATCACTTGTTTCTGATCTGGGAGTGTATGGGTAATCACTCAACTGCTGGGCCCAAGACCTAGCAGTGTGATTGACACTAGCTTCAGAAGATCTGAGGCTTTGTCAGTCTCGGCCTAAGTGTCTGCTTGACCTAAGGTTCATATGACTGGTTTATCTACCCCCTTGGTCCCAAGCCCACTCTCGTTGCAGGTTACTTTGCACCAGTCTCTTGTTCTTTTTAGTTGACAATTGTGTTAAGCTCTTGTTTGAAATCACGTCGTCAGGAGTACTTAAGTGATTTTCGCACTTGATAAGTGATCGATTTAAGTTTACTTTTTTCCCTTACGGTTTTCGCACTTAAGTCCTACTTGATGCTTGCACTTAGTTGATTAGTTCTCTTGGACTTGATGTGTGCCTAGCGTTGCCCTAATTAATTACCACACCTAAGTCGTACTTAGCCTAAGCTAAGAATTGACAAAGGAGGGCTGAGAGAACTTCCAACCTTAATTCACTTGTTGACCAGACTGCTACACAAGCCCAGGAAACCTTCTCCAAAGCTTGGTACTCACCCTTGCTAGCTTGCTTTGAATTGACTTGCTTGCACACAATGTTCCTGCAAAAGTTCACAAGTTAGTATAGCTCCTTTACCACAATGGATTGAAAGACACACATCAACAATTACTGGCCCCCCTTGGAGTAACTCACTGCACCCCCAAAATCTTATGACCACCTAGTCCCACCTAAAGGTCAACTTAAAAATACATGTTCTAAAACTCCACGTATGATTCTTACAAAAACAAGTCGATGTCCACGTAGAATTCTCAACAAGCTTTCCAACGAGACCAAAATCTCATCAATCGGAGTTCGTATGATGAAGTTATGACCATTCAGGCATGTAGGGGTCTGTTGGAAGCAGCCAGAGGCACAGACGACGCGGAAGCATGTAACCATGGAGCAGGGAGCCAGTCGGACCATTTTTCAAACAATTATGTTTTTATTACCTCTTCAAACATCCAACAGTGATTTTCATCACTCTTGTAACATATGTAATATAGACAAAATCCCATTTTCTAATTCATAGCTCCATTTTGTGCAAGCCGAGGAGTCCTCGAGCTTGAGGAGCTTAGGTAGAATGCGCGTACCAATTTTCGTTATTTTTAGACATCGTTTACCCTTCCAAATAGCCTCTAGGACCTATTTTTTAACTATGCCGGTCACTAGATGTGAAACCGGTCAAAACTAGTCTAGAAACTATAAAAAGAGCTAGAGAGCTCATTTTTGAGGTTGGTTCATGTTGGCTAGTGTGAGCTTAGAGCTAGTTTGAGCTTGTAAGAGTGTTCTTGAGTAATAGAGCTATTTTCCCACCTTCCATTGTGTCTTGCTTGTCTCTTCATTGTGTGTGTGTTGCTCTAGCACAATGGTGAGAACCACGTTAAGAAGCTTCACCTCCTTAATGTCAATCCGAGGGAGAGGTAGGAGTGATATGAAGATCGTGAACGTGAGATGAAGTGAGAGTGAAGGTGAGAAGCACAAAGATGCACACACACATACACACACACAATGAAGAGACAAGCAAGACACAATGGAAGGTGGGAAAATAGCTCTATTACTCAAGAACACTCTTACAAGCTCAAACTAGCTCTAGGCTCACACTAACCAAAATGAATCAACCTCAAAAATGAGCTCTCTAGCTCTTTTTATAGTTTCTAGACTAGTTTTGACCGGTTTCACATCTAGTGACCGGCCTAGTTAAAAAATAGGTCCTAGAGGCTATTTGGAAGGGTAAACGATGTCTAAAAATAACGAAAATTGGTACGAGCATTCTACCTAAGCTCCTCAAGCTCGAGGACTCCTCGGCTTGCACAAAATGGAGCTATGAATTACAAAATGAGGTTTTGTCTATATTACATATGTTACAAGAGTGATGAAGATCACTGTTGGATGTTTGAAGAGATAATAAAAACAAAATAATCCGACTGGCTCCCTGCTCCGTCTTTACATGCTTCCACGTCGTCTGTGCCTCTGGCTGCTTCCAACACCCCCCTCCCTCTCGCTTCTGTCGTCCTCGACAGAACCTTGTTGTGAGGTCTGCCGGATGTAAGTCTGTAGGAGGTCTTGAGCGAGGGTGTGCTCTGATACACGAATACCTCGGGCTAGATCAGCCTCGAGTTTCTCCCAGTCTATCGGTTGCGGTTCGTCGGGTGGCGGGAGTTGATAATGCGTGGAATAAACCATTCGCTCACAGGCAAAAAGTTGCAATAAATGTGTGGGCCTGCTGATGAATACCTCGGAATGGTATTCCCAAAACCCGGTGGTGAACATCTCTTCAAAGGTTTGTTTGTAACATGCCGGTAGATATTTGATCCTGCAGTGCCAGGCGTAACACACCCGTAGCGATGGCGTTGTGCTCATATCATAGACTAAATCAAAGTTGCCATGCTCAAAGCCCGGGGTGTTAACATGGGGAGCCTTGATGCGTCGGAAGACTTTAAAGACCATCTGCATCATGTCAAAGATTTTGACAGTCATGTGCGCGGCAATATCATCCATGTGTTTTAATCGAGGGAGCCAGTGGCGGATCGTCGCCATCATGTAGCCTACTGTGGGTAACTCGATTGGTGGCTTGAAGTAGGGATAGTTCAACCAGTCTTGGCACTGCTTATTGTTTTGTACCTTAATAGCGAATGCAGTCCAAGAGCGGCGTCGTGGTACTGGTCCCCAGCACGGATTAAATTTTAAATGAAGCGGCGCCTTTATCCACGTGCTCATCATCTCTGGATAATTTTGCAGTAAATCTTTGCGCCAGTCTGGTTGAAGGATTTCACCTCTCTGCGCCCTTGGTGGCAAGTCCTCTGGCTCGAATTGAGTGGCATGCGTTGGTTTCATGCCGGTTTCTTTCTCTATGGTTAACTGATATTCTGCCATTAACATGAAGTATGGTTTATACTGAAGCTCATGCCCGGATATGTATCGTCGCGGGGCCATTTGAGCAAAGAATGGTGATTGTAAAATTTTCTCTTCAATTATGGCCATGGCATGTAGCTGTGCCTCTACTCTGGCCGAGTGTGTCGTTCCGAGTTCTTCTACTGTCTTCATCCACGTGGGGGTA
Source organism: Ceratopteris richardii (assembly GCA_020310875.1). Taxonomy (NCBI): domain Eukaryota; kingdom Viridiplantae; phylum Streptophyta; class Polypodiopsida; order Polypodiales; family Pteridaceae; genus Ceratopteris; species Ceratopteris richardii. The sequence continues at coordinate 147,159,401 of CM035415.1, forward strand.
GGTAATTCGTAGGTCATCTGGCCTTCGGCCGTGACACGTCCGCCTGGGATGGGTATCGGTTCATAAGCCTCTTCGAAGGTTTCCTCCACCGGGATAGTGACGGTTTCTTCCTCAGCTGGTAGCTCAGGTGGGGAGTCTGGCCTTGGTGGTGCTTCATAGATGGCAATCCTAGATTCAAGATTTGTTACCTGGGCCCGGAGTGCGTTGAGTTCCTCTAAAACTTCAGGGGCAGGGTCCACAGGCGCTGGTAATTCCGCTGCTACTGGTACCTGTTGTGTTGCTGGTTCTCTGAGTCGTAGCAGTTTGTGATCTTCCTTTAACTTTTGATGTTCTTCGTTCATACGATCATAGTCCTCGAGCAATCTGACATGGTCGTCTAGCAGCATCCGCATCGACTCGGATGGGATTGCCTTGAATCTGCTCGGACTTAGTGGCTGTTCTGGATGATCTAAAGCCGCTTCCAAGTTCTCTCTGTTCTGCTCTTGGAGTCTCTGGTTCTCCTCTTTTGCTGCGGCTAAGTGTCTTCTTAGTAAGCCCATATTTCTAGTGAGCGTTGCATTGCGGACAGTCTGGGCTCTAAGTAGGTTGTCCAAATCCGCAGTGGCCTCTTTGCTTTTTTCCTCACTTTCTATTTCTAACTTGTGATAAGCCTCTCGTAACTCTTGGTATCGGCTGTTCAGTGAGGCGTTCTCAATTGATAACAAATTAAGCTGCGTTTGTAGTTCATTCGTTGTCTTCTGCAGCTGTTGATAGTTGGTGCCGAGTGATGCAAACTCATCGCGGACTTGCGTCATGCATGCGAACATGTGTTGAAATGCGGTGTCTATGGTGGGCGATAGTAGTAGTGAAGTGCTAAATGAGGATGCAGTGGTAGTAGATGCAGTGGAAATGGGGAGCGGGGTTGGGACTGTGGATGCAGTGGTGATTGTGGAAAATTGTGAAGTGCCTAAATATGAGGGTGCTGTGAGTGGAGTGGGTGGTGGTGAGGTGGGTGGTGATATGTCCATGCCATTGGACGTGTTTAATGTTGTGACTGTGAAAAGTGGTGTGATTGTGGGTGGTTGTGCAGGTGTGAAGACGGGATTTACAAATGTAGAGTAAGTTATAGGGGGATTAGTTGGAGCAGCTTGGTGAAACCGGGAAATAGGGGTTATGGTAGGTTGGGGAGGTGAGACTGGTGAGAAGGTTAGTGGGGTTAGGAAGGGGAATGGGGGTCTTAGAGGTGGGGGAAACGCTGGGAAGGATGAAGGGGTGAAGGGGTTAACATAGGGATGCAGAGGGTTGGGTGTGGGCCTGGTGGTATGAATGGGTAAGGAAGAGGTTGGGGCTATATTGCTTTGTACAGGTGTGGATGTGGGGAAAGCAGGTGGGTGTGCGGGTGATACAGGATGGGTTGGTGAAAGATGAGGTGAAAGAGGAGTCGAAGGGGTGGAGGTTATTTCGAGGATTGTAGTGGTATGTACAATGGTGGTACGGGTTGGCGAATCTACAAGAATGGTTTCTGCGGTTACTGAATGTTCGGGGTCGAGACGTGCCTCCCTGGCTTGTGCTGAAGATTGGGCTCCTGTTGGTACACGAATATACTCCCCAGGTTTTGAGAGTAGTCGCACTCGGCGGGGATCAAACTGTGGTAGTTGCTTTCTTTGTAAAAACCTGAGTGCTTCATGGGAGCCTACTGATTTGACTAACTCCCTGAACCCTCTGATGTATGCGTCTTCGAATCCTCCGGAGATGAGTTCCTGTTCAATTAATGCCTGGCTCTCCTCTTCAGTTAACTTCTTCCGGGCCCAGACTTTCTCCATGGTACGATATAATTTCTTTATGGCCAGCGTGTATGCTGCGGCTTCGAAAGTCTCATCTTCATATGTGCTGGTGTCGCCGTGTGTGTCGGTTTGTTGGCCTTGGCCCTTTGTCTGTTCGTCATGTGAGCCCTGGCTGGCTTCATCGTCGCCTTGATCGTCGTCTGTTTCGGTTCTTTCTTCTTCAGAGCCCGACACAACTTGTCCCTGTGGCAAATCTCGCGGCGTAGTAGGGTAGCTGGGACGTTCATATTCCTGGGAGAATAGTTGTGCTTCTGAATACTGGAATTCGTTTGAGAATGCATCAGGCATCTCAAAATCAAATGTCGTGTTTATGGGGTCGGCCTCCATATGTGGTATCGGGAAAGAAAACGCTTCCGCACCAATAGTGGTGGGAGCTTCTGCGGTTGTGGTGGGGGGTTCTGTGGTGGCAGTTGCCTGGGGTGCAGCGGTACTAGTGGTGGCCTCTGTAATCACTGGTCTGGACAATCGTATGCGAATAGGTTGTACAGTGGGAGCAGCATCTGTCTGTGGTCGCTCTGGAGAGGGTTGTGGTGATGGCGACTCTGGCACTTGGAGGCAAGGGATGGTGCCTCGCATGCGCTTACCTGCCCGTGTCCTACTGGGCTTCCTAGCTTTCTTCGCTGTGCTCTTGAATGCCTTCAATTCCTCTCCTGTTAATGCACGCTCGATGGGCAAGTCATAAGCCAAACACATATACACAATTCTTGTGAGTGCACAACATCCGTTAAGCACTTTTTTACGCTCCCATCTGTGCTGTGCCAGATACATTTGGTCTATGATCCAGCTTGCCAGATCCACTGTTTGAGGTCCCGTACATGCCAAATATAATCCGAACCATATTCTTTTGTGTGGCATGGTAAATCTGTCCTGAGCTGGAAATGCAAAATGTTGCATGCATATTCTTAGTGGCTTTGACAACTCAGGTGTAATGGCCGAAATCTCTTCCCACTTCGTGACATCCCCACGTTTCATCGGTTCTGGAATCAATCTCTCTCGGTCTGTGGGAGTGTGGGTTCCATGAATCTTGATGGCTGCTCTGATTAAGTCCTTAGAGAGATAAAATCTCTTGTAAGGTGGATCATCCACTAGGGTAGGCAATATGAAGGTTCCTGGGATGTCCTTATTCTCTGATGCCAGTAAGGTAGTGATCAAGTAATAGCACCTATAAAAATCCGGTTTGGGCAGAGGATCACTGAAATATTCTGTGAAGCCTGCTCTGGCCCAAACATGAGTTAAATCCTGGGTGCTTTGTAGGGCTTCGAACTCTCTGGAGAAAAACTGGTATTTTCCCCACGTGCGGTCATCAAATGTCAAAGAGGATTCAAATATAAAGTCCGCGTCCGCGAGGGGTCCTGCCAGGCCCTGAAACCAATGAGAGTTCCTGTGTATCTTTTCGGTGTAGCCCATAGGGGGGTTGTCGATAGGCATGGGCCCTGGAAATCCTTGGAATTCTGGCGGTGGAGCAGTCGGGTGGGATTCTGCTCGTAACACATTGAGGGGCACTGCAGCTACGCTGGGGCCTGCTCCTGATGGTCCTTCGTCGGTTTGCATAATGACTGGTGCGCTATGAGAAAGATCTGCTACAAAAGATTAACACATTAGCATGGAAATTAATTATGATCCCATTAAAGTGAGACCGCAATCCCTTTCCATAACTGATGCGTAACCCGTGTAGCCAAGTGTTGTGACATGATTGATGCAATGATCTTTTTGTAGAGCTAATGCAGGTCTCTAGACACCTACACGTTTCAGATTATGCATACATTCCTGGATGAGATTAGATTATGGGTGATGTGAGATGATGGTGGGTGAATTTATACAAGGTTTAAAGGTTAGTGATTTATTACAAGGTTGTATGTTAGTCGGGGGGTAGTTAGACCATGGGTTAGGTGAAGACGGTTGGACAGGCTTCGGTATCCATTTCCAAAGAGTCTTTGAGTGGGTGGTGGGTTTCTGCTGAGGAACAAAAAGCGGTATCGGGTTTGGTGGTTTTGAAGGATGAAAAGGTTTCTGAGGGGTATATATTACATGGCTTGAGGGTTGAGATATAATACATTGTTTGGGTACCCAAATCTGCGTGGGTGTGGGTCTATGGGTAAGATATTTCTTGGCGATCCAAATTTGTCGAGTATTGATGTTTGTAGAAGAAGATCGAGAGGACTTTGTCTGCTGACCCTGCTTTTGTTGAAACTTTGTCCTGCTCTCTTCCGCAGTGTTGCTGATAGGCTGTGGTTGTTGTCCTTTTGGCACCCATATTTGTCTCGTGCCGCTTGTTCTATGATGTTGATACTGCTGCCGTCTTTGCCTTATCTGGTGGTGTCGTCGATCTTGGTTCCTCGGTTGTGGTCGACTCCTTCGTGGTTGAGTTTGAGAGGTCCTTTGGACACTCTGCTTTGGAAAAGAAGGGAGATCCAACACTTGCGTGACCTGCCCATTAGGAAGTGATGCGTTCTTTAACTTTAATCTAGGCCAGTCCGCAACAAGTTTGGAAGGATGAGCACCGCAGGGTGTCGTGCTCATTTGGCCGCTGATGCAGCCCACCTGACCGCTGATTGTGTCCATCTGCCCTAGCGGTTGGGTAGCTGCCGCTTCTAGTTTGCAGGAAGTCCCAGGGAAGATCTCCGGTCGTCCTTCTGATTGACAACTATCCATGGCCAATCCCGAGTGGGTTGGTGTAGACGTAACTTGACTGAGCTGATTAAAGATCTTTTGGTCTTCCGTCGCATGTGTTTCATAGGGTCTAGGGTCACAACCGTCAGGCGGAATGCCGTTAGGGAAGTCAAGCGGTATCACTCGCTTCTGTTCTAAGGTTCCAATTTGTAAGGAGCCTTGTCTAAGATTTAGGTCCACTGAGTGATCGTATAGCCAATCTTGGCCAAGGATTAGGGGTTCTATCAGGTCGTCATCATGGCACACTAGTAGCTTCGCTGTCATGGTCACATCCTTAATGCGGATAGGAAGGTCCACTTCACCCATGCAAGGGGTTTCCATGCCTCCTAGCCCTATGAGGTATGCCTCAATTGGCCGCATTTCTATTCCTGAATCCTTATAGTGGGACCATCTAATCACACTAGTCGCAGCACCTGAATCAATTAAAGCCCTGAGCTCTTGGCAAGGGTTACCGTGCTCTAGCCTAACTGTAATGAATGGTCTCCTGTCCACTATACTAGGATGAGTGGTTGACTTTACTTGACACATAGCCATGGGATATCTGGGTGTTGTTTCCAGATAGTTATAATGTTCTCTCCCTAGTCCTTGTCTTCTTAACTTCATGCGTTTAATTCGTTCTATGGCTTCTGCCTGAGCTTCAGCTCGTATTCTATTTTCTTCCTCCTTACGCTTCTTTGCCAACGTGAGTCGTCTAAGCATATCCTCCGTAAGAGGTTCCTGATATAACCTGACTCTACAGCCACTAATATAATTAGGCATTATGTTTCCTTCTAAGGTGGCTAACTGTACTGCTCCACTTGTCGAGAGTCTGTTAATGATCATAGGTCCATAACCTCGCTTTTCTAACTTCCGTGCGTGTTGTTTCAGCGTATATACTAGAACTAAATCTCCTTCTTTTAGGCCTTTATCCTTCACATGTGCGTCAAAATATGCTTTCTGTCGCTTCTTCGCTGCATATATTCCTGCTGCTGCCTTTAGCCTGGTTTCTCCTAATCGTTCCAAGTCCATTATTCTTGTTGATAATTCATGGCCGGTCCACTGATGTTCTTGTGCAACCTTAAGGGTCGGTATCAAGAAGTCCAAAGGAAGCACAGCATTCTGACCAAAAACCATCTGAAAGGGAGTTGCATTGAGTACGGTCTTGTAGGCCACTCGATATGCCCAAACAGCGTGGTGTAACTGTTTGTCCCAATCTGAACGTTTGTTGTTCACGAGTTTCGTCAGTACGTTACAAAGTATCTTGTTAGTGCTTTCAGCCTGACCATTGGCCTGAGGATGATATGGTGCAGATTTCTTGTGAATCACCATAAAATCCTGTAACAAATATTCAATGACTTGGTTTAGAAAGTGAGTGCCTCGATCGCTCACTAACTCTATAGGCAATCCATATCTTGTAAAGACATTTTCAAATAAGAATTTTGCAGTTGTGTGTGCATCATTCTTTTTCGTGGCTTTTGCCTCTACCCATTTCGTAAGATAATCTGTGGCAACAATAATGTATTCCGCATGTGTACCTTTTGCAGGGGGGTTAATGGGTCCTACAAAGTCTATGCCCCACTTAGAAAATGCACGTCCGCCCATCATGGGTTTCAATGGCATTTCATCTCTGCGAGTAGGAAACTGAGTTCTTTGGCACACATCACATCTCTTTACATAGGTATGAGCATCCATGTGAAGAGTGGGCCACCATAATCCTGCGAAGAGGATGGCTTTGATTATCCTATCAGGTCCAAAATGACCTCCTGCAACACCTTGGTGTGCAGTCTCTAGTATGCTCAGATAATCGCTTTCATGAACACATTGTCTTAGATATCCATCTCGTCCTCTTTTGTATAGATTATCGCCAATAAGTGAATAATCTTGAGCTTCCTGCTCTAGACTGCGTTGTCGAGCTAAGGTCATGCCTTGAGGGAATGTGTTCGTCCTCAAGTATGTCACTAAAGGTTCACTCCAGTCTGGTGTGAGAGACACATGATATAACGTAGCATGCTCTACTGGTGGTCTTCCACAACAAACATAGCATTCTTTACACAACTTGTAGACATCTGCTTCCATTGAAGGCCAATATACTCCTAGTCTTTGCAGAGTCTGTAATGTTCGATGTTTTGAATGATGTTGCTTTAGTGCACCTACGTGTGCTAATTGCAACCAACTTGCATGTTCAGATTCATCTACACAACAAGCAAGAATCTTTTGATTATCCTGTTTATATATGCTTCCTGCTAAGATTTGGTATCTTTGAGACTTGGTAATCTCTCCTTCTTTGATCTTTATCCTAGGGTTCTTGGGTCCATAAGTGAGAATAGGGACTATAGGCTTAGCCCATTCTGGCGCTACCTCAAGATTGAATAAATATGCATCTGGTAGATCATCCATTACTCCTTGAGGAGCTTCTCCTGATGATAATCTTGAAAGGTGGTCAGCTCTAAGATGTGTCTTTCCTTTCCTCACTACCACTTCAAAATCATACTCCATGATTAATAGAAACCAACGTATCAATCGTCCCGTGTTACATGGTTTGTTGACTAGGTACAATAAGGCTTGATGATCTGTAAAGAACTTGAATTTGTTGGCCAACAAGTAGTGTCTAAACTTCTTTACTGCGTAGATCATCCCTAATCCTTCTCGTTCCGTCGTGGTGTAATTTCTTTCTGCTGCATTCAATTGTCTGCTCGCGTAAGCTATGGGGAGATCTATGTTACCTTCACTCGTGGGTTGTGCTAACACACATCCTATGGCGTAATTGGATGCATCCACATGTACATGGAATGGCTTACTCCAATCTGGGGTAGTCAATATAGGTGCTGAGCACAAGCGTCGTTTAAGTTCATTGAATGAATTCTCACATTCTTCTGTCCATTCAAAATTGGTTAAAAGAGAGTACAATGGCTTGGCTATGATTGCATACATGTGTATGAATCTCCTATAATATCCGCAATGGCCCATAAATGCCTGTACCTCTTTCACAGTAGTTGGTCTAGGTAATTCTGCAATTACCTTCACCTTTTCTTCATCCGTAGAGACTCCATTTTTTGACACAATGTGTCCTAGAATTTTGCCTTGCCTGACCATGAAAACGCATTTTTCTGGGTTCAAGCAAACCTGATATTCTCGACATTTGTCAAATATTTGCCTCAACTCTGGGATATGTGTCTGTCTTACATTAGAATGAGCACATATGTCATCGACATAAACTTCCAAACTCTTGCGTAAGAATTCCCTAAAAACATGACACATTAGTCGCTGGAAAGTTGCGGGTGCATTTGTTAAGCCAAATGGCATTACACGAAATGCAAATATGCCCCATTCAGTGGCAAAAGCCGTCTTGTGTTGATCTTCTGGAGCAATGGCTACTTGATTATAGCCTGAAAATCCATCAAGAAAGCTGTAGACTTCCTTGCCCGCAACTCTTTCCAATAGATGTTCTGTGATAGGAAGAGGATAACTGTCTCTAATTGTGGCGGCATTAACTTTTTTAAGGTTAATACACACACGCAATTTCCCATTCTTCTTGGGCACTACCACAATGGGGGATACCCATTCGGTATGCTCAATTTCGTAAATGAATCCTGCTTCTATCAAGCGATCTATCTCCTCTTTAATCTTTGCAGCATAGTTATCATTGTACGTGTAAGGTTTCTGTTTAGTAGGTTTTGCATCTGGAGTCGTAGGGATTCTATGAGAACATATATCTGGGTCTACTCCTTTCAAATCTTTGTAACTCCAAGCAAACACATCTCTATATTCGCGCAATAGGGCAACTAGCTCTTCTTCTTCTTCAGCTGTCAAATCATGCCCTATGTATGTACATTTTTCTTCTTCTCCTTCTATGGCAACTATTACTTTCTTGGTTTTCTCTCGGTTATCATATACTTGTCCATCATTTGCCTTCCTATTAGGCATTCGTACCATGATTCTTCTATCTTCAATTTCATATTTCTTGAAATTCTCTGGTACTTCAAATAAAGATTCTTCTTTTTCTGACATGGTTTCTTTCTTCTTCCTTTTCTTGCCTTCATTCTTAGTAGTCACTTGAGTGGCTATTCTCACGTCATTCATAACTTCCTCATGTCTCTGAGGGTGAGTCTCTACTTCGTAAAAATATTCTTCTTCTGATGCAAAGGGTGAATCCATGATAATTGATTCTAAATCAAAATCGCTTGCATCCTCAAATGCATCAGTGTTCGGTTCACATTCTTCTACAATTGCATCGCTCATGATTGGTTCTATCTTGAAAACGGAAATGTCATAGCCATCCTCGTCACAGTGGGGTGTCCATTGTTCTTCATTGATGGCTACATCCATGGTTGCTAGTATCTCTGCCCAACCATGGGGTTCAAACTCTTCGTCAGGGAATATTACAGGTGCGTAAGCTGGATCTTGAAGGGTTCGTGGATGTTGTTCTGCACCTAAGGTCCTTGCTTCTAATCTTTCTTCCTCTTGTTTTGCAACTTTACACATCCATAAATGAGTATCCTCGTGCAACCAAGAAGGATCTGATTCTAATGAGTGCACGGATTCCGTCTCTACTGGTGTCTTATGGATGGTATTCCATTGTATTGGGGGTACATCTCTATGTGAATAGTCTTTAAGATTGACTTTGGTAGTCACTCCTAAATGTTGCAAGTACAACGAATTAGTTCCCCAATCTTGTACAATTTGCAACTGACGCATGAATGGTCGTCCCAATATCATCTCATAAGCATGATTTTTACTAAAATCACAAATGGCAAAGGTATGCTCAAATTCTACACCACAAGTGGTGAGAGATATTCCTTCTAGTAAGCCTAATGGTTTTTCTATGTGTCCGTCAGCCATTTGTAGCTTCATTCTGGTAGGTTTGAGTGCTGGCTTACCCCAACGTTTCCATAAAGCGGTAGTAGCGATGGCTACTCCGGCTCCTGAATCTAAGATGGCTTTCGTGGTGTAGCCCTGATGGGTTATCGGAAGATAAGTGTTACCTTCCTCTCCTTCGCATACATCTCCGATCTTTTCCACTGGTATCTCTGGTACCTTATTATGTGATCCTATTTGTGAGGGAGTGGTAGCAAGCTCGGGGAATTGATTTGCTACGTGCTTCCACAATTCTGGTTTTACCTTTAACAATTCCTCCAGAGTGAGATTACATTGTACTTTTGTGTTCTTGATCACTTCCGTGTTTCTAGGGGTTACTGATTCTTCATTCCTCACTATTATCGTGGGTGCTCTCATATTAATAGACTTTGCTTCCCAAGGTCCGGTGAACTGAGGTAATTCTTGTAAAGAATTAGATTCAAAGTCTGTGTGCTCACTCAGTTGTTCTTCCTCTACATCATCATATATAGAGGGAATGTCTTGGGGGAATTGCTCCTGCAAATCATCTATTTCTTGAATAGGAGGATGAGTTCCTTGTTCTTTTCTCCATTTCTCTTCTTGGATCTCTCTCAAAAATTCATGTGAGAACTTATGTATAGAAGACAAATTGTCTTGACTTTCTGTATTGGGTACTTGAGACAGGGATGGTGCATTCCTTTCCTGTGTCTCTGGGACAATAGGGTTCCTATGCTGATCCTTTTTCTCTTTGCTTTCAATCAAATATTCTAGCCTCTCCATTAGTCCTTGGAAGTGTAACTCCGGTTTTGCCATGTTAGTCCAATTAAGATATCTAGAGGCTTCGAACAAAGCTTGTGCTAGTTCTACCATCTTCATGCAAAGTTTAGTTCTCTCAATTTCCAGATCGGCTCGAGGGTAGTTCTTACTCATTTCAGCTACTTGAGGTCCCTCTTTTAATCTAGCCTGATATGCACGAAACATCATGTCTAGATTTTCCGGTATGGGTTCCGCTAAAACTGATCCCGAATTCTGAGCTGGATTCTCTTGATTCAATTCCTGCGAAGTTAATTCCTGGATTTTGGCTCTAGATTCCTTTAAACTTCCTTCCAACTCAGTTATCTTTTTACTCCATTTTCTCTTAATTCTTTCTCTAGAATCTTTCCAAGATTTTGTCTTTTTACTGCTAGATTCTGCAACTTCACTGGTTCCGGCTACTTTCTCTTGATTAAGCTGTTGGCTCTGTAAGAGCGTCTGGGCTCTTGTTATAGCTTGGATAGGCACATATGTAGGGTTGGATCCATCTGCGTTATTCACAATACCTATCACGTTGATCGGTGTCACATTCGAAGCATTAACTGGGTTCTTAGGACAATCTTTGATTATGTGCTCTTTGCCACAATCGGCACAAAAGCCTTGGATGTTATAGTACTGTGATTGCCCTGCTATGGGAGGATGTGGACAATCCTTTATAAAATGATCTCCTTGGCACCTAAAGCATGGTCCTCTAGGGCCCTGTGATCTCTGTTGTCTCAATTGGGGCCGTGGGTTTGGGTTTGTGTACATCACATTAGCATAGTCTGGCTCCCAACTAGGTTCTACTGGTGGACTATCGTAATGATATGTCTCCACATGTTCTGGTGACTCGGTGTAATATGCGGGTGGACTATCTACATGCGTAGAGTCAAAACTGTTTGAGGTTGGATCACTCTCTGTGATCAAAGGTGAAGAAGGCACTAAGGCCCTACTTAGGTTTTCTTCTGCAGCAGCATATTTGACTGTGATAACATTCGCTGGTGGTGGTGGCTGCTGAGCTAAGACAGGTTGAGGTCTCTGTTGAGCCTGGTATGGGTAGTTCTGAGGAGGCCTATAGTAATAAGTCTGAGCATTGTAATGGCCTTGATACCTACCTGGCTGCTGGTATGCTTGCGGGTAGTTCTGTCTTACGGTCTGTTTGTTGTATGGGCAGTCCTGAGCCGTATGATTCGTGTATCTTCTTTCAATTGTACAGTATTGGCCACTAGGATTGGCTTGAGGTTGTGGTGCATTGGGACACACATTTGCCATATGATCACCGCCACAGGTGTAACAACGCTTGTTTGGAAGCCCCCTAGGTTTACTAGAAACTCCTAGTTTCTGGGCCACTTTCTCTGCTAGGTCCTCTATCGAGCTAGACAATTTCGTGGATGCTAGAGATGAACAGTCTGAGTCCTTATAGACCTTTGAAAGTTCCAACTCGTCTCCTAAGTTGTCCTCAATGTCTATGCAAATTCTTACACATTGCTCTAGCGTTCTGGGTTCTTTCAAGTACACATAGGAGCGTAGTTTAGAGCTCAACAAGCCATCTAGGAACAATGACACTTGCTTGGCTTGTGAGGGTAGCTCTTGCATTGGACATCGTTCAACATATTGTCTAAATCTACGTCCTGCGAGTCTAACTGTCTCTTGAGGGGTTTGTTTAAAGCTATGAATCAACGAAGACGTGTCATGTCTAATCCCACTTTTAGAGAATTCAGTGATGAATGACTCTAAAAGGTGATGGATATCTCTAAATTGCCTTTGTTGCAAAGGTTGGAACCAAGTTAAAGCGGTATTCTTTAACGTTAGTCCAAATGCGTTGTATTGCGTAAACATGTCTTCGACTTGTTCGGCTCTTAGTACTTGCTTGAATTCTGCGACATGGTCATAGGGATCTCCTGTCCCATCAAAATAATTTTTCATGGATTTCACTAACTGTGTGGGTCTCAATATTCTTGCGTGTTCACGTGGTCTAGGTAGAGGAAAATCATCTCTACCACCTAGTATTCCATGACCTCTTTGTCTATCCGTGGTTGTTCTATCTCTCCCTATGGGATGAGTGAAGCTTACTTCGGGTCTTTCTTTATTCTTTTCTCTTTGATTTCCAAAGGCTGATGATGTTCCAGCCCCTTGTTGACTTGTATTCATGTTCGTTCTAGATGGAGGGAATACCAATCCACCTCTCCATGTGTATGTGTTTCTAGCGTGGTCAGGCACCACCAAGACTCTTTCTGATGTCTCGTCCAGGTATACGACCTTTCCAGGTGTATCCGGGTCCTTGAACTCGTAGATTGTGATGCTACCTACCTCACTAGGGTGTTCCTTTCTGTACCTCCAAAAGGCTTCATCGGTCTCTTTATTTACAAACAACTCGATGCTCCTGTTATCTTGAGGGATCCACTCTGGGATGAGTACTCTTGTTAATACGGATTTCCCTCTAGGTGTTCTAGGTTCTTCTAACGGTTCTTTTCCTTGAAATTTCCCTTCTGTCTCTAATTGGATTGTGCCAAACTCATTCGTATCGTTGGGCTGTGTACTTAGGATGTACATGGTTCCTTCTTTGTCTATGTAAGCGTCTCTCTCAAATTTCACCACTGGTCTTTCCAATCCAATGGGTTGATCCGGGTTGTGCAGTTGCACCACTTGCCTCTGCAAACCATCCTCATAGATGCGAGCACCTAATCGGTTGGTTCGGAGAAACTCTAATTGAGTCCTATAGGGTCCTTCTGGTTTTTCTAAGTATGCAACATTTGACCCTAGTTCTGGTCTTTCTGTGCTAAATGCCATTTCTGAGCCACTGGTGTCTGAGCCCTCGTAAGGGTAACTAGTATTCAATTGCTGAGCCCACGATCGAGCAGTAGTTCTTACACTCGCCTCTGATGATCTAAGGCTTCGTCTGTCTGACTTACCTATATGTTTGCCCGATCTAAGGTTCATTAATTTCCTTCCTTGCTCACTCAATTACACACTTAGATCGTCAATGGCTCTTTTGTGATTAATTCTTGGTTCTTTTTAATTTTCTCTGGATCCTTGTCTTAATTTATGCGTCAGGAATTCGACTTTCGTTATGATTTTGAGTTATCGTTCCGTCAGACTTATGTTCTTTTCTTTAGGTTTTCGCGTCACACACACCTTTACTTTAAGTCTTAAACTTGATAGAATTAGGTATCTTGAACTTGAGGCGTTCCTATCGTCGTTAATCCACAACTACCGTTTAGCCTAAGCTAAGAATTGACCGAGGGGGTTGAGTAATCTTCCAACCTCGAGTCGGCTTTTCTGGTTGCTCTGATGCCCTGTTGCCCAAGAAGCTGCGCTTCCCAAGCTCTGATGTCTTCACTGCCTTGCTTGCTTGCCTTTGATTGCCTTTGCTAGACCTGGAAAATTCCAATATTAGACCAATTCACAGGATGATCAAACACTTGAGTATATACACCTTTTAAGTCCCTTCCTCTTTTTGCCCAAATTTTCAATGTGTACCCCCTGGCTTCCTAGTCCCAAACTGAGTGAACCTCAAAAATAGCTTATCCAAAATTAGATGTATTCTTTATGAAAAAAACAGTTGAGGTCACGTAGTACTCGTCACGAGCTTTCTAACGAGCTATTAAGCTCCAAAAAACGGACTTCGGATGAAAAAGTTATGAGCGTTCAGGCCCTGGGGGGTAAAAACTGACAATCAGATTTTCCTTCAAATATAGGCTAAGGGGTCTCTTATGAGTCTAATGGTCCAAAAATTTCTCAAAAATTCCCTCAAAGTTGGTCAAAAATTGAAGTCCAAAATTTGCGATGGGGGTGGGCAATCGCGATGGTCTGGGACCGTCGCGATGGTCCAAGCGAACCGTCGCGATGGCGTGGAATTTGGACAATCGCGATGGCCCGAAAAGGCGAACCGTCGCGATGGCTCGAAGTGAACGATCGCGATGGCGTGAGGTCGAACCGTCGCGATGGTCCAAAAAATCGAACCGTCGCGATGGCGTGAGGTCGAACCGTCGCGATGGTCCAAAAAATCGAACCGTCGCGATGGCGTGATCGGGCGGACAATCGCGATGGCGCGGTCAACGGTCAACGGTGGACAATCGCGATGGTCCGAAGTGAACCGTCGCGATGGTCCGCGATGCGATGGCTTGAGCCAATCGCGATGGTCCGATTTTGGGCTGTCGCGATGGTCCAAAAGTTGAACCGTCGCGATGGTCTATCGTGACACGTGGCACTGTCGTGGCGATGGCCTAAGCCAATCGCGATGGTCCGGGGTCAAATGAACCGTCGCGATGGTCCAAGTGGACCGTCGCGATGGCTCAAGTGAACCGTCGCGATGGCCCGAAAAAGCGAACCGTCGCGATGGTCCGGCCGAGCCGTCGCGATGGCGTGAGCCTATCGCGATGGTGCGACACAATCGCGATGGTCCGAGCCAATCGCGATGGTCCACCAAATGACGAATTTTTGAAATGCAACTATGGTGCCGTGTGTGCGCAAGGATCGCCTACCTCGTGGTGTGGTCGCCTACCTCAAAATCCGAACTTGGCGGACCATCGCGATGGTCCGACACAGTCGGAAATTTCTGACAGAATGTACATTTTTTACCTTTTGGAAGCTTTCCTGATGCTCTGAAGCTCTGTACCTGCAAGAAAACTCAAGAAAACACAAGTGCATACAAGCGCAAAAACTCTCTCTCGCTCTCTCGCACGCATAAATGAGGGGAAATGAGGTGAATGGGGGGATATGGTGAATTTTCTGATTTTTTTGGAGATGGAGATGATGATGCGATGATGAAGATGGAGTGTGGGGGAAGTGAAAAACACTAAAAACTAAGTAAAAACAACAACAAAAACTGAAATTTTTACCTTCCAACGCCACTTCTTGCTATACTCTTACCATCACACATTCGTCCTAGACTCGATCCCCGGCAACGGCGCCAAATTTGGTGTTGCTCTAGCACAATGGTGAGAACCACGTTAAGAAGCTTCACCTCCTTAATGTCAATCCGAGGGAGAGGTAGGAGTGATATGAAGATCGTGAACGTGAGATGAAGTGAGAGTGAAGGTGAGAAGCACAAAGATGCACACACACATACACACACACAATGAAGAGACAAGCAAGACACAATGGAAGGTGGGAAAATAGCTCTATTACTCAAGAACACTCTTACAAGCTCAAACTAGCTCTAGGCTCACACTAACCAAAATGAATCAACCTCAAAAATGAGCTCTCTAGCTCTTTTTATAGTTTCTAGACTAGTTTTGACCGGTTTCACATCTAGTGACCGGCCTAGTTAAAAAATAGGTCCTAGAGGCTATTTGGAAGGGTAAACGATGTCTAAAAATAACGAAAATTGGTACGAGCATTCTACCTAAGCTCCTCAAGCTCGAGGACTCCTCGGCTTGCACAAAATGGAGCTATGAATTACAAAATGAGGTTTTGTCTATATTACATATGTTACAAGAGTGATGAAGATCACTGTTGGATGTTTGAAGAGATAATAAAAACAAAATAATCCGACTGGCTCCCTGCTCCGTCTTTACATGCTTCCACGTCGTCTGTGCCTCTGGCTGCTTCCAACAGTGTGTGTATGTGTGTGTGCATCTTTGTGCTTCTCACCTTCACTCTCACTTCATCTCACATTCACGATCTTCATATCACTCCTATCTCTTCCGCGGATTGACATTAAGGAGGTGGAGCTTCTTAACGTGGTTCTCACCATTGTGCTAGAGCAACACCAAATTTGGCGCCGTTGCCGGGGATCGAGTCTAGGACGAATGTGTGATGGTAAGAGTATAGCAAGAGGTGGCGTTGGAAGGTAAAAATTTCAGTTTTTGTTGATTGTTTGTACTTAGTTTTTAGTGTTTTTCACTCCCCCCACACTCCATCTTCATCACCGCATCATCATCTTCATCTCCAAAAAAATCAGAAAATTTACCATATCCACCCATTCACCTCATTTCCCCTCATTGGTGCATGCGAGAGAGCGAGAGAGAGTTTTTGTGCTTGTGTGTACCTCTGTTTTCTTGAGTTCTCTTGCAGGTACGGTGATCCAGAGCATCAGGAAAGCTTGGGAAAGGTAAAATTTCACTCTCTGTCCAAGATCTGCCGAGTGTGGCGGACCATCGCGATGGTCCGCAACCTTCGGAATTTTTGGTAGGCGACCACACCACGAGGTAGGCGATCCTTGTGCAACCACGAATCCACAGGCGCATCTCAGAAAATCACGTTTTGGTGGACCATCGCGATTGGCTCGGACCATCGCGATTGTGTCGCACCGTCGCGATAGGCTCACGCCATCGCGACGGCTCGGCCGGACCATCGCGACGGTCTCGGACCATCGCGACGGTTCACTTGAGCCATCGCGACGGTCCAGTTGGACCATCGCGATTGTTGACCATTTCGGACCATCGCGATTGGCTCACGCCATCGCCACGACGGTGCCACGTGTCACGATAGACCATCGCGACGGTTCATTTTTTGGACCATCGCGACACTTCGAAAATTCGGACCATCGCGATTGGCTCAAGCCATCGCATCGCGGACCATCACGACGGTTCGCTCGGACCATCGCGATTGTCCCCCGTTGACCGTTGACTTGTGCCATCGCGATTGTCCGCTTGATCGAGCCATCGCGACGGTTCAAATCTTACGCCATCGCGATTGTCCATCTTCGCGCCATCGCGACGGTTCACTTCGGACCATCGCGATTGCCCAACTTTGACCGTTGACCCAAGACCATCGCGATTGTCCGCCTGTTCACGCCATCGCGATTGTCCGCTTGATCGAGCCATCGCGACGGCTCGACTTCACGCCATCGCGACGGTTCACCATTTCGGGCCATCGCGACGGCTCGACTTCACGCCATCGCGACGGTCCCAGACCATCGCGATTGTCTCAGACCATCGCGATTGTCCACCCCAAACGCAAATTTTAGGGTTTCATTTTTTGGCCAATTTTGGGGCAATTTTTGAGAAATTTTTGGACCATTAGACTCATAGGAGACCCCTTAGCTCATATTTAGAGAAAAACCTGTTTGTCAGTTTTTACCCCCCAGGGCCTGAACGCTCATAACTTTTTCATCCGAAGTCCGTTTTTTGAGCTTAATAGCTCGTTGGATAAGCTATTTTGAGGTTCACTCAGTTTGGGACTAGGAAGCTAGGGGGTACACATTGAAAATTTGGGCAAAAAGAGGAAGGGACTTAAAAGGTGTATATACTCAAGTGTTTGATCATCCTGTGAATTGATCTAACATTGGAATTTTCCAGGTCTAGCAAAGGCAATCAAAGGCAAGCAAGCAAGGCAGTGAAGACATCAGAGCTTGGGAAGCGCAGCTTCTTGGGCAACAGGGCATCAGAGCAACAGAAAAGCCGACTCGAGGTTGGAAGATTACTCAACCCCCTCAGTCAATTCTTAGCTTAGGCTAAACGTTAGTATTGTGGATTTAATACGATAGGAACGCCTCAAGTTCAAGATACTTAATTCGTTCAAGTCCAAGACTAAAGTAAAGGTGTGACGCGAAAACCTAAAGGAAAGAACCTAAGTCTGACTGAACGAGAACTCAAAATTATAACGGAAAGTCGAATTCTTGACGCATACATTAAGACAAGAACTTAAAGACCTTTAAAAAGAAACAAAAAGTAATAACAAAGAATCAGTGACGATCTAAGTGTGTACTTGAGTGAGCAAGGGAGAAAATTAATGAACCTTAGATCGGGCAAACATATAGGTAAGTCAGACAGACGAAGCCTTAGATCATCAGAGGCGAGTGTAAGAACTACTGCTCGATCGTGGGCTCAGCAATTGAATACTAGTTACCCTTACGAGGGCTCAGACACCAGTGGCTCAGAAATGGCATTTAGCACAGAAAGACCAGAACTAGGGTCAAATGTGGCATACTTAGAAAAACCAGAAGGACCCTATAGGACCCAATTAGAGTTTCTCCGAACCAACCGATTAGGTGCTCGCATCTATGAGGATGGTTTGCGAAGGCAAGTGGTGCAAATGCACAACCCTGATCAACCTATTGGATTGGAACGTCCAGTGGTGAAATTTGAGAGAGACACGTACATAGACAAGGAAGGAACGATGTACATCTTAAGTACGCAGCCAAACAATACGAACGAGTTTGGCGTAATCCAGCTAGAGACGGAAACTAAGTCTCAAGGAAAAGAACCATTAGAAGAGCCTAGAACACCTAGAGGGAAATCTGTACTGACACGAGTACTAATCCCGGAATGGATCCCTCAAGACAACAGAAGCATCGAGTTGTTTGTAAATAAAGAGACAGATGAAGCCTTTTGGAGGTACAGAAAGGAACACCCTAGTGAGGTAGGTATCATCACAATCTACGAGTTCAAGGACCCGGATACACCTGGAAAGGTTGTATACCTGGATGAGACATCAGAAAGAGTCTTTGTGGTGCCTGACCACGCTAGAAACACATACACATGGAGAGGTGAATTGGTATTCCCTCCATCTAGAATGAACATGAATACAAGTCAACAAGGGGCAGGAACATCATCAGCCCTTGGAAATCAAAGAGAGGGAAATAAAGAAAGACCCGAAGTGAGCTTCACTCATCCCATAGGGAGAGATAGAACAACCACGGATAGACAAAGAGATCATGGAATACCAGGTGGTAGAGATGATTTTCCTCTACCTAGACCACGTGAACACACAAGAATGTTGAGACCCACACAGTTAGTGAAATCCATGAAAAATTATTTTGATGGGACAGGAGATCCCTATGACCATGTCGCAGAATTCAAGCAAGTATTAAGAGCCGAACAAGTCGAAGACATGTTCACGCAGTACAACGCATTTGGGCTAACATTAAAGAATACGGCTTTGACTTGGTTCCAACCATTGCAACAAAGGCAATTTAGGGACATCCATCACTTTTTAGAGTCATTCATCACTGAATTCTCTAAAAGTGGGATTAGACATGACACGTCTTCGTTGATTCATAGCTTTAAACAGACCCCTCAAGAAACAGTTAGACTCGCAGGACGTAGGTTTAGACAGTATGTTGAACGATGTCCAATGCAAGAGCTACCCTCACAAGCCAAGCAAGTGTCACTGTTCCTAGATGGCTTGTTGAGCGCTAAACTACGCTCCTATGTGTACTTGAAAGAACCCAGAACGCTAGAGCAATGTGTAAGAATTTGCATAGACATTGAGGACAACTTAGGAGACGAGTTGGAACTTTCAAAGGTCTATAAGGACTCAGACTGTTCATCTCTAGCATCCACGAAATTGTCTAGCTCGATAGAGGACCTAGCAGAGAAAGTGGCCCAGAAACTAGGAGTTTCTAGTAAACCTAGGGGGCTTCCAAACAAGCGTTGTTACACCTGTGGCGGTGATCATATGGCAAATGTGTGTCCCAATGCACCACAACCTCAAGCCAATCCTAGTGGCCAATACTGTACAATTGAAAGAAGATACACAAATCATACGGCTCAGGACTGCCCATATAACAAACAGACCGTGAGACAGAACTACCCGCAAGCATACCAGCAGCCAGGTAGGTATCAAGGCCATTACAATGCTCAGCCTTATTACTATAGGCCTCCTCAGAACTACCCATACCAGGCTCAACAGAGACCTCAACCTGTCTTAGCTCAGCAGCCACCACCACCAGCGAATGTTATCTCAGTCAAATATGCTGCTGCAGAAGAGAACCTAAGCAGGGCCTTAGTGCCTTCTTCACCTTTGATCACAGAGAGTGATCCAACCTCAAACAGTTTTGACTCTACGCATGTAGATAGTCCACCCGCATATTACACGGAGTCACCAGAACATGTGGAGACATATCATTACGATAGTCCACCAGTAGAACCTAGTTGGGAGCCCGACTATGCTAATGTAATGTACACAAACCCAAACCCACGGCCCCAATTGAGACAACAGAGACCACAGGGCCCTAGAGGACCATGCTTTAGGTGCCAAGGAGATCATTTTATAAGGGATTGTCCACATCCTCCCATAGCAGGACAATCACAGTACTATAACATCCAAGGCTTTTGTGCCGATTGTGGCAAAGAGCACATAATCAAAGATTGTCCTAAGAACCCAGTTAATGCTTCGAATGTGACACCGATCAACGTGATAGGTACTGTAAATAATGCAGATGGATCCAACCCTACATACGTGCCTATCCAAGCTATAACAAGAGCCCAGACGCTCTTACAGAGCCAACAGCTTAATCAAGAGAAAGTAGCCGGAACCAGTGAAGTTGCAGAATCTAGCAGTAAAAAGACAAAATCTTGGAAAGATTCTAGAGAAAGAATTAAGAGAAAATGGAGTAAAAAGATAACTGAGTTGGAAGGAAGTTTAAAGGAATCTAGAGCCAAAATCCAGGAATTAACTTCGCAGGAATTGAATCAAGAGAATCCAGCTCAGAAATCAGGATCAGTGTTAGCAGAACCCATACCAGAAAATCTAGACATGATGTTTCGTGCTTATCAGGCTAGATTAAAAGAGGGACCTCAAGTAGCCGAAATGAGTAAGAACTACCCTCGAGCTGATCTAGAAATTGAGAGAACTAAACTTTGCATGAAAATGGTAGAATTAGCACAAGCTTTGTTCGAAGCCTCTAGATATCTTAATTGGACTAACATGGCAAAACCGGAATTACACTTTCAAGGACTAATGGAGAGGCTAGAATATTTGATAGAAAGCAAAGAGAAAAAGGATCAGCATAGGAACCCTATTGTCCCAGAGACACAGGAAAGGAATGCACCATCCCTGTCTCAAGTACCCAATACAGAAAGTCAAGACAATTTGTCTTCTATACATAGGTACTCACATGAATTTTTGAGAGAGATCCAAGAAGAGAAATGGCGAAAAGAACAAGGAACTCATCCTCCAATTCAAGAAATAGATGATTTGCAGGAGCAATTCCCCCAAGACATTCCCTCTATATATGATGATGTAGAGGAAGAACAACTGAGTGAACACACAGGCTTTGAATCTAATTCGTTACAAGAATTACCTCAGTTCACCGGACCTTGGGAAGCAAAGTCTATTAATATGAGAGCACCCACGATAATAGTGAGGAATGAAGAATCAGTAATCCCTAGAAACACAGAAGTGATCAAGAACACTAAGGTACAGTGTAACCTCACTCTAGAGGAGTTGTTAAAGGTAAAACCAGAATTGTGGAAACATGTAGCAAATCAATTCCCCGAGCTCGCTACTACTCCCTCACAAATAGGATCACATAATAAGGCACCAGAGATACCAGTGGAAAAGATCGGAGATGTGAGCGAAGGAGAGGAAGGTAACACTTATCTTCCAATAACCCATCAGGGCTACACCACGAAAGCCATCTTAGATTCAGGAGCCGGAGTAGCCATCGCTACCACCGCTTTATGGAAACGTTGGGGTAAGCCAGCACTCAAACCTACCAGAATGAAGTTACAAATGGCTGACAGACACATAGAAAAACCATTAGGCTTACTAGAAGGAATATCTCTCACCACTTGTGGTGTAGAATTTGAGCATACCTTTGCCATTTGTGATTTTAGTAAAAATCATGCTTATGAGATGATATTGGGACGACCATTCATGCGTCAGTTGCAAATTGTACAAGATTGGGGAACGAATTCGTTGTACTTGCAACATTTAGGAGTGACCACTAAAGTCAATCTTAAAGACTATTCACATAGAGACGTACCCCCAATACAATGGAATACCATCCATAAGACACCAGTAGAGACGGAATCTGTGCACTCATTAGAATCAGATCCTTCTTGGTTGCATGAGGATACTCATTTATGGATGTGTAAAGTTGCAAAACAGGAGGAAGAAAGATTAGAAGCAAGGACCTTAGGTGCAGAACAAAATCCACGAACCCTTCAAGATCCAGCTTACGCACCTGTAGTATTCCCAGACGAAGAGTTTGAACCCCACGGTTGGACAGAGATACTAGCCACCATGGATGTAGCCATCAATGAAGAACAATGGACACCCCACTGTGATGAGGATGGCTATGACATTTCAGTTTTTACGATAGAGCCAATCATGTGTGATGCAATTTTAGAAGAGTGTGAACCCAACACTGATGCATTTGAGGATGCCAGTGATTTCGATTTAGAATCAATTATCATGGACCCATCCTTTGCATCAGAGGAAGAATATTTCTACGAAGTAGAGACTCACCCTCAGAGACATGAGGAAGTTATGAATGAGGTGAGATTAGCCACTGAAGTGACTACTAAGAGTGAAGGCAAAAAAAGAAAGAAGAAAGAAACCATGACAGAAAAAGAAGAATCTTTATTTGGAGTACCAGAGAATTTCAAGAAATATGAAATTGAAGATAGAAGAATCATGGTACGAATGCCCAATAGAAAGGCTAATGACGGACAAGTATATGATAACCGAGAGAAAACCAAGAAAATAATAGTAGCCATAGAAGGAGAAGAAGAAAAATGTACATACATAGGGCATGATTTGACAGCTGACGAAGAAGAAGAGCTAGTTGCCCTATTGCGCGAATATAGAGATGTGTTTGCTTGGAGTTACAAAGACCTGAAAGGAGTAGATCCAGATATATGCTCTCATAGAATCCCTATGACTCCAGAGGCGAAACCTACGAAACAGAAACCTTACACGTACAATGATAACTATGCTGCAAAGATTAAAGAGGAGATAGATCGCTTGATAGAAGCAGGATTCATTTACGAAATTGAGCATACCGAATGGGTATCCCCCATTGTGGTAGTGCCCAAGAAGAATGGGAAATTGCGTGTGTGTATTAATCTTAAAAAAGTTAATGCCGCCACGATTAGAGACAGTTATCCTCTTCCTATCACAGAACATCTATTGGAAAGAGTTGCGGGCAAGGAAGTCTACAGCTTTCTTGATGGATTTTCAGGCTATAATCAAGTAGCCATTGCTCCAGAAGATCAACACAAGACGGCTTTTGCCACTGAATGGGGTATATTTGCATTTCGGGTAATGCCATTTGGCTTAACAAATGCACCCGCCACTTTCCAGCGACTCATGTGCCATGTTTTTAAGGAATTCTTACGCAAGAGTTTGGAAGTTTATGTCGATGACATATGTGCTCATTCTAATGTAAGACAGACACATATCCCAGAGTTAAGGAAAATATTTGACAAATGTCGAGAATATCAGGTTTGCTTGAACCCAGAAAAATGCGTTTTCATGGTCAAGCAAGGCAAAATTCTAGGACACATTGTGTCAAAAAATGGAATCTCTACGGATGAAGAAAAGGTGAAGGTAATTGCAGAATTACCTAGACCAACTAATGTGAAAGAGGTACAGGCATTTATGGGCCATTGCGGATATTATAGGAGATTCATACACATGTATGCAATCATAGCCAAGCCATTGTACTCTCTTTTAACTAATTTCGAATGGACAGAAGAATGTGAGAATTCATTCAATGAACTTAAACGACGTTTGTGCTCAGCACCTATATTGACAACCCCAGATTGGAATAAGCCATTCCATGTACATGTGGATGCATCCAATTACGCCATAGGATGTGTGTTAGCACAACCCACGAGTGAAGGTAACATAGATCTCCCCATAGCTTACGCGAGCAGACAATTAAACGCAGCAGAAAGGAATTACACCACCACGGAACGAGAAGGACTAGGGATGATCTACGCAGTAAAGAAGTTCAGGCACTACTTGTTGGCCAACAAATTCAAGTTCTTTACAGATCATCAAGCCTTATTGTACCTAGTCAACAAACCATGTAACACGGGACGATTGATACGTTGGTTTCTATTACTCATGGAGTACGATTTTGAAGTGGTAGTCAGGAAAGGAAAGACACATCTTAGAGCTGACCACCTTTCAAGATTAACATCAGGAGAAGCTCCTCAAGGAGTAATGGATGATTTACCAGATGCATATTTGTTCAATCTTGAGATAGCACCAGAATGGGCTAAGTCTATAGTCCCTATTCTCACATACGGACCCAAGAACCCTAGGATAAAGATCAAAGAAGGAGAGATTACCAAGTCTCAGAGATACCAAATCTTAGCAGGAAGCATATATAAACAGGATAATCAAAAGATTCTTGCTTGTTGTGTAGATGAATCAGAACATGCGAATTGGTTGCAATTAGCACACATAGGTGCATTAAAGCAACATCATTCAAAACATCGAACATTACAGACTCTGCATAGACTAGGAGTATATTGGCCTTCAATGGAAGCAGATGTCTACAAGTTGTGTAAAGAGTGCTATGTTTGTTGTGGAAGACCACCAGTAGAGCATGCGACATTATATCACGTGTCTCTCACACCAGACTGGAGTGAACCTTTAGTGACATACTTGAGGACGAACACATTCCCTCAAGGCATGACCTTAGCTCGACAACGTAGTCTGGAGCAGGAAGCTCAAGATTACTCACTGATTGGCGATAATCTATACAAAAGAGGACGAGATGGATATCTAAGACAATGTGTTCATGAAAGCGATTATCTGAGCATACTAGAGACTGCACACCAAGGTGTTGCAGGAGGTCATTTTGGACCTGATAGGATAATCAAAGCCATCCTCTTCGCAGGATTATGGTGGCCCACTCTTCACATGGATGCTCATACCTATGTAAAGAGATGTGATGTGTGCCAAAGAACTCAGTTTCCTACTCGCAGAGATGAAATGCCATTGAAACCCATGATGGGCGGACGTGCATTTTCTAAGTGGGGTATAGACTTTGTAGGACCCATTAACCCCCCTGCAAAAGGTACACATGCGGAATACATTATTGTTGCCACAGATTATCTAACGAAATGGGTAGAGGCAAAAGCCACGAAAAAGAATGATGCACACACAACTGCAAAATTCTTATTTGAAAATGTCTTTACAAGATATGGATTGCCTATAGAGTTAGTGAGCGATCGAGGAACTCACTTTCTAAACCAAGTCATTGAATATTTGTTACAGGATTTTATGGTGATCCACAAGAAATCTGCACCATATCATCCTCAGGCCAATGGTCAGGCTGAAAGCACTAACAAGATACTTTGTAACGTACTGACGAAACTCGTGAACAACAAACGTTCAGATTGGGACAAACAGTTACACCACGCTGTTTGGGCATATCGAGTGGCCTACAAGACCGTACTCAATGCAACTCCCTTTCAGATGGTTTTTGGTCAGAATGCAGTGCTTCCTTTGGACTTCTTGATACCGACCCTTAAGGTTGCACAAGAACATCAGTGGACCGGCCATGAATTATCAACAAGAATAATGGACTTGGAACGATTAGGAGAAACCAGGCTAAAGGCAGCAGCAGGAATATATGCAGCGAAGAAGCGACAGAAAGCGTATTTTGATGCACATGTGAAAGATAAAGATTTAAAAGAAGGAGATTTAGTTCTAGTATATACGCTAAAGCAACACGCACGTAAGTTAGAAAAGCGAGGTTATGGACCTATGATCATTAACAGACTCTCAACAAGTGGAGCAGTACAGTTAGCCACCTTAGAAGGAAACATAATGCCTAATTATATTAGTGGCTGTAGAGTCAGGTTATATCAGGAACCTCTTACTGAGGATATGCTTAGACGACTCACGTTGGCAAAGAAGCGTAAGGAGGAAGAAAACAGAATACGAGCTGAAGCTCAGGCAGAAGCCATAGAACGCATTAAACGCATGAAGTTAAGAAGACAAGGACTAGGGAGAGAACATTATAACCATATGGAAACTACACCCAGATACCCCATGGCCATGTGTCAAGTAAAGTCAACCACCCATCCTAGTATAGTGGACAGGAGACCATTCATTACAGTTAGGCTAGAGCACGGCAACCCTTGTCAAGAGCTCAGGGCTTTAATTGATTCAGGTGCTGCGACTAGCGCGATTAGATGGTCCCAATATAAGGATTCAGGAATAGAAATGCGGCCAATTGAGGCATACCTCATAGGGCTAGGAGGCATGGAAACCCCTTGCATGGGTGAAGTGGACCTTCCTATCCTCATTAAGGATGTGACCATGACAGCAAAGCTACTAGTGTGCCATGATGACGACCTGATAGAACCCCTAATCCTTGGCCAAGATTGGCTATACGATCACTCAGTGGACCTAAATCTTAGACAAGGCTCCTTACAAATTGGAACCTTGGAACAGAAGCGAGTGATACCGCTTGACTTCCCTAATGGCATTCCGACTGAGGTTTGTAACCCTAGACCCTATGAAATACATGCGATGGAAGACCGGAAGATCTTGAGTCAGATCAATCACGTTACGTCTACACCAACCCGCTCGGTCTTGGCTATAGACAGTTGTCAATCAGAAGGACGACAGGAGATCGTCCCTGGGACTTCCTGCAAACTAGAAGCGGCAGCTACCCAACCGCTAGGGCAGATGGACACAATCAGCGGTCAGGTGGGTTGCATCAGCGGCCAGACGAGCACACCATCCTGCGGTGCTCATCCTTCCAAACTTGTTGCGGACTGGCCTAGATTAAAGTTAAAGAACGAATCACTTCCTAATGGGCAGGTCACGCAAGTGTTGGATCTCCCTTCTTTTCCAAAGCAGAGCGTCCATCCGACCTCTCAAGCTCAACCACAACAGAGTCAACCACGACGAAGGAACCCTGACCGACAGCAGTATCAGAAGACACAACAAGGAAAGCAGTCTAGGCCACCCAAAGGAAGCGGCACCAGACAAATATGGGTGCCAAAAGGACAGAAAACACCGAAGAACTCCAACCAAGCAGAGATCGACAAGAAAAAGGCAGGGCAGAAACAGAATCAGTATCCACCACCCCCCCTACCTTCTTCTACAAGTCCGAGCATTCGACAAATTTGGATCGCCAAGAAATATCTTACCCATAGACCCACACCCACGCAGATTTGGGTACCCAAACAATGTATTATATCTCAACCCTCAAGCCATGTAATATATACCCCTCAGAAACCTTTTCATCCTTCAAAACCACCAAACCCGATACCGCTTTTTGTTCCTCAGCAGAAACCCACCACCCACTCAAAGACTCTTTGGAAATGGATACCGAAGCCTGTCCAACCGTCTTCACCTAACCCATTGTCTAACTACCCCCCGACTAACATACAACCTTGTGATAAATCACTAACCTTTAAACCTTGTATAAATTCACCCACCATCATCACACATCACTAATAATCTCATCTCATCAAGAAATGTGTGCATAATCTGACCACGTAGGTGTCTAGAGACCTACATTAGCTCTACAAAAAGATCATTGCATCAATCATGTCACAACACTTGGCTACACGGGTTACGCATCGGTTATGGAAAGGGATTGCGGTCTCACTTTAATGGGATCATAATTAATTTCCATGCTAATGTGTTAATCTTTTGTAGCAGATCTTCCTTATTAGCGCAATCAATCATCATGCAAACCGACGAAGGACCATCAGGAGCAGGCCCCAGCGTAGCTGCAGTGCCCCTCAATGTGTTACGCGCAGAATCCCACCCGACTGCTCCACCGCCAGAATTCCAAGGATTTCCAGGGCCTATGCCGATCGATAACCCACCTATGGGCTACACAGAAAAGATACACCGTAACTCTCACTGGTTTCAAGGACTTGCAGGACCCTTGGCGGACGCAGATTTTATATTTGAATCCAATTTGACGTTTGATGACCGCACTTGGGGAAAATACCAATTCTTCTCCAGAGAGTTCGAAGCCCTACAGAACACCCAGGACTTAACTCACGTTTGGGCCAGAGCCGGCTTCACGGAGTATTTCAGTGATCCTCTGCCCAAACCCGACTTTTATAGGTGTTATTATTTAATCACTACGTTGCGGGCCTCAGAGAATAAGGATATCCCAGGAACTTTTATTTTGCCCTCTTTAGTGGATGATCCACCTTACAAAAGGTTTTACCTCTCAAAGGATTTAATCAGAGCTGCCATCAAGATTCATGGCACCCACACGCCCACAGATCGAGAAAGATTAATTCCGGACCCTATGAAACGTGGGGATGTCACTAAGTGGGAGGAGATCTCAGCAATTACACCTGAGCTGTCAAAGCCGCTACGGATATGCATGCAACATTTTGCATTCCCCGCTCAGGACAGATTTACCATGCCACATAAGAGAATATGGTTTGGTTTGTACTTGGCATGTACGGGACCTCAAACGGTTGATCTGGCGAGCTGGATCATTGATCAAATGTATTTGGCACAACACAGATGGGAACGAAAGAAAGTGCTTAATGGATGTTGTGCACTGACAAGAATTGTTTATATGTGCTTGGCTTATGACTTGCCAATTGAACGTGCATTAAGAGGAGAAGAGCTGAAGGCATTCAAAGGAACGACGAAAAAAGCCAGGAAGCCCAGCAGAACACGGGCAGGTAAGCGTATGAGAGGCACCATTCCTTGCCTTCAAGTGCCAGGGTCACCATCACCACAACCCTCCCCAGAGCAATCACCGACAGAAACCACACCCACCGTCCAACCGATTCGCATAAGGTTATCTAGACCAGTGGCAACAGAGGGCACTACTAGTACCGTTGCACCTCAGGCAGCTGCAACCATAGAACCCACCACCACGACAGCAGAAGCTCCCACCACTATTGGTGCGGAAGCCTTTTCTTTCCCATTACCACACATGGAGGCAGAACCAATAAACACAACATTCGATTTTGAGATGCCGGATGCATTCTCAAATGAGTTCCAGTTTTCAGAAGGACAGTTCTTTTCTCAAGAATATGAAAGACCTAGCTACCCTGCCACACCTAGGGATCAGCCACAGGGACAGACCGTATCCAGCTCTGATGATGAAAGAACAGCCACAGATGACGATGAAGGTGATGACGAAGCCAGCCAGGGCACTCACGATTCCCAAGAGCAAGAGCATGAGCAGACAGATGGCCAAGGCCCACAAACGGACACACATGGTGATACAAGTACCCATGAAGAGGAAACTTACGAAGCGGCAGCGTACACACTGGCAATTAAAAAGTTGTATAGAACTATGGAAAAAGTTTGGGCACGCAGAAAAATGACTGAGGAAGAGAGTCAAGCCATAATAGAACAGGAACTGGTCACAGGCGGATTCGAAGACGCATACATCAAAGGATTCCGCGAGTTAGTCAAATCGGTAGGCTCCAACGAAGCACTCAGGTATTTGCAAAGAAAGCCACTACCACAATTTGACCCCCGCAGAATACGACTCCTTTCAAAGCCCGGCGAATACATTCATGTACCAACCGGAGGACAATCTTCTGAACACGCCAAGGAAGCACGCCTCATCCCCGAAGGTTCTTTGGCCGGAGAAACCATCTTGGTAGATTCCCCACCCCGCGCTACAACTATAGATACCGCAGTAGTCACTGAAGTACCGACCACACCAACCGCTCCCCCATCACCGCCTCTCCATCCAACCTCCCCTCTTCGCCCTCCTGCCCCCAGACCAACATCTTCTTTCGTCGGTGGCGTAGCAGAAACCGTCTTTACGACCATTCAACCCACCATTCCTATACCCATTAGACCTAGTATACCCCCTCACACGTCCACCTTTCCATTTAACCCATTCCTCCATCCGGCTTTTCAACCCTCCCCCACAACTCCACGACCCCTTTTTCCATTTCCACCGCCATTAACCTTCTCCCCCGTCTCACCTTCCCGACCCACTGTAACCCCTATGTCCCCTTTCCACCAAGCGGCTCCAGCCAGCCCCCCTGTAAATTATCCCTCAACCTTTGTAAATCCCGTATTTACACCAGCACCAGCACCCAGTGTAACACCCATATTCACGGTCACCGCACTAGACACGTCCACTGACATGGACATCTCACCAACCACTGCACCATCGCTCACTTCACTCACGGCACAAACATTCTTAGGCACATCACAATTTTCAACAATCACCACATCATCCACCTTCCCATCCCCATCCCCCGTTCCCATTGCATCCACACCAACTGCATCTTCATTTAGCACCCCGTTAATACTATCACCCATTGTAGATAATGCATTCCGACAAATGTTCATGTGTATGACACAAGTACGAGATGAATTCACATCTCTCGGCGATAACTATCAGCAGCTGCAGAGGACAACCAATGACTTACAGTCGCAGCTTAATTTATTGTCTATAGAGAATGCCTCCCTGAACACCCGCTACCAGGAATTACGCGAGGCATATCACAAATTGGAGCTAGAAAGCGAAGAAAAGACCAAGGAAGCCACTGCTGACTTGGATAATTTATTAAGAGCCCAGACAGTCCGCAATGCAACGTTAACACGAAACATGGGCTTACTAAGAAGACACCTAGCCGCAGCAAAAGAGGAGAACCAGAGACTCCAAGAACAGAATAGAGAGAATTTAGAAGCGGCATTGGACCATCCAGAACAACCATTAAGTCCTAGCAGATTCAAGGCAATCCCATCCGAATCGATGCGGATGTTGCTAGATGACCATGTTCGACTGCTAGAGGACTATGATCGAATGAACGAAGAGCATCAGAAGCTAAAAGAAGATCACAAGTTACTACAGCTCAGAGAACTGGCACCACAACAACTACCAGTGGCAGCAGAAGTACCAGAACCTGTGGACCCCTCCTCTGACCTCATAGAGGAACTCAACGCATTACGGGCCCAGGTAACCACTCTCCAATCACGCATAGATGTATACGAAGCACCACCACGGCCTGACTCCCCACCGGAGATCCCAGCTGACGATGAGAACACAACCATTCCGGTGGAGGAAACATTTGAAGAAGCATACGAGCCCATTCCCATCCCAGGCGGACAAGTCACGGCCGAAGGTCAGATGACGTACGAACTTCCGACCCCCGCATGGATGAAAACTGTTGAGGAAATAGGAACAACGCACTCAGCTAGAGTCGAGGCCCAGCTACATGCAATGGCCATGATCGAAGAAAGAATTTTGCAATCTCCCTACTTTGCTCAATTGGCCCCACGCAGGTACATATCTGGGCATGAACTTCAATACAAACCATACTTCATGCTAATGGCCGAATACCAGCTGGCCATAGAGAAGCAAACTGGCAAGAAGCCCTCACATGCAACTCAATTTGAGCCTGAAGACTTGCCACTGGATGCGCAACAAGGCACTATTTATCAACCAGATTGGCGTACACGTCTTTTACAAGAGTACCCTGAAATGATGAGCACATGGGTTAAGGCACCTTTACATTTAAAGTATAATCCGTGTTGGGGACCAGTGCCACGACGCCGCTCCTGGACTGCCTTCGCTATCAAAGTACAAAACAATAAGCAGTGCCAAGACTGGCTGAACTACCCATATTTCAGGCCACCTACAGGACCACCGACAATTGGCTACATGATGGCAACGATTCGTCACTGGCTCCCTCGCTTGAGATATATGGACGATATAGCAGCGCATATGACTGTCAAGATATTTGACATGATGCAAATGATATTTAAAGTCTTCCGGCGCGTCAAAGCACCACATGTTAATACCCCGGGCTTTGAGCATGGCAACTTGGATCTCGCATATGGCATGAGTACGAAGCCATCGCTCCGGGTGTGTTATGCCTGGCATTGCAGAGTCAAGTACTTACCGGCGTGCTACAAGCAGACATTCGAAGAAATGTTCACAACCGGCTTTTGGGAATACCACTCTGAAGTGTTCATCAGCAGGCCGACTCACTTATTGCAATTATTTGCCTGCGAACAGTTGGTGTATTCCACGCATTACAGACTCCCACCATCCGACGAACCGCAACCAATAGATTGGGAGAAACTCGAGGCTGATCTGGCCCGAGGCATTCGAGTAGCTGAGCACACCCTCGCTCACGACCTCCTACAAAACTACATCCGACAGACCGCACAACAAGGTTCTGTCAGGGACGACAGAAGCGAGAGGGAGGGGGGTGTTGGAAGCAGCCAGAGGCACAGACGACGCGGAAGCATGTAACCATGGAGCAGGGAGCCAGTCGGACCATTTTTCAAACAATTATGTTTTTATTACCTCTTCAAACATCCAACAGTGATTTTCATCACTCTTGTAACATATGTAATATAGACAAAATCCCATTTTCTAATTCATAGCTCCATTTTGTGCAAGCCGAGGAGTCCTCGAGCTTGAGGAGCTTAGGTAGAATGCGCGTACCAATTTTCGTTATTTTTAGACATCGTTTACCCTTCCAAATAGCCTCTAGGACCTATTTTTTAACTATGCCGGTCACTAGATGTGAAACCGGTCAAAACTAGTCTAGAAACTATAAAAAGAGCTAGAGAGCTCATTTTTGAGGTTGGTTCATGTTGGCTAGTGTGAGCTTAGAGCTAGTTTGAGCTTGTAAGAGTGTTCTTGAGTAATAGAGCTATTTTCCCACCTTCCATTGTGTCTTGCTTGTCTCTTCATTGTGTGTGTGTATGTGTGTGTGCATCTTTGTGCTTCTCACCTTCACTCTCACTTCATCTCACATTCACGATCTTCATATCACTCCTATCTCTTCCGCGGATTGACATTAAGGAGGTGGAGCTTCTTAACGTGGTTCTCACCATTGTGCTAGAGCAACAGGGTCAAAACAGGCTCTCAGGGTTTAGGAAATTCCTCCTTGGTTTCTAGGTCTTTTGCCCACTTCTAAGACTCTAATATCATCCCAATGTGTCCAAAATTAAGCCCTAAAAGTACCTCAACACACTCAATTAATTCACCGAAAAATTCATGCGTTAAGCCCGTCTATCGCAATAGGTCGGGTCGAGGTGTCACGATAGGTCGGGGTGTCACGATAGGTCGAGGTGTCGCGATAGGTCGGGGTGTCGCGATAGGTCAAGGTGTCGCTGTCGGGATGAAATCCCGCAGGGAGTGTGCACTGAGTTTTTTTCAAAAGATCATTGTTTTTGAGTTTTTGTGTGATGTTTTGATCAAGAGAGGGGTATGTTTTGTACATATTTTGGCCGAATTAATTGATTGTGTGATGCATAAATAAGTTTGAGATGTATGTTAGATGTGTGTGTAAAAATAACTGACATTTGACCCATAAAAACGTAGGTTTGACCCTTCAAAATCCCTAAAAACCTGAGTTTACCCCATGGAATCCGGGCTTGAACCCTTGGAAACCCTTGGAGTTTAGGCCGAAACTGTAAATAAACCCATGAATTGGCGAGTTTGAGATAATTGTGAGAAAACCCCTAACTTTCCCGACCCAAAATCCTAGGTCGGACCCTTGGAATTGGTGTTTATCCTAGCCCAAACCCTTAGATTAATTAACCCTGTATACAGTGTGAAACCAAAACATTAATTTAGGAAAAATAAAAAGGACAAAAATTAAAAATAGAATCAAGAGATGGGATTTTCCAAGAATAGTAAGTGAACATGCATGATCGTCTGAAATTGGAAAGTTGAGTAAGGAGGTTAGAAGATTCTAGAGAAGTCATAGAAGGGGGAAACCTATAAATAGGTCTCTAGACATCATTTATTTCTCCCCGTTGAACTTCTTGGCGGATCTTCCCTCCAGGTATGCTCCTTGTCTATTTCCATTTCTGTTCATTCATGTTCTTGATCATTCATTTCGATACTCCATTGAGAGGGAGAGAGAGCTTTGTCATGAAGTCTTTAGATTTCTTAAACTCCTCCATGGGGAAATTGCATCCTAGTAACTCGAAAACATATGATTTGGCACTATCGGCTTGTGCCCATCACAGGCAGAGAGAAACTCTTGCTAATTGACCATGTAGAGAGAGTATCGATCACTGATTTCTGTAGAATACTCAGATAGAGAGAGATTTAGGTCTGTCGGTAAAGTCCGTGGTTGGATCACATGATAACACAGAGAGGAAAATCAGGATAGAATAGTCGTTCCAACATCGGAGCACCACTGTCGACTCGTAAGGCGGCACTGATGATTGCTTGCACAGATGCCGACGCAAGAGGAGATAGAGGAGAGAGAGAGAGAAGAGATCTTGATCCCTCTCGTCCCCCCCCCTCGGGCCTCGCCTCCCATGGTTGCTAGTGCATAGCACGCAGGAGATGCCGGGAGAGAGTGCATGGAGATCATCTGGTGGCGAACAGATATCGTAGGGATAGAGAGATAGGACCACGCAGTTGACAAAGAGAGAGATGACACGCGGACAGGCTGTGCCTGATAGAAGAGAAAGTCGGTGATGAAGAGAGAGATACTAGCTCTGGCTAGAATCGACAGGCGCTGGGCAGAAGCGGCTGGTCGCGCACGTGGAGGAGAGAAGAAGTAGAGATAGGTGGCGCGCACGCTCCATTGGCGTAGAGAGAGAGTCCATCGTAGTAGGCGCACACAGAAACATCCAGGTGAGAGAGAGGCAGATCTAAGAGGCCACTGACAGCGCTGGAGGAGAGAGAGAAAGAGAGAGAGGCAGATCGAGAGAGAAAGAGAGAGAGAGAAAGAGAGAGAGGGGACCAATTCATAGAAGTTGGTGGTTGCTCTTCTGCGATGATTGCTGTAGAGAGAGATGGATTGAGACTCTGACAGGTGGCCAAGAAAGGCGACACAAGACGTTGGGAGGAGATATGGCAATAGCTACGCGTATGCAAGTAGAGAAAGAGCCGGAAGAGGGAGAAAGAGATTCCATAGGAGAGATCTGTGGCGGTGATGTGGAGAGAGAGAGAGCTCTCAGGCGGCACATGCAGGTAGTAAGGAAGTCGATGGAGGGTGCTGCGCAAAACGAAACGAAAGAGAGAGGCGACTGTATGAAGAGAGAGAGAGAGAGAGAGAGAGAGAGAGAGAGAGAGAGAGAGAGAGAGAGAGAGAGAGAGAGAGAGAGAGAGAGAGAGAGAGAGAGAGAGAGAGAGAGAGAGAGAGAGAAAGATTCACGTGTGCGCCACGTAAAGAAAATGGAAGAGAGAGAGAGAGGTGTAGTCCGTCGCATAAGGGAATCGAGATGGAAAGAGAAGTGATTCGATCATAGGGTTGGACAAAATCATGTCAAACCAAAACCATTTACGTTTTAAGTATGGTATGTCCTACAACGACTTAAATTACTATAATATGGGTGAAATGATTACTGCATTTCAGAGGCAATAAGAATTGCTAAGCATTACATGAATCGTTGTCACAGGTATAAATTTAAAGACTATGACTATGGATATGTTTTGACTCCCTCTATATGCATTCGAAAAACATAAGGGACAAATAATGGTTTAATGGATAGAAGAACGAAACAACACTGAGAAAAGTACTATTACAATAGAGGGTAATGTTTTAACTCTTTGCATATGCATGTTGAGAAAAATATAAATTCACTTGCAACATATCGAAGCATGAGGATGGAAGAAGAATGAAGTAAAAGAACTTATTCACAAACAATAAAAATATGCTATGATAAAAGAAGACGAGTTAAGATGTGTGAATGGATGGTGGATCTGGAGAAGGTAAGGTGGTCATTACTACCCCATTTATCGAGTAACTATAACGAAGCAATAATGCACTGATGAGTTCACATAATATTTAATAGAAAACGATGCAAGAGCCTCAATGGAAAATTTAAGTACTGATATAAGAACGAGGGAAAGAGAAGCAATGTTTTAATAAGTGTTTTATCTTTCAAATGTACTAACATGATTTTACCCCCCTCCCCGTTGAACTTCTTGGCAGATCTTCCCTCCAAGTTTATGAAGTATATCAAGTGATTGAAGACCGAAGTAAAGAGTAACCCATCCTGTGGATTGCCCTTGTGGATCGTCTCCTCCAGGTTTATGCGGTTTCTGATTATCTGAAGTAAAGAGAAGGGAGGATACTGTTGAGGATACCTGAAGTAAAGAGCGGACCGAAGTGAAGACCTAAAGAAAAGCTTGGACTGCGAAGACCGAAGTGGAATCCTGTGGGCGATTTCTCGCACTGTAGCAAGGGATCTATAGTATACACTAGCCGGCCCGCACTGTAGCAACGACTTTCATATTGTATCATCGCACCGCACTGTAGCGGTTTTATTGTACCATCGGCCCGCACTGTAGCGGCCTGTTTGTATCATTCATTTTATTGGAGGCTTCAATTCTGTTTTCGATTGTATCTTCGAGCTTGATCTACATCACGTGTTTCACTGCGGTATCCGATCGTCTCTTTCCGATGCCCACGGTCCCACTTCTCGATACTTCCGAGGGGCAAGGGGCCCTACGAGGATCGCGCACGCTCCGGAGAGCACAGGCGAGGCGCCCAGCGCGCAGATGCCGCTCGTAGGACAGCGAGAACGGCGCACCAGAGCAGGGCCTGATCCAACCCCACGCGCCGGCTTCCTACCACGACCTCCTTCTTCCCGACACCTGAACCCGACGTGAAGCGAGGTGGTTGCCTGGTGATCCTCGACACGCCACCCACTCCTTGAGGATAGAGACAAGAACCTCGACATCAGACAGAGACTCCAGGTACTAGCACTTCAAGTTATTTAAATTTTGCATTGTTTCACACACACATTGAACAGAAAGACTGTCTTGCTGTCTGCGTTTGAGCATCCACGCTTTGCATTAGTTTAGTCCATACATGTGAGCACTTTTTTTCCTGCTAAGACTAGGGATTTACTGATTTCATAGCTTAGACAAAACATTAGAAAACTTATCACAAAAAGGGGGAAAATACATTGAAATCTTGGGAATCGAAGAGAGGACAGTTCGTCTAGACTTTGGCCTAGGCAAATCAGAGAGCTTAGACTGACCTTTACCTCCTGGCTCGTGACTCATCAAGCCTCTTCTCTGATCTCTACTCTGAGCTTAGAGAGCTAGTTGAGCCACTTACACTGGACCTTGTGCTACATTCTAGGACAGAGCAGAGAAGAGAGATGGAGGATATATTCAAGGAATTGGTAATAGAGAAACAAGGGGCCCGCATAGTCCAAGCGGTATTGAGAGAAAAAGGAAAGTTTACAGGCTTGAACGTAACCGAGTACCTAGATGTTTTTGAGGAACAGGCACGGATTTATGGTCTACCCAAGGATGTGTTTACACATTACTTCACATGGGTAGTATCAAGATCCATCTTAGCCCCTATTACAGCACATATAGCAAAGCCTTGGGCCGAATTCAGAAAAGAATTGCATAAGTTGTTTTATTTGGAAGATTTTTCCCAACACAGTAGAGAAGGGTTCTTGCGGTGGATAAGCTCTCCGAAGCCCACTGCATCCCTCACTCAACTTTTGAATGAGTTCTTGAGAAGATATGACCAACTTCCACAGGCGGATTTAGATGCTTTGAAACCTGATCTAGTTATATCTTTCCTTAGGATCTTAAGTCCTGAAGACAGGACTGAGGTCGAAAGGAGGATTGAAGAGCCTGGGAAGAGATTTGGATTGACTGAAGATT
Source organism: Ceratopteris richardii (assembly GCA_020310875.1). Lineage (NCBI taxonomy): Eukaryota > Viridiplantae > Streptophyta > Polypodiopsida > Polypodiales > Pteridaceae > Ceratopteris > Ceratopteris richardii. The sequence goes on from CM035415.1 coordinate 147,196,712, forward strand.
GGGGTGTAGTGAGGAGAGAGGTAGAAGCGGTTGCCCAAATGAGGCGCCAGGCGGTGTTATACGATAGACCTGTAGTGGTAACACCACAACCGCCTAGGGAAGCTCCCCTTCCGGCAATTCCGAATGTGCCTGCAACGTCAGCTTTTGCTAATGTTGCATCCACTTCGTGATCGCCAATGGAGCTAAAGGTTGAGATTCTCAGTCGACAGATAGAGAATCTTATTACGATGCAAGCGTCTATGTCAAAAGAAATGGAGAGTATTCACAATAAAGTTAATTCTATGGGATATCAAGACTCCACTCCTCCTCAGGCGAGTACGAGTTATGTAGATACATTACAGAGAGGCACTATGCCCATTCCAAATATGCAAGGCTATGTGATGCCACAGCCTGCACCTCTAGTGCAGCCTGTTGCCCAACAAATACCTACACCACCAGTGCAAACCACATTTCAAAGAAACACTGGACCTTTTGAGAGACGAGCGACTGGTGGGTTTGGAGGGGCTAAGAGATGCGTATGGTGTGATGCACAAGAGCATTTTTCATATGCCTGTGAAGAGCTTAAGCTAGCAAAAGAGCATCAACTGGTGATAGATATCGATAAGAAGTTATGTGACTTCAGGACCCGCCTTCCTCTACCTGTGAATTGGGGAAAGGGGGGAATGAAGAAGTTTTATGAAGAATTATCTGGCAATAATGCGAGTACATCAGCCGCATGGTTAGAGCCTGTAGAGGAGGAAGATGAAAAAGTGCCTAGACCTCGACCCCAAAGAAATTATTCCATAGAGGCTTTAGTGAGGGCTAGGGATGCCATTATGCAGAAGACTGCCTAGAAGTCTCCTGTTGATGAATCCTCGGTCTATTCGCACATAGCAAATGTAGAAGAAAAGAGGAAGAGAGATGAGAATTAGGAAGAGACTGAGCCAGAAAGAAGAGTGACCAGAAAGCAAAGCCAAGAGGCCGAAGAAAAGGCTAAAGAGCCAGAAAAGAAAGTACAATTCAAAGAGCCTGTAGCTACTCAGGCAGAGGCAAAGAAGAAGGAGATAAGAGAGGGAAAGAGGCCGGCTGGGCCAACTAAGATTCAAGAACTTACTAAAGAGAAAGAGAAAGAACCTGAACCGGTTCAAAAGAAAGATGAAATTGAAGAAAGTATTCAAGCGGCTGAAAAACAAAGAAGAAGAAAAAGAAGAGAACTCCAAAGGCTGTATTAATTTCTGAGTTGGAAAGGAAAAATGATGCAAGAGAGATATTAAATGACATTTTACTGAAGAGCCAAGTGACCATGTCCTTCGAGCAGGTCTTCTCCATAGCGAAGCCTGCGTTCAAAGACAGTTTTATAAAGCTGGTTAAGAGAAAGAGGTTTCCACTACCTGAAGATGTAGAGATGGAAGAAGCACCTGAAGATATTCAAGTGATAAATGAAGCAGTTACATTGAGTGATACATCTGATGATGATGATGATGAGGTTGCCAGGTGTCATAAAAATTCTCTAGGTCCTATCATACCTGATGATGAAATGAGGAAGACAGAAAGTGAGTTTAGCAGGACCTTTTGGGCGAGAGGAACTCCAGAGATGAAGATAAAGTTAGGGAGCAACGAGGAGTCATGTTTTGCTCTGGCCTTGATTGACTCAGGATCAGAGATAAATGTGATTTCTAAGAAGCTCTATGATAAGTTTAGGTGGCCGATTGATAAAGAACATGGATGGAGGACGAGGACAGCGGATAATGGTTCAGGAGCACTGCTTGGGGCATGTGCCTTTGTGCCTGTGACCATAGGAGGGATTTCTGAGGAATTTCACTTCTTCGTCCAGGACCATTGTTCATATGAGGCTATCCTTGGGCAGCCCTTTATAGCTGAGGTAAGAATGGAGACTAAGGCCATGGATGATGGATCTGCCTATGCACGAATCCGTTCTAGATCTGGTCTACATTCTTTGCAAGTGATGATTGTGTGTCCAAATCACTCCAGGAATAGAAAGAATATAAGAAAGAAACCTATTAATTCACATGACCATGATGAGTGTATGCCTGTTGGAGAGTATGGAGCTTCTGCCGATCAAAATTTCTATTAGGATCCACTGTTGAGCGAGACAACAGTGGGAGTTGGTTTGATGTCTCGCATGACTTTGTACATAGTTTTGAAAGTTTTTCTATTTATTCATCTGCATTCAAGCTACTATGCTTACAGAAAGAAAATTTTTCAAATAATTTCAGAAAAGTTCATGAGAGACACTATAAGCATTTAGGGATCATGTTACCTGATGAGAAGATTGAAGATGTGATCCAGTTAGAGAGAAGTTCGACTACTCTGGAAGAGCTTGCGCAAGCATTTGAGAGAAGTGAAAAGTCAGAAATCATTATGCTCAGTTCTATCCAAGAGTATGAGATGATTAAGGAGTTTATGAGAGAGCATGAAGTAAATGTATATACGAAGTATAAGACTGTGGATAAGAAAGTGAAAAGTATCTACGAGTGTCAGATGACCCTATGCTGAGACGAAGAGAGCTCATAGGGCATCATTTTACTGATGAGAATATTAAAGAGATCAAGTTTGGAGAAAAACCATTCCTGAGAGAAGAAGAGAAAAAGAAATTTATTGAAGCCATCAAGAAACACAAAAAAGCGTTTGCACTTTTCCCACATGAGATAGGGTGTGCAGACCCGAAACAAGTATCCCCTATGATTATCTTTACAGTGCCACATAGACCATGGAATATCCGGCCTATACCAGTCCCAAAGGCTCACTTTCCTGAGCTGATGAGGTTGCTAAAGGAAAAGATTTCCATGCGGATATTGGAACCCTCCTCGGCTCCATATTCGAATAGGTGGTTTATTGTGCCGAAGAAAAATGGGAAGCTTCGTTTCATTCGGGATCTGCAACCTGTGAATAAAGTCACAATTAGAAATGTAGGGACAGGACCCATAGTGGATGAGTTTGCTGAGGCGTTTGTTGGGCATTCCATCTACTCTATGGGTGATCTGTATTCAGGTTATGACCAGTTTTAGTTGGCTATGGAGAGTAGAGACATTACGACCATGAGGACTCCACTGGGCCTTGTACGCATGTGTACTTTGCCGCAGGGAGCGACGAATTCTGTGGCTCGCATGATGAATGCCATGAATCTGGTTTTACGAGACTTTATACCATCTATGACTATGCCATTCATTGATGATGTTCCAATAAAGGGATGTGAGGAAAGAGTGAAAGATGTGAGTTTAGATGCTTCAGGATGTAGAAAGTTTGTGAGTGACCATATTGCTGACTGTGAGAAGATCTTCGAGAGGTTTGAAGATGTGGGGCTAACACTTTCTTTAGAGAAATCGGTTTTTGGCGTTGATGAGGTCCTCATTGTAGGACATCTGTGTGGACATTATGGCCGCAAGCCATACCCGCAGAAAGTTGAGGCCATTAGCAGGATCTCTGAAGTGTGTCGTAATGTCAGTGAGGTGAGAAGGTTTCTAGGAGCCTGTGTATTCTATGTGATATGGATTCCTCACTTTGCTCACGTTGCGAACCCCTTATATGATCTCCTGAGAAAGAGAAAGAAGTTTGTATGGACAGATAAACAGTCGAGAGCTATGCGTAAACTGAAGCAGCTGCTAATTGAAGCCCCAATTCTGAAGCGTGTTGACTATTCAGGTCAGAGACCTATCATTTTGACCGTTGATACCAGTCCTATTGGTATAGGCTGGGTCATAGGGCAAGATGATGATGAAGGGCAGAGATATGCAGTGCGCTTTGGTGCTAAGATCCTACATGATACCCAAAGAAAATATCCACAGATTAAGAGAGAGTTATGGGGATTGGTGAGTGCTTTAAAGAGCGATAAAGAGTATTTTATTGGGGCAAATGTGATAGTTGAGACCGATTGTCTTCCATTGATTGGCATGATTGCAATTTGTTCATCTCCGGATATTGCTATGCTTAGATGGATCTCTTATGTGAAGCTTATAAATCTTGCATTTGTACACATAGCTGGGAAGTCGAATACAGTGGTTGATATGCTTTCAAGAGCGAAATTTGATGATGAGTCTGATGATGATGAGGTAGAGAGAGATACACATATGATGAGATATGATCCATTGATGTATGTTTATGAGCAGTTCCATGAGAGTGAGAATGATGGTGAGTGGAGAGATATTGGAAGATATCTGAGTACTCTGAAACCTTCCCCAGGCTGGTCCACAAATAAGTATAGATCCATCAGGAAAAAGTCTTACAACTTTTTCTTGAAGGACGAGCTTATTTGGCGACACGCTAAAGGCAAGGTGAAGAGTCCACAGAGAGTACTAAGTTCGAGGAGTCTTCAGAGAAAAGTTATGAGAGAGATGCATGAGACCTTATGTGCAGGTCACAAAGGATTTTATGCTACATATGAGAAGATTAGGGAAGCCTACTGGTGGCCAGGGATTTATGTGAGTGTGAGAGATTTTGTAGACACTTGTGCTACATGCCAGGTGCATTCATCAGTTAGGCACAGAGACCCGTTACATCCGACCTACCCTCCTTGTATCCATTACAAGTGGGTAGTCGACCTTGTAGCCATGCCCAAAGGGATATATAAGATGAGATACATTGTACTTGCCAGAGAGGACTTGACCAACCATGTGGAAGGTCGAGCTCTTCGTACGAAGACTACTTATAATGTATGCAAATTCCTTTTAGAAGAAGTGATCTCGAGATTCGGATACATTGAGAAAGTGGTTGCGGACAGGGGAGAGTTGGATGCGAGAGAGGCAAAAGAGTTCTTTGATCGTCATGGAATTCGATTGTCTCTCACCACTGCCTATAATCCAAAGGCAAATGGGAAAATCGAGAGAGGTCACCCTTCCATTGTGAAGGCGATCTCTAAGGCTTGCAGCGATGACATCAAGTAGTGGCCTAGGTTTCTTCCATTCGCGCTATGGGCTGATAGGATGACTTACACTCGGTCCACAGGTTTCATGCCTGCTGAATTGATGTACTGTCAAAAGCCAATCTTCCCCATCCAGACTCAGATAGTGACATGGTTGACACTCCCATGGAATGATGGTATGACGAGAGAAGAGTTATTATCTTTGAGAATAAAGTAGTTAGAACAAGGAAATGAAAAGTTGAAAGAAGTAGTCCAAAAGTTAAAGGAGTCAAGGTTAAAGAACAAGATCTATTTTGACAAAACCCATCGATTGAGACCACGTAGGATTGAGATAGATGATTGGGTGTTGGTGTACGACAGTACATTCGATACTCAATACGATGCTAGGAAGAAATTGAACAAATGATGGTTTGGGCTGTATGTGGTTACGTCTGTGTTTGAGAATGGTACGTATGCACTTCCTGAGTTAGACAGTACTCCTTTGAGATCTTTGATTGCAGGAAAGAGGATAAAATTATTCAAGAAAAGAAAGGAAGTGGATTATGAGATTGAGCAAGAACTTCTGGAGGATACTGATGATGCTGGAGGATACTGATGATACTGGAGGATGCTGATGACATTGAGACTGATGCTGATGAAGAATGATAGACCATGGAATTAAAGAAAGCTCGATCAAAATGAAGAAAAATGACCAGGTGAAACGTTTCTGATTTAAGTTTTGTCTTCTTTCTGATAGAGCATATGCATTGCATTGATGTGTGTGATAAAGATATGTATGAGTTTATGAAAATCATGTAGAATGAAGATACCAGATATCTATTATGGGTTTGCACGAAGCATGAGCGACTAGAAATTATATGAATAGGATCAGTTAGCAGACTAGAGACTTTTGGGAGTGAAAGCTTGGGAATGTGATGGCATGCTTAGATCGAGTGCATGTATATGCTGATTGATTTGAACACTTAGTGATTGGGAAACTTTGGATCCTAGTATTTATTTCTTGCGAGATCTTACCTCCATATATATCATGATTTATGAAAAACATTCATACTCATGCCAGCTTATATGTGCGTGTATGTTGTTGGTGCGCTGCGATGGGCTAGTAGGCGGGTGGAACCACCTTGGTCGGGCGATCAAGGCCACGAGCCGTAGCTAGTTTCGTCGTAGGCCTGACCTATCTGTTGTCATGCGCCTGTATGGGTCGGTAGGCAGGTGGAGTCACTCTGATCGGGTGGTCAGAGCCACGAGCTGACGCCGATTTCATGCAGGGATGATGTTGTGTATGTCGTGCGCTATGCCGGGTCGGGAGACATGTGGAATAAACTTGGCCGGGTGGACAAGTCCATGAGTCGCACCCGATTTCGACATAGGCCGATTTGTGAGAAATAAAAGACAAAAGGAAATGCTGAGCTGAGATGAAGAGGAAAAGAAAAAGAAAAAGAAAAATAAAAAAGAAAAAGAAAAAGAAAGAAAGATCTAATGGAGAGCTGGACAAGTAAGAGATAAATAGTAGGAATTGAGGTATATTCTACAAACTGAGTTAGTAGAAACATATGTATATGCTAGTACTTAGAATGAGCAGTTGGATCTGAACCAGTTGAACGAACAAAAGATCTAGAAAGCCGACGATTTATTCATGTGATTACTTGTTAGATTGCAGACGGAGAAACATAATATGATGTTTGTGAAGCTTGAATCTACCTAATTTTCTAAAATTCATACCAATCTTTATAAAAATTGCATGACTGCATGAGATCATGATTTGAGTTTTGAAAAGAAAAAGATAAAAAGTGTAAAGAGATTTTAAAAGAACCCTGATACTCTTCTGTTGGATCTTGCAGGTTGGCCCATCGGGACGATGTGCAGGTTTAGCGGGGGCAAATGTCGGGATGAAATCCCGCAGGGAGTGTGCACTGAGTTCTTTTCAAAAGATCATTGTTTTTGAGTTTTTGTGTGATATTTTGATCAAGAGAGGAGTATGTTTTGTACATATTTTGGCCGAATTAATTGATTGTGTGATGCATAAATAAGTTTGAGATGTATGTTAGACGTGTGTGTAAAAATAACTGACATTTGACCCATAAAAACGTAGGTTTGACCCTTCAAAATCCCTGAAAACCTGAGTTTACCCCATGGATTCCGGGCTTGAACCCTTGGAAACCCTTGGAGTTTAGGCCGAAACTGTAAATAAACCCATGAATTGGCGAGTTTGAGATAATTGTGAGAAAACCCCTAACTTTCCCGACCCAAAATCCTAGGTCGGACCCTTGGAATTGGTGTTTATCCTAGCCCAAACCCTTAGATTAATTAACCCTGTATACAGTGTGAAACCAAAACATTAATTTAGGAAAAATAAAAAGGACAAGAATCAAAAATAGAATCAAGAGATGGGATTTTCCAAGAATAGTAAGTGAACATGCATGATCGTCTGAAATTGGAAAGTTGAGTAAGGAGGTTAGAAGATTCTAGAGAAGTCATAGAAGGGGGAAACCTATAAATAGGTCTCTAGACATCATTTATTTCTCCCCGTTGAACTTCTTGGCGGATCTTCCCTCCAGGTATGCTCCTTGTCTATTTCCATTTCTGTTCATTCATGTTCTTGATCATTCATTTCGATACTCCATTGAGAGGGAGAGAGCTTTGTCATGAAGTCTTTAGATTTCTTAAACTCCTCCATGGGGAAATTGCATCCTAGTAACTCGAAAACATATGATTTGGCGCTATCGGCTTGTGCCCATCACAGGCAGAGAGAAACTCTTGCTAATTGACCATGTAGAGAGAGTATCGATCACTGATTTCTGTAGAATACTCAGATAGAGAGAGATTTAGGTCTGTCGGTAAAGTCCGTGGTTGGATCACATGATAACACAGAGAGGAAAATCAGGATAGAATAGTCGTTCCAACATCGGAGCACCACTGTCGACTCGTAAGGCGACACTGATGATTGCTTGCACAGATGTCGACGCAAGAGGAGATAGAGGAGAGAGAGAGAGAAGAGATCTTGATCCCTCTCATCCCCCCCCCTCGGGCCTCGCCTCCCATGGTTCTTGGTGCATAGAACGCAGGAGATGCCGGGAGAGAGCGCATGGAGATCATCTGGTGGCGAACAGATATCGTAGGGATAGAGAGATAGGACCACGCAGCTTACAAAGAGAGAGATGACACGCGGACAGGCTGCGCCTGATAGAAGAGAAAGTCGGTGATGAAGAGAGAGATACTAGCTCTGGCTAGAATCGATAGGCGCTGGGCAGAAGCGACTGGTCGCGCACGTGGAGGAGAGAAGAAGTAGAGATAGGTGGCGCGCACGCTCCATTGGCGTAGAGAGAGAGTCCATCGTAGTAGGCGCACACAGAAACATCCAGGTGAGAGAGAGGCAGATCTAAGAGGCCACTGAGAGCGCTGGAGGAGAGAGAGAAAGAGAGAGAGGCAGATCGAGAGAGAAAGAGAGAGAGAGAAAGAGAGAGAGAGAAAGAGAGAGAGAGAAAGAGAGAGAGGGGACCAATTCATAGAAGTTGGTGGTTGCTCTTATGCGATGATTGCTGTAGAGAGAGATGGATTGAGACTTTGAAAGGTGGCCAAGAAAGGCGACACAAGACGTTGGGAGGAGATATGGCGATAGCTGCGCGTATGCAAGTAGAGAAAGAGACGGAAGAGAGAGAAAGAGATTCCGTAGGAGAGATCTGTGGCGGTGATGTGGAGAAAGAGAGCTCTCAGGTGGCACACGCAGGTAGTAAGGAAGTCGGTCGAGGGCGCTGCGCAAAACGAAACGAGAGAGAGAGGCGACTGTATGAAGAGAGAGAGAGAGAGAGAGAGAGAGAGAGAGAGAGAGAGAGAGAGAGAGAGAGAGAGAGAGAGAGAGAGAGAGAGAGAGAGAGAGAGAGAGAGAGAGAGAGAGAGAGAGATTCACGTGTGCGCCACGTAAAGAAAATGGAAGAGAGAGAGAGAGGTGTAGTCCGTCGCATAAGGGAATCGAGATGGAAAGAGAAGTGATTCGATCATAGGGTTGGACAAAATCATGTCAAACCAAAACCATTTACGTTTTAAGTATGGTATGTCCTACAACGACTTAAATTACTATAATATGGGTGAAATGATTACTGCATTTCAGAGGCAATAAGAATTGCTAAGCATTACATGAATCGTTGTCACAGGTATAAATTTAAAGACTATGACTATGGATATGTTTTGACTCCCTCTATATGCATTCGAAAAACATAAGGGACAAATAATGGTTTAATGGATAGAAGAACGAAACAACACTGAGAAAAGTACTATTACAATAGAGGGTAATGTTTTAACTCTTTGCATATGCATGTTGAGAAAAATATAAATTCACTTGCAACATATCGAAGCATGAGGATGGAAGAAGAATGAAGTAAAAGAACTTATTCACAAACAATAAAAATATGCTATGATAAAAGAAGACGAGTTAAGATGTGTGAATGGATGGTGGATCTGGAGAAGGTAAGGTGGTCATTACTACCCCATTTATCGAGTAACTATAACGAAGCAATAATGCACTGATGAGTGCACATAATATTTAATAGAAAACGATGCAAGAGCCTCAATGGAAAATTTAAGTACTGATATAAGAACGAGGGAAAGAGAAGCAATGTTTTAATAAGTGTTTTATCTTTCAGATGTACTAACATGATTTTACCCCCCTCCTCGTTGAACTTCTTGGCGGATCTTCCCTCCAGGTTTATGAAGTATATCAAGTGATTGAAGACCGAAGTAAAGAGTACCCCATCCTATGGATTGCCCTTGTGGATCGTCTCCTCCAGGTTTATGCGGTTTTTGATTATCTGAAGTAAAGAGAAGGGAGGATACTGTTGAGGATACCTGAAGTAAAGAGCGGACCGAAGTGAAGACCTAAAGAAAAGCTTGGACTGCGAAGACCGAAGCGGAATCCTGTGGGCGATTTCTCGCACTGTAGCGAGGGATCTATAGTATACACTAGCCGGCCCGCACTGTAGCGGCGGCTTTCATATTGTATCATCGCACCGCACTGTAGCGGTTTTATTGTACCATCGGCCCGCACTGTAGCGGCCTGTTTGTATCATTCATTTTATTGGAGGCTTCAGTTCCGTTTTCGATTGTATCTTTGAGCTTGATCTACATCACGTGTTTCACTGCGGTATCCGATCGTCTCTTTTCGACGCCCACGGTCCCACGTCTCGATACTTCCGAGGGGCAAGGGGCCCTACGAGGATTGCACACGCTCCGGAGAGCACAAGCGAGGTGCCCAGCGTGCAGACGCCGCTCACAGGACAGCGGGAACGCTGCACCAGAACGGGGCCTGATCCAACCCCACGCGCCGGCTTCCTGCCACGACCTCCTTCTTCCCGACATCGCGATAGGTCGAGGTGTCGCGATAGGTTGAGGTGTCGTGATAGGTCGGGGTGTTGCGATAGGTCGAGGTGTCGCGATAGGTCGAGGTGTCGTGATAGGTTGAGGTGTCATGATAGGTCGGGGTGTCGCGATAGGTCGAGGTGTCGCGATAGGTCAGGGTGTCATGATAGGTCGAGGTGTCCCGATAGGTCGGGGTGTCGCGATAGGTCGAGGTGTCGCAATAGGTCGGGGTGTCACGATAGGTCGGGGTGTCGCGATAGGTCGAGGTGTCGCGATACTTGGGAGTGTCGCGATACCTGGGAGTGTCGTGATACCTGGGAGTGTCGCGATATGTGGGAGTGTCGTGATACCTGGGAGTGTCGCGATACCTGGGAGTGTCGCGATACCTGGGAGTGTCGCGATACTTCAAGGTGTCGCGATAGGTCGGGATATGGTGAATTTTTTTGTTCTGTCTAGTGATCCTAGGAGCTCTCGGCCTGCGTAGTGTCGTGGTGCACTCAGAATAGTGATTGGGTCAACTTTTCAGTGTGTCGCGATAGCTCAAGCTTGACGCCTCGGGGCCTGTGCAGAGAAAATCCGTACCTGCTGAGCTTGCTGGAGATGAGGATGAAGCTGAAACCTGCAAGAAACATGCAAAAGCACACAAAAACAAGAACACACACTCGTTCTCTCTCAAACTCGCACAAAGCAAATGAGGAGAATGACAAGGAAGAGGGAATATGTAGTGGAGAAGGAGGTGGAGATGGAGATGGAGATGGAGATGAAAACAATAAATTTACCTACTACTTACCATTCCAATGCGTCCTCTCTACGTCTTACCATCACACGCTCGTCCTCAAAGCTCGAATCCCCGACAATGGCGCCAAAATTTGGTGTAGCTCAGAGATGAGTAGCACCTCCTTTAATGTCAATCCAGGAAGACATGAGGATGGTATGAAGACCTCAAGCAAGTGATGGCACAAATGTGTGAGTGAGAAGCACACCAACATGCACACACATACACACACATGCGGACACACGGCAAGAACAAAGAGAGTAAGACCATGGAATCACTTCTATTATAACCAAGTTCTCATACAAGCTCAAAACTACAAGAAGCTACCTCAAAAATGAGCTCTCTAGCTCTATTTATAGTTTTGACTAGCTTTGGCCCTGTCCAGACCTAATGTCCGGCCTAGTTAAAAATTAGGTTCCAGGGCTTATTTGAGGGCTCAAACGAGGTCTAAAAAATATGAAAATTGGTAAGCACTTACTTCTAAGGCTCCTCAAGCTCGAGGACTCCTCGGCTTGTACAAAATGGAGCTACAAAAAGGTGAAACGGTATTTACAATAGTTTTTAGTGATGAGAATCACTTTTAAAATGATGTAAGGGTTGGAAAAAAATTGATGGGTTGCCTCAGTGCTAGATCTACATGTACGCCTGTACTTGCTTCTTCCCGTATGATGCCAACATAAGGTGATCTTATTCTTAAGTTCCCCTCCTCTATTGGTGTGTATTTAACAGGTACCACATTTGTTGGTAATGGAGGTTGTTGTCCAAGTACAGGTCTTGGTTGTTCAATAAACCCAGATTCTCTTTGGTTTGCATAATCTCTCTCCTTAATGGGTTGTTTATTGTAGAAGCATTCTTCTCTCGTATGATTTGTCCATTTTCTCTCTAGTGTACAGTATTTGAGTGTTTTTCTATCTTGCAAATGTTGTGGTTTTTGATATGGACATTGTTGTACCAAATGATTTTCTCCATAATTATAGCATTTTTTATTTGTTGTTATCTTGGTATTTATCAAATTGGTTTTAGTGCTGACTTCTAGGGCTTTAGCAATGTCTTGAGCCAATTCTTATGCTAGTGGAATTTTATCTTCATTTGTTCTAGGTTGATCAAATGCTAACAGGTCTTGGCCTCTGTTATCTTCCAAATCTATTGCCTCTTTTACGCATGATCCTAGGTCAGGGCATCTCCTATAATACACTAGGGTTCTTAATTGGGCACTTCTTAATCCTTCTATGAATAGGGATACCTGCCTTGCCATGGAAGGTACTTCTTCTCTGGAACATCTGTCAATGTACTGCTTGAATCTCCTAGCTGCCTCTCTGACATTTTCATCTTTTTGCTGTTTAAAACTATGTATCAATGTAGCTGTGCTATGTTTTATTCCAGTCTTTGAGAATTCCCCAATGAAGGCTTCTAGGAAGGATTCAATATCTAGATACATTTCCTTTCTTAAGGGAATGAACCAAGATAATGCAGGTCCTGTTAGGGTTAGACCAAATGCTTCAAATTGGACTTTGTAATCCTCTACTTCTTCAGCTCTAATTAATTGCTTAAATTCTGCAGCATGAGCATGAGGATCAGAATATCCTTCATATTGATTTTTCATGCATTTGGCTACTTGGTAGGGTCTAAGCATTCTACCCTGATTTTGCCAATGATTTCTTCCTTAAAGGAAAATCATTAAATCCTTCTGGTTCCTTTTCAAAAGGATTTGGGGAAGTATGTGTTCTCCTACCCTGTTGTTGTTCACCATTATTGTGGATTTCATGTGGTCTTGGCAAGTGTCTTGTGAGAAGATGTATACACATCCCTGCCTATCCTCATATCTACCATCTTTGAATTGAGCTACTAGTGTTATATTCAAGGGAACTTCTAAGTTTCTCAATCTAATGAGAAACTTATGCATTCCATCTTGATATACATAGGTTCCAAACCTATTTGTATACATGTATTTGAGGATGTTTCTATAGTCCCCAGTTTCAAAAGATTCATTTATTTCATTTAAATTTTCCATATTGATTTCTTGCCCTAAATCTCTTTCTTGCAATTCCCCTACCACTGGTTCTACTTCCTTCCTTCCCAGTTCTTGCTTGGAATGTGAGTATAATTTATTACCAGACCTAAGGATCATTCAATTAATCTCATGATTTTCTGGTGAGAATCGTGTTTTTCACAATTCTGTGAAGAGAATTGTGATTTTCATGATTCTATGGTGAAAATCGTGTTTCTCACGATTTGTGGTGAGGATCGTGATTTTCACGATTTTCTGGTGAGAATCGTGTTTTTCACGATTCTGTGAAGAGAATCGTGATTTTCACAATTTTCTGGTGAGAATCGTGTTTTTCACAATTCTGTGAAGAGAATCGTGATTTTCATGATTCTGTGGTGGAGATCGTGTTTCTCACGATTTTCTGGTGAGAGTCGTGATTTTCACGATTTTCTGGTGAGAATCGTGTTTTTCACGATTTTCTGATGAGAATCGTGTTTTTCACGATTTTCTGATGAGAATCGTGTTTTTCATGATTTTGTGAAGAGAATCGTGATTTTCACGATTTTGTGGTGAAAATCGTGATTCTCACGATTTTCTGGTGAGAATCGTGATTTTCACAATTTTCTGATGAGAATCGTGTTTTTCACGATTCTGTGAAGAGAATCGTGATTTTCATGATTCTATGGTGAAAAATCGTGATTCTCACGATTTTGTTCCCAGACAATCGTGATTTCTCACAATCGTAAAAAAACACGATTTTCTTATGAAAATCGTGCTCTAGGAATCGCGATTTTGTGCTCTAATTCAGAGAATCGCGATTTTGTGTTTGACTATAGAATCGCGATTCTGATCAGTTTTTGGAAAAATTTTGAAGGTATTGATTTTCAAAGTTTTGTTTCTATAATAGAATCGCCTTAACTATTTTTCAACATGCAATGAAAGAGTTTACTCAAATTAATATTTTTTTCCACAGAAAATTCAAAAATTCAGAACATCGCGATTCCGTGTTTTTGGTTATTTTGTGCTTATTTGTGCTTAATGGTCATGTAAATTTAAAGAAATACAGAGAAATTGTATTGAGGACTCCTTACCTTGCTTGCTTGATTCCAGAAATCTCCAAGACTTATATCTGTAGACAATCGCGATCCTGATCCTGCTCTCTCTCTCTCTCACTGAAAATGAGTTTTTTTCTGAAATTTCAGAGTTTTATAGTGTCTACACAATTGCGATACTATGCAATTTCCTCTGTTTTTTCACTTTTTTACTTATCCAATTTTATTCTTCAACAGTTTTATGATTTTGATCCTCACTTCCTAACTTTTCATCATTAGTCATCATTAGTCACTTCCATCATAATACTGGAGAAAATCGCGATTTTGTACTTGTTTTCCACTTCTCCTTTCTGATACTCAATCCTCACTGAATTTTTGGAATTTGACTTCCTTCACTTATTCAATCTTGATGAAATCTCTTACAATTAATTGTCTCAAAACCCAATATGCTTATAATTCCAAAAATTTTCCTCTTACAAAAAATCACGATTTTGTGCAGAGAATCGCATTTTTTATGTACTTCCTGTTTTTTGCAATTTTAAGTCTTCTTTTCTCTTGTTTCCCTTCAATACCCTTTACCAATTCCAATTCAGCTGTCACTTGCAATTTTATATTTTTAACAAAAAATTATTCAGAGAATCGCGATCCTATGAAGAGAATCGTGTTTTTTCTAATTTTCCAGTTTTTTGGCAATTTCTTGCTTTCCTTGCACTTGGTCTCTTTTACTCTTGTCAACAAAACTTCAGTCCAACTTCCTAAGGAGAAAAGAAATTTGTTTGATTGTTTTAATGAATTTTATGAATTTTTTTAGTATTTTGCCCTAAATTAAGGTAAACACTTCACTTAGTGTTTCTTGTTTGGTGATCTATTGATCCGGTGTTCCTTGATTGGTTATACTCTCTTATGCTTTGGCTATCAAAATAGTTCATGAGCAAAACTTTCCCAAAGAAAAAGGTGCTAAGAAATGCAAATATCAATTTTTGCAAAGATAAACTCAAACATTTTTCTTTGCAAGATGCAATTCAGTTTTTTCTCAAGATTATTACTTTGACTTGGCTACAAATGGATCTTATCTACTTGCATCTAGCTACTTTACTTGACTTTTCCTTAATGCAATCTTGTCATCTTCCCAAGATCAACAATTTTGCTTAGTACTTGATCAAAAAGCACTCTACAAATGCAAGAATAGACACATTTTACCTTATCATCAGCTTTCTTGATTCAGTTTTTCACACACCTGCACTTTACTTCCAAAAAATGATATAAGCAACTATCAATTTGCAAAAATTTCAACACTTCTTATTCTCCCTCTATTGCTTTCTTTCCCCAAAAGACAAACAAAGAAATCCACCTTTTCATGTTTACATTTCTTGATTAAAGAGTATTACCTTTTCAATGTGTTCAATATCATCATCAATAGAAGATCCAGCAAGGTCCAACTTCAATGAAGCTTTTGATATACTCCCCGACAACGGCGCCAAAAAATGTTTGTTGTAGATCTTTGGAGTTGTCCTCTCCAATCATTTAGTATAAAGAATTAACAGTACATCTTATTTTTGTCAATCCTGGAAGTATACATGAGACCACAACCTCTCCTACATGATAGAATCCAAGAAATAAGAGAAAACTGGCTGGATTTCTGAGAATTAATGAAAATGAAGAGGAAATTCTAGGATTTGAATTATCTTGAGCAATACTCCATCATTTCCAATAATCTTGGTGTCTAAAGCATGTTATTTTCTCAGCAAAATACAACCATGAAGTCAAAACTCAAAAATGATTCCTGTAACCTTCAGACGAGACAATCACGATTCTGTAAAATCAGATGATTTTCATCTTTAGCACCATTCTTCATCAATTTCTCACTCAACATGTTAGTAATCAACTCTCTTCATACACATTCATCAGAAACACACAATAGAAGCTCACAAATCTCCATGGATACACATAGAATAGACTCAACAAATCAAAGAAATCACACAAAAGGAAGAAACACGATTTTTTGCAAGAAACTTCTCTCTTCACTTGGATAGCATGTAGTACAAATAACCAACCCTCTCATAATAGAGGAAATTTTCTTTTATACATTTTCAAGTGTCCCTTTTCACACTTGAATTTTGGTCCTTTCCTCTTTTATTCTAAAAATATGCTATCTAGGAGTTTCCAAAAATTCTAGAAAAATTACATAGGATTCTACTCTACATAAGGAAGACTCTTCCTTATTTTTACATCAGTTGCATAAATATTTTTATAAGTTTTTGGCATTTTACAATTATTTTCCATCAAAAGTGCATAATCCTTTGCAACAAGCCTAGCCTTACACCTATCAACTGTTCCATCAGGCTTATGCTTCAGCTTGTAAACCCACTTAGTGCCAATGACATTTTTTCCAGGAGGCAAGTCACATAAAGACCAAATACCGTTCTTCATTATAGCATCATATTCAAATTGCATAGAAGCCATCCAATTTTCTAAATTTTGTGCTTTATCAAATGAAACAGGCTCATTCTCATCACAGAGACTAGATGCAGCCATAGCATAACAATCTGATGTAAAAGAGGCACTATGAGAGCACAATCGAGTATGATATGATAGAGGTGCATCTAATTTGCTGTCACGCAAAGTTTGCACCAGCCATTTTGGCATAGTTTTCGCCTCCTCAATGTAAGCTCTCTCATCAACAAGTGCATCATGTAAATCTGCATCAGAAACGAGATGATCTCCATCATCACATGAAACCTGCAAAGGCTGAGAAGTTGCCTCATTAGGACCAGCACTAGACTGTCCACCTGTAAAACGAGGCAGCAAAGTATCATACATGTCTTTGGAGCTAAGAGATGTCTCCTTAGTACATGAAAGCAATGGCTGAATAGCATCTTGCATAAAAACAACATCACGACTAATGAGAATGTGTTTAGTCTCTGGATGATACAGACGATAGCCTTTACTTTCAGAACTGTACCCAACAAAAATACATTTTACTGCTTTATCATTCAAGTTTTTGCGATGTTGTTCAAGCACTAATGCATATGCCAAACAAAAAAAACATGCAAATGTGCAATAGATGGCTTACGATCATGCCAAGACTGATATGGAGCGATAGATTGTAGCACTTTAGTGGGACACCTATTAAGTAGATATGCTGCACACATGACAACCTCAAGCCAGAAACTATGTGGTAAAGCCTAACTCTCGACGATACACCTTGCCATCTCCATGAGTGACCTGTCCTTTTGTTCAACGACTCCATTCTGTTGAGGTGTATACGACACTGTACACTGGTGTTTTATCCCACGTTCAACCAGAAATGCATTAAAATCATAAGACATATATTTCCTCTCTCAATCAGAATGGAGGGTGCCCATTTTACATGCTGACAGATTTTCAGCCAAAACCAAAAACTGTTTGAAGTGCATGAACACTTCGGACTTTGCCCTCAATTGATATACCCATGCATGCCTGGAAAAATCATCGATGAAAGTCACGAAGTAAAGATAATTTCCAAAACAAGGTGTCTGCATAGGACCACAGACATCACTATGTACAAGTTGCAATTTCTGAGTAGCCCGAACTGAACCATCTTTTGGAAAGGAGGAACACTACAATGTGCCCAAAATACAACCTTCAAAAACATGTTTTCCTGGTGCCTCAAGTTTAGGAAAAAAGGGCACCATTTCAGATTTCTGTAGGCGTAGCAAACTAGCAAAATTCAAATGACCAAAGCATGCATGCCAAAGCTTTGCATCTGACATAGCCTGAGAATCATGTACTGCACATGCCAAATCATTTACAAATCTTTCATAGTCTATGAGCTTATACAACCCACGACATAGAATGCTAGAAGCAATAATCACGTTGCCATTTGATAGATCATGAACTGTACATTTGTCATCAACAAATTTCACAACCAAGCCAATCTTGGCTAATGCAGAAACTGATAACAGATTTTTCTTGACCCCTGGCACAAACAAAGCATCTGACAAAGTGAAAGAACTACCATCAGAAATAGTCAAAATGATCTTACCAACTCCCATAACAGGATAAGAGGAGTTGTTGGTGCATGTAATAATATTCCCTACAGGGGCAAACTCGAGTGAAGAGAAGAAATTGCGCTGTGAGGTAATATGTTTGGTCGCCCCACTATCAAAGTACCAAACATCTGCGTCTACTGCAGACATACACTGCTCATGAGAAGATGGGTCAAAACTGCAAACAATAGTAAATGCCCATTCTTCTTCCTGCACAAGATCAACAGACTCCGTTTTTGGTGTAGAGGCTTCTGCAACAACCATTCCAGCTTCTTTCTTCTTTGACTCTTAAGTA
Organism: Ceratopteris richardii; assembly: GCA_020310875.1. Classification (NCBI taxonomy): domain Eukaryota; kingdom Viridiplantae; phylum Streptophyta; class Polypodiopsida; order Polypodiales; family Pteridaceae; genus Ceratopteris; species Ceratopteris richardii. The sequence continues at coordinate 147,215,059 of CM035415.1, forward strand.
GCCAGTTTTGGACAGTTCTTTATGATATGATCATTCCCTTTACAATACTTGCAAAACAATTTCTGCTTTTCTTTTTTTTTCACATCTTTATCTTGGTTCTTCAAATGTGCAGCATTTTCAGATTTCTGCTTACTAGTAGAAGAGCTCCATTTTCCTTTGCCCTTCTGACTAGCCAAGAAAGCTTGATCTGCAATACACATAATGGACCTGTTCTGCTTGGACTGATCTTCCTGCAACAAAACAGAGACTATCTCCTCAAATGACAAGGCATTTGGATTGTCTTTCATCATCAACCGAAGAGTAGAAGCAAAATTCTGATATGAATCAGGAAGACCATTCAGAACGGTCTGCATAAGTGAGCTATCTAGTCTAACCTCATTAGCAGAAATCAACTGTTCCTTCAAGTCTTTGATCTTTGTTAGAAAACTGTCCATAGAATCTCCTTCATTCATGTGCTCACTCTCCAACTCTTTTCGGAGGTAAGCAACATGAGCCTCATTCCTAGCTTGGTATAATGTGGTAAGAGTATCCCAAGCATTGTTAGCTATTCTACAAGAGCATATGTGAGGAATAATGGCACGTTTGACAGACAAAGCTATCAGTGCATGTGCCTGGGCATCTCTACCATCCCAATGAATCTGCTCTACAGTAGGTGCAACAAAAACCGCAGTACGAACAAGAATATGTAGAATATCATCATCTTCGACACCTTCTACATCAGCTTCAGTACCTGTAGTTGTAACTGTTGCAGGTGTGATAGGATGTTTTTCAACACCCTGCACAATGTTCCACACTACTTTTGCAACCAATACATGTCGCATCATATAAGCCCACAATAGGCAGTTGGTACCATCCAACTTATCCTCAACATCCAACGTACGAAATACATCACTGCTTTTAGCCATGGCCGATGACTAAAATATCTTGATGTAGAAAATTGATTGTATCTCAAAAAGTTGAATGGAACTGCCCAGACAAGTTCTGCTAAACCAGTAGTAGACTTTGAGATGCTTATACTAGCAAACCAAAATAGGCATATACCTTTGGCACAAAAAAGATGAAATAGCCTGCATAAGGATTGCGATAGTGTGTTCGGAGGCTGAAACAAGCTCAGATCGCGGTTTTGGCACCACAAAGGGAAGCAGTTTTGATATTTGAAACACGCTGAGTATGCTCACCAAATTTCGTGCGAATCTGAGACTACAACCAAAGAGGTGTAGATGATGCCGTAGATGAAGTGGTGACCTGATCTGATACTAATTGTTAGAGTTAGATATTTGCAGAAGCACAGGAATAACACAAGGAAGAAGAAGAAGCTTGGAGCACAACACACAATACTAAAATGTATCACTAGAGAATGTACAAAGATAAGTAGCCCATTAGGGCAATATGCATTGTCGAAATGTTCTTAGAAAGGAGGGAGGAAGAAAGTGTACTCATGCATCTGTGCATATATAGCTCTTTGTTGCTCGCACCATCGCTCTTTCCCCCTATTTCCAGTAGTGGCATCTCTGAAAACTGAGATCAATCGTAATTCTCCTTCTTTCTTGTAGTCGAGACCCTTCCGTCTTGAAATTTTTGGCTACAACTATTTCTTTTTTTTTGTAGGCCGATGAAGAAGATCCACCACCTAAATGAATCCTTTCACATGCTATATCCGAATTATGCTGATGCTGACCCCTTTTTCAGAGCGCTTCCCCCTCCTAAAGTCATGCCCCCGAAGTTAATCACTTCTTCTTCATAAAGAAAATTGTTTTGATATTGAAAAGTCTTGGAGCAACTGCAACGAGACTTTTTGTAGACTAAGTTAAAAAATCTTCTTGAACAAGAGACTTGCGATGTCCAGAAGAAATAGATCTCGATGTGTGTTTTGAGGCGGGGAACATATGCATTGCGTCTTTTACATCAGTTGAGAAACATTTCAAGATGGCAATAGCCTTCACATCCTCACCGTTGTGTACTTACTGATGGAGCATGCAATCCTGGTTACATTTATGTTCTTTAGCTTCAGTCTCTGCCCTTTTCAGCTAGCAATCCCCTTCCATTTTCTCCATGATGCCCCCCTTTGAAGTACGAGAGTCCCCATTCGAATCTATAGCTGGGGAAATTTCCCTCCTCCCTTTCCTCTAATTAGCAACATCCTCCCCTTTGCTCCATGTGTCCCATAAATTATTGGCAGCTATGAACTATGTTGCACCTGCTATATCATCAATAGCTTCTCTAATGACATTTAGTTTTGAAAGGGTATTTTCACATTGAGCAAGTGCCTAAGGATGACTCAGAACTGTCACTAACTCTTCTTTCTTCACACTAGTTACACCAAGAAGACAATGATGAACAATAAGTTGAACTTCTCCGACAATGTGCATGTTGATATATTTAGGTAGTGATGTGTGTGAACACTCTAGGACTGACGGGGCACTTTTTTACCTCTTTAGGAGGTTTTTTTTTCCCCGGCTTGTATATACGCCTATTCCCTAATGGGCTACTTATCTTTGTACATTCTCTAGTAATACACTCAGTATTATGTGTTGTGCTCCAAGCTTCTTCTCCTTCCTTGTGTTGTTCACATGCTTTCTGTTGCTCTAGCACAATGGTGAGAACCACGTTAAGAAGCTCCACCTCCTTAATGTCAATCCGCGGAAGAGATGGGAGTGATATGAAGATCGTGAACGTGAGATGAAGTGAGAGTGAAGGTGAGAAGCATAGAAATGCACACACACATACACACACACTACGAAGAGACAAGCAAGACACAATGGAAGGTGAGAATTCACTTCTATTACTCAAGAACACTATTACAAGCTCAAACTAGCTCTAAGCTCACACTAGCCAACATGAACCAACCTCAAAAATGAGCTCTCTAGCTCTTTTTATAGTTTCTAGACTAGTTTTGACCGGTTTCACATCTAGTGACCGGCATAGTTAAAAAATAGGTCCTAGAGGCTATTTGGAAGGGTAAACGATGTCTAAAAATAACGAAAATTGGTACGCGCATTCTACCTAAGCTCCTCAAGCTCGAGGACTCCTCGGCTTGCACAAAATGGAGCTATGAATTAGAAAATGGGATTTTGTCTATATTACATATGTTACAAGAGTGATGAAAATCACTGTTGGATGTTTGAAGAGGTAATAAAAACATAGTTGTTTGAAAAAATAATCCGACTGGCTCCCTGCTCCGTCTTTACATGCTTCCACGTCGTCTGTGCCTCTGACTGCTTCCAACACCCCCCTCCCTCTCGCTTCTGTCGTCCGCGACAGAACCTTGTTGTGCGGTCTGCCGGATGTAGTTTTGTAGGAGGTCGTGAGCGAGGGTGTGCTCAGATACTCGAATGCCTCGGGCCAGATCAGCCTCGAGTTTCTCCCAGTCGATTGGTGGCGGTTTGTCGGGTGGCGGGAGTTGATAGTGCGTGGAATAAACCATTCGTTCACAGGCAAATAGTTGCAATAAATGTGTGGGCCTGCTGATGAATACCTCGGAATGGTATTCCCAAAATCCGGTGGTGAACATCTCTTCAAATGTCTGCTTGTAGCACGCTGGTAGGTATTTTATTCTACAGTGCCAGGCATAACACACCCGGAGCGATGGCGTTGTGCTCATGTCATATACTAGATCAAAGTTACCATGCTCAAATCCCGGGGTGTTTACATGCGGTGCCTTGACGCGTCGGAAGACTTTAAATATCATTTGCATCATGTCAAAAATTTTGACAGTCATATGCGCTGCGATATCATCCATATGCTTCAGGCGAGGGAGCCAGTGACGGATTGTAGCCATCATATAGCCAACAGTGGGTAACTCGGTGGGCGGCTTGAAGTAGGGGTAATTCAACCAATCCTGACACTGCCTATTGTTTTGGACCTTAATAGCGAAGGCTGTCCAGGAGCGGCGTCGTGGTACTGGTCCCCAGCAAGGATTATATTTTAAATGTAAAGGCGCTTTCACCCATGTACTCATCATTTCTGGGTACTTCTGGAGGAGGTCTTTGCGCCAATCAGGTTGATGGATCTCTCCTCTTTGCGCATTTGGTGGCAAGTCCGTCGGCTCGAATTGTGTAGCATGCGTGGGTTTCATGCCAGTTTCTTTCTCTATAGCTAGCTGATATTCAGCCATTAACATGAAGTACGGTTTATACTGCAGTTCATGCCCAGATATATAGCGTCGGGGGGCCAAATGAGCAAATAAGGGGGATTGTAAGATTCTCTCTTCAATCATGGCCATGGCATGTAACTGTGCCTCTACTCTGGCTGAATGTGTCTTTCCAAGTTCCTCAATCGTTTTCATCCACGCGGGGGTAGGAAGTTCATAGGTCATCTGGCCTTCGACCGTGACTTGTCCGCCTGGGATGGGTATTGGCTCGTATGCTTCTTCAAACGTTTCCTCCACCGGAATGGTTATGTTCTCGTCATCAGCTGGGATCTCCGGTGGGGAGTCAGGCCGTGGTGGTGCTTCGTATACATCTATGCGTGATTGGAGTGTGGCTACCTGGGCCCGTAATGCGTTGAGTTCCTCTATGAGGTCAGGAGAGGGGTCCACAAGTTCTGGTACTTCTACTGCTACTTGTACTTGTTGTGGTGCCGGTTCTCTGAGCTGTAGTAGCTTGTGATCTTCTTTTAACTTCTGATGCTCTTCGTTCATTCGATCATAGTCCTCTAGCAATCTCACGTGATCCTCTAGCAACATCTGCATCGATTCGGAAGGGATTGCCTTGAATCTGCTGGGACTTAAGGGTTGTTCTGGATGGTCCAATGCCGCTTCCAAATTCTCTCTATTCTGCTCTTGGAGTCTCTGGTTCTCCTCTTTTGCTGCGGCTAGGTGCCTCCTGAGTAAGCCCATATTCCTGGTCAGCGTCGCGTTCCGAATTGTTTGGGCTCGAAGCAGGTTGTCCAGATCAGCAGTGGCTTCTTTTGTTTTCTCTTCACTTTGTAGCTCTAGCTTATGATATGCCTCTCTTAGTTCTTGGTATCACGTGTTTAAAGAGGCATTCTCGATTGATAATGAATTAAGCTGCGACTGTAATTCATTTGTCGTCCTCTGCAGCTGTTGATAATTGTTGCCAAGAGATGCGAACTCATCTCGTACTTGTGTCATGCATGTGAACATTTGTTGAAGCGCAGTGTCTATGGTTGGCGATAATAGTAATGGAGTGCTAAGTGAGGATGCGGTGGCAGTAGATGCAGCGGGAATGGGGAATGGGGTTGGGAAGGTGGATGCAGTGGTGATCGTGGAAAATTGTGACGTACCTAAATATGATGGTGCTGCGAGTGGAGTGGGTGCTGGTGCGGTGGGTGGTGAGATGTCCATGTCATTGGACGTGTCAAGTGCGGTGACTGTGAAAAGTGGTGTGTATGTGGGTGGTTGTGTCGGTGTGAAGACGGGATTTACAAATGTAGAGTAATTTACAGGGGGGATGGCTGGATCAGCTTGGTGAAAAGGGGAAATAGGGGTTATAGTGGGTTGGGGAGGTGAAACTGGTGAGAAGGTTAGTGGGGTTAGAAAGGTGAAAGGGTATCTTAAAGGTGGGGGAAAAGATGGGAAGGATGAAGGGATGAAGGGGTTAACACGGAGGCGAGGTGGGGTGGGTGCGAGCATGGTGGCATGAATGGGCAGGGTAAAGGCTGTGGCTATGTTGCCGTGGACTGGTGTGGATGTGGGAGGAGCAGGTGGGTGTGCGGGGGATACAGGATGGGCTGGTGAAACATGAGGTGAGAGAGGAGTAGATGGTGTGGATGTTATTTCAAGGATAGTGGTAGTATGTACAACGGTAGTATGTGGTGGGGAGTCGACTAGGGTAGCTTCTTCGGTGATGGATCTTTCCGGACGTAGGCGTGCATCTTGCGCGTGGTGGGATGATTGAGGACCTACCGGAACTCGAATATATTCACCGGGCTTCGATAACAGGCGAACTCTGCGAGGGTCATATTGGGGGAGTGGCTTCCTTTGTAAATATCTCAGTGCTTCGACCGGGCCAATGGATTGGACCAGTTCTCTGAACCCTCTGATGTAAACTTCTTCAAACCCTCCGGAGATGAGTTCTTGTTCGATTATGGTTTGGCTCTCTTCTTCAGTCAATTTCTTCCGGGCCCAGACTTTCTCCATCGTACGATATAATTTCTTGATTGCCAGCGTGTAAGCTGCTGCTTCGAAAGTCTCCTCTTCATGCGTACTGGTGTCACCGTGTGCATCGGTTTGTTGGCCTTGGCCATCTGTCTGTTCTTGTTCTGGGGAATCATGCGTGCCTTGGCTGGCTTCATCGTCACCTTCATCGTCATCAGATGTTGTTCTTTCGTCATCAGAGCTCGACACCACTTGTCCCTGTGGCTGATCCCGCGGTGTGGTAGGGTAACTCGGCCTTTCAAATTCTTGAGAGAACATTTGCGCCTCTGAAAACTGGAACTCATTGGAGAATGCATCAGGCATTTCAAAATCGAATGTTGTGTTTATTGGTTCTGCCTCCATGTGTGGTATTGGGAAAGAAAAGGCTTCCGCACCAATAGTGGTGGGAGCTTCTGCTGTCTAGTGGTGGGTTCTGTGGTTGTAGCTGCCTGAGGTGCAACGGTACTAGTAGTGCCCTCTGTTACCACTGGTCTAGATAACCTTATGCGAATAGGTTGTACTGTGGGAGTGGCTTCTGTCGGTGATTGCTCTGGGGAGGGTTGTGGTGATGGTGACTCTGGCACTTGAAGGCAAGGAATAGTGCCTCTCATGCGCTTACCTGCCCGTGCTCTGCTGGGCTTCCTGGCTTTCTTTGTCGTTCCTTTGAATGCCTTCAGCTCTTCTCCTGTTAATGCACGTTCAATTGGCAAGTCATAAGCCAAGCACATATAGACAATTCTTGTCAGCGCACAACATCCATTAAGCACTTTCTTTCGTTCCCATCTGTGTTGTGCCAAATACATTTGATCAATGATCCAGCTCGCCAGATCGACAGTCTGAGGTCCAGTACAGGCTAAGTATAATCCAAACCATATTCTTTTATGTGGCATGGTGAATCTGTCCTGAGCGGGGAATGCAAAATGTTGCATACATATCCGTAGCGGCTTTGACAGCTCAGGTGTAATTGCTGAGATCTCCTCCCACTTAGTGACATCCCCACGTTTCATAGGGTCTGGAACTAATCTTTCTCGATCTGTGGGCGTGTGGGTTCCATGAATCTTGATGGCAGCTCTGATTAAATCCTTCGAAAGATAAAATCTTTTGTAGGGTGGATCATCCACTAAAGAAGGCAAAATAAAAGTTCCTGGGATATCCTTATTCTCTGAGGCCAGCAAAGTAGTGATTAAATAATAACACCTATAAAAGTCAGGTTTGGGTAGAGGATCACTGAAGTACTCCGTGAAGCCGGCTCTGGCCCAAACATGAGTTAAGTCCTGAGTGTTCTGTAGGCCTTCGAACTCTCTGGAGAAAAATTGGTATTTTCCCCAAGTGCGATCATCAAACGTCAAATTAGATTCAAATATAAACTCTGCGTCCGCTAAGGGTCTTGCAAGTCCCTGAAACCAGTGAGAGTTACGGTGTATTTTTTCTGTGTAGCCCATAGGTGGGTTATCGATCGGCATGGGCCCTGGAAATCCTTGGAATTCTGGCGGTGGAGCAGTCGGGTGGGATTCTGCTCGTAAAACATTGAGGGGCACTGCAGCTACGCTGGGGCCTGCTTCTGACGGTCCTTCGTCGGTTTGCATGATGATTGATGCGCTAATGAGAAAGATCTGCTACAAAAGATTAACACATTAGCATGGAAATTAATTATGATCCCATTAAAGTGAGACCGTAATCCCTTTCCATAACTGATGCGTTACCCGTGTAGCCAAGTGTTGTGATGTGATGGATGCAATGCTTCTTGCAGCACTGGTGCAGGTCTCTAGACACCTACACGTTTCAGATTATGTATACATTTCTTGATGAGATGAGATTATGAGTGATGTGTGATGATGGTGGGTGAATTTATACAAGGTTTAAAGGTTAGTGATTTATTACAAGGTTGTATATTAGTCGAGGGGTAGTTAGACAATGGGTTAGGGGAAGACGGTTGGACACGCTTCGGTATCCATTTCCTAAGAATCCTTGAGTGGGTGGTGGGTTTCTGCTGAGGGGCAAAAGGTAGTATCGGGTGTGGTGGTATTGAGGGATGGAAAGATGTCGGAGGGTTATATATTACATGGCTAGAGGATTGGGCTATAATACATTGTTTGGGTACCCAAATCTGCGTGGGTGTGGGTCTATGGATAAGATACTTCTTGGCGATCCATATCTGTCGAGTGTTTGTACTTGTAGAAGAAGATTCAGGGGACTTTGAATGTTGACTTTGCTTTCTTTGAAACTCTGTCCTGTTCTTCTCTGCAGTGTTGCCGATAGGCTGTGGTTGCTGTCTTTTTGGCATCCATACTTGTCTCGTGCCACTTGTTCTGTGAGTTTGACACTGCTGCTGTCTCTGCCTTATCTGGTGGTGTCGTCGGTCTTGGTTCCTCGGTTGTGGTTGACTCCTTCGTGGTTGGGTTTGAGAGGTCCATTGGACGCTCTGCTTTGGAAAAGAAGGGAGATCCAACACTTGCATGACCTGCCCATCAGGAAGTGATTCGTTCTTTATCTTTAATCTAGGCCAGCCCGCAGCAAGTTTGGAAGGATGAGCACCGCAGGGTGTCGTGCTCATTTGGCCGCTGATGCAACCCACCTGACCGCTGATTGTGTCCATCTGCCCTAGCGGTTGGGTAGCTGCCCCTTCTAGTTTGCAGGAAGTCCCAGGGAAGATCTCCTGTCGTCCTTCTGATTGACCATCGTCGATAGCCAAGCCCGAGTGGGTTGGTGTAACGTGATTGATCTGACCCAAGATCTTCCGGCCTTCCCTCGCATGTATTTCATAGGGTCTAGGGTTACACACCTCAGTCGGAATGCCATTAGGGAAGTCAAGCGGTATCACTCGCTTCTGTTCTAAGGTTCCAATCTGTAAGGAACCTTGTCTAAGATTTAGGTCCACTGAGTGATCGTATAGCCAATCTTGGCCAAGGATTAGGGGTTCTATCAGGTCGTCATCATGGCACACTAGTAGCTTCGCTGTCATGGTCACATCCTTAATGAGGATAGGAAGGTCCACCTCACCCATGCAAGGGGTTTCCATGCCTCCTAGCCCTATGAGGTATGCCTCAATTGGCCGCATTTCTATTCCTGAATCCTTATAGTGGGACCATCTAATCGCGCTAGTCGCAGCACCTGAATCAATTAAAGCCCTGAGCTCTTGGTAAGGGTTGCCGTGCTCTAGCCTAACTGTAATGAATGGTCTCCTGTCCACTATACTAGGATGAGTGGTTGACTGTACTTGACACATTGCCATGGGATATCTGGGTGTAGTTTCCAGATGGTTATAATGTTCTCTCCCTAGTCCTTGTCTTCTTAACTTCATGCGCTTAATGCGTTCTATGGCTTCTGCCTGAGCTTCAGCTCGTATTCTATTTTCTTCCTCCTTACGCTTTTTTGCCAACGTGAGTCGTCTAAGCATATCCTCCGTAAGAGGTTCCTGATATAACCTGACTCTACAGCCACTAATATAATTAGGCATTATGTTTCCTTCTAAGGTGGCTAACTGTACTGCTCCACTTGTCGAGAGTCTGTTAATGATCATAGGTCCATAACCTCGCTTTTCTAACTTCCGTGCGTGTTGTTTCAGCGTATATACTAGAACTAAATCTCCTTCTTTTAGGCCTTTATCTTTCACATGTGCATCAAAATATGCTTTCTGTCGCTTCTTCGCTGCATATATTCCTGTTGCTGCCTTTAGCCTGGTTTCTCCTAATCGTTCCAAGTCCATTATTCTTGCTGATAATTCATGGCCGGTCCACTGATGTTCTTGTGCAACCTTAAGGGTCGGTATCAAGAAGTCCAAAGGGAGCACTGCATTCTGACCAAAAACCATCTGAAAGGGAGTTTCATTGAGTACGGTCTTGTAGGCCACTCGATATGCCCAAACAGCATGGTGTAACTGTTTGTCCCAATCTGAACGTTTGTTGTTCACGAGTTTCGTCAGTACGTTACAAAGTATCTTGTTAGTGCTTTCAGCCTGACCATTGGCTTGAGGATGATATGGTGCGGATTTCTTGTGAATCACCATAAAATCCTGTAACAAATATTCAATGACTTGGTTTAGAAAGTGAGTTCCTCGATCGCTCACTAACTCAATAGGCAATCCATATCTTGTGAAGACATTTTCAAATAAGAATTTTGCAGTTGTGTGTGCATCATTCTTTTTTGTGGCTTTTGCCTCTACCCATTTCGTAAGATAATCTGTGGCAACAATAATATATTCCGCATGTGTACCTTTTGCAGGGGGGTTAATGGGTCCTACAAAGTCTATACCCCACTTAGAAAATGCGCGTCCGCCCATCATGGGTTTCAATGGAATTTCATCTCTGCGAGTAGGATACTGAGTTCTTTGGCACACATCACATCTCTTAACATAGGTATGAGCATCCATGTGAAGAGTGGGCCACCATAATCCTGCAAAGAGGATGGCTTTGATTATCCTATCGGGTCCAAAATGACCTCCTGCGACACCTTGGTGTGCAGTCTCTAGTATGCTCAGATAATCGCTTTCATGAACACATTGTCTTAGATATCCATCTCGTCCTCTTTTGTATAGATTATCGCCAATCAGTGAATAGTCTTTAGCTTCTTGCTCCAGACTACGTTGTCGAGCTGAGGTCATTCCTTGAGGGAATGTGTTCGTCCTCAAGTATGTCACTAAAGGTTCACTCCAGTCTGGTGTGAGAGACACATGATATAAAGTAGCATGCTCTATTGGTGGTCTTTCACAACAAACATAGCATTCTTTACACAGCTTGTAGACGTCTGCTTCCATTGAAGGCCAATATACTCCTAGTCTATGCAGAGTCTGTAATGTTTGATGTTTTGAATGATGTTGCTTTAGTGCACCTATGTGTGCTAATTGCAACCAATTTGCATGTTCTGATTCATCTACACAACAAGCAAGAATCTTTTGATTATCCTGTTTATATATGCTTCCTGCTAAGATTTGGTATCTTTGAGACTTGGTAATCTCTCCTTCTTTGATCTTTATCCTAGGGTTCTTGGGTCCATATGTCAGGATAGGGACTATAGACTTAGCCCATTCTGGTGCTACCTCAAGATTAAATAAATATGCATCTGGTAGATCATCCATTACTCCTTGAGGAGCTTCTCCTGATGTTAATCTTGAAAGGTGGTCAGCTCTAAGATGTGTCTTTCCTTTTCTCACTACCACTTCAAAATCATACTCCATGAGTAATAGGAACCAACGTATTAGTCGTCCCGTGTTACATGGTTTGTTGACTAGGTACAATAGGGCTTGATGATCTGTAAAGAACTTGAATTTGTTGGCCAACAAGTAGTGCCTAAACTTCTTTACTGCGTAGATCATCTCTAATCCTTCTCGTTCCGTCGTGGTGTAATTTCTTTCTGCTGCGTTCAATTGTCTGCTCGCGTAAGCTATGGGAAGATCTATGTTGCCTTCACTCGTGGGTTGTGCCAACACACATCCTATGGCGAAGTTGGATGCATCCACATGTACATGGAATGGCTTACTCCAATCTGGGGTAGTCAATATAGGTGCTGAGCACAAGCGTCGTTTAAGTTCATTGAATGAATTTTCACAATCCTCTGTCCACTCAAAATTGGTTAAAAGAGAGTACAAGGGCTTGGCTATGATTGCATACATGTGTATGAATCTCCTATAATAGCCACAATGGCCCATAAATGCCTGTACCTCTTTCACATTAGTTGGTCTAGGTAATTTTGCAATTACCTTCACCTTTTCTTCATCCGTAGAGACTCCATTCTTTGACACAATGTGTCCTAGAATTTTGCCTTGTCTGACCATGAAAACGCATTTTTCTGGGTTCAAACAAACCTGATATTCTCGACATTTGTCAAATATTTGTCTTAACTCTGGGATATGCATCTGTCTTACATTAGAATGAGCACATATGTCATTGACATAAACCTCCAAACTCTTGCATAAGAATTCCTTAAAAACGTGACACATGAGTCGCTGGAAAGTGGCGGGTGCATTTGTTAAGCCAAAAGGCATTACACGAAATGTAAATATGCCCCATTCAGTGGCAAAAGCCGTCTTGTGTTGATCTTCCGGAGCAATGTCTACTTGATTATAGCCTGAAAATCCATCAAGAAAGCTGTAAACTTCCTTGCCCGCAACTCTTTCCAATAGATGTTCTGTGATAGGAAGAGGATAACTGTCTCTAATTGTGGCGGCATTAACTTTTTTAAGGTTAATACACACACGCAATTTTCCATTCTTCTTGGGCACTACCACAATGGGGGATACCCATTCGGTATGCTCAATTTCGTAAATGAATCCTGCTTCTATCAGTCGATCTATCTCCTCTTTAATCTTCGCAGCGTAGTTATCATTGTACGTGTAAGGTTTCTGTTTCGTAGGTTTTGCATCTGGAGTCATGGGGATTCTATCGGAGCATATATCTGGATCTACTCCTTTCAAATCTCTGTAACTCCAAGCAAAAACATCTCTATATTCGCGCAATAGGGCAACTAACTCGTCTTCTTCTTCAGTCGTCAAATCATGCCCTATGTATGTGCATTTTTCTTCTTCTCCTTCTAGGGCAACTATGACTTTCTTGGTTTTCTCTCGGTTATCATATACTTGTCCATCATTCACCTTTCTATTGGGCATTCGTACCATGATTCTCCTATCTTCGATTTCATATTTCTTGAAGTTCTCGGGTACTTCAAATAAAGATTCTTCTTTTTCTGTCATGGTTTCTTTCTTCTTTCTTTTCTTGCCTTCACTCTTAGTAGTCACTTCCGTGGCTAATCTCACCTCATTCGTAATTTCCTCGTGTCTCTGAGTGTGAGTCTCTACTTTGAAAAAATATTCTTCCTCTGATGCAAAGGGTGAATCCATGATAATTGATTCTAAATCAAAATCGCTTGCATCCTCAAATGCATCAGTGTTCGGTTCACACTCTTCTAAAATTGCATCGCCCATGATTGGCTCTATCGTGAAAACTGAAATGTCATAGCCATCCTCGTCACAGTGGGGTGTCCATTGTTCTTCATTGATGGCTACATCCATGGTTGCTAGTATCTCTGCCCAACCATGGGGTTCAAACTCTTCGTCAGGGAATACTATAGGTGCGTAAGCTGGATCTTGAAGGGTTCGTAGATGTTGTTCTGCACCTAAGGTCCTTGCTTCCAACCTTTCTTCCTCTTGTTGTGCAACTTTACACATCCATAAATGAGTATCCTCGTGCAACCAAGAAGGATCTGATTCTAATGAGTGCACGGATTCCGTCTCTACCGGTGTCTTATGGAGGGTATTCCATTGTATTGGGGGTACGTCTCTGTGTGAATAGTCTTTAAGATTGACTTTGGTAGTCACTCCTAAATGTTGCAAGTACAACGAATTAGTTCCCCAATCTCGTACAATTTGCAACTGACGCATGAATGGTCGTCCCAATATCATCTCATAAGCACGATTTTTCGCAAAGTCACAAATGGCGAAAGTATGCTCAAATTCTACACCACAAGTGGTGAGAGATATGCTTTCTAGTAAGCCTAATGGTTTTTCTATGTGTCCGTCAGCCATTTGTAGCTTCATTCTGGTAGGTTTGAGTGCTGGATTACCCCAACGTTTCCATAAAGCGGTAGTAGCGATGGCTACTCCGGCTCCTGAATCTAAGATGGCTTTCGTGGTGTAGCCCTGATGGGTTATCGGAAGATAAGTGTTACCTTCCTCTCCTTCGCTTACATCTCCGATCTTTTCCACTGGTATCTCTGGTACCTTATTATGTGATCCTATTTGTGAGGGAGTAGTAGCAAGCTCGGGGAATTGATTTGTGTTGCTCTAGCACAATGGTGAGAACCACGTTAAGAAGCTCCACCTCCTTAATGTCAATCCGCGGAAGAGATAGGAGTGATATGAAGATCGTGAATGTGAGATGAAGTGAGAGTGAAGGTGAGAAGCACAAAGATGCACACACACATACACACACACAATGAAGAGACAAGCAAGACACAATGGAAGGTGGGAAAATAGCTCTATTACTCAAGAACACTCTTACAAGCTCAAACTAGCTCTAGGCTCACACTAACCAAAATGAATCAACCTCAAAAATGAGCTCTCTAGCTCTTTTTATAGTTTCTAGACTAGTTTTGACCGGTTTCACATCTAGTGACCGGCCTAGTTAAAAAATAGGTCCTAGAGGCTATTTGGAAGGGTAAACGATGTCTAAAAATAACGAAAATTGGTACGAGCATTCTACCTAAGCTCCTCAAGCTCGAGGACTCCTCGGCTTGCACAAAATGGAGCTATGAATTACAAAATGAGGTTTTGTCTATATTACATATGTTACAAGAGTGATGAAGATCACTGTTGGATGTTTGAAGAGATAATAAAAACAAAATAATCCGACTGGCTCCCTGCTCCATGGTTACATGCTTCCGCGTCGTCTGTGCCTCTGGCTGCTTCCAACACCCCCCTCCCTCTCGCTTCTGTCGTCCTCGACAGAACCTTGTTGTGAGGTCTGCCGGATGTAAGTCTGTAGGAGGTCTTGAGCGAGGGTGTGCTCTGATACACGAATACCTCGGGCTAGATCAGCCTCGAGTTTCTCCCAGTCTATCGGTTGCGGTTCGTCGGGTGGCGGGAGTTGATAATGCGTGGAATAAACCATTCGCTCACAGGCAAAAAGTTGCAATAAATGTGTGGGCCTGCTGATGAATACCTCGGAATGGTATTCCCAAAACCCGGTGGTGAACATCTCTTCAAAGGTTTGTTTGTAACATGCCGGTAGATATTTGATCCTGCAGTGCCAGGCGTAACACACCCGTAGCGATGGCGTTGTGCTCATATCATAGACTAAATCAAAGTTGCCATGCTCAAAGCCCGGGGTGTTAACATGGGGAGCCTTGATACGTCGGAAGACTTTAAAGACCATCTGCATCATGTCAAAGATTTTGACAGTCATGTGCGCGGCAATATCATCCATGTGTTTTAATCGAGGGAGCCAGTGGCGGATCGTCGCCATCATGTAGCCTACTGTGGGTAACTCGATTGGTGGCTTGAAGTAGGGATAGTTCAACCAGTCTTGGCACTGCTTATTGTTTTGTACCTTAATAGCGAATGCAGTCCAAGAGCGGCGTCGTGGTACTGGTCCCCAGCACGGATTAAATTTTAAATGAAGCGGCGCTTTTACCCACGTGCTCATCATCTCTGGATAATTTTGCAGTAAATCTTTGCGCCAGTCTGGTTGAAGGATTTCACCTCTCTGCGCCCTTGGTGGCAAGTCCTCTGGCTCGAATTGAGTGGCATGCGTTGGTTTCATGCCAGTTTCTTTCTCTATGGTTAACTGATATTCTGCCATTAACATGAAGTATGGTTTATACTGAAGCTCATGCCCGGATATGTATCGTCGCGGGGCCATTTGAGCAAAGAATGGTGATTGTAAAATTTTCTCTTCAATTATGGCCATGGCATGTAGCTGTGCCTCTACTCTGGCCGAGTGTGTCGTTCCGAGTTCTTCTACTGTCTTCATCCACGCGGGGGTAGGTAATTCGTAGGTCATCTGGCCTTCGGCCGTGACACGTCCGCCTGGGATGGGTATCGGTTCATAAGCCTCTTCGAAGGTTTCCTCCACCGGGATAGTGACGGTTTCTTCCTCAGCTGGTAGCTCAGGTGGGGAGTCTGGCCTTGGTGGTGCTTCATAGATGGCAATCCTAGATTCAAGATTTGTTACCTGGGCCCGGAGTGCGTTGAGTTCCTCTAAAACTTCAGGGGCAGGGTCCACAGGCGCTGGTAATTCCGCTGCTACTGGTACCTGTTGTGTTGCTGGTTCTCTGAGTCGTAGCAGTTTGTGATCTTCCTTTAACTTTTGATGTTCTTCGTTCATACGATCATAGTCCTCGAGCAATCTGACATGGTCGTCTAGCAGCATCCGCATCGACTCGGATGGGATTGCCTTGAATCTGCGCGGACTTAGTGGCTGTTCTGGATGATCTAAAGCCGCTTCCAAGTTCTCTCTGTTCTGCTCTTGGAGTCTCTGGTTCTCCTCTTTTGCTGCGGCTAAGTGTCTTCTTAGTAAGCCCATATTTCTAGTGAGCGTTGCATTGCGGACAGTCTGGGCTCTAAGTAGGTTGTCCAAATCCGCAGTGGCCTCTTTGCTTTTTTCCTCACTTTCTATTTCTAACTTGTGATAAGCCTCTCGTAACTCTTGGTATCGGCTGTTCAGTGAGGCGTTCTCAATTGATAACAAATTAAGCTGCGTTTGTAGTTCATTCGTTGTCTTCTGCAGCTGTTGATAGTTGGTGCCGAGTGATGCAAACTCATCGCGGACTTGTGTCATGCATGTGAACATGTGTTGAAATGCGGTGTCTATGGCGGGTGATAATAGTAATGGAGTGCTAATTGAAGATGCAGTGGAATTAGATGCAGCGGGGATGGGGAATGGGGTTGGGAAGGTGGATGCAGTGGTGATTGTGGAAAATTGTGACGTGCCTAAATATGAGGGTGCTGTGAGTGGAGTGGGTGGTGGTGAGGTGGGTGGTGATATGTCCATGCCATTGGACGTGTTTAATGTTGTGACTGTGAAAAGTGGTGTGATTGTGGGTGGTTGTGCAGGTGTGAAGACGGGATTTACAAATGTAGAGTAAGTTATAGGGGGAATAGTTGGAGCAGCTTGGTGAAACCGGGAAATAGGGGTTATGGTAGGTTGGGGAGGTGAGACTGGTGAGAAGGTTAGTGGGGTTAGGAAGGGGAATGGGGGTCTTAGAGGTGGGGGAAACGCTGGGAAGGATGAAGGGGTGAAGGGGTTAACATAGGGATGCAGAGGGTTGGGTGTGGGCCTGGAGGTATGAATGGGTAAGGAAGAGGTTGGGGCTATATTGCTTTGTACAGGTGTGGATGTGGGGAAAGCAGGTGGGTGTGCGGGTGATACAGGATGGGTTGGTGAAAGATGAGGTGAAAGAGGAGTCGAAGGGGTGGAGGTTATTTCGAGGATTGTAGTGGTATGTACAATGGTGGTACGGGTTGGCGAATCTACAAGAATGGTTTCTGCGGTTACTGAATGTTCGGGGTCGAGACGTGCCTCCCTGGCTTGTGCTGAAGATTGGGCTCCTGTTGGTACACGAATATACTCCCCAGGTTTTGAGAGTAGTCGCACTCGGCGGGGATCAAACTGTGGTAGTTGCTTTCTTTGTAAAAACCTGAGTGCTTCATGGGAGCCTACTGATTTGACTAACTCCCTGAACCCTCTGATGTATGCGTCTTCGAATCCTCCGGAGATGAGTTCCTGTTCAATTAATGCCTGGCTCTCCTGTTCAGTTAACTTCTTCCGGGCCCAGACTTTCTCCATGGTACGATATAATTTCTTTATGGCCAGCGTGTATGCTGCGGCTTCGAAAGTCTCATCTTCATATGTGCTGGTGTCGCCGTGTGTGTCGGTTTGTTGGCCTTGACCCTTTGTCTGTTCGTCATGTGAGCCCTGGCTGGCTTCATCGTCGCCTTGATCGTCGTCTATTTCGGTTCTTTCTTCTTCAGAGCCCGATACAACTTGTCCCTGTGGCAAATCTCGCGGCGTAGTAGGGTAGCTGGGACGTTCATATTCCTGGGAGAATAGTTGTGCTTCTGAATACTGGAATTCGTTTGAGAATGCATCAGGCATCTCAAAATCAAATGTCGTGTTTATGGGGTCGGCCTCCATATGTGGTATCGGGAAAGAAAACGCTTCCGCACCAATAGTGGTGGGAGCTTCTGCGGTTGCGGTGGGGGGTTCTGTGGTGGCAGTTGCCTGGGGTGCAGCGGTACTAGTGGTGGCCTCTGTAATCACTGGTCTGGACAATCGTATGCGAATAGGTTGTACAGTGGGAGCAGCATCTGTCTGTGGTCGCTCTGGAGAGGGTTGTGGTGATGGCGACTCTGGCACTTGGAGGCAAGGGATGGTGCCTCGCATGCGCTTACCTGCCCGTGTCCTACTGGGCTTCCTAGCTTTCTTCGCTGTGCTCTTGAATGCCTTCAATTCCTCTCCTGTTAATGCACGCTCGATGGGCAAGTCATAAGCCAAACACATATACACAATTCTTGTGAGTGCACAACATCCGTTAAGCACTTTTTTACGCTCCCATCTGTGCTGTGCCAGATACATTTGGTCTATGATCCAGCTTGCCAGATCAACTGTTTGAGGTCCCGTACATGCCAAATATAATCCGAACCATATTCTTTTGTGTGGCATGGTAAATCTGTCCTGAGCTGGAAATGCAAAATGTTGCATGCATATTCTTAGTGGCTTTGACAACTCAGGTGTAATGGCCGAAATCTCTTCCCACTTCGTGACATCCCCACGTTTCATCGGTTCTGGAATCAATCTCTCTCGGTCTGTGGGAGTGTGGGTTCCATGAATCTTGATGGCTGCTCTGATTAAGTCCTTAGAGAGATAAAATCTCTTGTAAGGTGGATCATCCACTAGGGTAGGCAAGATGAAGGTTCCTGGGATGTCCTTATTCTCTGATGCCAGTAAGGTAGTGATCAAGTAATAGCACCTATAAAAATCCGGTTTGGGCAGAGGATCACTGAAATATTCTGTGAAGCCTGCTCTGGCCCAAACATGAGTTAAATCCTGGGTGCTTTGTAGGGCTTCGAATTCTCTGGAGAAAAACTGGTACTTTCCCCACGTGCGGTCATCAAAAGTCAGAGAGGATTCAAATATAAAGTCTGCGTCCGCGAGGGGTCCTGCCAGGCCCTGAAACCAATGAGAGTTCCTGTGTATCTTTTCGGTGTAGCCCATAGGGGGGTTGTCGATAGGCATGGGCCCTGGAAATCCCTGAAATTCCAGCGGTGGAGCAGTCGGGTGGGACTCTGCTCGTAGCACGTTGAGGGGCACAGCCGCTACACTGGGGCCTACTCCTGATGTTCCTTCGTCGGTTTGCATGGTGACTGGTGCGCTAGTGAGAAAGATCTGCTACAAAAGATTAACACATTAGCATGGAAATTAATCATGATCCCATTAAAGTGAGACCGCAATCCCTTTCCATAACTGATGCGTAACCCGTGTAGCCAAGTGCTGTGATGTGATGGATGTAATGCTTCTTGCAGCACTAGTGCAGGTCTCTAGACACCTACACGTTTCAGATTATGCATACATTCCTGGATGAGATTAGATTATGAGTGACGTGTGATGATGGTGGGTGAATTTATACAAGGTTTAAAGGTTAGTGATTTATCACAAGGTTGTATGTTAGTCGGGGGGTAGTTAGACAATGGGTTAGGTGAAGACGGTTGGACACGTTTCGGTATCCATTTCCTAAGGATCTTGGAGTGGGTGGTAGATTTCTGCTGAGGGGCAAAGGGTGGTGTCGGGTGTGGTGGCATCGAGGGATGAAATGAGTTGTGGGGGTTATATATTACATGGCTTATGGGTTGAGCTATGATACATGGTTTGGGTACCCAAATCTGCGTGGGCGTGGGTCTATGGGTAAGGTACTTCTTGGCGATCCACATTTGTCGGATGCTCAGACTTGTAGAAGAAGGTAGAGGGGATGGTGGATACTGATTCTGTTTCTGCCCTGCCTTTTTCTTGTCGATTTCTGCTTGGTTGGAGTTCTTCGGTGTTTTCTGTCCTTTTGGCACCCATATTTGTCTGGTGCCGCTTCCTTTGGGTGGCCTAGACTGCTTTCCTTGTTGTGTCTTCTGATACTGCCGTCGGTCAGGGTTCCTTCGTCGTGGTTGACTCTGTTGTGGTTGGGGTTGAGAGGTCGGATGGACACTCTGCTTTGGAAAAGAAGGGAGATCCAACACTTGCGTGACCTGCCCATTAGGAAGTGATTCGTTCTTTATCTTTAATCTAGGCCAGTCCGCCCCAAGTTTGGAAGAATGAGCACCGCAAGGTGTCGTGCTCATTTGGCCGCTGATGCAACCCACCTGACCGCTGATTGTGTCCATCTGCCCTAGCGGTTGGGTAGCTGTCTCTTCTAGTTTGCAGGAAGTCCCAGGAAAGATCTCCTGTCGTCCTTCTGATCGACAACTGTCCATGCCCAAGCCCGAGTGGTTTGGTGTAGACGTAACGTGACTGAGCTGATTAAAGATCTTCCGGTCTTCCGTCGCATGCGTTTCATAGGGTCTAGGGTCACAACCGTCAGGCGGAATGCCGTTAGGGAAGTCAAGGGGTATCATTCGCTTCTGCTCTAAGGTTCCAATCTGTAAGGAGCCTTGTCTAAGATTTAGGTCCACTGAGTGATCGTATAGCCAATCTTGGCCAAGGATTAGGGGTTCTATCAGGTCGTCATCATGGCACACTAGTAGTTTCGCCGTCATGGTCACATCCTTTATGAGGATAGGAAGGTCCACTTCACCCATGCAAGGGGTTTCCATGCCTCCTAGGCCTATGAGGTATGCCTCAATTGGCCGCATTTCTATTCTTGAAGCCTTATAGTGGGACCATCTAATCGCACTAGTCGCAGCACCTGAGTCAATTAAAGCCCTGAGCTCTTGACAAGGGTTACCGTGCGCTAGCCTTACTGTAATGAATGGTCTCCTGTCCACTATACTAGGATGAGTGGTTGACTTTACTTGACACATGGCCATGGGATATCTGGGTGTAGTTTCCAGATGGTTAAAATGTTCTCTTCCTAGTCCTTGTCTTCTTAACTTCATGCGTTTAATTCGTTCTATTGCTTCTGCCTGAGCTTCCGCTCGTATTCGATTTTCTTCCTCCTTACGCTTCTTTGCCAACGTGAGTCGTCTAAGCATATCCTCAGTAAGAGGTTCCTGATATAACCTGACTCTACAGCCACTAATATAATTAGGCATTATGTTTCCTTCTAAGGTGGCTAACTGTACTGCTCCGCTTGTCGAGAGTCTGTTAATGATCATAGGTCCATAACCTCGCTTTTCTAACTTCCGTGCATGTTGTTTCAGCGTATATACTAGAACTAAATCTCCTTCTTTTAGGCCTTTATCCTTCACATGTGCATCATAATAAGCTTTCTGTCGCTTCTTCGCTGCATATATTCCTGCTGCTGCCTTTAGCCTGGTTTCTCCTAATCGTTCCAAGTCCATTATTCTTGTTGATAATTCATGGCCGGTCCACTGATGTTCTTGTGCAACCTTAAGGGTCGGTATCAAGAAGTCCAAAGGAAGCACTGCATTCTGACCAAAAACCATCTGAAAGGGAGTTGCATTGAGTACGGTCTTGTAGGCCACTCGATATGCCCAAACAGCGTGGTGTAACTGTTTATCCCAATCTGAACGTTTGTTGTTCACGAGTTTCGTCAGTACATTACAAAGGATCTTATTAGTGCTTTCAGCCTGACCATTGGCCTGAGGATGATATGGTGCAGATTTCTTGTGAATCACCATAAAATCCTGTAACAAATATTCAATGACTTGGTTTAGAAAGTGAGTGCCTCGATCGCTCACTAACTCTATAGGCAATCCATATCTTGTAAAGACATTTTCAAATAAGAATTTTGCAGTCGTGTGTGCATCATTCTTTTTCGTGGCTTTTGCCTCTACCCATTTCGTAAGATAATCTGTGGCAACAATAATGTATTCCGCATGTGTACCTTTTGCAGGGGGGTTAATGGGTCCTACAAAGTCTATACCCCACTTAGAAAATGCACGTCCGCCCATCATGGGTTTCAATGGCATTTCATCTCTGCGAGTAGGAAACTGAGTTCTTTGGCACACATCACATCTCTTTACATAGGTATGAGCATCCATGTGAAGAGTGGGCCACCATAATCCTGCAAAGAGGATGGCTTTGATTATCCTATCGGGTCCAAAATGACCTCCTGCAACACCTTGATGTGCAGTCTCTAGTATGCTCAGATAATCGCTTTCATGAACACATTGTCTTAGATATCCATCTCGTCCTCTTTTGTATAGATTATCGCCAATAAGTGAATAATCTTGAGCTTCCTGCTCTAGACTGCGTTGTCGAGCTAAGGTCATGCCTTGAGGGAAGGTTTTCGTCCTCAAGTATGTCACTAAAGGTTCACTCCAGTCTGGTGTGAGAGACACATGATATAACGTAGCATGCTCTACTGGTGGTCTTCCACAACAAACATAGCAATCTTTACACAACTTGTAGACATCTGCTTCCATTGAAGGCCAATATACTCCTAGTCTATGCAGAGTCTGTAATGTTCGATGTTTCGAATGATGTTGCTTTAGTGCACCTGTGTGTGCTAGTTGCAACCAATTTGCATGTTCAGATTCATCTACACAACAAGCAAGAATCTTTTGATTATCCTGTTTATATATGCTTCCTGCTAAGATTTGGTATCTCTGAGATTTGGTAATCTCTCCTTCTTTGATCTTTAACCTAGGATTCTTGGGTCCATAAGTGAGAATAGGGACTATAGGCTTAGCCCATTCTGGTGCTATCTCAAGATTAAACAAATATGCATCTGGTAGATCATCCATTACTCCTTGAGGAGCTTCTCCTGATGTTAATCTTGAAAGGTGGTCAGCTCTAAGATGTGTCTTTCCTTTCCTGACTACCACTTCAAAATCGTACTCCATGAGTAATAGAAACCAACGTATCAATCGTCCCGTGTTACATGGTTTGTTGACTAGGTACAATAAGGCTTGATGATCTGTAAAGAACTTGAATTTGTTGGCCAACAAGTAGTGCCTGAACTTCTTTACTGCGTAGATCATCCCTAGTCCTTCTCGTTCCGTGGTGGTGTAATTCCTTTCTGCTGCGTTCAATTGTCTACTCGCGTAAGCTATGGGGAGATCTATATTACCTTCACTCGTGGGTTGTGCTAACACACATCCTATGGCGTAATTGGATGCATCCACATGTACATGGAATGGCTTATTCCAATCTGGGGTTGTCAATATAGGTGCTGAGCACAAACGTCGTTTAAGTTCATTGAATGAATTCTCACATTCTTCTGTCCATTCGAAATTAGTTAAAAGAGAGTACAATGGCTTGGCTATGATTGCATACATGTGTATGAATCTCCTATAATATCCGCAATGGCCCATAAATGCCTGTACCTCTTTCACATTAGTTGGTCTAGGTAATTCTGCAATTACCTTCACCTTTTCTTCATCCGTAGAGATTCCATTTTTTGACACAATGTGTCCTAGAATTTTGCCTTGCCTGACCATGAAAACGCATTTTTCTGGGTTCAAGCAAACCTGATATTCTCGACATTTGTCAAATATTTGCCTTAACTCTGGGATATGTGTCTGTCTTACATTAGAATGAGCACATATGTCATCGACATAAACTTCCAAACTCTTGCGTAAGAATTCCTTAAAAACATGACACATTAGTCGCTGGAAAGTGGCGGGTGCATTTGTTAAGCCAAATGGCATTACACGAAATGCAAATATGCCCCATTCAGTGGCAAAAGCCGTCTTGTGTTGATCTTCTGGAGCAATGGCTACTTGATTATAGCCCGAAAATCCATCAAGAAAGCTGTAGACTTCCTTGCCCGCAACTCTTTCCAATAGATGTTCTGTGATAGGAAGAGGATAACTGTCTCTAATCGTGGCGGCATTAACTTTTTTAAGATTAATACACACACGCAATTTTCCATTCTTCTTGGGCACTACCACAATGGGGGATACCCATTCGGTATGCTCAATTTCGTAAATGAATCCTGCTTCTATCAGCCGATCTATCTCCTCTTTAATCTTCGCAGCGTAGTTATCATTGTACGTGTATGGTTTTTGTTTCGTAGGTTTTGCATCTGGAGTCATAGGGATTCTATGAGAACATATGTCTGGGTCTACTCCTTTCAAATCTTTGTAACTCCAAGCGAACACATCTCTATATTCACGCAATAGGGCAACTAGCTCGTCTTCTTCGTCAGCTGTCAAATCATGCCCTATGTATGTACATTTTTCTTCTTCTCCTTCTATGGCTACTATTATTTTCTTGGTTTTCTCTCGGTTATCATATACTTGTCCATCATTTGCCTTCCTATTAGGCATTCGTACCATGATTCTTCTATCTTCAATTTCATATTTCTTGAAATTCTCTGGTACTTCAAATAAAGATTCTTCTTTTTCTGACATGGTTTCTTTCTTCTTTCTTTTCTTGCCTTCATTCTTAGTAGTCACTTGAGTGGCTATTCTCACGTCATTCATAACTTCCTCATGTCTCTGAGGGTGAGTCTCTACTTCGTAAAAATATTCTTCCTCTGATGCAAAGGGTGGGTCCATGATAATTGATTCTAAATCGAAATCGCTGGCATCCTCAAATGCATCAGTGTTAGGTTCGCACTCTTCTAAAATGGCATCGCACATGATTGGCTCTATCGTGAAAACTGAAATGTCATAGCCATCCTCATCACAGTGGGGTGTCCATTGTTCTTCATTGATGGCTACATCCATGGTTGCTAGTATCTCTGCCCAACCATGGGGTTCAAACTCTTCGTCAGGGAATACTACAGGTGCGTAGGCTGGATCTTGTAGGGTTCGTGGATTTTGTTCTGCACCTAAGGTCCTTGCTTCTAATCGTTCTTCCTCTTGTTTTGCAACTTTACACATCCATAAATGAGTATCCTCATGCAACCAAGAAGGATCTGATTCTAATGAGTGCACGGACTCCGTCTCTACTTGTGTCTTATGGATGGTATTCCATTGTATTGGGGGTACATCTCTATGTGAATAGTCTTTAAGATTGACTTTAGTGGTCACTCCTAAATGTTGCAAGTACAACGAATTAGTTCCCCAATCTTGTACAATTTGCAACTGACGCATGAATGGTCGTCCCAATATCATCTCATAAGCATGATTTTTACTGAAATCACAAATGGCAAAGGTATGTTCAAATTCTACACCACAAGTGGTGAGAGATATTCCTTCTAGTAAGCCTAATGGTTTTTCTATGTGTCCGTCAGCCATTTGTAGCTTCATCCTGGTAGGTTTTAATGCTGGCTTACCCCAACGTTTCCATAAAGCGGTAGTAGCGATGGCTACTCCAGCTCCTGAATCTAAGATGGCTTTCGTGGTGTAGCCCTGATGGGTTATCGGAAGATAAGTGTTACCTTCCTCTCCTTCGCTTACATCTCCGATCTTTTCCACTGGTATCTCTGGTACCTTATTATGTGATCCTATTTGTGAGGGAGTAGTAGCGAGCTCGGGGAATTGATTTGCTACATGTTTCCATAATTCTGGTTTTACCTTTAACAACTCCTCTAGAGTGAGGTTACACTGTACCTTAGTGTTCTTGATCACTTCTGTGTTTCTAGGGATTACTGATTCTTCATTCCTCACTATTATCGTGGGTGCTCTCATATTAATAGACTTTGCTTCCCAAGGTCCGGTGAACTGAGGTAATTCTTGTAAAGAATTAGATTCAAAGCCTGTGTGTTCACTCAGTTGTTCTTCCTCTACATCATCATATATAGAGGGAATATCCTGGGGAAATTGCTCCTGTAAATCATCTATTTCTTGAATAGGAGGATGAGTTCCTTGTTCTTTTCTCCATTTCTCTTCTTGGATCTCTCTCAAAAATTCATGTGAGTACCTATGTATAGAAGACAAATTGTCTTGACTTTCTGTATTGGGTACTTGAGACAGGGATGGTGCATTCCTTTCCTGTGTCTCTGGGACAATAGGGTTCCTATGCTGATCCTTTTTCTCTTTGCTTTCAATCAAATATTCTAGCCTCTCCATTAGTCCTTGGAAGTGTAACTCCGGTTTTGCCATGTTAGTCCAATTAAGATATCTAGAGGCTTCGAACAAAGCTTGTGCTAATTCTACCATCTTCATGCAAAGTCTAGTTCTCTCAATTTCTAGATCAGCTCGAGGGTAGTTCTTACTCATTTCGGCTACTTGAGGTCCCTCTTTTAATCTAGCCTGATAAGCACGAAACATCATGTCTAGATTTTCTGGTATGGGTTCCGCTAAAACTGATCCTGATTTCTGAGCTGGATTCTCTTGATTCAATTCCTGCGAAGTTAATTCCTGGATTTTTGCTCTAGATTCCTTTAAACTTCCTTCCAACTCAGTTATCTTTTTACTCCATTTTCTCTTAATTCTTTCTCTAGAATCTTTCCAAGATTTTGTCTTTTTACTGCTAGATTCTGCAACTTCACTGGTTCCGGCTACTTTCTCTTGATTAAGCTGTTGGCTCTGTAAGAGCGTCTGGGCTCTTGTTATAGCTTGGATAGGCACGTATGTAAGGTTGGATCCATCTGCGTTATTTACAATACCTATCACGTTGATCGGTGTCACATTCGAAGCATTAACTGGGTTCTTAGGACAATCTTTGATTATGTGCTCTTTGCCACAATCGGCACAAAAGCCTTGGATGTTATAGTACTGTGATTGTCCTGCTATGGGAGGATGTGGACAATCCCTTATAAAATGATCTCCTTGGCACCTAAAGCATGGTCCTCTAGGGCCCTGTGGTCTCTGTTGTCTCAATTGGGGCCGTGGGTTTGGGTTTGCGTACATCACATTAGCATAGTCGGGCTCCCAACTAGGTTCCACTGGTGGACTATCATAATGATATGTCTCCCCGTGTTCTGGTGACTCGGTGTAATATGCGGGTGGACTATCTACATGCGTAGAGTCAAAACTGTTTGAGTGTGGGTCACTCTCTGTGATCAAGGGTGACAAAGGCACTAAGGCCCTACTTGGGTTTTCTTCTGCAGCAGCATATTTGACTGTGATAACATTCGCTGGTGGTGGTGGCTGCTGCGCTAAGACAGGTTGAGGTCTCTGTTGAGCCTGGTATGGGTAGTTCTGAGGAGGCCTATAGTAATAAGGCTGAGCATTGTAATGGCCTTGATACCTACCTGGCTGCTGGTATGCTTGCGGGTAGTTCTGTCTTACGGTCTGTTTGTTGTATGGGCAGTCCTGAGCCGTATGATTTGTGTATCTTCTTTCAATTGTACAGTATTTTCCACTAGGATTGGCTTGTGGTTGTGGTGCATTGGGACACACATTTGCCATATGATCACCGCCACAGGTGTAACAACGCTTGTTTGGAAGCCCCCTAGGTTTACTAGAAACTCCTAGTTTCTGGGCCACTTTCTCTGCTAGGTCCTCTATCGAGCTAGACAATTTCGTGGATGCTAGAGATGAACAGTCTGAGTCCTTATAGACCTTTGAGAGTTCCAACTCGTCTCCTAAGTTGTCCTCAATGTCTATGCAAATTCTTACACATTGCTCTAGCGTTCTGGGTTCTTTTAGGTACACATAGGAGCGTAGTTTAGCGCTCAACAAGCCATCTAGGAACAGTGACACTTGCTTGGCTTGTGAGGGTAGCTCTTGCATTGGACATCGTTCAACATACTGTCTAAACCTACGTCCTGCGAGTCTAACTGTTTCCTGAGGGGTCTGTTTAAAGCTATGAATCAACGAAGACGTGTCATGTCTAATCCCACTTTTAGAGAATTCAGTGATGAATGACTCTAAAAAGTGATGGATATCTCTAAATTGCCTTTGTTGCAAAGGTTGGAACCAAGTTAAAGCGGTATTCTTTAATGTTAGTCCAAATGCGTTGTATTGCGTAAACATGTCTTCGACTTGTTCTGCTCTTAGTACTTGCTTGAATTCTGCGACATGATCATAGGGATCTCCTGTCCCATCAAAATAATTTTTCATGGATTTCACTAATTGTGTGGGTCTCAACATCCTTGTGTGTTCACGTGGTCTAGGTAGAGGAAAGTCATCTCTACCACCTGGTATTCCATGATCTCTTTGTCTATCCGTGGTTGTTCTATCTCTCCCTATGGAATGAGTGAAGCTTACTTCGGGTCTTTCTTTATTCTTTTCTCTTTGATTTCCAAGGGCTGATGATGTTCCTGCCCCTGGTTGTCTTGTATTCATGTTCGTTCTAGATGGAGGGAATACCAATTCACCTCTCCATGTGTATGTGTTTCTAGCGTGGTCAGGCACCACAAAGACTCTTTCTGATGTCTCGTCCAGGTATACGACCTCTCCAGGTGTATCCGGGTCCTTGAACTCATAGATTGTGATGATACCTACTTCACTAGGATGTTCCTTTCTGTACCTCCAAAAGCCTTCATCGGTCTCTTTATTTACAAACAACTCGATGCTCCTGTTATCTTGAGGGATCCACTCTGGGATGAGTACTCTTGTTAATACGGATTTCCCTCTCGGTGTTCTAGGTTCTTCTAACGGTTCTTTTCCTTGAAATTTCCCTTCTGTCTCTAATTGGATTGTGCCAAACTCATTCGTATCGTTGGGCTGTGTACTTAGGATGTACATGGTTCCTTCTTTGTCTATGTAAGCGTCTCTCTCAAATTTCACCACTGGTCTTTCCAATCCGATGGGTGTATCAGGGTTGTGCAGTTGCACCACTTGCCTTCGCAAACCATCCTCATAGATGCGAGCACCTAATCGGTTGGTTCGGAGAAACTCTAATTGCGTTCTATAGGGTCCTTCTGGTTTTTCTAAGTATGCAACATTTGACCCTAGTTCTGGTCTTTCTGTGCTAAATGCCATTTCTGATCCACTGGTGTCTGAGCTCTCGTAGGGGTAATTACTATTCAATTGCTGAGCCCACGATCGAGCAGTCGTTCTTACACTCGCCTCTGATGATCTAAGGCTTCGTCGGTCTGACTTACCTATATGTTTGCCCGATCTAAGGTTCATTAATTTTCTCCCTTGCTCACTCAAGTACACACTTAGATCGTCACTGATTCTTTGTTATTACTTTTTGTTTCTTTTTAAAGGTCGTTAAGTTCTTGTCTTAATGTATGCGTCAGGAATTCGACTTTCCGTTACAATTTTGAGTTCTCGTTCCGTCAGACTTAGGTTCTTTCCTTTAGGTTTTCGCGTCACACCTTTACTTTAGTCTTGGACTTGAAAGAATTAAGTATCTTGAACTTGAGGCGTTCCTATCGTTTTAAATCCACAATGCTAACGTTTATCCTAAGCTAAGAATTGACTGAGGGGGTTGAGTAATCTTCCAACCTCGAGTCGGCTTTTCTGGTTGCTCTGATGCCCTGTTGCCCAAGAAGCCGTGCTTCCCAAGCTCTGCTGTCTCCACTGCCTTGCTTGCTTGCCTTTGATTGCCTTTTCTAGACCTGGAAAATTCCAATATTAGACCAATTCACAAGATGATCAAACACTTGAGTATATACACCTTTTAAGTCCCTTCCTCTTTTTGCCCAAATTTTCAATGTGTACCTCCTGGCTTCCTAGTCCCAAACTGAGTGAACCTCAAAATAGCTTATCCAAAAATAGATGTATTCTTTATGAAAAAAACAGTTGAGGTCACGTAGTACTCGTCACGAGCTTTCTAACGAGCTATTAAGCTCAAAAAACGGACTTCGGATGAAAAAGTTATGTGCGTTCAAGCCCTGGGGGGGAAAAACTGACAATCCAATTTTCTCTCAAATAAGAGCTAAGGGGTCTCCTATGAGTCTAATGGTCCAAAAATTTTCCAAAAATACCCTCAAAATTGGTCAAAAATTGAAGTCCAAAATTTGCGATGGGGGTGGGCAATCGCGATGGTCTGGGACCGTCGCGATGGTCCAAGCGAACCGTCGCGATGGCGTGGAATTTGGACAATCGCGATGGCCCGAAAAGGCGAACCGTCGCGATGGCTCGAAGTGAACGATCGCGATGGCGTGAGGTCGAACCGTCGCGATGGTCCAAAAAATCGAACCGTCGCGATGGCGTGATCGGGCGGACAATCGCGATGGCGCGGTCAACGGTCAACGGTGGACAATCGCGATGGTCCGAAGTGAACCGTCGCGATGGTCCGCGATGCGATGGCTTGAGCCAATCGCGATGGTCCGATTTTGGGCTGTCGCGATGGTCCAAAAGTTGAACCGTCGCGATGGTCTATCGTGACACGTGGCACTGTCGTGGCGATGGCCTAAGCCAATCGCGATGGTCCGGGGTCAAATGAACCGTCGCGATGGTCCAAGTGGACCGTCGCGATGGCTCAAGTGAACCGTCGCGATGGTCCGAAAAAGCGAACCGTCGCGATGGTCCGGCCGAGCCGTCGCGATGGCGTGAGCCTATCGCGATGGTGCGACACAATCGCGATGGTCCGAGCCAATCGCGATGGTCCACCAAATGACGAATTTTTGAAATGCAACTATGGTTTCGTGTATACGCAGGGATCGCCTACCTCGTGGTGTGGTCGCCTATCTCAAAATCCGAAAGTTGCAGACCATCGCGATGGTCCGCCCTACTCGGAAATTTCTGACAGAAAGTACATGTTTTACCTTTTGGAAGCTTTCCTGATGCTTTGAAGCTCTGTACCTGCAAGAAAACTCAAGAAAACACAAGTGCATACAAGCGCAAAAACTCTCTCTCGCTCTCTCGCATGCACAAATGAGGGGAAATGAGGTGAATGGGTGGATATGGTAAATTTTCTGATTTTTTTGGAGATGAAGATGATGATGCGGTGATGAAGATGGAGTGTGGGGGAGGTGAAAACACTAAAAACTAAGTACAAACAATCAACAAAAACTGAAATTTTTACCTTCCAACGCCACCTCTTGCTATACTCTTACCATCACACATTCGTCCTAGACTCGATCCCCGGCAACGGCGCCAAATTTGGTGTTGCTCTAGCACAATGGTGAGAACCACGTTAAGAAGCTCCACCTCCTTAATGTCAATCCGCGGAAGAGATAGGAGTGATATGAAGATCGTGAATGTGAGATGAAGTGAGAGTGAAGGTGAGAAGCACAAAGATGCACACACACATACACACACACAATGAAGAGACAAGCAAGACACAATGGAAGGTGGGAAAATAGCTCTATTACTCAAGAACACTCTTACAAGCTCAAACTAGCTCTAGGCTCACACTAACCAAAATGAATCAACCTCAAAAATGAGCTCTCTAGCTCTTTTTATAGTTTCTAGACTAGTTTTGACCGGTTTCACATCTAGTGACCGGCCTAGTTAAAAAATAGGTCCTAGAGGCTATTTGGAAGGGTAAACGATGTCTAAAAATAACGAAAATTGGTACGAGCATTCTACCTAAGCTCCTCAAGCTCGAGGACTCCTCGGCTTGCACAAAATGGAGCTATGAATTACAAAATGAGGTTTTGTCTATATTACATATGTTACAAGAGTGATGAAGATCACTGTTGGATGTTTGAAGAGATAATAAAAACAAAATAATCCGACTGGCTCCCTGCTCCATGGTTACATGCTTCCGCGTCGTCTGTGCCTCTGGCTGCTTCCAACAATTTGCTACATGCTTCCACAATTCTGGTTTTACTTTTAACAACTCCTCTAGAGTGAGGTTACACTGTACCTTAGTGTTCTTGATCACTTCTGTGTTTCTAGGGATTACTGATTCTTCATTCCTCACTATTATCGTGGGTGCTCTCATATTAATAGACTTTGCTTCCCAAGGTCCGGTGAACTGAGGTAATTCTTGTAAAGAATTAGATTCAAAGTCTGTGTGTTCACTCAGTTGTTCTTCCTCTACATCATCGTAAATAGAGGGTATATCTTGGGGAAATTGTTCCTGCAAGTCATCTATTTCTTGAATAGGAGGATGAGTTCCTTGTTCTTTTCTCCATTTCTCTTCTTGGATTTCTCTCAAAAATTCATGTGAGTACCTATGTATAGAAGACACATTGTCTTGACTTTCTGTATTGGGTATTTGAGACAAGGATGGTGCATTCCTTTCCTGTGTCTCTGGGACAATAGGGTTCCTATGCTGATCCTTTTTCTCTTTACTCTCTATCAAGTATTCTAGCCTCTCCATTAGTCCTTGAAAGTGTAACTCCGGTTTTGCCATGTTACTCCAATTAAGATATCTAGAGGCTTCGAACAAAGCTTGTGCTAGTTCTACCATCTTCATGCAGAGTTTAGTTCTCTCAATTTCTAGATCAGCTCGAGGGTAGTTCTTACTCATTTCAGCTACTTGAGGTCCCTCTTTTAATCTAGCCTGATATGCACGAAACATCATGTCTAGATTCTTTGGTATGGGTTCTGCTAACACTGATCCTGATGTCTGAGCTGGATTCTCTTGATTCAATTCCTGCGAAGTTAATTCCTGGATTTTGGCTCTAGATTCCTTTAAACTTCCTTCCAACTCAGTTATCTTTTTACTCCATTTTCTCTTAATTCTTTCTCTAGAATCTTTCCAAGATTTTGTCTTTTTACTGCTAGATTCTGCAACTTCACTGGTTCCGGCTACTTTCTCTTGATTAAGCTGTTGGTTCTGTAAGAGCGCCTGTGCTCTAGTGATAGCTTGGATAGGCACATATGTAGGGTTGGATCCATTTGCGTTATTCACAATACCTATCACATTGATTGGTGTCACATTCGAGGTATTAACAGGGTTCTTAGGGCAATCTTTGATTATATGCTCTTTGCCACAATCGGCACAGAAGCCTTGGATGTTATAGTACTGTGATTGTCCTGCTATCGGAGGATGTGGGCAATCCTTTATAAAATGATCTCCTTGGCACCTAAAGCATGGTCCTCTAGGGCCCTGTGGTCTCTGTTGCCTCAGTTGGGGCCGTGGATTTGGGTTTGTGTACATCACATGAGCGTAGTCAGGCTCCCAACTAGGTTCCACTGGTGGACTATCATAATGATATGTCTCCACATGTCCTGGTGACTCCGTGTAATATGCGGGTGGACTATCTAGATGCATAGAGTCAAAACTGTTTGAGTTTGGGTCACTCTCTGTGATCAAAGGTGAAGAAGGCACTAAGGCCCTACTTAGGTTCTCTTCTGCAACAACATATTTGACTGAGATAACATTCGCTGGTGGTGGTGGCTGCTGAGCTAAGACAGGTTGAGGTCTCTGTTGAGCCTGGTATGGGTAGTTCTGAGGAGGCCTATAGTAATAAGGCTGAGCATTGTAATGGCCTTGATACCTACCTGGCTGCTGGTATGCTTGCGGGTAGTTCTGTCTCACGGTCTGTTTGTTGTATGGGCAGTCTTGAGCCGTATGATTCGTGTATCTTCTTTCAATTGTACAGTATTGGCCACTAGGGTTGGCTTGTGGTTGTGGTGCATTGGGACACACATTTTCCATATGATCACCACCACAGGTGTAACAACGCTTGTTCATTAGTACCCTAGGTTTACTAGAAACTCCTAGTTTCTGGGCCACTTTCTCTGCTAGGTCCTCTATCGAGCTAGACACTTTCGTGGAGGCTAGAGATGAACAGTCTGGGTCCTTATAGACCTTTGAAAGTTCCAACTCGTCTCCTAAGTTGTCTTCAATGTCTATGCAAATTCTTACACATTGCTCTAGCGTTCTGGGTTCTTTTAGGTACACATAGGAGCGTAGTTTAGAGCTCAACAAGCCATCTAGGAACAATGACACTTGCTTGGCTTGTGAGGGTAGCTCTTGCATTGGACATCATTCAACATATTGTCTAAACCTACGTCCTGCGAGTCTAACTGTTTCCTGAGGGGTCTGTTTAAAGCTATGAATCAACAAAGACGTGTCATGTCTAATCCCACTTTTAGAGAATTCAGTGATGAATGACTCTAAAAAGTGATGGATGTCCCTAAATTTCCTTTGTTGCAATGGTTGGAACCAAGTTAAAGCGGTATTCTTTAACGTTAGCCCAAATGCGTTGTACTGCATGAACATGTCTTTGACTTGTTCGGCTCTTAGTACTTGCTTGAATTCTGCGACATGGTCATAGGGATCTCCTGTTCCATCAAAATAATTTTTCATGGATTTCACTAACTGTGTGGGTCTCAATATTCTTGCGTGTTCACGTGGTCTAGGTAGAGGAAAATCGTCTCTACCACCTGGCATTCCATGATCTCTTTGTCTATCCGTTCTATTAGTGTCCGTGGTTGTTCTATCTCTCCCCATGGGATGAGTGAAGCTTACTTCGGGTCTTTCTTTATTCTTTTCTCTTTGATTTCCGTGGGCTGATGAGGTTCCTACCCCTTGTTGACTTGTATTCCTGTTCATTCTAGATGGAGGGAATACTAACTCACCTCTCCATGTGTATGTGTTTTTAGCGTGGTCAGGCACCACAAAGACTCTTTCTGAAGTCTCATCCAGGTATACAACCTTTCCAGGTGTATCCGGGTCCTTGAACTCATATATCGTGATGATACCTACCTCACTAAGTAGTTCCGTCTTGTATCTCCAAAAGGCTTCATCAGTTTCTTTGTTTACAAACAACTCTATGCTTCTGTTGTCCTGAGGGATCCATTCCGGGATTAGTACTCGTGTCACTACAGATTTCCCTCTAGGTGTTCTAGGCTCTTCTAATGGTTCTTTTCCTTGAGACTTAGTTTCCGTTTCTAGCTGAATTACGCCAAACTCATTCGTATTGTTCGGCTGCGTACTTAAGATGTACATCGTTCCTTCCTTGTCTATGTACGTGTCTCTTTCGAATTTCACCACTGGACGTTCCAATCCAATGGGTTGATCGGGGTTGTGCATTTGCACCACTTGCCTTTGCAAACCATCCTCATAGATGCGAGCACCTAATCGGTTGGTTCGGAGAAACTCTAGTTGAGTCCTATAGGGTCCTTCTGGTTTTTCTAAGTATGCTACCTTCGCCCCTACTTCTGGTCTATCTGTGCTAAATGCCATTTCTGATCCGCTGGTGTCTGAGCTCTCGTAGGGGTAATTACTATTCAATTGCTGAGCCCACGATCGAGCAGTAGTTCTTACGCTTGCCTCTGATGATCTAAGGCTTCGTCGGTCTGACTTACCTATATGTTTGCCTGATCTAAGGTTCATTAATTTTCTTCCTTGCACACTCAGTACACACTCAGATCGTTAGTGATTCTTTGTTATTACTGTCTTGATTCTTTTTAGGTTTTGTTAGGTTCTTGTCTTAATGTATGCGTCAGGAATTCGACTTTCCGTGGTACTTTGAGTTCTCGTTCCGTCAGACTTATGTTCTTTCCTTTAGGTTTTCGTTTCACACACCTTTACTTTTGTCTTGGACTTGATAAACTTAATTCTCCTGAACTTGAAGCGTTCCTATCGTCGTTAATCCACAATACTACCGTTTAGCCTAAGCTAAGAATTGACTGAGGGGGTTGAGTAATCTTCCAACCTCGAGTCAGCTTTTCTGGTTGCTCTGATGCCCAAGAAGCCGCGCTTCCCAAGCTTTAAGCCCTTTGCTGCCTTGCCTTGGTTGCCCTTGATTGTCCTTGCTAGACCTGGAAAAATCCAATATTAGACCAATTCACAGTTGGATGATCAAGCACCTGAGTATATACACCTTTTAAGTCCCTTCCCTTTTGCCCAACTTTTCAATGTTTGCCCCCTGGCTTCCTAGTCCCAAACTAGGTCAAACTCCAAATAGCTTATCTAAAAATAGATGTATTCTTTAAGAAAAAAACAGTTGAGGTCACGTAGTACTCGTCAAGAGCTTTCTAATGAGCTATTAAGCTCAAAAAACAGACTTTGGATGAAAAAGTTATGAGCGCTCAGGCCCTGGGGGGTAAAAATTGACAATCAGGTTTTCCTTCCAATATGAGCGAAGGGTTCTCCTATGAGTCTAATGGTCCAAAAATTTCTCAAAAATGCCCCCAAAATTGGTCAAAAAATGGAACCCAAAATTTGCGATGGGGGTGCACAATCGCGATGGTCTGAGACCGTCGCGATGGTCCAAGCGAACCATCGCGATGGCGTGGAATTTGGACTGTCGCGATGGTCCGAAAAAATGAACCGTCGTGATGGCCCGAAGTGAACGATCGCGATGGCGTGAGGTCGAACCGTCGCGATGGCGTGATCAGGCGGACAATCGCGATGGCGCGAAAGGGTGAACGATCGCGATGGCGTGAGGTCGAACCGTCGCGATGGCGTGATCAGGCGGACAATCGCGATGGCGTGGGTCAACGGTCAAAGATGGACAATCGCGATGGTCCGAAGTGAACCATCGCGATGGTCACAAGTGCGATGGCATGAGCCAATCGCGATGGTCCGATTTTGGGCTGTCGCGATGGTCCGAAAAAATGAACCGTCGCGATGGTCTATCTTGACACGTGGCACCGTCGTGGCGATGGCATGGGCCAATCGCGATGGCCCAAGGTCAACTGGACAATCGCGATGGTCCAGGTGGACCGTCGCGATGGCTCAAGTGAACCGTCGCGATGGTCTGAGACCGTCGCGATGGTCCGGCCGAGCCGTCGCGATGGCGTGAGCCTATCGCGATGGTGCGACACAATCGCGATGGTCTGAGCCAATCGCGATGGTCCACCAAAGTATGAATTTTTGAGATGCGCCTGTGGATTCGTAGATGCGCAAGGGTCGCCTACCTCGTGGTGTGGTCGCCTACCTCGAATTCCGAAGGTTGCGGACCATCGCAATGGTCCGCCACACTCGGCAGATCTTTGACAGAGAGTAAAATTTTACCTTTTCCAAGCTTTCCTGATGCACTGGAGCTCTGTACCTACAAGAAAACTCAAGAAAACACCAGCACACACAAGCACAAAAGTTCTCTCTCGCTCTCTCGCATGCACAAATGAGGGGAAATGAGGTGAATGAGTGGATATGGTGAATTTTCTGATTTTTTTGGAGATGAAGATGATGATGCGATGATGAAGATGGAGTGTGGGGGAGGTGAAAAACACTAAAAACTAAGTATAAACAATAACCAAAAACTGAAATTTTTACCTTCCAATGCCACTTCTTGCTATACTCTTACCATCACACATTCGTCCTAGACTCGATCCCCGGCAACGGCGCCAAATTTGGTGTTGCTCTAGCACAATGGTGAGAACCACGTTAAGAAGCTCCACCTCCTTAATGTCAATCCGCGGAAGAGATGGGAGTGATATGAAGATCGTGAACGTGAGATGAAGTGAGAGTGAAGGTGAGAAGCATAGAAATGCACACACACATACACACACACTACGAAGAGACAAGCAAGACACAATGGAAGGTGAGAATTCACTTCTATTACTCAAGAACACTATTACAAGCTCAAACTAGCTCTAAGCTCACACTAGCCAACATGAACCAACCTCAAAAATGAGCTCTCTAGCTCTTTTTATAGTTTCTAGACTAGTTTTGACCGGTTTCACATCTAGTGATCGGCATAGTTAAAAAATAGGTCCTAGAGGCTATTTGGAAGGGTAAACGATGTCTAAAAATAACGAAAATTGGTACGCGCATTCTACCTAAGCTCCTCAAGCTCGAGGACTCCTCGGCTTGCACAAAATGGAGCTATGAATTAGAAAATGGGATTTTGTCTATATTACATATGTTACAAGAGTGATGAAAATCACTGTTGGATGTTTGAAGAGGTAATAAAAACATAGTTGTTTGAAAAAATAATCCGACTGGCTCCCTGCTCCGTCTTTACATGCTTCCACGTCGTCTGCGCCTCTGACTGCTTCCAACACTTTCGTAGACATATATCTCCAACAATTGGTATCAGAGCAGGTCGTCGCTTCATCTAGGGCGCCGTAGACACTCCTCCGTTTGCAGTCTTAGAATCGCACGAATTTTGGTGAGCATACCCAGCGTGCTTTCGAGATCAAAACTGATTCGTTGTGTGGTGCCGAAATCGAGATCTGAGCTCATTTCCGCCTCCGAACGCACTATCACAGTGCTTATGCAGGATATTTCATCTTTTTGTGCCAAAGGTATATACTAGTTTCTATTCGCCAGTATAAGCGTCTCGAAGTATGCTACAGGTCTAGTAGAATTTGTCTGGACAGTTTTGTTCAACTTTTTGAGATACAGTCAATTTTTTGCATCAAGGTATTTTAGTCACCGGACATGGCTGAAAACAGTGATGTATTCCGTATGTTGGTTGTTGAGGATAAGTTGGATGGTACCAACTACCCATTGTGGGCTTATATGATGCGACATGTACTGGTTGCAAAAGGACTGTAGAACATTGTGCAGGTGTTGAAAAAAATCCTATCACACCTGCAATCGTTACAATTGCAGGTACTGAAGCTGATGCAGAAGGCATCGAAGATGATGATATTCTGCATATTCCTGTTTGTGCTGCGGTTTCTGCTGCACCTATTGCAGAGCAGATTTGCTAGGATGGCAGAGATGCCCAGACACATGCATTGATAGCTTTGTCTATCAAACATGCCATTATTCCTCACATTCGCTCTTATAGAGTAGCTAAGGATGCTTGGGATACACTTATCACATTGTACCAAGCTAGGAATGAGGCTCATGTTGCTTACCTCCGAAAACAGTTGGAGAGTGAGTACATGAATGAAGGTGATTCTATGGATAATTTCCTAACAAAGATCAAAGATTTGAAGGAATAGTTGATTTTTGCTGATGAGGTTATACCAAATAGCTCACTTGTGCAGACCATTCTGAATGGTCTTCCTGATTCATATCAGAGTTTTGCTTCTACTCTTCGTTTGATGATGAAAGGCAATCCGAATGCCTTGTCATTAGAGGAGTTAGTCTCTGTTCTATTGCAGGAAGATCAGTCCAGGTAGAACAGGTCCATTATGCGAGTTGCAGATCAAGCTTTCCTGGCTAGTCAAAAGAGCAAAGGAAAATGGAGCTCTTCAACTAGTAAGCAGAAATTTGCTAATTCGGCATATTCGAAGAAGGAAGATAAAGATGAGAAGAAATCAGAAAAGCAGAAATTGTTTTGTAAGTACTGTAAAGGGAATGATCATATCATAAAGAACTGTCGAAAACTGGCTGCTCAAGAGGCAAAGAAGAAAGAAGTTGGAATGGTTGTTGCTGAGGCCTCTACACCAAAATTAGAGTCTGCTAATCTTGTGCAGGAAGAAGAATGGGCATTTATTTACTGTCTACAGTTTTAACCCATCTTCTCATGAGCAGTGCATGTCTGCAGTAGACTCAGATGTTTGGTATTTTGACAGTGGGGCGACCAAACATATTACCTCGCAGCGCAGTTTCTTCTCTTCACTCGAGCCTCTCCCTACAGGGAATACTGTTACAGGTGCCAACAACTCCTCTTATCCTATTAAGGGAGTTGATAAGATCATTTTGACTACTACTGATGGTAGTTCTTTCACTTTTTCAGATGCTTTATTTGTGCCAAGGATCAAGAAGAACCTGTTATCAGTTTCTGCATTAGCCAAGATTGGCTTGGTTGTGAAATTTGTTGATGACAGGTGTAGAGTTCATGATATGTCAAATGGCGATGTGATTATTACTTCTGGCATTTTATGTCGTGGGCTGTATAAGCTCATAGACTATGAAAGATCTGTAAATGATTTGGCATGTGCAGTAAATGATTCTCAGGCTATGTTAGATGCAAATCTTTGGCATGCATGCTTTGGTCATCTGAATTTCGCTAGTTTGCTATGCCTGCAGAAATCTGAAATGGTGACCTCTTTGCCCAAACTTGAGGCACCTCGAAAACATGTTTGTGAAGTTTGTATTTTAAACAAAATGCAACGTTCATGCTTTCCAAAAGATGGTTCAGTTCGGGCTACTAAAAAATTGCAGCTTGTACATAGTGATGTCTGTGGTCCTATGTAGACACCTTCTTTTGGGAATTATCTTTACTTCGTGACTTTCATTGATGATTTTTCCAGGCATGCATGGGTATATCCATTGAAGGCAAAGTCCAAAGTGTTCATGTGCTTCAAATAGTTTTTGGTTTTGGCTGAAAATCTATCAGCATGTAAAATGGGCACCCTCCATTCTCATCGAGGGGGGGAATATATGTCTTTTGATTTTAATGCATTTGTGGCTGAACGTGGGATAAAACACTAGTGTACAGTGCCGTATACACCTCAACAGAATGGAGTCTTTGCTTAACGAAAGAATAGGTCACTCATGGAGATGGCGAGATGTATGGTCAAGAGTCAGGCTTTACCACATAGTTTCTGGCTTGAGGCTATCATGTGTGCAACATACGTACTTAACAGGTGTCCCACTAAAGCGCTACAATCTATCAATCCATATGAGGCTTGGCATGATCGCAAGACATTTGTTGCTCATTTGCGTGTTTTTGGTTGTTTGGCATATGCATTGGTGCCTGAGAAACATCGCAGAAAATTGGATGATAAAGCAGTAAAATGTATTTTTGTTGGGTACAGTTCTGAAAGTAAAGGCTATCGTATGTATCATCCACAGACTAAACGCATTGTGGTTAGCCATGATGTTGTTTTTGTGGAAGATGCTATTCAGCCATTGCTTTCATGTACTAAGGCGACATCTGTTAGCTCGAAAGACATGTATGATACTTTGATGCCTCTTTTTATAGGTGGACAGTCTAGTGCTGGTCCTAATGAGGAAACTTCTTAGCCTTTGCAGGTTTCATGTGATGATGCAGATCATTCCATTTCTGATGCAGATTTACATGATGCATTAGTTGATGAGAGAGCTGATATTGAGCATGCAAAAACTATGCCGAAATGGTTGGTGCAGACTTTGCATGATAACAAATTAGATGCACCTCTGTCATATCGTACTCGTTCAGGCTCTCAGAGTGCCTCTTTTGCATCAGATTGCTATGCTATGGCTGCATCTAGTCTCTGTGATGAGAATGAGCCTGTCTCGTTTGATGAAGCACAAAATTTAGAAAATTGGATGGCTGCTATGGAATCTGAATATGATGCAATAATGAAGAATGGTACGTGGTCTTTATGTGACTCGCCTCCTGGCAAGAAGGCCATTGGCACTAAGTGGGTATACAAGCTGAAGCGTAAACCTGATGGTACAGTTGACAGGTATAAGGCTAGGCTTGTTGCAAATAGTTATAAGCAAAAAAGAGGCATTGATTTTGATGAGACCTTTGCACGTACATGCCGTATGACTATTGTTCGGAGCAGTGCACTTGTAGCCCATCATGGCTGGAATGTACATTAGTTGGACATTAAAACTGCATTTTTGAATGGTGACTTGCATGAAGAAGTGTATGTTTTTCAGCCCGGGCATGAAAACTAGGTGTGTAGGTTAAAGAAGGCATTATATGGTTTAAAGCAAGCACCACGTGCTTGGTATGAGAAGATACATGCGTATCTGATTGCACATGGTTTTGAGAACAGTCCAACTGAAAGCACCTTATATATTAAACATGCTAATGATGTGTTTTTGATCATTGTAGTTTATGTTGATGATGTGCTGCTCATTGGTCCTCATGAGAGGCATATTGCTGATTTTAAGGCTGATTTGCATGCCTCATTTGAGATGTCTGATTTGAGGCATTTGCATCACTATTTGGGCATTTAATTTATTCAAGTTGATGGTGGAATGGCTTTGTGTCAAACAAAATATATTGACACATTATTGCAACATTTTGGCCTTGAAGACTGTAAGCCTATTGCCACTCCTATGGAGACGGCTTTACGTTTGAGTCTTCATGATGCTGGAGATGCATTTGATGTTGTTCTCTATCAACAGGCTGTTGGATGCTTGATTTACTTATGCATTACTCGGCTAGATATTCAGTTTGCTGTAGAGTTAAGCATTGGCAGGCAGTTAAGCGCATCTTTTGCTACTTGAGTGGTACTCAACTACTTGGGTTGTTTTATCCCAAGGGGGGATCACTACCGCCAGATTTGCATGCTTTTTTTGACTATGATTGGGCTGTTTGCTATGACACTCGTGTGTCCACTAGTGGCTTTTTCTTCATGCTTGGTAGCTCATGAATATCTTGGTTGAGCAAGAAGCAACCTATTGTGGCCACTTCCAGTTGTGAAGATGAGTATAGGGCAGCTTTCACAGCTACTGTTGAGTGTGTGTGGCTCAGACGCCTTATGGCTGATTTGGGTGTTGGTCAGAATTCTGCCACCACCATCTTCACTGACAATCAGAGCACATTGGTAGTTTCGCGAAACCCTGTGTTCCATGCTCGCACTAAGCACATTGAGGTGCATTATCACTATGTCAAGGAGAGGTTCTCTGCTGGGGAGATCAGCTTGGCATATGTGCCCATGCAGGAGAACATTGCATACCTTTTCAAGAAGGCTCTACCCAGGGTTTGAAGCTTTTTGCAAAGCTTTGGGCTTACTTCCTTTTGTGGAGTGATTTCCACATAGCTTGGCACTTCCTTATACATGAGTGCCAGCTAGTTGTTCACCGCATAACTCCCAGGGGGGATTTGTTGATATATTTAGGTAGTGATGTATGTGAACACTCTAAGACCGTCGGGGCACTTTTTCCCCTCTTTAGGAGGTTTTTTTCCCCCGGCTTGTATATATGCCTATTACCCTAATGGGCTACTTATCTTTGTACATTCTCTAGTAATACATTCAGTATTGTGTGTTGTGCTCGAAGCTTCTTCTCCTTCCTTATGTTGTTCGCGTGCTTCCATAGATATCTATCTCCAACAAAGCAGCCTATGCCTGAGAAGCAAGTCATAGTTCCTATGGATGCTGCCACCCAATGAATTTTCAATGGGAAGAACAACTCTGTCCACCAACGATTGGAGCTCTTCCTTTTCCTATGAGTGAAGCCCCTTGTCTAGGTGAGAGAACTCCTACCCGAACCATAATGAAAACAAGACGACCCGCAGTGGGGCATAATTCCCTAATAATCATTGTGATCCTTGATATCTAGGTTTGCATGCCATATGTGTATGTTTCCACAAATGTATCCCCTAAAATCATAAGAAGCAAGCAGTTCCAGAACTTCACCCCAAATGTGTGTCCTCCTTTCTACTTTTTTGTCACCACGGAAAGATTTTCCCATGAGCAAAGATCATTTCCTCCTCAAAGGAATCTTTTGCGTAAACTTCCATAGTCTCAAAAACCCAAAGCTTCCAATACTTTTTGGTTCACTATTTGCCTCTCATGGTTAATTACTAAACCCGACTTTGAATCTCGACCACATCCACCCCCTCTGAACTTGTGCATCCTCCAGATGTGCCAACACTAAAAGTTTTGCCTGCAAGAATTTATGAATTCCAAAGAAATTCATGTGCATGGGTTAGAAGCATATGTGCCTATGCATGGCCATGTAATGGGCCCTATACATGCATACTTGGAATGCATCAAAAGACACAATGGTGCATAGGCAAGGTATCAAGCATCTCATGATGAGGTTTCTCCACACAAACTC
This sequence comes from Ceratopteris richardii, assembly GCA_020310875.1. Classification (NCBI taxonomy): domain Eukaryota; kingdom Viridiplantae; phylum Streptophyta; class Polypodiopsida; order Polypodiales; family Pteridaceae; genus Ceratopteris; species Ceratopteris richardii. Next base: position 147,257,962 of record CM035415.1, read on the forward strand.
AAACTGAATTTTGATCATGCATCTTCAAATCATCTTATGTGCAATTAGATGTGCATCTATGGGCTTTAAAAATTTTGTGCATATATATATTCATGCATGCATACTTAAGATGCATAGATTCTCAATAATGGTGCAAGTATGGAAGCAATTTTCAAGGTTTCTAAAGAAAGAAGCTCTCTCCTCATAGCTTTGCTCACAAAGGTAATCACTCTCTTTTCTCAACTCCGCTCATAACTATATCCTACTCTCATTCATGGTATTTACAAATCACTTTCATGTGCAAATGAACGTGCATCTACGAGATGCTCTTTTCAACTTAAAATATGCATACTTTATGCAATGCAACTCAAAGATGGTGCAAGAGATCTAGGTTAAAAGAGGGAAACTAATGAAAAAGAATTTTACAACTTTGTTCTTTGGTTGTCATCTCCATTGTCTTCAGTTGATCATTCCCTGCACTCACAAAACTAAAAAAATCATGAGAAACATCAAATCATATGGCATAGTATGTACATGCAATCCATGAAAGGGCTTCAAAAAACCCATTTGGAGTAAAACATAAACATGCAATTCGAAAGTGGTTTCCTCCTGTACAATCCATCAAAACTCTAGATCTTCAATTAGTTCCATATCAACACCTGTTTTTATAAACTCAGAGAACACATCAGTAGCATCACATTCAAAAAGATTATTTGAAAAAAATTTGTTTTCTTGAAAACTAGATGCATTTTCTTTCTCTATTTATTTATGCATTTATTTATTTAATTATGTATTTGTTTTATTTATTTATATATTTATTTATTTTTCTATTTATTTATATATTTATTTAATTTATTTATATTTTTGTTTGTTTGTGTATTTATTTATTTATTTATATTTATATTTATATATTTATGTATTTAGCTATATTTATTTATTTATTTATATTTTATTAGTATTCACTGATTTATTTCATTTATGTATTTATTTATTTATGCATTCATATATCTATTTATTTATTTTTAGATTTACTTTTTATCCATCTCAAAAAATCAAAACATAATTATTGAGTATTTACATACTTATATTTACAAAAGTCACTTTTGAATTTCTTGTAAATTCAAGAAATTCCTTTCCAATACATTTTCACAAATAAATGCTCTCCAAAGAAGCTATGTTTAAAAACCGAGCCATTTTTGAATCGCATTGATCAATGTAACATTCATAAATATGGTAGATTTGTACACAAGCCACCTTATTTGCTTGTCTATCTCTTGGCGGCTTGATCCACATGCATAGCATTTCGTAAATCTAAGAATCTATGTTTCAATTGCTTGACCATAGGATTCTTTGTTCAAGATACTTTCGAATTCATCATATGTAGAATAAAAAACACAGTATAAGGAGTTTGAAATTTGAACATATTTGTTTCATCATTAGAACATTCTTGTAAACACACATTTTGGTCTTTTTCATATTTGAAATCATTTGAAGGAATTTCATTCTTCTCGTCATTCTCTATTGTATTCCCATCTTTCTCAGGATGGGATTCTTGGATCAACGTATTTGAATCCCACTTTGGAAATCTTGAGTGAGATCATTCCTTTCTACCCGAGTTCTTGAAATTATAAGGTCTACTTCTTCTTCCAATCCATTCAGGAACTCTTCATCACTATCTCTATCATGATCCCAATTCATTTCTCCTTCAAGGTGAAGGGAATCCATATCCTCATGTCAAGGAATCCTTCATCTTTAGTGTCACTAGAGTCTTGCTTATTGAGATCAAACTCTTCAAAATTTGAAGACTCTCTAGACTATGCATATAATTTGGAGGAAACTAGATTTTCTTTACTTTCAATTCCATCACAAAACTCTGCATTCATCTCCATCAATTCTTGTTCATTTTCTTAAGAGAATGTACTTAGACTATATCCTTCATACTCTTCATCAGTTGTTGATTCTTGCTCGAATGTCTCATCATATACCAGCACTTCAGTACCTAAGCTTGATTCAGTTAGATCTTTATTCATTTGATAGTTTTCAGAGTCATATGAATCTATCTTCTCATGTTCATTCTCCTTAGGTAGCATGCTATCATGAAATTTTTCATACACTTCAATAAGTGCTACTTCTATCTCTTCATGCATAATTTCTTCAGTGCATGGACTCGACTCATCATAATCATCTTTGAGATTCGCATCAGTATTTAGAGGATCAATTAGTGGTAATTTCTCATCCTCCTCATGGTCATTGATATCTCCCTTTATATGGAGTGCAACCTCTTTTACATGCATATCATTATATTGAAACTCACTCAATAACTCATTATTACTTCCATGAATATATACACACTCTTGTATCTCTGAATGCTCATTCAATATAGCACCACTCAAGAGTATATCAGAATCTTGATTTTGATTTGGATTCCATAGTCTCAGCATCATGCTTATCACCATTTGCATGGATATCACTATCTAGAGAACTTATGATTCGTATATCCTCCCGATTAGCATCATGCTCGCTTGGAGTCTCTTCACATGATTTAGTTGTTGGATCATATCCTGTATTTGATTCATGTACTTGGACATCACTATCAACTAGCATCGAATCACACCCCAACTCTTGTTTATCATCATTGCTTGATGATGCATCTTGAGCTTGACTTTCAGACAAATATATTAGATTTTCTTTTTGTACTACATGTTTTATCATCATTTGGTCACCTTTAAGCCTTGTAAATTCCTTTAATTATTTATTTGTATCTTGAATTATTTCTTGATTTATTTGTTTATCCTCCAATGGATGTGAGGATTTTAGGAGGTCAAGAGAAGCCTCATCATGATTTCTTGTTGACTTTTGTTGAATTTTGATTCTGTTTGTATTAGGTGTTTGTTTGATTCGGATTTTCTCGGCTTCCATATGCCCCTTTGCTCTTCCCATCATCAGAGTTTGTGCGTATACGACACTTGAAGATGCGATCATTGTAGAGAAGCCTACAGGCTCTTGGCACCTTGTAGCATTAGAGGTCATATCAATCGTACCTTTAGAGTTTTCTTGATAACACTTATCATTAGCATGTGTATCAAGCTCATGCATATTTGTTTTATGTCCAAGTGGGGTCTCTATAACTTGATGGACTTGAACGTTATTCACAAGTGGTAAGATACATGGAGTTTGAGTACCATCTTTATCTTCATTAAGATCGATTCTCCAATCATTTCAAAATTTCTCAAACATTTGTTGCTTCTTAACATATATAATTACAACATCATGAACAAGTGTCCAATCCTCTGTAAGTCCCGACTCGGAATCTAATGGTCTTGTAAAAATGAAATTAGTTCCTCTCGGGCTCTAACATCTATTGCTTGTAGGAATAAGAACACCCTTTCATGCATTATGCATCGCTGATCATATTCAGACATATCTTCGAATTGTTTCTCAAACTCTTTTTTAATTTCTAGGATCGGTTCATCTTTGGGCATATGAACCCATCTCAGGAAAGATCTATGAGTCACTTTATCAAGGTCATCTAGCATAAACTGCTTGAGGAGTGTCGCTTTGTACTGAGACCATGTCATTTGATTTATTCGCATGAGTTGGTCCCGTATGTTGTATCCTGATACATAGACAAAGTTTTCGCATAGTTCTTCATATGTCATTGGAGCTAAACCGATACCTAGGTATTTCGACTCGAGTTCATACTCTTTACAGAACATAGATATGTTCTTCCCACTGAACAATCCGCACCGCTTGATTAAACGATCATGAAGCGATTGAATGGCTTTTTGACGTCGATCCTCTTCTTGAAAACGGACGAATCGGGCTATAAGGTCTTCCATTTTTAATTTTTTCTAAGCGATATGACTATAGCTCTAAATTTGTTCACCCCCTCCTTTCACGTCGGGTTCACTAGGTATGTCGAGATGTTCTTAGAAAGGAGGGAGGAAGAAAGTGCACTCACACTTAAGAGAGTTTTGAAAATGAATTCGAAAGATGCGAAACAACTAGCTTCTACGGTTTTTCCTTAGCCATACTATAAAAAAGTGGATTTTGGTGTATCACTCCTACGCATTGATTTAAAATGGAATTTAAACCTTTATTTCACTTTCTAGATTTCTATTTCGGAGGACTTCCTTGATGTTATATATATATGTTACGAATCATAACATTTATACTTATCTTTGCATCAGAATGAGAGAGTTACTATTGATCCTACAGTTCGTTGTGAATCAAATTTATACAATTGAAAATTTTCATGCCTATTCAGTGATAGCTACGACTTTTGTTCATATTGTGTCCTTGATTTATGAAAAGAAAACATTTGTTCAATATCTAAACAGGAAGTTCTTCAATTCTCTGCAAAGCACATGCGCAACAACATAATAAGCACTTACACACAAAAGCATTTAGATATAATATTAGTGCATTCCTACAACGCTCGTACACCAAGAATTTGAAAGTAGATTAACTCATAACTGCCGAGTAACTCCATAGGAAATATGTTCATTGGGCATCTATTATATGGAAGAAAACAACTTATCTTCTTTGACAAGGATCTGAACCGATATAAAAACATAAGTCTTTTAGGAGGCGCAATACCTTCAGAGCTCATTTGATACTTACACAAAGGAAATACTACAACATTTGTTCACACAAGAAGCACAAAACTATAGTTGTTCATGGAATAAATACAATTAGTGGTTGAAGAGAGTACTAAAACGATGCTTCTTTCCCGTAAACAGACCTGATTCAGTTCCTCCTTTATTGTGTTCTTCGAGTTGATGAATAGAATTTAGATCCCATCTTTTTCAGTATAAGAGAGATCCTTTCCATCCAAAAACTGGTATGATGTATAATGTCAGTTGCTGGATCAGTGGACTTTGACATATCCTTCTCGTTAGGTGTCACACAGTATCATTTCAATGCTAAATGCATCCATTTTTTTTTCTTACATCGCACTTTTGTATATTTATTCAATAAACAAGTTCTGGAATAGCACCTGTCAATGGAATCTCATAATACGAGCTTCACTTGAGGAAGATGCCTCCTATACAAAGCTTACTGTATCATAGAAAAGCAGCCATTCTTCTCTTTGCTCCTTCAATAATCGCATGTGTGTTCAGTTGTAACTCTTCTCCATAGAAACAATATCGAATCATTGTAAATAGAGCTTAGTTAAATATGACATTGTGCGTCAATGCTCAAGAGATGTGCATCACACATGCATCCATGATTTGACAATCAATTGGAATTTTGAATCCTCCTCAACATCAAGAAGACGGATTGAGTTCAACTCCCAACATCAAGAAGACGGATTGAATTCAACTCTGGAGGTGCACTTCAATACATGAATCAAAATTGCACAAGGGTCAAGCTATCCTTCATGATAATATCTTCTACGAACAGAGGATGAATGTAACTGAACTTCCACTATGGAACACTTGTGGAAGCCTAGAATCACTATTATCTATCCGAATCCGATTTGCTAAGCTAGGTCGGCCCCTTTTTCTTTGTGATGAACTCCCACCTGCAGCATCTTCTTCCCTTGCAAATGCCTACCACTGCTCAAGTACTAGAACAAAAAAAGAACATCTCTGTTCAAGGTTTCGAACCTAATTTCTGAGAAATTTACAGAGATAGTTTCTTCCACTAGTGTATCACAAAACTTTCATGTCCAGCCTTATCTAATCTAAGCCTCCTTAATAAACAGATGAAATACATAGATCATAGCTACTAATCTTTCTCTGTGCATATATAGCTCTTTGTTGCTCGCACCATTGCTCTTTCCCCCTATTTCCAGCAGCGGCATCTCTAAAAACTGAGAACAATCATAATTATCCTTCTTTCCTGCAGCCAAGACCCTTTTGTCTTGAACTTTTTGGCTACATCTATTTCTTTTTTTTTTGCAGACCGATGAAGAAGATGGACCCCTAAATGAATCCTTTCATAGGCTATATCCGAATTCCGCTGATGCTGACCCCTTTTTTAGAGTGCTTCCCCCTCCTCAAGTCATGCCCCCGAAGTTAACCACTTCTTCTTCATAAAGAAAATTGTTTTGATATTGAAAAGTCCTGGAGCAACTACAACGAGACTTTCTACAGACTAAGTTAAAAAACCTTCCTGAACAAGAGACTTGTGATGTCTAGAAGAAATAGATCTTGATGTGTGTTTTGGGGTGGGGAACATATGCATTGCTTCTTCTATATCAGCCGAGAAACGTTTCAAGATGGCAATAGCCTTCGCATCCTCATCGTTGTGTATTTACTCATGGAGCATGCAATCCTGTCCATCGTGCCTAAACTCCTAGTTACATTTCTGGCTAAATCTTGTAATGCTCTGGTGACTCCATATAGTAGGATGGTGGACTATCCATTTGAGCCAAGTCAAGACTATGATTATTTGGGTCACTTTCTAAAATCAATGGTGATGTTGGCACTAAGGCTCTATTCAAATTTTCTTGCACAACTGCATACTTCACTGAGATCACATTAGCTAGAGGTGGAGGTTGTTGTACTAACACTAGTTGAGGTCTTTGCTACACTTGATAGGGTGGTTGGTAGGGTTGCTAGGGGCTGACATATGATTGCGATGGATATTGGTTCTAGTATCTCCCCTGTTGTGGATATGGTTGTGGATAATTTTGCCTAACCACTTGTTATATGGGAAATATTATGCTGTGTGGTTAGTATACCTTCTTTCTATTGTGTAGTATTGGCTGCTAGGGTTCACTTGGGGTTGGGCCATGATTGGCCACACACTACCCATGTAATCTCCTCCATAGGTATAACATTGTTTCACTAGGGAAAATCTAGGTATCTACTTGCTAGAGACTATTAACTTTTGAGCTACCTTTTCTGCCAATTCGTCAATAAATGTAGATGGATTGGAAGTGAGGCTAGTAGAGCTATTTGAATCTTTATAGATTTTTGAAAGCTCTAGTTCCTCACCTAGGTTGTCCTCAATATATATGCACATGCATATGCATTGCTCTATGGTTCTTGGTTCCTTTAGATACACATAGGATCTCAACTTAGCACTCAACGATCCATCTAAAAACAATGCCACTTGTTTGACTGGTGTGGGTAGCTCTGGAATCGGGCATCTCTTCAAGTATTTTCTAAATCTTCTTCCTGCAAGTCTCATTGTCTCTTGAGGTGTTTGTCACAAATCTCACTTTAGGTCTATCTCTACTTCTACCCCATTGAGTTCCATGAGCTTGGGATGTTCTAGCTCCTTGGTGACAATAAGAGACATTGGATCTTGGTTGGGGAAAACTAAACTCACCCTTCCAAGTGTAGGCATGCCTACCATTTGAGTCGCTAGGATTACATTGCCAAATTCATCTATTCTATCTCGTTAGTTGGTGGCTACATACATGGTCCGTTCTTTATCAACATATGAACCATCTTCCAATTTGACTACTAGGTGTTCTAGTCCAACAAGTTGATTTGGGCTTTTAATTTGGACAACAGATCTTCTTAGGTCATCCTCATAGATGTGAGCACCTAATCGGTTAGTCTTGATATATTCTAGTTGAGTCTTGTATGGTCCTTCTGGTTTTTCTAGGTATGCTACTCCTGAGCTACCTATTGGTCTCTCCATGCTATATGACATCTCAAAGTCACTCATTTCTAAACTTAGAACATATGGTTAATCACTCAATTGCTGGGATCAAGACCTAGTTGTATGATTGACACTAGCTTCATAGGATCTGATGCTTTGTCTATCATGGCCTAGGTGTCTTGCGAACCTAAGGTTCATATGCCTTGACTGTTATCCCAATTTCCCCAAGTACAACCTCATTGCAAAGTTTTTTTGTATTAATCCCTTGTTCTTTTTATTTCCCTCTTTGTGTGGAAAGTCTTGTCCAATATAGCATTGTTAGGATGCGACATGTGTTGGTTGCAAAAGGATTGTGGAAGATGATGATATTCTACATATTCCTGTTCGTCTTACAGTTTTTGCTGCACCTACTACAGAGCAGATTCGCTGGGATGGCAGAGATGCCCAGGCACATGCATTGATAGCTTTGTCTGTCAAACGTGCCATTATTCTTCACATTCGCTCTTGCAAAACAGCTAAGGATGCTTGGGATACACTTACCACATTGTACCAAGCTAGGAATGAGGCTCGTGTTGCTTACCTCCGAAAATAGTTGGAGAGTGAGCACATGAATGAAGTTGATTCTATGGATAGTTTCCTAACGAAGATCAAAGACTTGAAGGAACAATTGATTTCTGCTGATGAGGTTATACCAGATAGCTCACTTGTGCAGACCGTTCTGAATGGTCTTCCTGATTCATATAAGAGTTTTGCTTCTACTCTTTGGTTGATGATGAAAGGCAATCCAAATGCTTTATCATTTGAGGAGTTAGTCTCTGTTCTGTTGCAAGAAGATCAGTCTAGGCAAAACAAATCCATTATGCAAGTTGCAGATCAAGATTTTCTGGCTAGCTAGAAGGGCAAAGGAAAATGGAGCTCTTCAATTAAAAAGCAAAAATCTGCTAATTCTGCATATTTGAAGAAGGAAGATAAAGATGAGAAGAAATCAGAAAAGCAGAAATTGTTTTGTAAGTACTGTAAAGTGAATGATCATATCATAAAGAACTGTAAAAAACTAGCTGCTAAAGAGGCAAAGAAGAAAGAAGCTGGAATGGTTGTTGTAGAGGCCTCTACACCAAAAACAAAGTCTGCTAATCTTGTTCAGGAAGAAGAATGGGCGTTTACTACTGTCTGCAGTTTTGACCCATCTTCTCATGAGCAGTGCATGTCTACAGTAGACTCAGATGTTTGGTATTTTGACAGTGGGGCGACCAAACATATTACCTCACAGCACAGTTTCTTCTCTTCACTCGAGCCTTCTCCTACAAGGAATACTATTACATGCACCAACAACTCCTCTTATCCTTTTATGGGAGTTGGTAAGATCATTTTGACTACTGTTGATGGTAGTTCTTTCACTTTGTCAGATGCTTTATTTGTGCCAAGTATCAAGAAGAACCTATTATCAGTTTCTGCATTAGCCAAGATTGGTTTGGTTGTGAAATTTGTGGATCACAGGTGTACAGTTCATGATCTGTCAAATGGAGATGTGATTATTGCTTTTGACATTTTATGTCGTGGGCTGTATAAGCTCATAGACTATGAAAGATCTGTAAATGATTTGACATGTGCAGTAAATGATTCTCAGGCTATGTCAAATGCAAAGCTTTGGCATGCACTCTTTGGCCATCTGAATTTTGCTAGTTTGCTATGCCTGCACAAATCTGAAATGGTGCCCTATTTGCCCAAACTTGAGGCACCTGGAAACATGTTTGTGAAGGCTGTATTTTGGGCGAAATGCAGCATTCGTCCTTTCCAAAAGATGGTTCAGTTCGGGCTATGTAGAAATTACAGCTTGAACATACTAATGTCTGTGGTCCTATGCAGAAACCTTCTTTTGGGAATTATCTTTACTTCGTGACTTTCATCGATGATTTTTCGAGGCATGCATGGATATATTCATTGAAGGCAAAGTCCGAAGTGTTCATGTGCTTCAAATAGTTTTTGGTTTTGGCTGAAAATCTGTCAGCATGTAAAATGGGCACCCTCCATTCTAATCGAGGGGGGGAATATATGTCTTCTGATTTTAATGCATTTCTGGTGGAACGTGGGATAAAACACCAGTGTACAGTGCCATATACACCTCAACAAAGTGGAGTTGGTGAACGAAAGAATAGGTCACTCATGGAGATGGCGAGATGTATGGTCAAGAGTCAGGCTTTACCACATAGTTTCTGGCTTGAGGCTGTCATGTGTGCAGCATATGTACTAAACAGGTGTCCCACTAAACACTGTAGTCTATCACTCCATATGAGGCTTGGCATGACCGCAAGCCATCAGTTGCTCATCTGCATGTTTTTGGTTGTTTGGCATATGCATTAGTGGCTGAACAACATCGCAGAAAGTTGGATGATAAAGTAGTAAAATGTATTTTTGTTGGATACAGTTCTAAAAGTAAAGGCTATCATCTGTATCATCCACAGACTAAATGCATTCTGGTTAGCCGTGATGTTGTTTTTGTGGAAGATGCTATTCAACCATTGCTTTCATGTACTAAGGAGACATCTGTTAGATCCAAAGACATGTATGATACTTTGTTGCCTCTTTTTATAGGTGGACAGTCTAGCGCTGATCCCAATGAGGCAACTTCTCAGCCTTTGCAGGTTTCATGTGATGATGCAGATCATTCCATTTCTGATGCAGATTTACATGATGCACTAGTTGATGAGAGAGCTGATATTGAGCAGGCAAAAACTATGCCAAAATGGCTGGTGCAAACTTTGCGTAACAACAAATTAGATGCACCTTTGTCATATCGTACTCATTCAGGCCCTCATGCTGCCTCTTTTGCATCAGATTGCTATGCTATGGCTGCATCTAGTCTCTGTGATGAGAATGAGCCTGTTTCGTTTGATAAGCACAAAATTAAGAAAATTGGATGGCTGCTATGCAATCTGAATATGATGCAATAATGAAGAATGGTACTTGGTCTTTATGTGACTCGCCTCCTGGCAAGAAGGCCATTGGCACTAAGTGGTTATAAAAGATGAAGCGTAAACATGATGGTACAGTTGACAGGTATAAGGCTAGGCTTGTTGCAAAGGGTTATGCGCAGGAAAGAGGCATTGATTTTGATGAGAGCTTTGCACCTACATGCCGTATGACGACTGTTTGGAGCATTTGTGCACTTGCAGCCCATCATGGTTGGAATGTACATCAGTTGGACATTAAAACTGCATTCTTGAATGGTGACTTGCATGAAGAAGTGTATGTTTTTCAGCCCTGTGGCTTTGTGCAGAAAGAGCATGAAAACCAGGTGTGCAGGTTAAAGAAGGCATTGTATGGTTTAAAGCAAGCACCACGTGCTTGGTATGAGAAGATACATGTCTATGTGATTGCACATGGTTTTGAGAACAGTCGAACTGAAAGCACCTTTTAAGCGTGCTAATGATGTGCTTCTGATCATTGTTGTCTATGTTGACGACATGTTGCTCACTGGTCCTATTGAGAAGCATATTGCTAATTTTAAGGCTGATTAGCATGCCTCATTTGAGATGTCTAATTTGGGGCATTTGCATCACTATTTGGGCATTCAGTTTATGCAAGTTGATGGTGGAATGGCTTTGTGTCAAACTCAATATATTGACACATTATTGCAATGTTTTGGCCTTGAAGACTGTAAGCGTATTGCCACTCCTATGGAGACATGTTTACGTTTGAGTCTTCATGATGCTGGAGATGCATTTGATGTTGTTCTCTATCAGCAGGCTGTTGGATGCTTGATTTACTTATGCATTACTCGACCTGATATTCAGTTTGCTGTCTCACAGATGAGCAGGTTTATGCATTGCCCAGGAGTCAAGAATTGGTAGGCAGTTAAGTGCATCTTTCGCTATTTGAGTGGTACTCGGCTACTTGGGTTGTTTTATCCCAAGGGGGGATCACTACTGCCAGATTTGCATGATTTTTCTGACTCTGATTGCGTTGGTTGCTATGACACTCGTGTGTCCACTAGTGGCTTTTGCTTCATGCTTGGTAGCTCATGTATATCTTGGTTGAGCAAGAAGCAACCTACTGTGGCCACTTCCAGTTGTGAGGCTGAGTATAGGGCAGCTTTCACAGCAACTGTTGAGGGTGTGTGGCTCAGACGCCTTATTGCTGATTTGGGTGTTGGTCAGACTTCTGCCACCACCATCTTCACTGACAGTCAGAAGGCATTGGAAGTTGCGAGGAACCCTGTGTTCCATGCTTGCACTAAGCACATTGAGGTGCATTATCACTATGTCAGGGAGAGGTTCTCTGCTGGGGAGATCAGCTTGGCATATGTGCCCACGCAGGAGAACATTGAAGACCTTTTCACGAAGGCTCTGCCTAGGGAGAAGTTTGAAGCTTTCTGCAAAGCTTTGGGCTTACTTCCTTTTGTGGAGTGATTTCCACATAGCTTGTCACTTTCTTATACATGAGTGCGAGATCCTTGTTCACCGCATCACTCCCAGGGGGATTTGTTGATATATTTAGGTAGTGATATGTGTGAACACACTAGGACCATCGGGGCACTTTTTTCCCTCTTTAGGATGTTTTTTTCCCCCTACTTGTATATACGCCTGTTGCCCTAATGGGCTGCTTATCTTTGTACATTCTCTAGTAATACATTCAGTATTGTGTGTTGTGCTCCAAGCTTCTTCTTCTTCCTTGTGTTGTTCGCATGCTTTCGCAGACGTCTAACTCCAACAATTTCCAAATCTCACCTAAGGGCCAAATTCAAATTACCCTATCTGGAAATCAATGCATCATTCTTAAGAAAAATAGTCAAGGTCATATGGGATTCAAAACGAGCTTTGCAATGCACTCTAGAGCTAAAGAAATGAATTTCATATGAAAAAGTTATGTCGATTCAGGGTTCTAGGGGTTAAAAGAGGCAATGAGGCAAACAAGATTTCTTGAAATACTTGCTTTGGGGCCTCATGATGCTCCAATCACTTAAAATTTATGACCAAAATCAGCTATTTGAAAATTAAAAAACCCTAGAATTTGGCTGATTTTTCTTATCAACCATGATGGATAGGGCTGTCAATCACGATAGACTAAGGTGTCCATCATGGCTTGTCTATCATGATGGATAGCGTCAATTGCAGTGGACGTGTCTATCATGATGGACACTTATATGTCTTGATGGATGAATCAATCGCGATGAACATGTCTGTTGCGATGGGCACCTGTTTGTTGTGATGGATTGGTGGTCCGTTGTGGTCTGTCCATCATGATGAACATGCTGATTGTCGCGATGGATAGTGTCTAATGTGATGGATGCTATCTGTCACGATGGATTGAAAATTTTGATTTTTTTTGTTGATTTGTGTCAATTGTGGATCTGTGTGTCACGATGGATACAATTTTCATCATGTTCAAGTGTCAATCGTGATATTTCTATGCATCGCGATAGACGAGGGTGTCCGTCACGATGGATACTTGTCTGTCATGATGGATAGGTAGTCCCTCGTGGTCTGTCTATCGTAATGGATAGTTTCAATTGCAGTGGATAGTGTCAATCACAATGGACTGAAAAAATGCAACTTTTTTTGCTTGCTTCATTCTTTGATATGAGAGCTCTGCATGCTCTCCTTTTGATATCATAGTGTCTTCATTCTCAAAACCTGACTCAAATACAAATAAAGCATTATTTTCATGATGGATAAGATCTCTTACCATATCTTCTCTTCCCATTGTCTTCTTTTGTATTTTCTCTTTCTCTCTCTCTTGCTCCTCTCTCACTTTCTTCTTATCTTCCATGGCGGCTTCCTTTCCTTGAGTGTCCTCCCTTAGACTCACATCATTCCAACTCATTGTGAAGCTTCTTTTCTTGCTCTCATTGGTGGCTTCCTCCTTCTTGAGACTCCTTGCACTTTCTTCTTTGGCAGATCTTTCCTTCAAAGTGGTTTCTTGAACTTCTTCATGGGCTGGTTTTTGTCTTGAACGGTTGTTCTTTGGCCTTCCTTCTCTTTTATATTCAACTTCAATATTCCTTTTCTCTTTGTCTTTGATGGAATAGGCTGCTATGAGCTCTGCTAGCTCATCTTCTTCTTCAACAAAAGTTTGTCTTTGTGTTAGGGGTGTTGTCCTTTGGCTTCTCTCCAGTTGGTCTTCATTTTCCTTTTCCTCTTTGATGGAATAGGATTCTAAGAGCTCTCCTAGCTCATCTTCTTCTTTCACGTGATCTCTCATTGCTCTTTGCCTCTTGCCATGGCTTTCAAGCCATTATCTATGTCTCCCCCTTGGTCCAAAAACTCTCAATGTGGCTGAAAATATCCATGAGAGTCTCCACATGACTCTTCCATATGCACTCCTTCAATAGGGTTCTCAAGGAGCTCTTTGATAGTTCCTTCTTTCTCTTCATACCTACACTTCCAAGACTTCTTGGCGAAAATATGAAAACAACATAAACAAGAAGATTTTACCTTCAATCTTGATGCATTCCTTTGAGTAGTGACCTCCTTGGTGCTCCAAAAGTTTAGTGCTCTAACTCTCCATTGGGTGAGCTTCTTCAACCTAGGTGAAATCCTCATACCTTGGATTTCCCTTTGGCTTCAACTTTGATGAGTAATCCTTCTTGCTCTAACTCCTCTTGAGTGAGTGGTTTGAATACTCAAGCTCCTTTGAGTAATAAGGCACAAGCTACCTCCAATATTAGCTTGTTGTTGATCGGGGTGACTTTGGTGGTGCCTCCTTGCTCACCTTTCTTCTTGAGTCTTGGACTCTTCCAAAGTGCTCTTTAGCACTCTTGAATTTGAAGTGAACCTCTCATCCACTTGTCTTGCTCGAGGCCTTCAACTAAATTGCTCATGCATATGCATTCAATCATTCATACAAATGCATGCATATCTCACATGCTTACTTGCATATGCATACCTACTAACATACATATGCACTCATGCACATATCAGCCTCATGCATACATGCATTTCACATGCATACACACACTTTTCATGCATACATACTCAGATCACTCTTCATGCACATGCACTCTTCTCATGCACATGCACACGACATGCATATGCATGCTCGCATATTCACTTATGCATGATCTTTCATACATGCATGCATACATTCACATACATACATGCATTTTCTCATACGCATGCACTCACTTATGCATGCTAACTTACACTCACATGCTCACATGCATGCATACACTTCATGCACACATACATGCATTCACACATATGCATACATACATACACATGCTTCATTTTCATACATTCATACTCTTATACATACATGCACTCATGTACATGCATATATTCTTACATTTATTTACATATGCATGTTCATAATCTCTTACATATATGCATGCATACACTCACTCTCTCATGTACATGCATGCTCATTTATGCACATGCACTCATGCACACTGTAGCTCAATGATGAGTAGCACCTACTTTAATGTCAATCCGGGAAGACGTGAGGATGGTATGATGATCTCAAGCAAGTGAAGGCACAAGTGCGTGAGTGAGAAGCACACCAACATGCACACACATACACACACACGTGCACTCACGGCAAGACAAAGAGAAAGACAATGGAGTTCTTTTAGATTACTTTCAAAATGCTCATACAAGTTCAACTCTATTACCGCCAGCCTAAAAAATGAGCTCTCTAGCTCTTTTTATAGTTTTTGACTAGCTTTTGGCCCTGTCCAGACCTAGTGTCTGGCCTAGTTAAAAATTAGGTTCTAGGGCCTATTTGAGGGCTCAAATGGAGTCTAAAAAATATGAAAATGGATAGGCAGGTACTTCGAATGCTCGTCAAGCTCAAGGACTCCTTGGCTTGCACAAAATGGAGCTACAAATATATGAATTGGTATTTACAATGGCCTTTAGTGATGAAAATCACTATTTTTGTAGGGATTTCCTCTAACGATTTGACATACATATCTTCGAGCTCCCTAATTGCTCCTTCTCCTTGTGTGTCCATCTCTTTGATATGCTTTAGCTTCATGAAAAAATAATCGCCTACTTGCCAGATCTTCGTTGACTACTCTGTCTGCTTGTGCCTTCTCTTTGCTCTGACTCCCTTCATTGGCTTCCTTGTCTTGTGAGTCCTTCAGTTCCTTGACTGCTGCCAACACCCCCCCCTCTCTTGCGTTTGTCGTCTCTGACAGACCGTTTTTGAGTGGATCGTTGGATGTAGTAATTCACTACATCGGTCGCCAAGTGATGCTCTGATAAGCGCAGTCCTTTTGCCAAGTCGATGAGTAGAGCATCCCAGTCTACGGGCCCGAGAACTTTTGGATGTGGCATACATAGCTTTTCTGAATGGAGAGCTTGTTCCACAACAAATAATTGTAATAAATGAGATGGTCTGGGAATGAATATCTCAGAATGGTATTCCTAGAAGCCTATGATAAACATTTTTTCAAACGTTTGTTTGAAGCAGGCTGGTAGATACTTGACACGAGCATGCCACACATAGATCACGGTGATAGGTGGTGTTGTGCTCATATCGTAGACAAGGTCTTGATTGCCTTCATTAAATCGAAGAGCTGAAAGATGAGGTTCCTTGACATTCTTAAAGGTTCTGAATGTAACCAACATTAGCTCAAAGATTTTTAGGCACATCTGAGTCATGACATCTGGTACATTTTTGAACCTGACTCCCCAATGCCGAATCATCAAAATCATGTATGCTACTATGGGTTGGCCTCTAGGTTGTGCCAAGTATACATAATTTAGCCACTTTTCACATCCTTTGATGGTCAGTACTATTTTGGTGTATTCTGGCCAAGACCTTCTTCGAAAGGCGGGGCAGTAGCATGGGTTATACTTGATATATAAAGGCATATTATTCCAAGTGCGTACCATCTCAGGGTATGTCTCAAGCAGACGGATCCTCCAAGTAGGTCGATGTATCCCTGCGTGGCACTTGCAGGGATGTCATCCGGTGCGAACTGTGTCGCCGAGGTTGGTTCTTTTGTTGTGCGTTGCTTGATTTCAACATTGTAATTTGCCATTAATACACAGAATGGAACATAGAAATCATCGGATGTGCCAATCCACCTATGATGGGAGAGGTTTCTGAAGACATAGTGACATAGACGCTATCTGAATTGCAACCCTCTCGTCATGGGTTGTAGCAACCTTCTCTAACCTTTGCATCCATTCAGGAGCTTCGATCTCAATCGTGTCCATTCCTTCTTCTGTTTGCTTACCTCCGGGTGCTGGCATGGGAACATATGGGTCTTCAAAAGTCTCCTCCACTTCAATTGGCACTAAGTCTTTAGGTTCCGATTCCACCAAGGGAGGGGGTTGACGCTCGTATTGAAGAACTTTACTTTGTAGTTCTTCTAGTTCTGCTCTGAGTTCTGCGACTTCTTCAGATGTGTCGGCTGCGGTTGTGACTTTGCTTGGTGACTCCTGCTGAGTTGCCAGTTGCTTCAGTAGGTCATCTCTTTCTCTTTCTAATGCTGCGTGGGCTTCCAGGAGGTCGGCATGGGTTTCCAAGACGATTTGCATATTTTCAGATGGGATAATCTTGAATTTTCTCTAGGTCGATTTCTTGCGGTGAACCCTCCATTGCTGCATCCAGGTTTTCCTCATTTTGTTTCTGTAGTCGTTTGTTTGCACTTGGACATGTGCTTCCGTAATAAGGCGAGGTTGCGTCGAAGCTTGAGATTATCCATTATCTGGGCATGTAACATATCATCAAGTTGTTGTTTTTCTTCAGTATCTAACTGGGGTGGATTGGCAACTAATTGATCATGTTGTGCTTGCAATGTAGTATATTGTTGTTGTAATAGCCGCTTCTCCTTCTCTAAATCAATGAATCTTGCTTGGAGAGTTTCATGGTTTCTGAAGAGGCTCGTATGCTAGGTATCTAGGTGCTAGTAATGCTGTAGTAGTTGAGACATACATTGGTACATATTATTAAATACATTATTAACAGGGATGGATGCGGGAAAGGTGTTGAATGCAGAAGGGAAGGGAAAAGGGAATGGGAGCGTGTATGCTGTGCTTGAAAAGGGTGAAGTTGGTGGTGGGGGAATGGGAGATTGTGGACGTATGGGGGGAGGGAGAGGTGTGAAGGTGGGTGATATGTCCATGAAATCAAAAGTGGATGCAGTCATGGGAGTGATTGTGAACATGGGAATCATGGGTGCGGTGATGGTGGTGAAGGTGTAAAGTAATGTGTGTGGTTGTGAATATGAACCGCCAGGAAGTGTGATCGGGGGAACGGGGTTTTCCGTGGCTACAGCTAGAATTACAGTGTTAGTGGTAGTGTAAACAAGAGGGGTGGTGGTCGGTTGTGTAGGTTGTGTGGGTTGACTGACGGTCTATGCTTCGGTATGGGAAGTGGACCCTGAGGCGGTGACAGTAGTGGTTTCACTGGTAGTGGGAGGTGAAGGTGGTGGAGTTGGAGGGAGAGGGGGTAAGGGGGGTGACGGGGGTGCACTGGATGTATGGGCTTCCTCAGTGTCATGAATGGTATGAGCTCTGCCCGTGGTTGTGGATGTGGTGCCTTGTGGTTCTGATACTAATACATTCATTTGTTTTCCTGATCGAGGGGGGTGTCTGCCGTATTGTCATTCCGATCTTCGTGAATATGCGAGAGCGGTATGCACCGTCTCAGGTACCCCCAACACATTAGCTATCATGTCAAGGGTTGCTCGGTATTGCTCGTCCACACCTTCCTCCTCAAGGATTTGGTTCATGAGGGCTTTTCCTACTGCCAGGGACAGTTTGTGTTGTTCTTGAACTCGGTTGATGGTATCATACAGCTTTTTCAATTGCTTCGTATAAGCCGGGGCACCATCAAGTTCCTGTAGAAGTTCTTGCTCATATTCCTACTCTTCTTCGTCGGACAGTCCTTCTCGTTCCTCCTCTTGCTCCTCCTCTTCATCATCATCCACTCCGACTACTTCTGGTTGGACTGGATGGGGTTGGTCTGTGACTATCTGCTGCCCGCTTGCCTGCTCTGCCTCCAATTCTAAATTCGTAGCATTGATTATTCTGGCTACCTCTTCTTGGATGGAGGCCTTGCGGTGGATAGTCTACGTTGGAATTCTTGCACCCTGGTCCAAATAAGTGCCCTTTGAACTGACACATCATATGCCAAGCATCTATAAACAATCCTTGTGAGAGCACAACATCCATACAATACTGACTTTTGCTTCTTATACCACCGTTGATGAGCCAAGTGGATTTGGTCAATAATCCAGTGAGGCATGTTGATTGTCAAATCAAAGGCGTTTACTAAATATAGATTGAACCAAATCTTCTTGGGTGGCATTGTGAACCTCTCTTGAGCGGGGAATGCAAAATGCTGCATGCACATCCGAAGATGAATGGCAATAGTAGGTGTCATTGCCACCATGTCCTTTAGTTTCGTCAGATTCCTGTTCTTCATGTTGTCGGGGACCATAGTCTCTTTCTCGGTGGGAATGTGCATGCCTTTCATGTCAAGAGCTTCCCTCACCAAGTTGTTCATCAATTTGAACCGCTTCAGCTCATTGCCCCTTGTGAGAGATGGGAGGACAAAGGTGCTGTATCCCTTTTTCTCTTTGCTCGGAGTGAGGGTGCTAATCAAATACGAGCACCTTAGAAAGTCAGGCTTTGGCAGTTGGGCTTTGAAGTAATCGTATAGTCCCGCCTTCTTCCATATCAGTTTGAACCCTTCATTATTTTGAAGTCTCTCAAATTCCATGGTGAAGAAGTGATACCTGCCCTAGTGCCCGTTGAACTTTATCTCTGCCTCCCACAGGTGTTGGAACTCAAGGTCAAGCATAAAACATGGAAGCACATCAAAGAAGTGGACATAGAAGAAGAGAGAGCAAGTAGGGAGCTCCAAGAAGTGTATGTCAAATTTTTAGAAGAATCCCCTACAAAAATAGTGATTTTCATCACTAAAAACCATTGTAAATACCATTATCTATTTTTATAACTCCATTTTGTTCAAGCTGAGGAGTCCTCGAGCTTGAGAAGTATTAGAAGTACCATCGGATTGACAAGTAAAGGAGGTGGTGCTTACGCTTGAGCTACACCAAATTTTGGCGCCGTTGCCGGGGAGAGAGCTTCGAGGACGAGTGTTGTGATGGTAAGATCGTAGATTTGCGACGTTGGAAGATAAAAAAACTATCATTTTTGTTCATTTTCTGATTTTTCTTCTTCATCTTCATCATTATCACCATCTCCATCTTCTTCCATCTTCTTCTTCATAGAAATTTCTTGTTTTTTAGTGCATTTTCATCATTTTCATACCATCTTTCATGCATTATTGTGCGAGGAGGAGTTAGGAAGTGCAAGAGAGTGCAAGCGCTGTGTTTTTTCATGATTTTCTGCACATATGGAGCTCGCCATTGCTCGCCGCTCAGAAATTCGAAGCTCTCGCCAAAAAACACGATTCTGTGATGAGAATCGCGATTCTGTGAAAATTCAATTTTTTTTTTTAAAATCGCGATTCTCTGTTTTCTCAAAATCACGATTCTCACACATCACGATTTTCAACCAAAAAAACACGATTCTGTGGTTGTGCTCAAAATCGCGATTCTCTGAATTTTTGGGAAACCACGATTCTCTGAGATAAAATCGCGATTCAGTAGAATACGATTCTCTAAGCACGATTTTCAAAAACACGATTCTCTATTGGCAATCACGATTTTCTAAAACATGATTTTCATCTAAGGTACAAAATTGCGATTCTCTAGAACACGATTCTAAGACACGATTCTCTAGAACATGATTCTCTAGAACACGATTCTCTAAGACACGATTCTCAAAAACACGATTTTGTGAAATCACGATTTTGTGAAAACATGATTTTGTGAAATCACGATTTTGTGAAAACAGGATTTTGTGAACCACGATTCTGTGAAAACACGATTCTTTGCTCAAAGTCGCGATTCTAAAAAGCACGATTCTCTGCTCAAAATCGCGATTCTCACCAATCACGATTTTCAGCAAAAATATGATTTTGTGAAAAGGCGATTCTGTGAAAACACGATTCTGTGGTTAAAATCGCGATTCTCAAAAAACATGATTCTCTACTCAAAAATTGTGATTCTCACAAATCACGATTTTCAGCAAAAACACGATTCTGTGAAAAGACGATTATGTGAAAAGACGATTCTGTGAAAACATGATTCTCTGCTCAAAATTGCGATTCTCAAAAACACGATTCTCTGCTCAAAATCGCGATTCTCACAAATCACGATTTTCAGCAAAAACACAATTTTGTGAAAACACGATTCTCAAGGCAGACAATCGCGATTCTCTGATTTCACACAATCGCGATTCTCTGATTTCACACAATCGCGATTCTCTGATTTCATACAATCACGATTCTCTGATTTCACACAATCGCGATTCTCTGATTTCACACAATCGCGATTCTCTTGGTTTCACAGGATCGCGATTCTCTGATTTCATAGCATCGTGATTCTCTTGAGATTCACAGAATCGCGATTCTCTTGAAGTTCACAAAATCGTGATTCTCTGATTTCATACAAAATTGTCCTGTTTGCCTGTTTTGACCCCCAGAAGCCTGATTTGACATAACTTTTTCATCCAAAGTCCATTTTTTGAGCTCTATAGCTCGTTGGAAAGCTCGTTTCGTTGATTCTTAGACAGGATAATTTGAAGTTGGGCTTCAAGTGGGACCAGGAACCCAAGGGGACTCCAAAGGATTTTTGAACCATACCAAGGGGAAATTTTGGACTCTTAGCCAAAGCTTATGAACCTAAGATCTGGTAGACACCTAGGCAAGGATAGACAAAGCATTAGATCTTCTCAGTCCAGTGTCAACCATACAGCTAAGTATTGGGGACAACAACTAAGTGGTTGTCCTTACGTACTAAACTCTGACACAAGTGACTCAGAAATGTCTTTTAGCATGGGGAAACCTGCAGGTGGCTCAGGAACTGCCCATCTACAAACACCAGAAGGTCCCTATAAGACACAATTGGAATATATTCGGACCAACCGATTAGGTGCTCGCATCTATGAGGATGGCCTGAGGCGATCAGTGGTCCAACTCAAAAATCCAGATCAACTCTTTGGACTTGAACACCCAGTGGTCAAGTTCGAAGAGGGTTCATACATTGATAAGGAAGGAACCATGTATGTGGTCACCAACCTACCAGATAGGACCGATGAGTTTGGAAATGTCATTCATGAGAATGAGATAGGAGATCTAGAACAAGGAAATGTAGGACAAGGACCCCAGACTCCTAGAGGTAAGTCAGTTCTGACCAGAGTGATCACACCAGATTGGATCCCTCAAGACAACAAAAGCATAGAACTATTCTTGAATAGAGAAACAGAGGAAGCCTTTTAGAGATTCAAGCCAGATCAACCTAGCCAATTGGGCGTAGTCATCATCTATGAATTCAAAGACCCTGAGATACCAGGCAAAGTTGTGTACCTGGATAACACATCAGAGAAGATATTCTTGGTAGCAGAACATGATAGACATGCATATACTTGGAAGAGTGAATTGATTTTCCCTCCACCAAGATCCAATGTTTCCCAGGGCCTCCAAGGAGTAGGATCATCCCAAGCTCATGAAGCCCAGAGAGAAAGAAATAGAGAGAGGCCTGAGGTAAGTTTTGCACACCTGTGGGCATGAATAAATCAGGAGTTGAAAATGAAAGACTTGAAAGAGAGAGACATCAAGCACATAGGCAACAAAGAGATGAACATGATTTTCCATTGCCTAGACCCCGAGAGCACACAAGAACCCTTAGACCCACTCAAGTGATCAAGGCAATGAAGAATTATTTTGACGGGTCAGGAGATCCTTATGATCATGTGGCTGAGTTCAAACAAGTGTTAAGAGCTGAACAGGTTGAGGATTTGTTCACCCAGTACGAGGCATTTAGTTTGACTCTTAAGGGCACTACCTTAGCTTGGTTTCAACCATTGAGTAGTCGCAACTATCGCGACATAGGTCAGCTGCTAGAAGAATTCATTGTAGAATTTTCCAAGAGTGGTATCAAGCATAACACATCATCTTTAATCCACAGTTTCAAGTAGACACCCCAAGAAACAGTACGACTAGCAGGTAGAAGGTTCAGAAAATACCTAGAGAGATGCCCTGCTCCAGAATTACCCACACCAGCCAAACAAGTGGCTTTGTTCTTAGATGGATTATTGAGCACAAAGTTGAGATCATATGTGTATTTGAAAGAGCCCAGATCCATAGAAGAGTACTGTGTGCGGACGTGCATTGACATAGAAGATAACTTGGGTGAGGAGTTAGGATTGTCCAAACTCTATAAGGATTCTGATAGTTCCACTAGTCATACTTCAAAAATCTCCACGGAAATAGATGAGATAGCTGAGCAAGTTGCCAAGAAGCTGGGTGTCCAAAATAGACAAACACAAAGAGTCACCTCATTGAACCGATGTTATACCTGCGGAGGCGACCACATGGCTAACATATGCCCAATGCGAAACCAAAACATTAGAGAAAGGAATGCTCCATATTGCACTATTGAGAGAAAATACATGAATCACACGACTCAAGATTGTCCCTACAATAGGCAGGCTGTTAGACAAACTTATCAACAACCTTACCAACAAGGTAGGTATCATAACCAATACCAACAACCATATTATCGACCACAACAGCAATATCAGGCACAATATAGGCCACAACCAGTATTGGGAAACCAACCACCAGCTCCTGCCAACGTGATTCCAGTCAAGTATGCTGTGGGAGAGGAAAATCCAAATAGAGCTTTGGTGCCACTGACCCCACTGATCTCAGAGAATGACTCTCATGCTCATAGTTCAGACTACTCCTATGAAGGTAGTCCACATGCTTATTACACAGAGTCACCTGAACATAGTGAGATTTACTCGTATCAATATGAGGCACCACCTATGGAGTAAAATTGGGAGCTAGAATACTCCAATGTCATGTACACAAATCCTAACCCTAGGCCCCAATTGAGACAAATGAGACCACAAGCCCCTAGAGGATCTTGTTTCAGATGTCAAGGTGACCATTTCATTCGTGACTGTCCTCACCCACCATCTCCGAGTCAAGGTCAGGCTATCACAATACAAGCTTTTTGTCCTGAATGTGGCAAAGACCATCTTCCCAGAGATTGTCCAAGAAACCCCTCTAGTGCACCCAGAATTACACCCATTAATGTGGTAGGCTTAGTGGCGAATTCAAGTTCAAGTAGCAGTAATGTGGCACTTGTACAGGCAGTTACTAGGGCACAAGCACTAAAACAAGATAAACCAACAGAACAATCGGAGTCGAGTGAATCAGGAGAGCCTAGTAAGAGGAAAACAAGAACATGGAAGGATACCAGAGAAAAGGCCAATTGTAAGTGGAATAAAAAGTTATCGAAACTAGAAGAAAGCTTGAAAGACGCAAAAACAAAAATAGAAGACATTGCATCTCAAAACCCCTCGCATGCTGAAACTCCATCCACTCCATCTCATCCCACCCCACCACCCATTGTAAATAGGCCACAACCAGGGTCTGTTCTTGCAGATCCAACCCTTGAAGGCTTGGACATGATGTTCAAGGCCTACCAGGCTCGACTTCAAGAAGGGCCTACAGCTGCAAACCTAGACAAGAGTTACCCTAGAGCAGACTTAGAGATTGAACGGATGAAAATATGCATGAAAATGGTAGAACAAGCTCAAGCTATACTGAAGACTAGTCAAAAGTTCAATCAGACAAACTCTGTCAAACCGGATTTGCATTTCTAGGGCTTACTAGAAAGATTAGAGCAATTGGTAAACAAACCACAAGTTTCTTTACCTCCCCAGGCTCAACCAGTTATTGAGAGAGGAAGCTCACCACCAATGGGAGCTTATGTTCCTAATTCCACGGATGCTGGAATGCCTCCTGCAATTCAACAGTACTCTCAAGAGTTCTTGCGGGAAATACAAGAAGAGAAATGGGCCAAGGAGAAGAGTAACTCCCCTCCTATTCCTGAGATTGATGATCTTCATGATCAATTCCCCAAGACATTCCATCTATTTACGGAGATGAAGCAGAACAACAAGAAGACAAAAAGATTAGATTTTGAATCTAATACCCTAGAAGAATTGCCTCAATTTCCAGGCCCATGGGAATCTGAATCTCTCCACATTAGAGCTCCCACAATACTAGTAAGAAATGAAGACTCAGTGGTTCCAAGGAACACTGATGTCGTGAAGAACACTAAGGTTCAGTGTCATCTCACTGTAGAAGAGCTGCTCAAACCAAAACCTGAGCTATGGAATCATGTGAAGGATCATGTTCCAGAACTTGATTCCAATAAGCCAAAAACAGGCTCTAAGCAAAAAGTTCCAGAGATACCTCTAGAAAAAATAGGGGACATGTGTGAGGGTGAAGAAGGTAATACTTATCTTCCAATAACCTACCAAGGTTACACAACCAAAGCAATGATAGATTCAGGTGCTAGTGTTGCCATTGCGACCACCTCCTTGTGGAAGCAATGGGGCAAACCCACATTAAGACCAACTAGAATGAAGCTTCAAATGGCCGATGGTCATTTTGAAAGACCTCTAGGATTGCTCGAAGGGATAACTCTAACCGCTTGTGGTGTGGAGTTTGAACATACATTTGCTATATGTGACTTTGAGAAAAATAACGTCTATGAGATGATCCTAGGAAGACCCTTCCTACGACAATTGCAAATAGTACAGGATTGGGGAACCAACTCCTTGTACTTACAACACTTAGGGGTCACCACCAAGGTCAATTTGAAGGATTACACCTTCAGAGATGTACCACCCCTACAGTGGAATTCTATCCACAAAGCGAAAGAAGATTCCATCTCTGTGCATTCTGAAAGTTCACCTGATCCATCATGGCTGCATGAAGATACTCATTTGTGGATGTGCAAGGTCGCAGAGGAAGAGGAAAAACATTTAAAGGCAAGAGAAGAAGGAGCTTCGCCAAGAGATAGACCAGTTAGAGATCCAGCCTACACTCTGATGATCTTTCCAGATGAGGAATTTGAGCCTCATGGCTGGCCAGAAATCTTAGCCACCATGGACATTGCTGTCAATGAAGAACAATGGACACCTCATTGTGATGAGGAGGGTTATGATATTTCAGTGTTCATGTGTCAGCCCCTGCTAGAAGAATGTGACCCTAGTGATGTCATAGAAGAAGAAGAGAATGACGATGATATAGAGTCCATCGTGATGGATAGTTGCTTTAACTCAGAGCAGCACTATCTAGAAGATATAGGAGTGTTCACCCAGAAAGAAAAAGAACCTCTCACAAGTATTAAAACGGTAAATTCAAAGGATGGAAGTGAGAGCAGTCAAAAGAAAAAGAAAAGAAAAGCGGTGAAACAAGGAGAGGAGGAATCATTGTTTGAAGTACCAGAAAACTTCAAGAAATATGAAGTTGACGACCGCAAAATTTTGGTACGAATGCCTAAGAGAGAGACCATCATAGGAGAATCATATGATAATAAAGAAAAGACCAAGAAGATTGTAGTGACCATCGAAGAGAACGAAGAGAGATGCACATATATAGGAGATGACCTAAGTGCAAGAGAAGAAATGGAGCTCGTAGCTCTATTAAGGGAATATAGGGATGGGTTTGCGTGGCACTATAGAGACTTGAAAGGGGTAGATCCAAGAATTTGCTCTCATACTATTCCCATGACTACTGATGCCAAGCCCACCAAACAGAAGCCCTACACATATAATGATACATATGCAGCCAAAATAAAAGAAGAAATTGATAGGCTGATTGAAGCAGGATTCATCTATGAGATTGAGCATACTGAATGGGTGTCCCCCATCGTAGTGGTGCCCAAGACGAACGGGAAGTTGTGAGTGTGTATTAACCTTAAAAAAGTTAATGCCGCTACGATCAGAGTAGTTATCCGCTTCCAATCACGGAACACCTATTGGAGCGTGTTGCAGGCAAGGAAGTTTATAGCTTCCTTGATGGATTTTCAAGTTACAATCAAGTAGCCATTGCCCCAGAAGATCAACACAAAACAGCTTTTGCCACAGAGTGGGGAATCTTTGCATTTGGTGTGATGCCATTTGGGCTCACCAATGCACCTGCAACATTCCAAAGGCTCATGTGTCATGTCTTCAAAGAGTTCTTTGCATTTCGTGTCATGTCTTCAAAGAGTTCTTTTTCCACAGAGTGGGGAATCTTTGCATTTTGTGTGATGCCATTTGGGCTCACCAATGCACCTGCAACATTCCAAAGGCTCATGTGTCATGTCTTCAAAGAGCTTAGAAGTGTATGTGGACGGTTTATGTGCTCATTCCCAAGAAAGAAGATACCACATCCCTGAGCTCAGACAGATCTTCAACAAGTGTAGAGAATATCGAGTGTGTCTGAACCCAGAAAAGTGTGTGTTCATGGTGCGTCAAGGTAAAATCTTAGGTCATATTGTTTCTAAGAATGGAATCTCAATAGATGAAGATAAGGTACGAGCCATAGCGGAGCTGCCAAGGCCGAGGAATGTCAAAGAGGTACAAGCCTTTATGGGCCATTGTGGATATTACCATAGGTTTATCCACATGTACGCGATCATAGCTAGACCCCTTTATGCCTTGTTGTCTAATTTTGAGTGGAACGATGAATGCGAGAATTCTTTCAATGAACTGAAGAAACGTTTGTGCACAGCACCAATACTGACCACTCCTGATTGGAATAAGCCATTCCATGTACATGTGGATGCATCCAATCATGCCATAGGATGTGTGCTAGCACAACCCACAGGTGAAGGGAATTTAGATTTGCCCATAGCATATGCTAGTAGACAACTAAACCCAGCCGAAAGAAATTATACCACAACCGAGCGAGAAGGGTTAGGCATGGTATATGCTGTGAAGAAGTTTAGACACTATTTATTGGCCAACAAGTTCAAGTTTTTCACTGATCATCAAGCTTTGTTATATTTGGTCAATAAACCTTGCAATACTGGACGCTTAGTAAGATGGTTCCTCTTATTAATGGAGTATGACTTTGAAGTTGTTGTCAGGAAAGGTAAAACCCACCTTCGGGCAAACCACCTTTCTCGCATTACTTCAAGAGAGTCACCACAAGGAGTGTCTGATGAATTACCCGATGCTTATCTGTTCAATTTAGAAGTTGTTCCTAAATGGGCAAATAAGTTGGTACCAGTCCTAACCTTCAGCCCTGCAAATAAGAATGTGAAAACATCGCAAGAAGAAATTGTAAAATCACAAAAATACCACATATTGGCAGGAAGCATGTACAAACAAGACACTGAGGGTGTATTGGCTTGTTGTGTTGAGGACGATGAACATAGTAGTTGGTTGCAACAAGCTCATGAAGGATTGCTAGGAAATCATTATTCTAAACAGCGCACATTACAAAATCTGAAACGTTTAGGAGTGTATTGGCCTAGCATGGACAAAGAAATACATGAGTGGATTAAGAATTGTCCAATGTGCACAGAGAGACCACCAGTGGAGCATGGGACCCTTTATCAAGTGTCATTAATTCCAGATTGGAGTGCTCCATTGGTAGAGTTTATGAGGTCAGGAAGATTACCCAAAGAGGCTAGGCTAGCAAGAAGACGAAGCATGGAGCAATAGGCTCAAGGCTATGCCTTAGTAGGAGACAACCTATACCAAAGAGGCAAAGATGGTTACTTAAGACTGTGCGTTAATGAATCAAAATATTTAAAGGTCTTAGAGACTGCACACAGTGGTGTTGCAGGGGGACATTTTGGTCCTGAACGAGTGATCAAGACCATCCTATTCTCAGGACTTTGGTGGCCCACTCTTCATATGGATGCTCATACCTATGTGAAGAAATGTGACACATGCCAACGTGCACAATATCCAGTTAGAAAAGACGAGATTCCTTTGAGGCCAATGATGGGAGGACGTGCATTCTCGAAATGGGGTATAGACTTTGTAGGTCCTATTAACCCCCCAGCTAGAAACTCCCATGCAGAGTACATTATTGTAGCCACAGATTACCTTACCAAGTGGATAGAAGTGAAATCCACAACAAAGAATGATGCTCAGACAACGGCTAAGTTCTTATTTGAGAATGTGTTCACGAGATATGGATTACCGATAGAGTTAGTAATTGATAGAGGTACACACTTCTTGAATGAAGTCATTGAAAATCTTCTCCAAGAATTCTTGGTGATACATAAGAAGTCTGCCCCCTATCATCCACAAGCTAATGGACAAGCCGAGAGCACGAATAAGATCCTATGTAATGTGTTGACAAAATTAGTGAATAATTAACGCTCTGATTGGGATAAACAGCTTCATCATGCTATTTGGGCTTACCGAGTTGCCTACAAAACGGTTCTCAATGCCACCCCATTTCAGATGGTCTTTGGCCAGAATGCTGTGCTACCATTAGATTTCTTAATCCCAACTTTAAAAGTAGCACAAGAGCATGAGTGGAATGGACATGAATTTTCCTCTAGGATCTTTGACCTAGAACACTTAGGTGAGACGAGGCTACGAGCGGCAGCAGGTATCTATGCTGCAAAGAAAAGGCAAAAGGCATACTTTGATGCACACATCAAGGATAAGGGACTGAAGAGGGCGATCTAGTGTTGGTTTACACACTAAAGCAACATGCCCGTAAGTTGGAAAAAAGAGGATACGGACCCATGATCATTAATAGAATTTCCACTAGTGGTGCAGTTCAGTTGGCCACTCTAGAAGGAGATATCTTGCCAAACTATATTAGTGGATGTAGAGTCAAGTTATACCAAGAACCTCTTACAGAGGATATGCTTACGAGACTCAACATGGCTAAGAAGCGAAAAGAAGAAGAGTTAAGAGTGAGAGAAGAAGCACAGGCAGAGGCCAGAGAGTGTATTAGGCGAAATAAGTTAAGGTGACTAGGCCTAGATGTCAACTCAAAAGCCCCAAAATATCACATGGATATGTGCCAAAAATCAGGCATAGCGACTTCTCAAGTCATTGACCGAAGACCCTTTGTGACCATAGAGATAGGACAAGGGAAGGGTGCAAGGACTGTGAAAGCATTGATTGACTCAGGTGCACCAAGTAGTGCAATTAGACTTTCCTACTGCCAGGACTTGCAGTTGAACATCAATCCCATAGAAGCTTATCTCATAGGATTGGGAGGTGTGGAAACCCCTTGTTTGGGCGAGGTGGAACTTACCATCTACCTTCAAGATGTTCCAATGAAATTCAAAGCGCTAGTGTGTCAAGATGAGAACCTTACAGAACCACTTGTCTTAGGAAAATATTGGATTTATGACAATGTAGTCAACTTGAACCTAAGAAGTCAACTTCTTCAAGTTTGGGTCCAGGGACAATGCTTTACATTAGAACTAGAAAATGGCATACTCACAAATCCAGATGTCACATCTTGCAGTTCTCCTAGGACTAATCTTAGCAAAAGAGATGTTGTATGCGTCAAAAGATCTATGTCACAGGAGAACTCACTCATGGAAGAACAGGCTCAAAGACAAGCGGACTCCTCCTCTGGTGCAAGGACTAATGCCGCCACTACAACTCAACCAACAAGGCAAGCACAACAGAACAGGACCACTGCTATATCAAATAGACGATGGGATTTCCAAAGGAAAGTAGTGCTGGGCATGAAGCAGATCTGGATACGAAAAGGAGAGCAACCATCACGCTTGGCCCCACAAATCCCATCCAGGCAAGTCAACCAGGCTAGAAGACAAAGGAAGAAGATCGGACAAGCTCAACCACAAGAACTCCGACAAATTTGGATACCTAAGAAATTAGTTGCAGCTCAACAAGTGTGATTACACATGTGGGTACCCAGGAAGCTCTTACGTCCGCAACAACCTATGCTCTCCCATACACAAAAAGTCTCAACAAAGAAGCCAAGGTGAGGCAAAGGTCAAAACCAAACACCAAGAAAAACAGTAGACCAAGTAACCTCTTCAACGCGAGGCAAGCGACCAGCCACAGAGGTATGGGTATGGAAGCCAAAAGCACCGGTAGGCCTCACAGAACCAAAGAGCCAACCACGAAGGATCAAATCCTCAAGAAACCATCCAAACATGAAGCAACCAAAGGAGATTGCTACACAGTCGAAGAACATTCTCAAATGGATCCCTATAAGGAGGAATGATTAGCTGCCATCTCGAGAAACAATGGATACCTCCAACAAAGATGGCATCAACATCTGCAAATGACATTAAGCCTCGACGAGCGACAACCATGTGCTCCCTGCACAACCTTGTCTTTTGCACCATTCAGGCCATGCATTTCCAATGTATGCATTAACATAGGGCCACATTACATGGCCGTGCATAGACACAACTAAGAGTTCCATGCACAAGAGCACATTGACATATGTCAATTATTTTTTCTGATACTAACATCTGTCTTCTTGTGTGTGACATTGTTAAAAAAAAAAAGGGGGAGTCAGAACTTGTTCCCAGGTTTCGCTCATGGAACATGAATGAGACATGCTTAGTTGAAGATGGAACTATTGATTACTGGGCATTTATCAGTTTGGATAGAAGTGTGTCTCAGCTAGCAGGTGTGAAGAACTTGAAGGTCCACAACTTGAGTGATGCTTAACTACTGCATGTACTATAATCTACAGGGAGATATCTGCAAGAGGTAGTTTGGTATCCTGAGAATTCTTGTTCGTATACTGGGTGAGAAGACTTTTGCTTATGGTGAGCTAAAGAGAATGTGTGAAACTAAGCTTGGTGTAGTTACCCAATATTGTTTGCCAAGGAATATAAAGAAATT
This sequence comes from Ceratopteris richardii, assembly GCA_020310875.1. Lineage (NCBI taxonomy): Eukaryota > Viridiplantae > Streptophyta > Polypodiopsida > Polypodiales > Pteridaceae > Ceratopteris > Ceratopteris richardii. Next base: position 147,289,191 of record CM035415.1, read on the forward strand.
CAATTCTCAGTATTTGGCAAATGTTGCTTGAAAAAAGGAGACAGGACCAGGCGCTCAAAAAAATTCATCGGTGGACCATCAACACGGACATTCATCGACAAGGTTCCATCACAAATACCGGGTGTACAACACGAAGAGATGAACATCGGTCGAACCTTCACAATGGTAAGTATCTTTACTTTGGCAACACCATCACCATGATAGATTAGGAAACCTCTTCGTTGGCATACCCTTGAGCACTTAGCTCAAGACCCCTAATTTTTGCACCATACTTCTTCCGATGCATTTTCCAAGTAAGCATGCATAGGGCTACATTACAAGGCCGTGCACAAGGCACATATTTTCCTCAACCCATGCACGAACACACTTACTCATCATCCATTAGGGGTTATGAGTACTTGGCATGACTACTATGAACATCATCCTTGGATGATCTGAGGTCATCAATGGAGACTCACAACGACACAGTCATGCTGGGATCCAAGGCTGAAGCACATACCAAGGGACTACAACTTGCAAAGGCTCGCAATGACAAATGAAGAACCGTAGAACCAACCTTGCCACATTTGGAAGAGAGACAACTCTGGTTCATCCGAATGGACACTCCCTCTCAAAGCAACCTAGAATAACCATTACAACAAGGGTCTGTCAGGGACGACAGACTCGAGAGGGGGGGGAGTGTTGGAACTCAAGGTCAAGCATAAAACATGGAAGCACATCAAAGAAGTGGACATAGAAGAAGAGAGAGCAAGTAGGGAGCTCCAAGAAGTGTATGTCAAATTTTCAGAAGAATCCCCTACAAAAATAGTGATTTTCATCACTAAAAACCATTGTAAATACCATTATCTATTTTTATAACTCCATTTTCTTCAAGCCAAGGAGTCCTCGAGCTTGAGGAGTATTAGAAGTACCATCGTATCAATTTTCATAATTTTTAGACTTTGTTTGAGCCCTCAAATAAGCCCTGGAACCTAATTTTTAACTAGGCCGGACACTAGGTCTGGACAGGGCCAAAACTACTCAAAAAACTATAAAAAGAGCTAGAGAGCTCATTTTTGAGGTTAGCTTGTTAGAGAATAGAGCTTTTGTAAGAGAACTCTTTTGCAATCGAAGCTTTTCATTGTTCCTCTCTTTGATCTTATCTTGTGCGTGCATGTGTGTGTATGTGTGTGCATGTTTGTGTGCTTTCACTCACTCACTTATGCCTTCACTTGCTCGTGGTCTTCATACCGGTCCTCACGTCTCCGCAAATTGACAAGTAAAGGAGGTGGTGCTTACGCTTGAGCTACAACAGGTAAGTGCCTTCTCCCAGAGGTCCTGCCACCTCACTGAACTAATGTGAGTTTTTGCTGACTAGCATTGTGTGCTCCTGTGGAGGATTCTGAATCGATATGGCATGTAATGCTCTCAATGCCATTGGGCGCTCCTTCATTTCCTCCTCAATGGGAAGACTTTCAATGTCCACGATTTGAGGGCTGGTGCCTGCCTTGGAACTAGGTCCTGCTGTATATGCCATGTTACTTCTTGCCTGCTGACTCTGTGAGAATATAGAAACATGGTTAACATTGTAATGGACATGATAGAAAAAGTTTTGTCCCCGTTACAACATTAACATGAGGTTAGTGAGAGGTCAGTAGGTCAATACATGCTAGGTGATCCAATGTGCCATTAGTGGATGGATAGTCTTGTGAGCTAAATGGAAAAGTGCAGTGTAAGGGTGATGCAGTTAGTCAGTGGGAATGAATTTACAAATGGGGTCGAGGGGTTTGTTACATGCTTTGGGCTGCCAAACAAACTGATTGGCTGTTGGTCTTGATTTTGTGGAGACTCTGGAGGGCTTTATAAGAGTGTCCGCTTGGAGATGAGGCTTTTTAGGGACCCATTTACAAGTGATTTTGCTCGTGCTCATGGGCCAATGTGTGTTCGTGCGTGTTGAATACAAGTGGGTATCGGCTGTGCGAGTGAGTGAACCATGTTGTACAGGGTGTGCTCTCGGTGTAGCTATTTGAGCCCGCAAGCAAGCCTTAGGCACCCAAATTTGTCTTGATTGTGGGCTAGCCTTCATCGACTTCTTGGGTACCCAAATAGACTTCACTTTCACAGAAGGATTTTTGGAGGACTTCTTATTAGTGTCGTGTCGTTGATCACTAATAGGAAGTTGAGCCACTTGTTGTGGCTTGACCGCAATAGGATGCTCGCTTTTCTGTACCCACACTTGTTTTGGTTGTTGAGACACCGTGCGTCACATTTTCTTTGTGCCTCGAGCATAAGTCGTCTACTTCTTCTGCAATTGATCCGCCTTTGGTTGCTGCATCCGTGTGGCTTTTGGAAAAGAAGGGAGTTCTATTGTACCCTTAACTTCTTTGTTGAGACAATCATCCCTCTGCATCACATAGTTTTGGACAAGAATAGCATTGTCAACTTCATGTGTACCCCTGAAAGGACCAGGAGTTTGTGCCTTTCCTAGCTCCTTGAGTGTTTCATTTTTTAGCTCAATTGTAATATGATTCTGATTTACCCAGACCTGAAGAAGTCCACTTCTTAGGTTTAGGTTGACTGCATGATCATAGATCTAGTCCTGACCCAAGACAAGAGGCTCAGTGAGGTCCTCATCTTGACACACTAGCACTTTAACTGTCACTAATTGATCTTGAATGTAGAGGGGGAGTTCCACCTCGCCCATGCAAGGGGTTTCCATGCCTCCCAATCCTATGAGATACGCTTCAATGGGATTGATACTTAAGTTCAACTTTTGACAGTAAGAAAATCTAACCGCACTAGTGGCTGCACCTAAGTCAATCAATTCCCTTATAGTCCTTGCACTCTTTCCTTGTCCTATCTCTAAGGTTACAAAAGGACGTCGATCAATTATTCTATGAGAGATAATGCCTGAAACTTCACACATAGCCACATGATATCCTTGAGCTGCATAGTCATCTGTCCTAGGCTGATCTCTACCCTGCCTTCTCAACTTCATCCTTCGGATGCGTTCTAAAGCTTCTGCTTGCGCCTCTTCTCGAATTTGCTTTTCTTCTTCCTTGCATTTCTTGGCAGTGTTGAGTCAATTTAGCATCTCTTCAATCAGGGGTTGTTGATATAATTTGACTCTCCACCCGCTGATGTAGCTCGAAAGAATATCGCCTTCTAAGGTGGCCAGTTGTACTGCTCCACTCGTTGAGATCCTATTTATGATCATAGGTCCATAGCCACGTTTCTCTAATTTTCTTGCATTTTGCTTCAATGTGTAGACTAAAACTAAATCTCCTCCCTTCAAGCTTTTATCCTTAACGTGGGCATCAAAGTATGCCTTCTGTCTTTTCTTAGCTGCATATATTCCCGTTGCCACTCGTAGTCTTGTTTAACCTAGTCGTTTCAGATCAAGAATCCTCGAAGAGAGTTCATGACCCGTCCATTCATGCTCCTGTGCTACTTTCAGTGTAGGTATCAAGAAGTCCAACTAGCTTGATAGGTAGCCCGTATCTAGTGAACACATTCACAAACAAGAACTTAGCTGTCATTTGAGCATCGTTCTTTGTTGCGGCTTTCACTTCCACCCACTTGGTTAAATAGTCTGTGGCCACAATGATGTATTCTGCATGGGAACCCTTAGCTGGGGGATTAATAGGAGCTACAAAGTCTATTCCCCACTTAGAGAATGCACGTCCACCCATCATAGGTTTCAGTGGCAGCTCATCTTTGCGTATAGGATACTGAGTTCGCTGACAAACATCACACCTCTTCACATAGGTATGTGCATCCATGTGAAGGGTCGGCCACCAAAAGCCCGCAAATAGTATTGCCTTGATCACCCGATCTGGTCGAAAATGTCCTCTTTCTACACCTTGGTGAGCAATTTCCAAGATCTTGAGATATTCACTCTCATGGACACATAATCTGAGGTAACCATCTTTACCGCGCTTGTATAGACTATCACCAATGAGTGAGTAGTCTAGGGCTTCTTGTTCTAAACTTCTCTTCCCAGCCAAAGTCAAGTCTTGAGGGAAGGTTTTTGCCCTCAGGAAGGCTACTAGTGGTTCACTCCAATTTGGCACTAAAGACACTTGATAAAGAGTGGCATGTTGCACTGGTGGTTTAGTGCAGCAGATCGGGCATTCCTTGCACAATTTATGGACATCAGCTTCCATAGTCAGCCAATGCACTCTGAGTCTCCTTAGTGTCTGTAGGGTTCGTTGCTTTGAGTAGTGTTGCTCTAATGCACCTACATGTGCTAATTGCAACCATTTAACATACTCATCTTCTTCCACACAACAAGCCAAGATCCCTTGATCTGTATGCTTGTACATACTTCTTGCCATGATGTGGTACTTTTGGGCCTTTACTACCTTCCTATCTTTAGTGCTTATGACTGGGTGATTAGGCCCGTATGTCAACACTGGCACTAATGGCTTAGCCCACTGAGGTACAACTTCCAAATTGAACAAGTAAGCATCAGGAAAGTCATCTGACACTCCTTATGGGGCTTCTCCAGATGTGAGCCTAGAGAGGTGGTCTGCTCTCAAGTGAGTCTTCCCTTTCCTCACCACAACTTCAAAGTCGTAATGATCAGTAAAAAATTTAAACTTATTTGCAAGCAAATAGTGTCTAAACTTCTTAACCGCATATACCATGCCTAATCCTTCTCATTCAGTGGTGGTATAATTTGTTCAGCTACATTCAACTGTCTACTAGCATAGGCAATTGGAAGATCCATATTACCTTCGCCTGTAGGTTGTGTGAGTACACATCCAATAGCATAATTGGATGCATCTACATGAACATGAAAGGGCTTATTCCAGTCTGGTGTGGTCAAGATTGGTGCCGAACACAATCTCCTTTTGAGCTTGTTGAAAGAGTTTTCACATTCATCAGTCCACTCAAAGTTAGTCAAAAGTCCGTACAGAGGCTTGGCAATGATGGCGTACATGTGTATAAAGCGTCGATAATAACCACAATGCCCCATGAAAGCTTGTACTTCCTTGACATTCTTTGGCCTAGGTAGCTCTGCTATGGCTCTCACTTTCTCCTCATCCGTGGATATGCCATTCTTTGACACTATGTGTCCTAGAATCTTGCCTTGCCTGACCATGAAAACACACTTTTTTGGGTTCAGGCAAACTTGATATTCTCTACATTTGTCAAAGATTTGTCTGAGTTCACGTATATGTGTCTATCTAATGTTGGAATGAGCACAGAGGTCATCAACATAGACTTCCAAATTCTTCCTCAAGAACTCTTTAAACACGTGGCACATCAATCTTTGGAAGGTTGCAGGATCATTGGTAAGCCCGAATGGCATTACTCGAAAAGCAAATATGCCCCACTCTGTGGCAAAAGCTGTCTTATGTTGATCTTCTGGGGCTATGGCTACCTGATTGTAGCCTGAAAATCCATCAAGGAAGCTGTACACTTCCTTGCCTGCTACTCTTTCTAGTAGATGCTCAGTGATAGGAAGCGGAGAGTTGTCTCGAATAGTGGCAACATTAACCTTCTTCAAGTTTATGCACACACGTAGCTTTCCATTCTTCTTAGGCACCACTACAATGGGGGATACCCATTCAGTGTGCTCAATTTCATAGATGAATCCAGCTTCTACCAAGCGATCTATCTCCTCCTTGATCTTAGCAGCGTAGTTATCGTTATAAGTGTATGGCTTTTGCTTGGATGGTTTGGCATTTGCGGTCATGGGAATGGTGTGTGAGCATATGTCAGGGTCTACACCTTTCAGGTCCTTGTAGCTCCAAGCGAATACATCTCTGTATTCTCTTAGCAAGGCTATCAATTCGTGCTCTTCTTCTTCCGTGAGGTCATGTCCTATGTAAGTGCATCTCTCCTCTCCTTCTTCTAGGGCTACCACTATTTTCTTGGTGGTTTCTTTGTTATCATAGGCCTCTCCTGATTGTGCCTTGCGTTTAGGCATTCTTATCATGAACTCCTGTCGTCTATCTCATACTTTTTAAAATTGTTAGGGACCTCAAACAAAGATTCTTCCTCTTTTGGTGTGACTTCTCTCTTCTTTCTTTTCTTTCCTTCATTCTTAGGGGTCACTCGTGTGGCCAACCTTACATCATTTGTAAGCTCTCCATCTCTCTGAGGATGAGCTTCCACTTCATAGAAGTATTCTTCATCTGATGCAAAAGGTGGGTCCATAATGATTGACTCTAGATTGGAGTCACTTGCATCCTCAAATGCATCAGGGCTAGGTTCGCACTCTTCTAAAACTGCATCTCCCATGATTGGCTCTATGGAGAAGACTGAAATGTCATAGCCATCCTCATCACAGTGGGGTGTCCATTGTTCTTCATTGATGGCTACATCCATTGTTGCTAAAATTTTCTGCCCTGCCGTGAGGTTCAAATTCTTCGTCCGAAAATACTACAGGTGCATAGGCTGGGTCTTGAATTGATCTATGTGTTTCCTTCGCACCTACCTCTCTGGCTTTTTCTCTCTTCTCTTCTTCTACTACTACTTTGCACATCCATAAGTGGGTGTCTTCATGCATCCATGAGGATCCTGATCCTATGGAATGCACAGACTCCGTATCATCTTTGGCTCTATGGATGGGGTTCCATTGGATGGGGGGTACGTCCCTATGAGAGTAATTTTGGAGATTCACTTTGGTAGTGACACCTAAGTGTTGCAAATACAAGGAATTGGCTCCCCAATCCTGTACCACTTGCAACTGTCGCATAAATGGTCTTCCCAAAATCATCTCATAGGCATGGTTCTTGCTAAAGTCATAGATAGCAAATGTATGCTCAAACTCTACACAAGTGGTGAGAGTTATTCCTTCAAGTAGTCCTAAAGGCCTCTCTATGTGACCATCAGCCATGTGCAATTTCATTCTCGTTGGCCTGAGTGTTGGCTTGCCCCAACGCTTCCATAGGGAAGTGGTAGCAATTGCAACTCCATAGGGAAGTCCTACCTGGGAACGAGGTTTTGGTATCTCTGGTACTTGTTTGGCTACATGTTTCCATAGCTCTGGCCTTACTTTGAGTAGCTCTTCTAAAGTGAGGTTACACTGCACTTTAGTGTTTTTCACTACCTCTGTGTTCCTAGGTATGACTGAGTCTTCGTTTCTTACCATGACTGTGGGTGCTCTCATACGCGTGGACTTTGCCTCCCATGGGCCTGTGAAATGGGGTGGTTCTTGTATGGAATTAGATTCGAAGTCTAATCTCTCCTGAGATTGAGTGCTCTCCTGCTCTTCATAAATGGATGGGATGTCTTGTGGGAATTGGTCATGTGCATCATCCACAAGTTCAATGGGAGGAGGGACTTCACTTTCTTTAGCCCATTTGTCTTCTTGAATCTCTCGTAGGAATTTTGGTGTGAACCGATTCATAGAAGAAAATGTGTCTGGCTCCGTAGAGTTAGGCACATAGGCTTCCTGGGCAGGTAGGCTTTCTCTTTCACTTGCCTTGCCCTTATTTGGCAGGGTGGGTTCCTTTTATGATTGTGCAATTAGCCTCTCCAATCTTTCCAGCAGTCCATCAAAATGCAACTGCGTCTTAGCTGAACTAGAGAGGTTAAAGAGGCAACTGGCTTCAAACATGGTTGGAGCCAATTCCACCATCTTAGCACAAATTTTGGTTCGTTCGAGCTCTAGTTCCACTCTAGGGTAACACTTGTCATGATCGGTTACGTTTGGCCCTTCTTGGATTCTGGCTTGATATGCCTTAAGCATCATGTTTAGGTCCTCGGGAGTGGGATCTGCTAGGATTTATCCTACTCTAGAGGGTGGTGGGATCGTATGAGGCGGGTTGGAAGGGGTTGGATCGGATGGAGATGGGAATGGTGGTGGTGGCATAGTGTGAGAGGGAGTTTGAGATGTGAGTTCAACTATCCTGGCTTTTTTTTCTCTTAGGCTTTCCTCGAGTTCACTCATCTTCTTAGCCCATTGCCTCTTCATTCTTTCTCTACTATCTCTCTAGGCTCTAGTCCTCTTCTTGGTTATGCTCTCAATTTCACTAGCCTCATCATTTTTTTCCTGGCCTAAACTTTGACTCTACTGCAAGGCTTGAGCTCTAGTGACTACCTGCACTGGTGCAGTGGAAGTCACACTTCCTGTAGAGTCTACTACTAACCCATTAACATTGATAGGAGTGATTTTTGGCATCTTATTTGGATTCTTTGGGCAATCTCGTAAGAGATGCTCTTTGCCGCAATCTTGACAAAAGCCTTGTATTGTTACTGACTGGGGTTGTGTGGGTGCAGGCATGGGGCAATCACAAATGAGGTGATCTCCCTGACATCTGTAGCACGGTCCTCTAGGGAATGGGGGTCGTACCTGCCTAGGTTGAGGTCTAGAGTTGGGGTTTGTGTACATTACATTTGCATACTCTGGCTCCCAACTAGGTTCACTTGGCTCTTCAAAGTAATATGACTCATTATGCTCAGGTGACTGCATGTACTAGGCCTGGGGGCTATCAATATGTGTAGAATCAAAGCTATGGTCACTGGGGTCACTCTCTGAAAGTAATGGAGTTACTGGGACTATAGCTCTATTCAAATTCTCCTCTGCAGCTACATACTTTACAGGAATCACATTGGCTGGCGCAGTTGGTTGTTGTGCCAGCACTGGTTGAGGTCTCTGTTGGGCCTGATATTGTGGTTGGTAGGTTTTTTGAGGCCTCGCATACTGTTGTGGTGGATACTGGTTCTGATATCTTCCCTGTTGTGGATAGGGTTGAGGGTAGGTTTGCCTAACTGCTTGCTTATTGTATGGGCAGTCTTGTGCTGTGTGATTTGTGTATCTCCGTTCTATGGTGCAGTATTGGCTACTAGATTCACTTGGGGTTGAGTCATGATGGGACATACGTTTGCCATATGGTCACCTCCACAAGTATAGCACCGTTTAACTAGGGCAAATATTGGAATTTGTTTGCTAGAGACACCTAGTTTTTGAGCTACTTTCTCGGCAAGTTCCTCAATAGATGTGGATTGAGTGGAAGAGAGGCTAGTAGAATTATCTGAATCTTTGTAGATTTTTGAAAGCTCTAATTCCTCCCCTAAATTGTCTTCAATGTCTATGCACATGCGGACACACTCTTCTATCGTTCTAGGGTCCTTCAAGTACACATATGATCTCAACTTTGTACTTAGCAATCCATCCAAAAACAAAGCCACTTGTTTGGCTGGAGTGCGTAGCTCCGGAATTGGACATCTCTCTAGATATTGTCTAAATCTTCTTCCTGCAAGTCTAACCGTCTCTTGAGGAGTTTGCTTGAAGCTGTGAATCAATGAGGAAGTATTATGCCTTATCCCACTCTTAGAGAATTCAGTGATAAAAGCCTCTAAGAGTTGGTCTATGCTCCTGAACTGTCTCTCATTCAATGGTTGAAACCATGTAAGGGCTGTGTTCCTAAGGGTTAGACCAAAGGCATTATACTACGTGAATAGGTCCTCAACTTGTTCAGCTCTCAAGACTTGCCTAAACTCAGCCACATGATCATATGGGTCTCCTGTGCCATCGAAGTAGTTCTTCATGGACTTAACTAGCTGAGTCGGTCTCAAAGTCCTCGTGTGCTCTCTAGGTCTTGGTAGAAGGCATTCATCCGCATTTCTTTGGTTCCTTGGGGCTCTAAGTCCCTCAGGTTCTGCTCTATTTGTTTCCATTCTCGTTCTTTCTCTTCCCACTGGGTTGGCAAAGCTTACCTCAGGTCTATCTCTATGTCTATCTCTTTGAGCTCCATGAGCTTGGGATGTTCCAGCTCCTGGGTGACCAAAGGACACATTCGACCTTGGTTGGGGGAAAATAAATTCACCTTTCAAAGTGTAAGCATGCCTATCATGTTCTATAACCACAAAGATCCTGTCTGAAGCGTGATCTAAGTAGGTCACTCTGCCTGGGCTATCAGGATCTTTGAACTCATATATCATGATTGTTCCTACCTCATTTGGCTCATCAGATTTATACCTCCAAAAGGCTTCATCAGTCTCTCGGTTCAGGAGCAAATCTATGCTCTTATTGTCTTGGGGAATCCACTCTGGTGTGATAATCCTAGTGAGAACAGATTTTCCTCGGGGGGTTCTAGGTTCTACAACCATGTTTCCTTGCTCCAGGTCACCTAAGTCCGTTTCTGGGATCACGTTTCCAAATTCGTCTGTCTTATCTGGATGATTGGTGACTACATATATGGTTCCTTCCTTGTCTAGGTATGCTCCATTTTCAAACTTGACAGCTGGGTGCTCTAGTCCAATGGATTGGTCAGGGTTTTTAATCTGGACCACAGATCTTCCTAGGCTATCCTCATAGATGCATGCACCTAATCGGTTGGTCCTTAGGTATTCGAGTTGAGTCTTGTAAGGGCCTTCTACCCTATGTAAATATGACACTCCTGAACTTCCTGTAGGTCTCTCCATCCCCTGAGACATCTCAGACTCGCTAGTTTCAGAGCTAGGGTAGTATGAGTGATGGCTCAATTGCTGGGTCCAAGATCTAGCAGTGTGATTGACACTAGCCTCTGAAGATCTAAGACTTTGTCTATCTCTTCCTAGGTGTCGTCCTGATCTAAGGTTCATAAGCCTAGCTGAGCAATCCCAATTTTTACCCAAGGTACAACCTCGTTGCTGAGTTCTTTTGTATCAGTCACTTGATTCTTTTTTTCTGTTGATTATCGTGTTTATGATCTTGTCTGATATCACGTCGTCAGGAATACTTGAGTTAATTCCGCACTTTAAGTTGATCGTTCTACATTAGGTTCTTTTCCTTTGAAGTTGTCGGTCACACACACGTTATCTATTGACTTGAACTTGATTTCTTAGATAGTCTTGACTTGTCTCGTGCCTATCGTTGCCCTGACTTACTTCTAGCACTATTCACCTGTAGCCTAAGCTAGGAATTGACAAAGGGAGTTGAGAGTATTCCAACCTCACTTGCACATCCCTTGCTCTTTGGTGCTCAAGAACCCGGTTCTCAAGCTTGCAAAAAGCCCTTGCTTTGGATGCCTTCAAGTGTTCTCAATGGACCTGTAAAAGTCCCAAAGTTAGCTCAAGACTTAGATTCAAAGGACACAAAAAATCACTTTCATTCATGTAATTCAAAGATCAACTGTTCTTTTGGCTTTATGGAAAACAATCTTGAAGACCCCTTAGCTTTTCTTCCCCCTGGGTATAGTTACTTCAAAATAGTATGTCTAATAATCCTGAGCTTTCCAATAAAACAAAAATCACAGCAAACGGACTTTGTATGAGAAAGTTATGCCAGTTTAGGATTTTGGGGTTAAAATAGGGTTCAAACAGGCTAACAGTTCACAGGATTTTTCTCAAAACACACATGTAGGGACCTCACAAATCACTAATTCCTTGATAAGTATGCCTAAAATTTACCCCAAAAACTTGGAACAAAAAACCCCTAAAATTTGGCCGAAAAAGCCTGTCAATCGCGATCGACAGGTCTGTCAATCACGATTGACAGAGGTGTCCGTCAAGGCCTGTTGGTCGCGATCGACACGTCAGTCGCGATTGACAGTGTCAATCGCGATCGACAGAGTCGGTCATGAGTCCTATCAATCGCGATCGATGGTGTCAATCGCGATCGATGGTGTCAATCGCGATCGATGGTGTCAATCGCGATCGATGGTGTCAATCGCGATCGATGGTGTCAATCGCGATCGATGGTGTCAATCGCGATCGACACTTTTTTCGAGATTCTTGCCGTGATTTCAGTCGATCGGGGATGTGTCCGTCGTGATGGACACGTGGCAATGTGAGTTTTGGTGTCAATCTTCAAATTTCAGTCGGTCGCGATCGACAGTGTCGATCGCGATTGATTGAATCCTACGTGGTAGTCAGTCGGTCATGGGGTCTGTCAGTCGCGATCGACAGGTCTGTCGATCGTGATTGACAGGGTCTGTCGATCGCGATTGACAAAGGTTGTCGATCACGGCTGTCGATTGCGATCGATGGTGTCGGTCGCGATTGACAGAGAAACATGAAATATTTTTACTATTTTAGGTGTTTTAGAGTGTGCTCATCTTGTGTGTCATTGTGGTGTGCTTTGTTTTACCAAATAAGCAATTTTTCTGTCGATCGCGATCGACAGGGGTTTGCGACACAGAGACAGGGTCGAGCTTTTCCGTACCTGCACAACCTGGTGGAGATGGTGGGATAGCCAAATCCTGCAAGAAAACTCAAGAAACATGCAAAAAGAGTGCACACAAATCACTGTCTCGCTCTCTCTCACAAGTGGAATGAGGGAAATGGAGGGGAGAAGGTGATATGATCAAAAACTGAAATCTTCGTGATGATGGAGATGGTGAGGATGGTGATGGTGATGATGATGATGAAGTAAAAAAGAGAAAAATAAGAAAAAGTAAAGAAATCACCTACGATGCCAACGTCACAACTCTACGTCTTACCATCACACACTCGTCCTCAAAGCTCTTTCCCCGGTAACGGCGCCAAAATTTGGTGTAGCTTAATGATGAGTAGCACCTCCTTTAATGTCAATCCGGGAAGACGTGAGGATGGTATGATGACCTTGAGCAAGTGAAGGCACAAGTGTGTGAGTGAGAAGCACACCAACATGCACACACATACACAAACACGCGCACTCACGACAAGACAAAGAGAAAGACAATGGAGTTCTTTTAGATTACTTTCAAAATGCTCATACAAGCTCAACTCTATTACCATCCAGGCTCAAAAATGAGCTCTCTAGCTCTTTTTATAGTTTTTGACTAGCTTTTGGCCCTATCCAGACCTAGTGTCTGGCCTAGTTAAAAATTAGGTTCTAGGGCCTATTTGAGGGCTCAAACGGAGTCTAAAAAATATGAAAATGGATAGGCAGGTACTTCTAATGCTCCTCAAGCTCAAGGACTCCTTGGCTTGCACAAAATGGAGGTACAAAAATATGAATTGGTATTTACAATGGCCTTTAGTGATGAAAATCACTATTTTGTAGGGATTTCCTCTAATGATTTGACATACACATCTTCGAGCTCCCTACTTGCTCCTTCTCCTTGTGTGTCCATCTCTTTGATATGATTTAGCTTAATGAAAAAATAACGGCCTACTTGCCAGATCTTCGTTGACTACTCTGTCTGCTTGTGTTCTTCTCTTCGCTCCGACTCCCTTCGTTGGCTTCCTTGTCTTCTGAGTCCTTCAGTTCCTTGACTGCTGCCAACACACACCCATGTATGTGCTCATATACGCATGCATGCACTCATGCGCACACTGACTCACATGCATGTACTCATGCACATATGCATACATTGAAACAACCACATATACATAGAGATGAGTTCACACAATAAACTAACATACGAAAAATGACTAATTCACACATAGAAACATATTTATATAACAAATATCAACAATATATATGACACTATCATTTGTGAGATGCATAGATTTTATGGGCATATGCTATTATGCATGAGTCATCACGATTTCAAACAATACCATCTGTAATATACAATACTAGTGGAAAATAGATCAATACATAATGCATGTCAAGAAGTAGAGAAACCTTTGAAATCCATGAGTCAATGACCATAAGGTATCATGCGTGAGTCCTCATGATCTCAAACACAAAAACTTGATAGTGATGTGAAGTGTGTCATGTCTCTCTCTCATTGGCATTGCTATTGCTTTCTTCTCTCTCTCTCTCTCCATCCTTACTCTCTCTCGAATATCTTTCTCTCCATGTAATCTACTAGTGAGTGTTGTCTAAGTCTTCAAGTCCTATAGAAAAGGTGTCTCTTTCTATGTGTATGTTTTCTCTCTCCAATTCATATCTCCCTCCAAGTGCACCCCTCTCTTCTCTTAATGGTTGTGTGTGTTTGTCCTTGTCAGCTCAAATTTGTCTGTAGCATCTAAGCTCTCTCTCTCTCTCTCTCTCTCTCTCTCTCTCTCTCTCTCTCTCTCTCTCTCTCTCTCTCTCTCTCTCTCTCTCTCTCTCTCTCTCTCTCTCTCTCCTCCCTCCCTCTCTCCCTCCCTCTCTCTCTCTTTCTCTCTCTATCTCTCTCTTTCTCTCTCTCTCTCTCTCTCTCTCTCTCTCTCTCTCTCTCTCTCTCTCTCTCTCTCTCTCTCTCTCTCTCTCTCTCTCTCTCTCTCTCCCCTATCAGCATCTTTGTTCTTTCATCGTGCACATCACCTACAAAAGCAGCCACTAGATCTCCTCAAATTTGTTGTGCATGTTCATAGTTTACTTCCTTCCAAGCTTAAGTGCAGTGGCAAAGGTAGATCAGATAGAAAATCTCACCAATAAGCCTTCCTCTTTCGTAGAAGACCTTCTCTCATTGTTCATTAGCCCCTAGTCCATCTCTCTTTCTTCTCCCTAATGTGCCTTCAACATGCATCGAGCAACAATAACTGGAAGGGATCTGAGTCTCCCACTCTCTTTGTACCCTCTCTCTCTTTCTCCATAGAAGCTCTACACCGTGATTCTCTGTGTGTCTTTAATGCTCTATACCTACATCTCTATCTGCATAGGAGCTCTTCACCACAATGAATCATCTGAGAGTCTCTCTCTCTCTCTCCCACTTTCACTGCCTGCACCTCTATTCTTTGAACAACATCCTCTCTGCATCAGAACATACCAGATCTGTACTTCTCTCTCTCTCAGTGCACTTATTATTAGCACGACATGAGTGTAGTTCTACCAAGATGACCCAATATGGTCATGATCCAATGTACATAGAAAAGAACATAGAAGACGCGAAACAAATCTACATAGCCAATAGAGATGAAATCCGTCATTTGTAACATACAAAACATAGAAGACAACATGCAGGATCCATCTCTGAGCAAAGAAAACTTCTACAGGTGATGATATCACTATTGTGTAATTGTGCTACTGTTAGAGAACATTATAGGCACAAAGAATCATGCAATAGGCTTGCTTTGCGTCTTATTTTCTCTTGAATCGGGGCCATAGAGCCAACAAAAGGAGAAGATGGCAATGGTATTGTACAGAGAATGAGATTATAAGCAGCAAAAATTGTGCTCTCTCTCTCTCTCGTGCTTCAACCATCGTTGAACATCTTTGTTCCTCTTTGATTGCTATGCCCGCAGAAGCTGGGAATGGTTGAGTTTTTATAGAGACACTCTCTCTCTGCATTCACTTGTAGCACATGTTTTCTGAACATACAAAAGCTTTGTTGAAGAGAGAGGGAACAGAGAGAAGAGACATGGAATAATCTCTCTCCCATTCTCTCCCTTCCTCTCTTCTTCTTTCTCTCTGTAATCGACATGAAGATACGAACCTCTGTGTGTAAGCTCTACAATCATCACCTCTCTCTCTCTCTATGTACCTGAAACAAAAAGCATTAGAAAATTACAACATTAGCTACACACATATATAATCGGGACTCACACATACTTTGTAAAGTAAGCATAATTCACGTGCATGCTATTTACACACACACATACTAAATTCAAATACATGCTTTTTTCTTTTTAACATATTATTTATATTACATATATTAATTAGATTAGATTTATTAGTATATTTTTTATTAATTATATTGATTAAATTAAATATAGACCACTCATAGACTAACATATATTAAATTAAATTCTTATAAACACACACATCATACATTTTTAAATACTTATATGCGCATATTTTGTTAATTGTAATCAAATTATGGTTTAATTTAAAATAAAGAGTAACTTTAGACTTATAGATTAATATTCACAAGCTTATAGGGGTAGTACTTTTAGAGCTTTTATTTTTAGGATTTACACAAATAGTTAAGGAGTGTGAAACTTAAAACCAATTTAGACTTCGACACTTGTCAGCACCCATAGCATAACACACATTCATATGCTTAACATACATAAGATATGACTCAAAAATTCATACAAACACATACACTTAAGACTTTCCCACATTCACTTGGGGCACAATTATTTAGGATTACCCAATATGTAGGGCAATGCAAGTTTTCACATACTCATAAACATGTTTCCAAACACACATAGTCTCATATAGGTTGATTCAACGGATTTATCTTTGTTCTTCTAATATTTAGTTATGCAGGATTGCATTTATCAATGAAAACATATCAAGTCATAATGAAGCACAATACATACAAACAATCAACACACATATTGAAGTGCTTAGTCACATTCTCATAGTCTTGCGTATAATGATTATTCATAATGTTCACAAAGATCATTAAGACAAGTTATATAAAGAGAATTCAAATGAGAATTTGGAGGGATCAAATGAGAGTGTGAATACACATTTCCACCTTCTTCAGCCTGCAAGTACTAAAAGAGAGAGTTTAGTCAAATCAAAAGCTCATATAAAACATATTTGTAAGAGTTTTAGAGATATCCAATTTGGAAGAAAACTTTTAATTTTTTTGAATGCTAGTTGGAGTGATGAAATCCTTCCGATAATGCAGATGAGAAATAGATTCCTTGCAACCATGTCAAGCCTCATATGGAGTGATGGATTGTAGTGCTTTGCTAGGCTACCTATTAAGTACATAGGATGCACACATAATAGCCTCAAGCTAGAAGCTATGTGGTAAAGCCTGATTTTTTATCATACACCTTGCCATCTCCATTAGAGACCTATTATTTCTTTTAAAAACTCCATTATGTTGAGGTGTACACGATACCATACATTTTTTATCCCATGCTCAGCTAGAAATGCATTTAAATTAGAAAAAATGTATCCCCCCCAATCAAAATGGAGGTTGCCCAATTTATATGCTAAAACTTTTTTAGCCATAATAAAAAACTACTTGAGGCACATAAACACTTCATAATTTTCTTTCAATGGATACCCCCATGCATGCCCTGAGAAATCATCATCAAAATTGATGAAGTAAAGGTAGTTCTCAAAAGAAGGTATTTGCATAGGACCACACACATCACTATGAAAATGGATACCTTCATGCATGCCTAGAGAAATCATCATCAAAATTGATGAAGTAAAGAAAAGAAGGTAGCTTTTGCTTCACCACAATTTTGGGAATGATGAATGATGCATTTTGCCCAAAATATACCATTCATAGACATGTTTACTTGGGTAGAGAGGACACCATGCTAGATTTTTGGAGCTAAAGAAAACTAGCAAAATTCAGATGACCAAATTATGCATGCCAAATCTTTGCATACGAGATAGCATGAGAATCTTGAATTTCACATGCTGAATTATTCATAGATTTTGCATAGTCTATGAGCTTATAGAGCCCGTGACATAAAATGCCAGAAGAAATAATAACATCACCATTTGAGAGATCATATATTGTACATCTTTCATCAACAAATTTCACAACCAAGAAAATCTTGGCTAATGCTAAAATCGACAACAAAAATTTCATGGTCCCTGGCACATACATAGCATCTAAGAATGTGGAAAAATCACCATGAGCAATAGTCAGAATAATCTTACTAACTCCCATTACTAGATAAGAGGATTTGTTGGCACATATGATATATTCCCTCTAGGGGCAAGCTCAAGTGAACAAAGAAACTTTGATGTGAGGTACTATGTTTGGGTGCCCCACTATCAAAGTACCAAACATCTTAGTTTACTATAAACATACACTCCTCATGAGAAGATGGATTAAAGCTGCAAACAGTAGTAAATATCCATTCTTATTCTGAACAAGATTAGCAGAATCTGTTTTAGGTGTTACCACCTCTGCAACAACCATTTGGGCCTCTTTCTTCTTTGCCACTTTTGCAGCCAGTTTTGGAAAACTCTTTATAATATGGTCATCTTAGAGTATTTGCAAAATTGTCTTTGCTTTTCTATTTTCTTCTCATCTTTCTCTTCCTTCTTTGACTATGCAACATTAGTAGATTTCTACTTACTAGAAGATGAGTTCCATTTACCTTTGCTCTACTAAGTATCTAAGAAAGCTTGATCTTCAATGTGCATAATTGACATGTTCTTCAAGGACTTATCTTCTTGTAACAAAAAAGAGACTAATTCCTCAAATGTTAAGGCATTTGGATTGCCTTTCATCATCAATCAAAGAGTAGAAACAGAACTCTGATTTGAATCTAGAATACCATTAAGAAAGTTTGCACAAGTGAAGTATCTCACAAGACTTCATCATCAAAAAATCAACTTCTCCTTCAAATCTTTGATCTTTGTGAGAAAAATGTCCATGGAATCTCGTGCATTCATATGCTCACTCTCCAACTATTTTTGGAGGTAAGCAAAATGAGCCTCATTTCTTTCTTAGTATAAAGTTGTAAGTGTATCCCAAGCATCCTTTGTTGTCTTACAAGAGTGAATATGAGGGATAAAAGATTGTTTGATAGAAAAAGTTATCAATGCATGTGCCTGAGCATCTCTACCGTACCAACAAAGTTTTCCTATAGTAGGTGTAGAAGAAATCGTAGCACAAACAAGAATTTGAAGATCATCATCTTCAATTCCATCTACGTCACTTTAAATAAATATACATGTAGGTGTAGTTGAACGTGTTTCAACATTGTGCACCATATTCCATGACCCTTTTGCTACTAATATATGATACATCATATATGCCCCCAATGGGTAATTAGCACCATCCACCTTATCATCAACAACAAACATATGGAATACATAATTTCTTTGACCCATGGCTAGTGACCAAATACCCTAATGCAAAAAGTTGGTTGCATCTCAAAAAGTTGAACAAAAACACTCTACTGAGCTCTACTAAACCTATTGTAGACTTTGAGGCACTTGTATGCATAAACTAAAACATGTATATATGTTTGGCACAAAAGGTAAAAATTGTCTGCATAGTCATTGTGATAGTAGTCCTAATTGCCTCGAGTATGCTCACCAATTTTCATGCAATTCTGAGACTATGAATGAAGATGTGTCGAGAATGCCCTAGATAAAGTGGAGACCTGATTTGGTACCAATCATTGGAGTTCAAGGTCTACAAAAGCACATGAGAAACATAGGGAAGAAGAAGAAGAATCTTGGAGCACAACACAACATAGAATGTCTTACCAAGTGAATGTACAAAGACAAGCGACCTGTTAGGGATATAGGCATATATACAAGCCAGGGAAAAAACTCTTAGAGAGGGAAAAAAGTTCCACAACAATCTTAAGTGTGTTCACACACATCACTACCGACATATGTCAACAAGTTCTCACTAGTCCTAATGAGAAGCATATTTGTGAATTTAGGGATGATTTTCATGCTTCTTTTGAGATATCAAATTTGGGGCATTTGCATCATTATTTAGGCATTCATTTTATGCAAGTTAATGGGATAATAGTTGTGTGTCAAACCAAATACATTGACACATTATTGCAATGTTTTGGTCTTGAAGATAACAAACCTATTACCACTAATGGAAACATGTTTATAGTTGAGTCTTCATGATGTTCGAGATGCATTTGATGTTGTTCTCTATCATGAGGCTATAGGATGCTTGATTTACTTATGCATAACTCGGCCTGATATTCAGTTTGTTGTCTCTCAAATGAGCATGTTTATACATTGCCCAAGTGTCAAGCATTGGTAGGCAGTTAAGCTCATCTTTCCCTATTGGCATGGCATCCGGATACTTGGATTGTTTTATCCAAAGCAGAGATCATTATGCCAGATTTACATGCTTTTTTTTACTCAAACTTGGTTGGCTGCTATGACACTCATGTGTCCACTTGTGGTTTTTTCTTCATGCTTGGTAGCTTATGCATATCTTGGTTTAGCAAGATGCAACTTGTTGTGGCCACTTCTAGTTCTAAGGCTAAGTATAGGGCATATTTCACAATAAGTATTGAGTGTGTGTGGCTCAGATGCATTTTCACTAGGTGTTGCTCAACATTTGACTGATTTAGGTGTTGCTCAACATTCTGCCACAACCATCTTCACTAGCATACAGCTTGGATGTCATCTCAAAGGACCAAAGACAATCCGATGAGAACTCTAAGAATTCACTGATGAATTTGCAAAGCAAAGAGTGTGACACAACACGTCTTTGCTAGTCCATAATTTCAAGCAATCTTCATTGTAAATATGATGTTGTCTACATGATGTTTCAAGAAATACATTGCAATATCTCCACCTCAAGAATTATCCTCACATAAGAAGATCTCACTCTTCATGGCTTGACTAAGAGGTAGTTAGATGAGAACTTTAGTCTACATCCAAAGACCATCCACAATGAGCAAGTGCATCAAGAAATTTTTTGATCCAAAAGATAACTTGGCAAAATATCTAAAAATCTCAAAGGATCTCCCAACAGAGAAAGTACCACAAGTTTTCAATAATATTCATACATTGTGAATCGGTCATAGACATGATAGGATTTTGAATCTCCCTTCACATTTTGAGAAGAATCAACTAGAGTGCCTGCCACTAACTAGACAATGTCTTGAATGTGGAGGTGATCATCCTACACATCTTCCCCCAAAAAAGAGAAAGGATATGGGTATATATTATCCCTAGATAGAAGAAATATGCAATTTTGTGCAATAGAGCAAAAGTGGACCAATCATTCTATGATTGAGTGTTTTCACAATAGGCAACATGTGAAACAACCCCAGCCTAGTGGATCAAGACCTTATGGTTATCAAGGGCTTCCCTAGTATCACTCTTATGAATCCAGATATCCTCGAGGATGGGATTAACTGTATGGTTCTAGGTAGCACAACTATGCACCTAAACCTAGGCAAGACAATATGAGCCTTCTCCTGCACAACTGACGCTTGGAAAAAAATCGTTGCATCCAAAAAAAAAGTTGTGTTGGTAAAATACATATTTAAAGAGAACTCCAAAAGGGCACTTGTGTTCATCACTGCTGTGACTGATTCAAGGATCTTAGAAATGAGCCATAACTATGGATATGAAAACCTATATGAGGCCTATGTTGAAGAACCCACAAACTATCCCCCTAGGTAAGATCATCAAGCTTAGACTTGGGATCAAGACCAATGAAGCTACGGAGAAATTGAACCTATTACTTTCGTCTAGTAAACCAATCCTAGAAATCAAAATAACTCTAGATCAATGTCACAATAGAGGAATCAAATTAAAAGAGGCCTCTACTAACGTGCATTGGTGACCACTTTATTCATGATTTCCCTCTTGCATGATGCCAACCCCTTTTTCTAGTAGTAGAATTTGAATTTTGTGAAGGTTTTGGAATTGAGAATCTTCTAAAAGATTTCCCAAAAAAATCCCAACAAAATTAAAGTAAAGGCTCCAAACATGGTTACATACACCCCTTTTGGAAGTCTTGTTCGAGTATTATACATGAATAAACAAGACATCTTCAAGGGTAAGAAGAGGAATCAACCCTTAATTTGGACGAAGCTTAGATGCATCAATTCAAGATCAAGACGGTCCCCACAATGATAAAAGGAAAAATAAAAGATAATGAAAAATATCTCCCTCCAAAAATGAATAAAGATTTAACTACATTAGAAAGAAAGAAGAAGAACACTTGGGAAATAAAAAAAAGAAAAACATGAAAAAAGGTTAGAGAAAAAAATCTTCGAGTTAGAGAATTCTCTATCTCAATCAAACACTCAATTTCACAAGGAATTTGAATTTGAGAATGGATTTGATGAGTGAGAAAAGGCGAGTCTACATAAAATCTATATCCAAACAAATAGAGCAACCAATTGAAGATTTAGTAAATGAGGACACAATTCCCCCTCCTAAGGATCTACCCTTGCAAGTAACCTTCATTAAAAAATGGGAAAAATCAACTGTGCAATAATGAAGGCTCCAGGTAGAGCCTTAACAGTTTAGATCTTGGGCTTTTCTGTGTTTTCGCACACTCTTTACTTGCACAAAGTGATAAAATAGTTGGTGACAAGGGTTGGACAATCCAAAACTTGCAAAAATTACTAAAGTGCAAACCATAAAGGTTCATGCAAGAGCGTACATAGTTTGCAACTTAAGACTTTTCAGGGAGGGAATTTGGCATCTCTGATAAGTGAAGAGGCTAAGAAGAACTAAAAGGACACATCAAGCCTTGTAAAGCACATCAATGCAAAACATGAGGTTTTTTTCGATCTCTCAAAAATGAGGTTTTTGTCACAAGTGACACACTATGTCATAAGGAAGTGGCCAAAAGTTCAATAATCGAAAAAACAAGAAAAACCTTAGGTACAAAACACAAAAATTCCATAGTGAGGGGATTTGTCTTTTGAGCACTTAGTATTTTTTGGCTATCTTGACTTATTTCTCATAACATAGTATTTCAAGACATTACAAACAAGCATTTTAATGTATAAAATCTCAAAAATGCATCCAATGCAAGAAATAAATGGTATACACAAAGCATTTGCATTTTTCGGTCATGGTAATTTGACTTATTTTGGAGAGAATTTGAGGTAAAGTTGAGCTTGGAAATCACTGAGAGGTAAATGCTAGCCATAGAACACTATCAAGTCCAAAAATTTGATCTATGGTGAAAAAGAGAGGCTTAAAACCAAGGTATTCACATTTTTTAAGGGGATGTTTTGAGCTAAACTGTAGTTTTTTGGGAAGAAGTGTAGTGACCATGCATAGGAAGTCGTGTGGAAGGCATCAAAGTCATTAAATTTCAAAGACTGAATACTAGAAAAATAGGGAGGTTCTGGCCTAGAGCAATTGTTTTTTTATCAATTTGTGTGATTCTTGGGAATTTCGGACTAAAATATACCTAGGCACAAGGAATTTGGATTAAGGTATGTATCAAACACATAAGGGTACTTATTGCAATTTTCCAAGGTCATTGGACCAAGGCATTTTTTTTTTGCAAGTTATGACTTTTGAACTAATGAGAGTTAGCAAAAGTTCACATCCAAGTGATAAGTGTGGTAATTTTTTTATCTCAATAATTGAACACTGGTAGTTTTTGCTACATTGACTAATCAAAGAAATAGTGACAAGGTAAATTATAAGTGTTAAAACACTTAATGAATATATATGCATGAAATTAGTGAGTTCAATTATGCTTGCTTTTGGCATAAGGTTACATTATTAATAAACCATTCAATCTCTCAAGGAGTTAGTGTGGAGTCTTCCACACCCATTTTCAGCCTAAGGAGATTTAGTTATTAACCTCAAAAGTGATTTATTTCATTTATTATTGATTGCAAGATCTATTTTGAGAGAGGAAGGATTGAGGGAGGAAAGTGTGAAGTCTATGATTGCCTTTGATTGCAAGATTTTTTTTATCATTCATAAAAGAAAAAAATCACATTCATGAGCACTAATCATTGCATGATTTTACCATCACGAGATGTTTTAGGTCAACAAGGACCACCACCACGAGCGCTTGCCCATACTACACCAGAGACACAAGTGACTGAGAGAAGTAGGGTGGCCTCCAAGGTTAGTGTGAATAAATCAATTTCAAGACCAAGAACCTATTTTAAACACTTAGTTACTCAAAGAGTAAAGCACAAAAACATGTATTTCTCAATAGACATGTATATGAAAGAATTAAACAAAGAACATAGCTATTTTTCTTTGGTGAAAATTAGAGGTGACACAAAGTTCCTATTGGTGCACATTCCAACAGTGAAGCTAGAAGTTTATGCATATGTGGATCGAAGAGGAATCTTGTATGTCTATAGTGAGCATCGTGAAAGACTCAATAAGTTTGGAGTGGAAGTTATCAGGGTTCAAATTCAAGAACATGGGGAAGGAATGAGTAAGTTAAGTAGTAAAGATCTTGAGTTTAGAGGCAAAGAAAAAACATAAACAGTTCTATGTCTTGAGAACTTGCATCCTAACTTTAAATTCATACACAATGGAAAGATAATAGAGGCTTACTACTCAATAGAAGCCAAGGAATCATTCTAGACTTTTCCACCATCTAGAGTTGTTGAATACGCATATATCAAGATTTAGGAGCTAAGGTCTTTTAAACTTCCTATGCATCAATTTATGAAGATAGCATGAAAAGATAATTTTGGTCAGTCTTGGATGACTATCAAGGTAAATACCTTTTCCAAGTTTGACTTGTATTCATTGGTGGGGTTTCTAGGGCATGTATAGTCACACCTTAGATGCCATCTCAAAAGACCAAAGATAATCAGACAAGAATATGAAAGTCTCAATACATGCAAATCCATAGAGATGCAACTCTAATTACTCATCAAGGAGCTGCCAAAGTCCAACAACATAGGCATGAGCATCCCAAACCACCTATGCCATTTAATGAAATGGCTAAGGAAGGAGGCTCACACGTTATCAGATTGTAGATTGTATGAGAGATTCCTATGAGGTTCATTGCAATCCCCATGATCATGTTCCAAAATTAAAAAACAAATCTTCATGTAGAGCAAGTAGATGATTTGATCACTTAGTACAAAGTGTTTTCTTCAAAGCAGTCCTTTGGTCTTCACCTCAATAAAGGGTTTTAAAGTGGGGAATCATATCAAACTATCCAATGTGTTGTAGAGAAAAGAAGCAAAAAGGGGAGCCCCAAAACTTTCAAATTAATGGGCATAATTTTCTTCTTCAAAATCCTAGGAAATTCCCTCAAAGCTATGTAAATGCACTAGAGGAGTCCTCTAGATGCATAAGCCCAACTCATTGTAATATATTTCTTGTAAAATAGTAGGAAATTAGAGATTAGCCAATAAATTGCCGATCACTTGTGTGAAAGGACCATTTTTAGGGCACATGTATATAAGTCACTTTGTGACTCTTTGTAAAGACTTTTTGCCATTGTGAAGGAGGAAAGATCAAAATTTAAAATTCTCTTCTTTCCTGCAGATTTTCATCTTCTCTATGATCTTTTGTGTGTGTGTGAAGCTTGGAATGTGTGTAGGACTATTTTCTACCCCTCCCCATCGCTTTTGAACTACTATAGTGTGTGTGAGCAAGTACGAGTTGTGGAGTGAGTGAAGGTGCTTCCCGCCATTCACTGTTTTGGCCATAACTTGAAGAGCGGATGTCAGATTCTAGTGAAAATACCACCAGTAGATGCATTAAGATCTTCAAAACGAACTTGCTATTGGCCATATTCAAAGTTCAGAACTGGGAGAAACATTCGATTTTGTATTTACTGTTGTAAGTGGTATCGTGGCAGACACTTTCAGAGATTAAGTGAGTTGGAGAGGTAGTTTATTCTTTTCTCTTTCATTTTAGCTGAACGACTTCACTTTCCATCACGTGTGCACACGTCCTCATACACTTGGTTCATGTGGTTCTTCGGATTGATAATTAAGCGTATGTCAATCCACCACTATACGTACTTGT
The DNA here is from genome assembly GCA_020310875.1 of Ceratopteris richardii. NCBI lineage: Eukaryota > Viridiplantae > Streptophyta > Polypodiopsida > Polypodiales > Pteridaceae > Ceratopteris > Ceratopteris richardii. The sequence goes on from CM035415.1 coordinate 147,314,320, forward strand.
GTAGCAAATGAGATTTAGTATCTTTGGCACAAGTCCCTGAGACCTCGTGACTTAGGTACACATGTTTTTGGCACCGTTGCCAGGGAACACACTCAACCAAAGTGCCTTCGTGATGGTTATAACTCTAGAGTGAATGAATCGTACTTGTAGGAGTAAATTCGTTCAGTGGAAAGTAGTCAGATACTTCAGCACTTGTTACTTCACATCCTGGAGGTGGGTGTAATGAGTTTTTAGGTTTAGGGTTAGGAGTGACGGAGAGAAGGAGGAGTTAGGGTTAGGTCAAGGAGAGAAGTGGAGTTGGAGTAAGTTGAAATCACCAAGAAAATTTCAATTTTTTTTTGCCAAATTAGTGTAGAATAGGTTTCAGGTATCACAAACTATAAAAACCAAAAATTGTAGTTCATTTGACACTTGCTTAGGAGTTGGTATCATCTGCAGACTGCGATCATTATCGTCAATGTGATATCATTCTAGGTGAGCTAAAGAAAGGAGCTAGGAGCACACATTTGGATTGAGACACTCTAGAAGGTAAGCCACATGAGTTTTGGGTTACAAAAGTCAATTCATAACCACCACCACACGTGATTAAAGTCATTTCCAGTATTGCAGGGTGGGACAAAGTGATTGAAGAGACTCCTTGAGTGAGACAGAGGTTCAAGAATGAAGAGGGGTGAGAGTGAAACACTTAGGTACAAAAATTTTTGTGTTTGAAGCGATTTTGGTTGTAGTATCACGATCGGTTGAGTTTTGGTATCGTGATACCAAAATTTCCTAGTATCGCAATACTCGCCAAGTATCGTATCATCGCATACCACTTGAGGTATCGTGATACCATTTTTTGGTATCATATCGTCAAGTTGGTATCGTGATCGCGATCTATCAGTGGTATCGTATCGCGGTCCACTTGGTATTGTATCGTCCCGATCATGGTATCGTATCGTTGATCGAACAGTATCATATCACGAGGGATCTCAGTATCGTATCATGCATTGTTGTGGTATCGTATCATGACCTGCACCGGTACCATATCGTGAGGATTCCTGGTATTGTGTCATGCAGCACAGCAGTATCGTATCGTGCATTCAGGTGGTATCCTATCGCCTGAGCCACATAGTATCGTATCGTTAGTGCACTAGTATCGTATCGTGTAGTTCACTGGTGTCGTATCATGCAAAAAAATAGTATCGTATCGTGAGGATTCTGGTATCGTATCGTCGATTGTCCCAAGTATCGTATCATCATCTGCAAAAGTATCGTATCACGGTAAATAGTGGGCTCGTATCGTGGCAAGAGTGGTATCGCCTAGTGTAGTATCGCTAGAGTGGTATCGCGCATAACATTTTGAGTCTTTTTAAGGGCGAAATTTGAGGCTTTTGAGCAGCCAATTAGGGGATAGTTAGGAGCAAAAATAGCCACAGGAGGGTGGATGAACTTGAGGTCAGGACGGGTGCTAAGTAGTCGAGGAAGTGTTATTTCATCGGTAGGAAGTGCTACTCAGGCAAGTCACCGCTCTGTCTATTCTGACACCTCTAGTGACTCATAAGAAGAGATACCAATGGCTTCAGAAGCCATGCATGGTTCTGTTCCTAGGATAAACTTGATGTCTATTGTAGAAGGGGAATACCATACCTCTTTGCAATATGTATCCACTAATTCCCAGGGTATTCCCATCTATCTGGATGGTTTAAATAGATCAGTAGCCAAGCTGGTAACTTCCACGGATTCTATAATAGTGCCTAGACCAACAGTCAAGTATGAGGGAGGAGCGTACATGGATAAGTCGGGAAACATCTATGTAGTGACGGAATACCCTGATTTGATCAATGAGAGAGGAGGGTTGGAAGAACAAGGAAATTCAGGAAGACCGAACCCTGAAGAGTTGGTAACCACTCCCAGAGGCAAGTCAATAGTTTGATACCTCAAGATGATTACTTACTAGAGTTCTATTTGATCCATGGATCAGACTTATTGTTACAAACTGGATCACCTACACGTGGACAAGAGGAAAGTCCATTGACCTTTTATGAGTTAAAAGATCCTGAAGAGGATTCTAGAGTCACATACCTAGACAAGAACCAAAGAAGGTATTGGCTTGTTGATGCCATTGACAGGGCTCAATTGAAGTATATGGGGTTGCCTGTATTCCCTCAGCGAGAGTAGGCAACTACCTCTCAAAATCCCTTTGGGACACAACAAGAGTCGAAGCATACAATGTCGGGACAAACAAGCCATCGGAGTGTTCCAAACTGAACCCACGTGCAATTTACCATGCCAAGAATGCAAGCACACAATCAAACACACCCTAGATTAGGCAACCAACATTGGCCACCAGTGAGGCCAAGACCACCACTAGCAGTGCAGCTTGGAATACCTCCAATTAGACCAGCAAACCCTATAATGCCTAGACAACCAGAGCCCATAAGAAGATTAAGATGATTCAAGTGGCTAAGTGCATGAGAAATCACTATGATAGCAGAGGAGAACCTTACGATCACATAGCTGAATTTAAACAAGTCCTAAGAGCTGAGCAAGTGCATGATTTCTTTGTGCAGTATGAGTCCGTTGTACTCAGTCTCACAGGAACGGCCTTGACTTGGTTCCAACCATTAGATCCCAATCAATTTGGAGATATTGAGCAATTCTTTCAAGAATTCATAGGGGAATTCACTAAGAGAGGGATTAAACACAATTCTTCATCATTAATCCATAGCTTCAAAGAAAACCCCAATGAAACTGTGAAAATGTCTGCCAGAAGATTCAATCAATATGTTGACAGATGCCTAGTAGCGAAAAGACACATGCAGCAAAAAATGATATCATTATTCTTGGACGGACTAACGAACGGAACCTTGAGAACTTTAGTCTATGTGAAGAGGCTACAGACGTAGAGTGAATTTCTTCAAGAGTGTATTGACCTAGAGGACAACCTAGCATATGATCTCAAAAGTACACCCAGTCCTACGAAATCAGAAGACACTAGAAGTACAGTAACATTCAACTCTAGTAACATAGAAGAGTTAGCAGAGCTGGTAGCCAAGAAGTTAGGAGTCCATGGACAAAGGAACTACCAACATCCACCAATGAGAAAGCCCATGTTACAAAGATGCAATCTTTGTGGAGGAGACCACCTCATTCATATGTGTGTAAGAGGAGGAACGGGTTTGCTTCAAGCTTACCCTTACAATAGGCAGCCACATCAAGGAACAACTCTGTATTGCCACATAGAACAAAAATACACCAATCACACCACTGAGAATTGTCCATTCAACAGGCAGACATGACCTTTGAATCAACCTCAGTATAGGCCATATGGATACCCACCTAGAGAACAGGAAGGGAGGTTCCCAGGTACAATCCCTATCCAAGACCACCAGGAGCACCTAGACCATATGAGAAAGTACAATTTGGAAACCCTCAGCCAGTGTTAGGACCACAACTGCCACTTCCTCAACACGTAGTACTTGTCAAATATGCTCAACTAGAGGAAAACTTAGAAAGAGCCATAGTGCCAACATCACTAATAGCTAGTGCAGAATCAACGAGCCTAGGATACAAGCAAACTTAAGGAGATTACTATTCATATGATTCCAGTATGATTGAGTACGAGCAAGCTTATGACCCGCAATACTATGGATATGATGGATATGACAATGCCTACACCGCACCCAAAGCACCAACACCCATGAGACCAACTGTTGGAAGCAGCCAGAGGCACAGATGACATGGAAGCATGTAACAACGGAGCAAGGAGCCAGTCGAATCTTTTGTCAAAGAATTATGTTTTCAAACACTTTCCAAAAACATCCAATAGTGATTTTCATCACTAATGTAACATATGTAACATAGAAAAACCCTTTTCTTAAATTTTAGCTCCATTTTGTGCAAGCCGAGGAGTCCTCGAGCTTGAGGAGCTTAGGTAGAACAAGCGTATCAATTTTCGTTATTTTTAGACACCGTTTACCCTTCCAAATAGCATCTAGGACCTAATTTTTAACTATGCCGGTCACTAGATGTGAAACCGGTCAAAACTAGTCTAGAAACTATAAAAGGAGCTAGAGAGCTCATTTTTGAGGTTAGCTTGTTTGAGGTTAGAGTTCTTTTGAGCTTGTAATAGTGTTCTTGAGTAATAGAATTGATTTCTCACCTTCCATTGTGTCTTGCTTGTCTCTTCGTAGTGTGTGTGTATGTGTGTGTGCATTTCTATGCTTCTCACCTTCACTCTCACTTCATCTCACGTTCACGATCTTCATATCACTCCTACCTCTTCCGCGGATTGACATTAAGGAGGTGGAGCTTCTTAACGTGGTTCTCACCATTGTGCTAGAGCAACACCAAATTTGGCGCCGTTGCCGGGGATCGAGTCTAGGACGAATGTGTGATGGTAAGAGTATAGCAAGAAGTGGCGTTGGAAGGTAAAAAATTCAGTTTTTGTTGTTGTTTTTACTTAGTTTTTGTTGTTTTTCACCTCCCCCATACTCCATCTTCATCACCGCATCATCATCTTCATCTCCAAAAAAATCAGAAAATTCACCATATCTACCCATTCTCCTCATTTCCCCTCATTTGTGCATGCGAGAGAGCGAGAGAGAGCTTTTGTGCTTGCATTTGTTTTTTTTCTCTTGAGTTTTCTTGCAGGTACAGAGCTCCAGTGCATCAGGAAGGCTGCAAAAAGGTAAGAAAATCACTTTCTGTCAGAAATTTCCGAGTGTGTCAGACCATCGCAATGGTCTGCAACCTTCGGAATTTTTGGTAGGCGACCACACCACGAGGTAGGCGACCCTTGCGCTTGCACAAATCCACAGGTGCATCTAAAAAATTCATAGTTTGGTGGACCATCGCGACGGTCTCTGACCATCGCGATTGCGTCACACCATCGCGATTGGCTCACGCCATCGCGACGGCTTGGCCTGACCATCGCGACGGTCTCTGACCATCGCGATTGTGTCACGCCATCGCGATTGGCTCACGCCATCGCGCCGACGGTGCCACGTGGCAAGTCAGACCATCGCGACGGTGCACTTCAGACCATCGCGATTGTGCAAGTCCACGCCATCGCGATTGTGCAAGTCCACGCCATCGCGATTGTGCACCCTCACGCCATCGCGACGATACCCCTAGACCATCGCGACAGCCCAAAAGTTCAGACCATCGCGATTGGCCCACGCCATCGCGTTTGTGACCATCGCGATGGTTCACTTTGACGCCATCGCGACGGTTCACCGTTGACCATTGACTGACGCCATCGCGATTGTGCAAGACCACGCCATCGCGATTGTGCAAGACCACGCCATCGCGATTGTGCAAGTCCACGCCATCGCGACGGTGCAATCTCACGCCATCGCGATTGTGCAAGTCAGACCATCGCGACGGTGCAACCTCACGCCATCGCGATTGTGCAAATCCACGCCATCGCGATTGTGCAACCTCACGCCATCGCGACGGTGCAACCTTACGCCATCGCGATCGTGTAACTTCAGACCATCGCGACGGTGCAACCTCAGGCCATCGCGACGGTCCCAGACCATCGCGATTATCTCAGACCATCGCGATTATGCACCCCCAACGCAAATTTTAGGGTGATTATACTCATAGGAGACCCCTTAGCTCATATTTGGAGAAAAACCGGTTTGTCAGTTTTTACCCCCCAGGGCCTGAATGGTCATAACTTTTTCATCCGAAGTCCGTTTTTTGAGCTTAATAGCTCATTAGAAAGCTCTTGACGAGTTGACCTAGTTTGGGACTAGAAAGCCAGGGGGCAAGCATTGAAAAGTTGGGCAAAAGGGAAGGGACTTAAAAGGTGTATATACTCAAGTGCTTGATCATCCAACTATGAATTGGTCTAATATTGGATTTGTCCAGGTCTAGCAAGGACAATCAAGGGCAACCAAGGCAAGGCAGCGAAGGGCTTAAAGCTTGGGAAGCGCGGCTTCTTGGGCATCAGAGCAACCAAAAAAGCTGACTCGAGGTTGGAAGATTACTCAACCCCCTCAATCAATTCTTAGCTTAGGCTAAACGGTAGTGTTGTGGATTAACGACGATAGGAACGCCTCAAGTTCAAGAGAATTAAAGTTATCAAGTTCAAGACTAAAGTGAAGGTGTGTGACACGAAAACCTAAAGGAAAGAACATAAGTTTGACGGAACGAGAACTCAAAGTACCACGGAAAGTCGAATTCCTGACGCATACATTAAGACAAGAATCTAACGAAACCTAAAAAGAATCAAGACAGTAATAACAAAGAATCATTGACGATCTGAGCGTGTACTGAGTGTACAAGGAAGAAAATTAATGAACCTTAGATCGGGCAAACATATAGGTAAGTCAGACCGACGAAGCCTTAGATCATCAGAGGCAAGTGTAAGGACTACTGCTCGATCGTGGGCTCAGCAATTGAATAGAACCCCTACGAGAGCTTAGACACCAGCGGATCAAAAATGGCATTTAGCACAGATAGGCCAGAAGTAGGGTCAAATGTAGCATACTTAGAAAAACCAGAAGGACCCTATAGGACTCAACTAGAGTTTCTCCGAACCAACCGATTAGGTGCTCGCATCTATGAGGATGGTTTGCAAAGGCAAGTGGTGCAAATGCACAACCCCGATCAACCCATTGGATTGGAACGTCCAGTGGTGAAATTCGAAAGAGACACGTACATAGACAAGGAAGGAACGATGTACATCTTAAGTACGCAGCCAAACAACACGAATGAGTTTGGCGTAATTCAGCTAGAGATGAAAACTAAGTCTCAAGGAAAAGAACCATTAGAAGAGCCTAGAACACCTAGAGGGAAATCTGTACTAACACGAGTACTAATCCCGGAATGGATCCCTCAGGACAACAGAAGCATAGAGTTGTTTGTAAATAAAGAAACTAATGAAGCCTTTTGGAGATACAAGACAGAACTACTTAGTGAGGTAGGTATCATCACTATCTACGAGTTCAAGGACCCGGATACACCTGGAAAGGTTGTATACCTGGATGAGACTTCCGAAAGAGTCTTTGTGGTGCCTGACCACGCTAAAAACACATACACATGGAGAGGTGAATTGGTCTTCCCTCCATCTAGAATGAACATGAATACAAGTCAACAAGGGGCAGGAACATCATCAGCCCAGGGAAATCAAAAAGAAAAGAATAAAGAAAGACCCGAAGTAAGCTTCACTCATCCCATGGGGAGAGATAGAACAACCACGGACACTAATAGAATGGATAAACAAAGAGATCATGGAATGCCAGGTGGTAGAGATGATTTTCCTCTACCTAGACCACGTGAACACGCAAGAATACTGAGACCCACACAATTAGTGAAATCCATGAAAAATTATTTTGATGGGACAGGAGATCCCTATGACCATGTCGCAGAATTCAAGCAAGTACTAAGAGCCGAACAAGTCGAAGACATGTTCACGCAATACAACGCATTTGGGCTAACGTTAAAGAATACCGCTTTAACTTGGTTCCAACCATTGCAACAAAGGCAATTTAGGGACATCCATCACTTTTTAGAGTCATTCATCACTGAATTCTCTAAAAGTGGGATTAGACATGACACGTCTTCGTTGATTCATAGCTTTAAACAGACCCCTCAGGAAACAGTTAGACTCGCAGGACGCAGGTTTAGACAATATGTTGAACGATGTCCAATGCAAGAGCTACCCTCAGAAGCCAAGCAAGTGTCATTGTTCCTAGATGGCTTGTTGAGCTCTAAACTACGCTCTTATGTGTACCTAAAAGAACCCAGAACGCTAGAGCAATGTGTAAGAATTTGCATAGACATTGAAGACAACTTAGGAGACGAGTTGGAACTTTCAAAGGTCTATAAGGACTCAGATTGTTCATCTCTAGCATCCACGAAAGTGTCTAGCTCGATAGAGGACCTAGCAGAGAAAGTGGCCCAGAAACTAGGAGTTTCTAGTAAACCTAGGGTACTAATGAACAAGAGTTGTTATACCTGTGGTGGTGATCATATGGCAAATGTGTGTCCCAATGCACCACAACCACAAGCCAACCCTAGTGGCCAATATTGTACCATTGAAAGAAGATACACGAATCATACGGCTCAGGACTGCCCATACAACAAACAAACCGTGAGACAGAACTACCCGCAAGCATACCAGCAGCCAGGTAGGTATCAAGGCCATTACAATTCTCAACCTTATTACTATAGGCCTCCTCAGAACTACCCATACCAGGCTCAACAGAGACCTCAACCTGTCTTAGCTCAGCAGCCACCACCACCAGCTAATGTCATCTCAGTCAAATATGCTGCTGCAGAAGAGAACCTAAGTAGGGCCTTAGTGCCTTCTTCACCTTTGATCACAGAGAGTGACCCAAACTCAAACAGTTTTGACTCTACGCATGTAGATAGTCCACCCGCATATTACACGGAGTCACCAGAGCATGTGGAGACATATCATTATGATAGTCCACCAGTGGAACCTAGTTGGGAGCCTGACTACGCTCATGTGATGTACACCAACCCAAATCCACGGCCCCAATTGAGACAACAGAGACCACAGGGCCCTAGAGGACCATGCTTTAGGTGCCAAGGAGATCATTTTATAAAGGATTGTCCACATCCTCCAATAGCAGGGCAATCACAATACTATAACATCCAAGGCTTTTGTGCCGATTGTGGCAAAGAGCACATAATCAAAGATTGTCCTAAGAACCCATTTAATGCTTCGAATGTGACACCAATCAACGTGATAGGTATTGTAAATAACGCAGATGGATCCAACCCTACCTACGTGCCTATCCAAGCTATCACCAGAGCACAGGCGCTCTTACAGAACCAACAGCTTAATCAAGAGAAAGTAGCCGGAACCAGTGAAGTTGCAGAATCTAGCAGTAAAAAGACAAAATCTTGGAAAGATTCTAGAGAAAGAATTAAGAGAAAATGGAGTAAAAAGATAACTGAGTTGGAAGGAAGTTTAAAGGAATCTAGAGCCAAAATCCAGGAATTGACCTCACAGGAATTGAATCAAGAGAATCCAACTCAGAAATCAGGATCAGTTTTAGCGGAACCCATACCAGAGAATCTAGACATGATGTTTCGTGCATATCAGGCTAGATTAAAAGAGGGACCTCAAGTAGTTGAAATGAGTAAGAACTACCCTCGAGCTGATCTAGAAATTGAGAGAACTAAACTTTGCATGAAGATGGTAGAATTAGCACAAGCTCTGTTCGAAGCCTCTAGATACCTTAATTGGAATAACATGGCAAAACCGGAGTTACACTTTCAAGGACTAATGGAGAGGCTAGAATACTTGATTGAAAGCAAAGAGAAAAAGGATCAACCTAGGAACCCTATTGTCCCAGAGACACAGGAAAATAATACACCATCCCTGTCTCAAGTACCCAATACGGAAAGTCAAGACAATGTGTCTTCTATACATAGGTACTCACATGAATTTTTGAGAGAAATCCAAGAAGAGAAATGGAGAAAAGAACAAGGAACTCATCCTCCTATTCAAGAAATAGATGACTTGCAGGAACAATTTCCCCAAGACATTCCCTCTATATATGATGATGTAGAGGAAGAACAACTGAGTGAACACACAGGCTTTGAATCTAATTCTTTACAAGAATTACCTCAGTTCACAGGACCTTGGGAAGCAAAGTCTATTAATATGAGAGCACCCACGATAATAGTGAGGAATGAAGAATCAGTAATCCCTAGAAACACAGAGGTGATCAAGAACACTAAGGTACAGTGTAACCTCACTCTAGAGGAGTTGTTAAAAGTAAAACCAGAATTGTGGAAACATGTGGCAAATCAATTCCCCGAGCTTGCTACTAGTCCCTCACAAATAGGATCACATAATAAGGTACCAGAGATACCCGTGGAGAAGATTGGAGATGTAAGCGAAGGAGAGGAAGGTAACACTTATCTTCCAATAACCCATCAGGGCTACACCACGAAAGCCATCTTAGATTCAGGAGCCGGAGTAGCCATCGCTACCACCGCTTTATGGAAACGTTGGGGTAAGCCAGCACTCAAACCTACCAGGATGAAGCTACAAATGGCTGACGAACACATAGAAAAACCATTAGGCTTACTAGAAGGAATATCTCTCACCACTTGTGGTGTAGAATTTGAGCATACCTTTGCCATTTGTGATTTTAGTAAAAACCATGCTTATGAGATGATATTGGGACGACCATTCATGCGTCAGATGCAAATTGTACAAGATTGGGGAACTAATTTGTTGTACTTGCAACATTTAGGAGTGACTACCAAAGTCAATCTTAAAGACTATTCACACAGAGACGTACCCCCAATACAATGGAATACCATCCATAAGACACAAGTAGAGACAAAATCCGTGCACTCATTAGAATCAGATCCTTCTTGGTTGCACGAGGACACTCATTTATGGATGTGTAAAGTTGCAAAAAAAGAGGAAAAAAGGTTAGAAGCAAGGACCTTAGGTGCAGAACAACATCCACGAACCCTTCAAGATCCAGCTTACGCACCTATAGTATTCCCTGACGAAGAGTTTGAACCCCATGGTTGGGCAGAGATCCTAGCAACCATGGATGTAGCCATCAATGAAGAACAATGGACACCCCACTGTGACGAGGATGGCTATGACATTTCAGTTTTCACGATAGAGCCAATCATGTGCGATGCAATTTTAGAAGAGTGTGAACCTAACACTGATGCATTTGGGGATGCAAACGATTTTGATTTAGAATCAATTATCATGGACCCACCCTTTGCATCAGAGGAAGAATATTTTTACGAAGTAGAGACTCACCCTCAGAGACAGGAAGAAGTTATGAATGACGTGAGAATAGCCACTCAAGTGACTAGCAAAAGTGAAGGCAAGAAAAGAAAGAAGAAAGAAACCATGTCAGAAAAAGAAGAATCTTTATTTGAAGTACCGGAGAATTTCAAGAAATACGAAATCGAAGATAGAAGGATCATGGTACGAATGCCTAATAGAAAGGCGAATGACGGACAAGTATATGATAACCGAGAGAAAACCAAGAAAATAATAGTAGCCATAGAAGGAGAAGAAGAAAAATGTACATACATAGGGCATGATTTGACGAAGGAAGAAGAAGAAGAATTAGTGGCCCTATTGCGCGAATATAGAGATGTGTTCGCTTGGAGTTACAAAGATTTGAAAGGAGTAGATCCAGATATATGCTCTCATAGAATCCCTATGACTCCAGAGGCAAAACCTACGAAACAGAAACCTTACACGTACAATGATAACTACGCTGCGAAGATTAAAGAGGAGATAGATCGGCTGATAGAAGCAGGATTCATTTACGAAATTGAGCATACCGAATGGGTATCACCCATTGTGGTAGTGCCCAAGAAGAATGGAAAATTGCGTGTGTGTATTAACCTTAAAAAAGTTAATGCCGCCACAATTAGAGACAGTTATCCTCTTCCTATCATAGAACATCTATTGGAAAGAGTTGCGGGCAAGGAAGTTTACAGCTTTCTTGATGGATTTTCAGGCTATAATCAAGTAGCCATTGCTCCAGAAGATCAACACAAGACGGCTTTTGCCACTGAATGGGGCATATTTGCATTTCGTGTAATGCCATTTGGCTTAACAAATGCACCTGCCACTTTCCAGCGACTCATGTGTCATGTTTTTAAGGAATTCTTACGCAAGAGTTTGGAAGTTTATGTCGATGACATATGTGCTCATTCTAATGTAAGACAGACGCATATCCCAGAGTTAAGACAAATATTTGACAAATGTCGAGAATATCAGGTTTGTTTGAACCCAGAAAAATGCGTTTTCATGGTCAGACAAGGCAAAATTCTAGGACACATTGTGTCAAAAAATGGAATCTCTACGGATGAAGAAAAGGTGAAGGTAATTGCAGAATTACCTAGACCAACTAATGTGAAAGAGGTACAGGCATTTATGGGCCATTGCGGCTATTATAGGAGATTCATACACATGTATGCAATCATAGCCAAGCCATTGTACTCTCTTTTAACCAATTTTGAATGGACAGAGGAATGTGAAAATTCATTCAATGAACTTAAACGACGCTTGTGCTCAGCACCTATATTGACTACCCCAGATTGGAGTAAGCCATTCCATGTACATGTGGATGCATCCAATTACGCCATAGGATGTGTGTTAGCACAACCCACGAATGAAGGTAACATAGATCTCCCCATAGCTTACGCGAGCAGACAATTGAACGCAGCAGAAAGAAATTACACCACGACGGAACGAGAAGGATTAGGGATGATCTACGCAGTAAAGAAGTTTAGGCACTACTTGTTGGCCAATGTAGCTCAGTGATGAGTAGCACCTCCTTTAATGTCAATCCGGGAAGACGTGAGGATGGTATGAAGACCTCGAGCAAGTGGCGGCACAAGTGCGTGAGTGAGAAGCACACAAACATGCACACACATACACACACACGCGCACACACAGCAAGACAAAGAGTGATAAGCAATGGAGTCTTTAGATTACTTTCAAGAGCTCTTACAAGTTTGTTTCAATTACAATCCAACCTCAAAAATGAGCTCTCTAGCTCTTTTTATAGTTTTTGACTAGCTTTGGCCCTGTCCAGACCTAGTGTCCGGCCTAGTTAAAAATTAGGTTCCAGGGCCAATTTGAAGGCTTAAACGGAGTCTAAAAAATACGAAAATTGATATGTAGGTACTTCTAAGGCTCCTCAAGCTCGAGGACTCCTCGGCTTGCACAAAATGGAGCTAAAAAAATATGGAATGGTATTTACAATGATTGTTAGTGATAAGAATCACTTTTGATTGGTGTAAGGTTTTGGAAAATTAAAGGATGCCTTAGTGCTAGATCTGCGTGAATGCCCGTACTTGCTTCTTCATGAAGGAAATTATTGGCCTACTTGCTAGATCTTCGTTGGCTGCCCTGTCTGCTTGTGCTGTCCCTTCGTTCTGACTCTCTTCGTCTTGTGGCTCCTTCAGTTCCCCGACTGCTACCAACACCCCCCCCACTCTCGCGTCTGTCGCCCCTGACAGACTCTTGTCTAGAGGATTTTTGAACATAGTATTGGACGACATCGGAGGCTAGGTGGTGTTCTTCTAGTCGTAAGCCGCGTGCTAGATCCGTGAGCAATTCATCCCAATTCACAGGTCCGGGAACGTCTGGATGAGGCACCCTCAATTGTTCTGAGTAAATAGTTCTCTCCACAGCAAATAGTTGGAGGAGATGTGATGGTCTGGGTATAAAGATTTCGGAGTGATATTCCCAGAATCCTGTGATGAACATCTCCTCAAATGTTTGTTTAAAGCAGGCTGGGAGGTACTTGATTCGGGCGTGCCAAGCATATATTACTTCAATTGATGGGGTGGTACTCATATCGTACACCAGATCCTGGTTTCCTGTTACGAAGCCTGCTCCTGAGAAGTGAGGGTCCTTAATGTTCTTAAACGTCCTGAAAGTGATCAGCATTAATTCAAATATTTTCATACACATCTGGGCCATCACATCGGGATTATTGCGTAGCCTAATGCTCCAGTGACGGATTGTAGAAATCATGTAGTTCACCGTGGGGGGTCCTCGTGGAGGCGCTAGATAAACGTAATTTAACCATTTTGCACAGGCTTTGATGTCTCTGACGGCAATAGTGAATTCAGGCCAGGTGCGTCTTCGAAGAACTGGAATGTAACAAGGATTATATTTGATAAACAACGGCATATTATTCCAGGTTCGGACCATTTCAGGATATGTTTCCAAAAGCCTGATCCTCCAGGTGGGTTGATGGATGGACCCACGCCTAGCACTCTCCGGGATATCATCTGGACCAAATTGTGTAGCAAATGTGGGAGGCTTGCCGCATCGTCGTTGAATTTCGGCGTTGTAATCGGCCAAAAGTATGCAGTACGGCACATATTGGTCATCATTGGTGCCGATCCATCTATGATGAGACATGCTTCTGAAATATTTTGACCGTATGACAGTGTCTTCTAGATTCGCTAGTGATTGGATCTGAATGGCCACTCGTTCTTCGTGGGTGTTCGCTGTCCTTTCCAGTGTCTGAAGCCACTCGGGTGCTTCTACTTCCAAGGTGTCGAATCCCTCTGAGGTGCGTTGCCCTCCTGGCATCGGCATAGGAACATACGGTTCTTCATACGAATCATCTACCTCAATAGGGACCAACTCTTCTGGCTCTGGTTCTACGACTGGAGACGGCTGCCTCTCGTATGTCAGTAACCTCTTTTGTAATTCTGCCACCTGCTCAGTTAAAGCCTTGACCTCGTCTGAGGTAGAGGTTGATGGGGCGCTCCTCGGTTGCTCTTCCTGTTCCTTAAGTCTGCTCCGTAGTGTGTCACGTTCTCTTTCCAAGTCATCATGGGCTTCTAGAAGATCTGCATAGCTCTCCAAAATGGTTTTCATCGTCTCCGAGGGAACTGCTTTGAACTGCTCTGGATCGATCTCGTAGGGAGAGCCTTCCATTGCTGCTTCCAGATTCTCTTCATTTTGTTTTTGCAGTCTCTTGTTCTCTTCAAGTGCTGTGGCCATATGTTTCCTGAGTAGCGCCAAGTTACGTCGGACTCGTAGGTTATCGGCCTGGTATACTTCGAGCAAGGCTTCTAATTGTTTGACGCTTGATTCTTTCGATGGTTGGGGTGCCTCCAGTAGTGTTTGGTGAGCCTGCTCAAGCGTTGTATAACGTTGATTCACCGCTGCATTTTCCTCTTCAAGAATTGTAAGTTGCCTTTGTAAGTTCTGGTGATTTATTGTCAGTTGCTGATACCGGTCGTCCAAAGCTCTGTACTCATTCTGAAGTTGATAGACACATTGATTTAAAGCTTGGAATATACTATGTACATTAAATGATGCAGGGAGGGGTGAAGATGCAGGGGGAATGGGGGCGGGAAAGGAAGTGGTGAAGGATGTGGACGCAAGTGGAGATGTGGGAGGAGGGGGTATGGGAGATGGAGGTGGCATGGGGGGAGGGGGCGGTGCAGTGGCAGGAGATGTTTCCATAGTGTCAAGTGTTTGAGTGACTGTGTAGATGGGAATCGTGGGTGGGGTGGATGTGACGTTAGTGAAGAGAGTGGTGAAAGTGGGCATGGTGACTCCCCCGAATTGGATTCCCGGCGAGAGTGGAATTCCCATTACAATTGTGGTGGTAGTGGATGTGGTGGTGGTAGTGTCATGTGGTGGAGTGAGTTGTGTAGTGAGGGGAGGGGAGGGTGGTGATAGTGGTGCTTCGTGATGTTCGTCTGTTTGCGTTGTATCTCCTGGTGCTGACACGTTGATATGAATTTGTTTCCCGGATCTCATGGGGCGGGCGGGAACTCCTTTCTCAAATCGGTGAATGTAGGCCATTGCCTCATGAATGGCCTCATCCAATCCTACTGCATCTGCGTGTAGATTGAGGGATTCGATGAACATATCATCCACACCTTCCTCTGCCAGCATTTGGTTCATGAGTTTCTTGCCTGCTTCAAGTGACATTCTATGCTGTTCTTGAACGAGCTGCATGGTTCGATATAGTCTTTTTATTTGTGCCGAATAGGCGGGGGCACTTGCTAATTCTGAAAGTTCATCATACGCTTGTTCTTCGTAGGGTTCTTCCTCTGGTTCTGTCTCTTGTTCATCTACGTCGACTTCTACCACTTGCGGTCGGGTGGGGGCTGCCGTTGTTGTATGGGTTTGTGGTTCTTGAGTTTGCTCGGTTTCTGCTTCGAGATTAGAGTCGTAGATTAGCCTAGCCACTTCTTCATCAGTGAGATCATTGAGAGTAAAACCCTGGGGGAATTCCAAGTCCGATGGAACTGGTGGAAACACTAGATTGGGTCCCTCTGTACTTGGTCTTGGTAACCGAATGGTGAATGGTCTGACGCGTCGTGTCTGGGGAGGGGTAATCTCTGGTGTAGCGGTGGCTCCTCTAGGTTGAGCGCAGGGTAATTGGACTCCCCCTCTCATCTTCTTTGATGGAGGACCTGCCGCTGATAGCCTTCTCTGGAATTCTTGGACCCGAGACCATACGAGGGCCCGCTGAATAGGCACGTCATAGGCTAGACACCGATAGATTATCTTGGTCAGAGCACAACACCCGTGGAGCACATTTTTCTGCTTCTTGTTCCACCATTGATGGGCTAGGTGGATCTGATCTATGATCCAATGTGGTACGTTGATAGGGAGGTTTTCTGCCTCTGCCAAATACAAGCTAAACCATATTTTCTTTGGGGGCATGGTGAATCTTTCTTGTGCGGGGAAAGCAAAATGCTGCATGATGGTTCGTAGGTGAAGAGCGATTGTCGGTGTCATTGCTACCATGTCCTTCAGCTTATTGAGATCTTTATGTTTCATTCTGCTTGGAACCATTGTTTCCTTTTCAGTAGGGATATGCATACCATACATACCCAATGCTTCTCGTACCAGATTGAGGTTCAGTTTGAATCTTTTAAGTTCGTGACCCGGCAATAGTGAGGGTACCACAAAAGTGTTGTCGCCTCCCTTGGCCCTGCTAGGAGTGATGGTACTGATAAGATAAGAACATCGTAAGAAATCTGGCTTCGGTAAGTGGGCTCTGAAATAACTGTCCAGGCCTGCTTTGGTCCATACGGAACGCATGACTTCGGCATTCTGATAGCTCTCAAATTCACGTGTGAAAAAATGGTAGCGTCCCCATTTACCATTAAACTCCAATTCAGCTTCCCAGAAATAGGTGCCATCACCCAAAGGTCCAGCGACGTCACTGAACCAATGCGCGTGCTTACCTACTTGAGAAGTGTGCCCTTGAGGAGGATCCTGAATGGGGAGCACATGCACGGCTTGAAGTTCTTGCGGCCTTGCGGTGAGATGTGGCTCGAGGAGGAGTGTTTCTATGTCCACAATCTGTGCACCCGATCCGGCTTGAGAACTGGCACCTGCTGCTTCTGCCATGGCCCTGCTTGCTGGTTGGTTCTATGAGAATATAGAACCACGTGTTAATCAACGTAATGGACAGAATAAATCCGTTGTTGTCCCCGTTACAACATTTAACATGAGGTAGATGGTGAGTTAGTTGTTAGTAAGTGCACGAAGAGAGTGTGTGGACTTAATGCTTGGGTAGTCCTAGGAGACTAATGAAGTTAGTAAGTGGGGATGAATTTACAACTTGGTGTCGGGGGGTTTATTACCGGTCTTAGGCTGCCAAATGCAGTGGATGGGCTTTGTTCTTGGTTTCGTAGGGACTCTAGGGGTCTTTATAGGTGTATCGACTTGAAAATGAGGCTTTTTAGGGACCCATTTACAAGCGGTCCTGTTCGTGCTCATGGGCCTTGGTGTGTTCCTGAGTGTTGAAAACGAGTGAATGCTGGCTGTGCGAATGAATGGGTTATGCTGTATAGGTTGTGGCCTTGGCGTAGCTATTTGCGTCCGCAAGCAAGCTTTAGGCACCCAAATCTGTCTTGATTGTGGGCTCGCCTTCATCGACTTTTTGGGCACCCAAATAGATTTCACGTTAGCAGGAGAATTTCTGAAAAACTTCTTATTAGTGTTGTGTTGTTGGTTACTAATAAGAGGCTTTGCCCGTGTGGTTGGTGGGAGTGCAACCAGGTGTTCGCCTTTCCGCACCCACACTTGTTTCACTTGCTGAGACCTTCTGCTGCGCAGGTACTTTTGATTTCCGGCATGGGTAGTACTCTGCTTCTGCTGCCTTTGATCCACCTTTGGTTGCTGCCTCCTTCTGGCCTTTGGAAAAGAAGGGAGTTCCGTTTCCTCCCTGACTCCTTTTTTGAGAATATCATTCCTCTGCAACACATAGTTTTGGACAAGAACAGCATGGTCATCTTCATGTGTACCCCTGGAGGGACCAGGAGTCTGTGCCCTTCCTAGTTCTTTGAGTGCTCCATTATCTAACTCTACTCTGATTCGACTATAATTGACCCATACCTGAAGAAGTCCACTTCTTAAGTTTAAGTTGACTGCTTGGTCATAAATCCAGTCTTGACCCAAGACAAGGGGTTCAGTGAGATCCTCATCTTGACACACTAGTACTTTAACTGTCATTGCCTCATCATGAATATAGAGGGGAAGTACTACCTCGCCCATGCAAGGGGTTTCCACACCTCCCAATCCTATGAGATATGCTTCCACAGGATTGACAGTTAATTGCAACTCTTGACAGTAAGACAATTTAACAGCACTAGTGGCTGCACCTGAGTCAATCAAGGCTCTTACAGTCCTTGCACTCTTTCCTTGTCCTATATCTAAGGTTATGAAAGGACGTCGATCAGTTATCCTTTGTGAGCTCATACCTGAAACTTCACACATAGCCACGTCATAACCCTGATCTGCATATGCATCTTGTCTAGGGTGCTCTCTACCTTGTCTTCTTAATTTCATTCTCCATATGCGCTCTAGGGCTTCTGCTTGAGCTTCTTCGCGAATTCGCTTTTCTTCCTCTTTGCGTTTCTTAGCAGTGCTAAGTCGACTTAGCATTTCCTCTGTGAGAGGTTCCTGATACAATTTGACTCTGCATCCGCTGATATAATTTGGGAGAACATCGCCTTCTAATGTGGCTAGTTGCACTGCTCCACTTGTTGAGATTCTGTTAATGATCATGGGTCCGTAGCCTCGCTTCTCCAGTTTCCTCGCATGTTGTTTCAAAGTGTATACTAGTACTAGGTCGCCTGCCTTCAAACCTTTATCCTTAACATGGGCATCAAAATACGCCTTCTGTCGTTTCTTAGCTGCATATATCCCTGCAGCTGCCCTTAGCCTTGTTTCTCCTAATCGTTCAAGGTCAAAAATTCTAGAGGAGAGTTCATGACCTGTCCATTCGTGCTCTTGGGCTACCTTTAATGTAGGTATCAAGAAGTCCAATGGCAGCACAACATTTTGGCCAAACACCATCTGAAAGGGGGTGGCTTGGAGTACCGTTTTGTAGGCGACTCGGTATGCCCAAACAGCATGGTGTAGCTGTTTGTCCCAATCAGAGCGTTTATTATTCACGAGCTTGGTCAACACATTGCACAGAATCTTGTTTGTGCTTTCGGCTTGCCCATTAGCCTGTGGGTGGTAGGGTGCAGACTTCTTATGAATTACCAAGAATTCTTGGAGTAGATTTTCAATCACTTCGTTCAAAAAATGAGTGCCTCTATCACTCACTAACTCTATAGGTATCCCGTATCTTGTGAACACATGCTCAAATAAAAACTTGGCTGTTGTTTGAGCATCGTTCTTAGTTGTGGCTTTTACCTCTACCCACTTTGTTAGATAGTCTGTCGCAACAATGATATATTCTGCATGGGAACCCTTAGCTGGGGGATTAATAGGACCTACGAAGTCTATTTCCCACTTAGAGAACGCACGTCCACCCATCATAGGTTTCAGTGGCATCTCATCTTTACGTATAGGATACTGGGTTCGCTGACAGACATCACACCGTTTCACATAGGTGTGTGCGTCCATGTGAAGGGTAGGCCACCAGAAGCCCGCAAATAGAATTGCTTTGATCACCCGATCTGGTCCAAAGTGTCCTCCTGCTACACCTTGATGAGCAGTTTCCAAGATCTTGAGATATTCACTTTCATGGACACATAGCCGTAGGTAACCATCTTTACCATGCTTATATAGATTATCACCAATGAGTGAGTAATCATGGGCTTCTTGTTCTAAACTCCTTTTCCTAGCCAGCGTCATGTCTTGAGGGAATGTTTTCGTCCTCAGGAAGGATACTAGTGGTTCACTCCAATCTGGCACTAGGGACACTTGATAAAGAGTGGCGTATTCCACAGGTGGTTTAGTGCAGCAGATTGGGCATTCCTTGCACACCCTTTGGACATCAGCTTCCATAGTCAGCCAATGCACTCCGAGCCTCCTGAGTGTCTGTAGGGTTCGTTGTTTTGAATAGTGTTGCTCTAATGCACCTACATGTGCTAATTGCAACCATTTATTGTACTCGTCCTCTTCCACACAACAAGCCAAGATTCCTTGATCTGTGTGCTTGTACATACTTCCCGCCATGATGTGGTACTTTTGGGCTTTCACAACCTCTCTATTCCGTGTGTTTACTATAGGATGGTTAGGCTCGTATGTCAATACTGGCACCAATGGCTTAGCCCACTGCGGCACCACTTCCAAATTAAACAAGTAAGCATCAGGAAGATCATCTGATACTCCTTGTGGGGCTTCTCCAGATGTGAGCCTAGAGAGATGGTCTGCTCTCAAATGAGTCCTCCCTTTCCTTACCACTACCTCAAAGTCATATTCCATTAGTAAGAGAAACCATCTTACTAACCTACCTGTATTGCATGGTTTGTTTACCAAGTACAACAATGCCTGATGGTCAGTAAAAAATTTAAACTTATTTGCAAGCAAATAGTGTCTAAATTTCTTGACTGCATATACCATGCCTAAGCCTTCTCTCTCAGTAGTGGTGTAATTGCGTTCAGCTGCATTTAATTGTCTACTAGCATAGGCAATTGGAAGATCCATATTACCTTCACCAGTAGATTGAGCAAGCACACACCCAATGGCATAATTGGATGCATCCACATGAACATGAAAAGGCTTGTTCCAATCAGGTGTGGTCAAGATTGGTGCTGAACATAATCTTCGTTTAAGCTCCTGGAAGGAATTCTCACATTCATCCGTCCACTCAAAGTTAGTCAGCAGTCCGTACAGAGGCTTTGCTATGATGGCATACATGTGTATAAATCGTCGGTAATAACCACAGTGCCCCATGAAAGCTTGTACTTCCTTGACATTCCTTGGTCTAGGTAGCTCTGCTATGGCTCTCGCTTTCTCTTCGTCAGTAGATATGCCATTCTTTGACACTATGTGTCCTAGAATCTTGCCTTGCCTGACCATAAAAACGCACTTTTCTGGGTTCAGGCAGACTTGATATTCTCTACATTTGTCAAAGATTTGTCTGAGTTCAGGAATATGGGTTTGCCTAATGTTGGAATGAGCACAAAGATCATCAACATAGACTTCTAAATTCTTCCTCAGGAACTCCTTAAACACATGGCACATCAGCCTCTGGAAGGTTGCTAGTGCGTTGGTAAGCCCAAATGGCATTACACGAAAGGCAAATATCCCCCACTCTGTGGCAAAAGCTGTCTTATGCTGATCTTCTGGAGCTATGGCTACTTGATTGTAGCCAGAGAATCCATCCAAGAAGCTGTACACTTCCTTGCCCGCTACTTTTCTAAGAGATGTTCTGTAATGGGAAGCGGATAATTATCTCGGATTGTGGCTGCATTGACCTTCTTCAGGTTAATGCATACACGCAGCTTTCCATTTTTCTTGGGCACCACTACAATGGGGGATACCCACTCAGTGTGCTCAATTTCATAGATAAATCCAGCTTCAACCAGTCTATCTATCTCCTCTTTGATCTTAGCAGCGTAATTATCGTTATATGTATAGGGCTTTTGCTTAGAGGGTTTGGCATCTGAGGTCATGGGGATGGTGTGTGAGCATATGTCTGGGTCAACACCCTTCAAATCCTTGTAACTCCAAGCGAATACATCTCTGTATTCTCTTAGCAAGGCTATTAACGCATGCTCTTCTTCCTCTGTTAGGTCATGGCCTATGTATGTACATCTCTCCTCTCCTTCTTCTAGGGCCACCACTATTTTCTTGGTGGTTTCTTTGTTATCATAGGCCTCTCCTGATTGCGCCTCCCGTTTAGGCATTCTTATCATAACTCTCCTGTCGTCTATCTCGTACTTCTTAAAATTTTCTGGGACCTCAAACAAAGATTCTTCCTCATCTGGGGAGACTTTTCTCTTCTTTCGTTTCTTTCCTTCTTCCTTCGGGGTCACATGTGTCGCTAATCTTACATCATTTGTAAGCTCTCCATACCTCTGGGGTTGAAATTCTATTTCATGGAAGTATTCTTCATCTGATGCAAATGGTGGGTCCATAATGATTGACTCTAGATCGGAGTCACTTGCATCCTCAAATGCATCAGGGCTAGGTTCGCATTCTTCTAGAACTGCCTCTCCCATGATTGGCTCTATGGAGAAGACTGAAATGTCATAGCCATCCTCATCACAGTGAGGTGTCCATTGTTCCTCGTTGATGGCTACATCCATTGTTGCTAGGATTTCTGCCCAGCCGTGGGGTTCAAATTCTTCGTCAGGAAAGACTACAGGTGCATAGGCTGGGTCTTGAATGGGTCTATGTGTTTTGTTTGCACCTATTTCTCTGGCCTTTTCTCTCTTCTCTTCCTCTACTGCTACCTTGCACATCCATAAGTGAGTGTCTTCATGCATCCATGAGGATCCTGATCCTATGGAATGCACCGATTCCGTATCATCTTTGGCTCTATGGATGGGGTTCCATTGGATAGGAGGGACATCTCTATGAGAGTAATCCTTGAGATTGACTTTGGTCGTAACACCTAAGTGCTGCAAGTATAAAGAATTGGTTCCCCAATCTTGTACCACTTGCAACTGTCGCATAAAAGGTCGTCCCAAAATCATCTCATAGGCATGATTTTTGCTGAAGTCACATATGGCAAATGTGTGCTCAAACTCGACACCACAGGTGGTGAGAGTTATTCCTTCTAGCAATCCTAAGGGTCTCTCAATATGACCATCGGCCATCTGCAATTTCATTCTTGTTGGCCTGAGTGCTGGCTTGCCCCAACGCTTCCATAGGGAAGTGGTGGCAATTGCAACTCCTGCGCCTGAGTCCAAAATTGCCTTGGTGGTGTACTCTTGGTAGGTAATGGGAAGATAGGTGTTTCCTTCTTCACCTTCACACATATCTCCTATCTTATCTAAGGGTATCTCTGGCACTGTCCTATGTGATCCTACCTGGGAACGAGGTTTGGCTATCGCGGGCACTTGATGGGCTACATGTTCCCACACTTCTGGTCTAACCTTGAGCAGCTCTTCCAAAGTGAGATTGCACTGTACTTTGGTGTTCTTCACTACCTCTGTGTTCCTAGGTATGACTGAATCTTCATTTCGTATTATGACTGTGGGGGTTCTCATACAAGTAGACTTGGCTTCCCATGGCCCCGTGAAGTGGGGTAATTCCTGTAGAGAGTTAGACTCAAAGTCTAATCTTTCTTGAGATTGGGTGCTCTCCTGCTCCCCATAAATGGAAGGAAGGTCTTGTGGGAATTGATCGTGTGTGTCATCCACCAGTTCAATGGGAGGAGGGACTTCACTTTCCTTAGCCCATTTGTCTTCTTGAATCTCGCGTAGGAATTCTGGTGTGAACCGATTCATAGAAGATGATGTGTCTGGCTCTGTAGAGTTAGGTACATAGGCTTCAGGTACATAGGCTCTCTGGGTAGGAAGACCTGCTCTTTCACTAGCCTTGTTATGGTGTTGAGTGGTGAGTTCCTTTTGTGATTGTGCCCTTGGATTCTCTATTCTTTCTAGGGAAGGGGAATTGTCTGATTCAGTGGAATTGGGCATGTAAGCTTTTGATGGGGGATGGGTCATGTTTTTGCTTGCTTCATCTCTTTCCTGATTTTTTTCTTCCTTGGCAGATCTTGCAATTATGCCCTCTAACTTCTCTAGAAGTCCATCCAAGTGTAATTGCGTCTTGGCTGAGCCCGAGTAGTTGAAAAGGCGACTGGCTTCAAACATAGTCTGAGCCAATGCGACCATTTTCGCACAAAGCTTGGTTCTCTCTATCTCTAGGTCAGCTCTAGGGTAGCACTTGTCATGATCTGTGACATTTGGCCCTTCTTGGATTCTGGCCTGATATGCTTTAAGCATCATATTAAGGTCTTCGGGAGTGGGACCTGCTAGTACTGATCCTACTCTAGGGGGTGGTGGGTTTAGGTGAGGCGGGTTGGAAGGTGGCTGGTCGGATGGCGGTGGGAAAGGTGGTGGTGGGGTAGTGTGAGAGGGAGTTTGAGATGTGAGTTCAGTTATCCTGGATTTGGTTTCTCTTATGCTTTCCTCAAGTTCACTCATCTTTTTAGCCCATTGTCTTTTCATTCTTTCTCGGCTATCTTTCCACGCTCTAGTCCTTTTCTTGGTTATGCTCTCAGTTTCACTAACTTCTGGGCTTTTTTCTTGACCTACACCCTGGTTTTGCTGCAGTGCCTGGGCTCTAGTGATTACTTGTACTGGTGCAGTGGAAGTCACACTTCCTGTGGAGTCTACCACTAACCCAACAACGTTGATAGGGGTGATTTTTGGCATATTATTGGGGTTCTTTGGGCAGTCTCGTAAGAGATGCTCTTTTCCACAATCTTGGCAGAAGCCTTGGATCGTCACTGACTGGGGTTGTGTAGGTGAAGGTAAAGGGCAATCACGAATGAGATGATCTCCTTGACATCTGTAGCATGGTCCTCTAGGGAATGGGGGTCTTACTTGTCTAGGTTGGGGTCTAGGGTTGGGGTTTGCATACATGACGTTGGTGTAATCTGATTCCCAACTAGGTTCATTTGGCTCTTCACTATAGTAAGACTCACCATGTTCAGGAGACTGCATATAGTAAGCCTGGGGACTATCAACATGTGTAGAATCGAAGCTATGGTCACTGGGATCACTCTCTGAAAGCAATGGCGTTACGGGGACTATAGCTCTATTCAAGTTTTCTTCTGCAGCTGCATACTTTACAGGTATCAAACTGGATGGAGCTGGAGGTTGTTGGGCTAACACAGGCTGAGGCCTTTGCTGGGCTTGGTATTGTGTTTGGTAGGTTTGTTGAGGCCTAGCATACTGTTGTGGTGGGTACTGGTTCTGATATCTGCCTTGTTGGGGGTATGGTTGAGGGTAGGTTTGCCTAACAGCTTGTTTATTGTATGGGCAGTCTTGTGCTGTGTGATTTGTGTATCTTCGTTCTATGGTGCAGTACTGGCTACTAGGATTTACTTGGGGTTGGGCCATAATGGGACATACGTTCGCCATGTGGTCGCCACCACAAGTGTAGCATCTCTTCACAGGGGAAAACCTTGGGATCTGTTTATTAGTGACACCTAATTTCTGAGCTACTTTCTCCGCAAGTTCCTCAATTGACGTGGATTGCGTGGAAGAGAGGTTAGAGGCACTATCCGAATCTTTGTATATCTTGGAAAGCTCTAATTCCTCCCCTAGGTTATCCTCAATGTCAATGCACATGCGTACACAATCTTCTATTGTCCTAGGGTCCTTTAAGTACACATACGATCTCAATTTGGTACTTAGCAATCCATCCAAGAATAAAGCCACTTGCTTAGCTGGTGTGGGTAGCTCCGAAACAGGGCATCTTTCTAAGTATTGCCTAAATCTTCTTCCTGCAAGTCTCACGGTCTCTTGAGGGGTTTGCTTGAAGTTGTGAATCAGTGAGGAGGTATTGTGTCTTATGCCACTCTTAGAGAACTCTATGATGAAAGCCTCTAGGAGTTGGTCTATGCTCCTGAACTGTCGCTCGTCCAATGGTTGGAACCATGTAAGTGCTGTGTTCCTAAGGGTTAGACCGAAGGCATTGTACTGCGTGAATAGATCCTCCACTTGTTCAGCTCTCAAGACTTGCTTGAACTCCGCCACATGATCGTAGGGATCTCCTGTGCCATCAAAGTAATTCTTCATGGACTTAACTAGCTGGGTTGGTCTCAGAGTTCTAGTGTGCTCTCTGGGTCATGGTAGAGGGAACTCATCTGCGTTCCTTTGATTCCTGTGAGCTCTAAGTACCTCAGGCTCTACTCTATTTGTTTCCGTCCTTGTTCTCTCTCTGCCCCCTGAGTTGGCAAAGCTCACCTCTGGCCTATCTCTACTTCTGTCTCTTTGAGTTCCATGAGCTTGGGATGTTCCCGCTCCAGGGTGACCGTAGGACACATTTGATCTTGGTTGGGGGAAGATAACTTCACCTTTCCAAGTGTAAGCATGCCTATCATTTTCTGTCACCACGAAGATTCTCTCTGAGGCGTGATCTAAGTAGGTCACTCTACCTGGGCTATCAGGATCCTTAAACTCATAGATCATGATTGTTCCAATATCAAATGGCCGATCAGATTTATATCTCCAAAAGGCTTCTTCAGTTTCTCGGTTCAGAAGAAGATCTATGCTCTTATTATCTTGGGGAATCCATTCTGGTGTGATAATCCTCGTAAGAACAGATTTCCCTCGAGGGGTTCTCGGTTCTACCCCCATGTTTCCTTGCTCTAGGTCATCTAAGTCCGATTCTGGGACTACATTCCCAAATTCATCAGTTCTATCGGGGTGGCTGGTGACCACATATATTGTCCCTTCCTTGTCTAAGTACACTCCGTTTTCGAACTTGACAGCTGGGCGCTCTAGTCCAATGGAATGATCGGGATTCTTAATCTGTACCACAGACCTTCCTAGGCCATCCTCATAGATGCTAGCACCCAATCGGTTGGTCCTAAGGTATTCTAACTGCGTTTTGTAAGGGCCTTCTACCCTATGCAAGTATGGCACTCCTGAACTGCCTGTAGGTCTCTCCATACCTTGAGACATCTCGGATTCACTAGTCTCAGAACTTGGGTAGTATGAGTGATGGCTCAACTGCTGGGTCCACGACCTAGCAGTGTGGTTGACACTAGCCTCTGAAGACCTAAGGCTCTCTCTATCCCTTACTAGATGTCGCCCTGATCTAAGGTTCATATGCCTAGTTAAGTAGCCCAATTTCTGCCCAGAGTACAACCTCTTGCTGATCAATTGGTCTGAGTTGCTTGATTTGTTTTTAGTGAGTTATTATGTTTATGATCTTGTCTGATATTGCGTCGTCAGGAATACTTGAGTGGTTTTCGTACTTTAATTTGGCCGTTTCATGTTGGGTTCTTTTCCTTTAAGGTCGTCGTTCACACACACAGGTTATCTCTTGACTTGAACTTGATTTCTTAGATAGTCTTTGATTTATCTCGTGCCTATCGTTGCCTGGAATTACTTTTAACACCACCCGCACTGAGCCTAAACTAAGAATTGACAGAGGGTGTTGCGGGTTTTCCAACCTTGAATTCCTTTCCTTGAGTTGTGGTCCTGGTGTGCCCAGGACGCGTGTTCCCAAGCTGGCACTTACTCTTGCTTTGCGTACCCTTCGATGCTCTCAAAGGACCTGTAAAAGGCCCCAGATTAGCTCAAGATTTAAATTCAAACACCAATTAGCCCATTGGTTTTATGGAACTTAATTCTAGGGATCCCTGAATTTTGTTCCCCCTGGGTATGGTCAACTTCAAAGTTATGACCGTTCAGGGTTTTGGAATTAAAACAGGAGTCAAAACATGCTATCGAGTAAACAGGAAGTCTCGACTTGCTTGTGGCACGGCCTCGCGATGCAATACTACACCCTAGTGTTTGCCCCACACTTAGCCAAAATTAAGACCACTATTTTTTCCCAAAAAATTTGACCTTCTAACGTGTTCGCAAAGTCTGTCGGTCGCGATTGACAGGTCAGTCGCGATTGACGTGTCGATCGCGATTGACAGGTCCGTCGTGGCTATCGGTCGCGATTGATGTGTCGATCGCGATTGACAGGTCCGTCGTGGCTGTCGGTCGTGATTGATGTGTCGATCGCGATTGACAAGTGTCTCGAAAAGTCAATCAGTCGTGGTCAAAGGGTCGTTGACTCTGTCAGTCACGATTGATGAGTCGATCGCGATTGACAGGTCGGTCGCGAGGTCTGTCCGTCGTGGTCAAACAATCGTTGACTGTGTCGGTCGCGATTGATGAGTCGGTCTCGATTGATGACTCGATCGCGATTGACACGTGTCACACGTAGGCTCCGTCGGTCGTGGTCAATCGGTCGTTGACTCTGTCGGTCGCGATTGACAGAGCCGTCGTGGGCTGTCGGTCGCGATTGACGTGTCGATCGCGATTGACAGGTCTGTCCGTCGTGGTTTGTCGATCGCGATTGACGTGTCGATCGCGATTGACAGAAATCTGTGGAATTTCAAAAAACTAAACACATTTTTGGGAAGCTCTAGGCCTGTAGGTCATGGATATGCACTTTGTTTAGCAAATAGATCAATTTTTCTGTCGGTCGCGATTGACAGAACCCGACGACACACAGACAGTTACTTCGAATTCCGTACCTACGCAGGGTGCTGGGGACGAAGATGCGGCCTGTACCTGCAATACAACTCAGAAAACATGCAAAAACAGCACGCACAATTTCGCTCTCTTGCTCTCTCTCACAAGTGAAATGAGGAAAATGAGGTGGAGATGGTGATATGATCAAAAAACAGAAATTTTCGCGATGATGGAGATGGAGGTGGGAGATGGTGATGATGATGATGGTAATGAAGGTGGTGAAGAAAAAACAAGAAAATAGGTGAAAGTGAAGAATATACCTACAACTCCAACGCGTCAACTCTACGTCTTACCATCACACGCTCGTCCTCAAAGCTCAGTCCCCGGCAACGGC
This sequence comes from Ceratopteris richardii, assembly GCA_020310875.1. Taxonomy (NCBI): domain Eukaryota; kingdom Viridiplantae; phylum Streptophyta; class Polypodiopsida; order Polypodiales; family Pteridaceae; genus Ceratopteris; species Ceratopteris richardii. The sequence goes on from CM035415.1 coordinate 147,342,572, forward strand.
GCCAAAATTTGGTGTAGCTCAGTGATGAGTAGCACCTCCTTTAATGTCAATCCGGGAAGACGTGAGGATGGTATGAAGACCTCGAGCAAGTGGCGGCACAAGTGCGTGAGTGAGAAGCACACAAACATGCACACACATACACACACACGCGCACACACAGCAAGACAAAGAGTGATAAGCAATGGAGTCTTTAGATTACTTTCAAGAGCTCTTACAAGTTTGTTTCAATTACAATCCAACCTCAAAAATGAGCTCTCTAGCTCTTTTTATAGTTTTTGACTAGCTTTGGCCCTGTCCAGACCTAGTGTCCGGCCTAGTTAAAAATTAGGTTCCAGGGCCAATTTGAAGGCTTAAACGGAGTCTAAAAAATACGAAAATTGATATGTAGGTACTTCTAAGGCTCCTCAAGCTCGAGGACTCCTCGGCTTGCACAAAATGGAGCTACAAAAATATGGAATGGTATTTACAATGATTGTTAGTGATAAGAATCACTTTTGATTGGTGTAAGGTTTTGGAAAATTAAAGGATGCCTTAGTGCTAGATCTGCGTGAATGCCCGTACTTGCTTCTTCATGAAGGAAATTATTGGCCTACTTGCTAGATCTTCGTTGGCTGCCCTGTCTGCTTGTGCTGTCCCTTCGTTCTGACTCTCTTCGTCTTGTGGCTCCTTCAGTTCCCCGACTGCTACCAACAGCCAACAAATTCAAGTTCTTTACAGATCATCAAGCCCTATTGTACCTAGTCAACAAACCATGTAACACAGGACGACTAATCCGTTGGTTTCTATTACTCATGGAGTACGATTTTGAAGTGGTAGTGAGGAAAGGAAAGACACATCTTAGAGCTGACCACCTTTCAAGATTAACATCAGGAGAAGCTCCTCAAGGAGTAATGGATGATCTACCAGATGCATATTTATTTAATCTTGAGATCGCACCAGAATGGGCTAAGTCTATAGTCCCTATCCTGACATACGGACCCAAGAACCCTCGGATAAAGATCAAAGAAGGAGAGATTACCAAGTCTCAAAGATACCAAATCTTAGCAGGAAGCATATATAAACAGGATAATCAAAAGATTCTTGCTTGTTGTGTAGATGAATCGGAACACGTAAATTGGTTGCAAATAGCACACGTAGGTGCATTAAAGCAACATCATTCGAAACATCGAACATTACAGACTCTGCATAGACTAGGAGTATATTGGCCTTCAATGGAAGCAGATGTCTACAAGCTGTGTAAAGAATGCCATGTTTGTTGTGAAAGACCACCAGTAGAGCATGCTACTTTATATCATGTGTCGCTCACACCAGACTGGAGTGAACCTTTAGTGACATACTTGAGGACGAACACATTCCCTCAAGGAATGACCTTAGCTCGACAACGTAGTCTGGAGCAGGAAGCTCAAGACTATTCACTGATTGGCGATAATCTATACAAAAGAGGACGAGATGGATATCTAAGACAATGTGTTCATGAAAGCGATTATCTGAGCATACTAGAGACTGCACACCAAGGTGTTGCAGGAGGTCATTTTGGACCCGATAGGATAATCAAAGCCATCCTCTTTGCAGGATTATGGTGGCCCACTCTTCACATGGATGCTCATACCTATGTTAAGAGATGTGATGTGTGCCAAAGAACTCAGTTTCCTACTTGCAGAGATGAAATGCCATTGAAACCCATGATGGGCGGACGTGCATTTTCTAAGTGGGGTATAGACTTTGTAGGACCCATTAACCCCCCTGCAAAAGGTACACATGCGGAATATATTATTGTTGCCACAGATTATCTTACGAAATGGGTAGAGGCAAAAGCCACAAAAAAGAATGATGCACACACAACTGCAAAATTCTTATTTGAAAATGTCTTCACAAGATATGGATTGCCTATTGAGTTAGTGAGCGATCGAGGAACTCACTTTCTAAACCAAGTCATTGAATATTTGTTACAGGATTTTATGGTGATTCACAAGAAATCCACACCATATCATCCTCAGGCCAACGGTCAGGCTGAAAGCACTAATAAGATCCTTTGTAACGTACTGACAAAACTCATGAACAACAAACGTTCAGATTGGGACAAACAGTTACACCACGCTGTTTGGGCATATCGAGTGGCCTACAAGACCGTACTCAATGCAACTCCCTTTCAGATGGTTTTTGGTCAGAATGCTGTGCTTCCTTTGGACTTCTAGATACCAACCCTTAAGGTGGCACAAGAACATCAGTGGACCGGGCATGAATTATCAGCAAGAATAATGGACTTGGAACGATTAGGAGAAACCAAGCTAAAGGCAGAAGCAGGAATACATGCAGCGAAGAAGTGACAGAAAGCATATTTTGATGCACATGTGAAAGATAAAGGCCTAAAAGAAGGAGATTTAGTTCTAGTATATACGCTGAAACAACACGCACGGAAGTTAGAAAAGCGAGGTTATGGACCTATGATCATTAACAGACTCTCGACAAGTGGAGCAGTACAGTTAGCCACCTTAGAAGGAAACATAATGCCTAATTATATTAGTGGCTGTAGAGTCAGGTTATATCAGGAACCTCTTACGGAGGATATGCTTAGACGACTCACGTTGGCAAAGAAGCGTAAGGAGGAAGAAAATAGAATACGAGCTGAAGCTCAGGCAGAAGCAATAGAACGCATTAAGCGCATGAAGCTAAGAAGACAAGGACTAGGGAGAGAACATTATAACCATCTGGAAACTACACCCAGATATCCCATGGCTATGTGTCAAGTAAAGTCAACCACTCATCCTAGTATCGTGGACAGGAGACCATTCATTACAGTTAGGCTAGAGCACCCACTTTGTAAGGTAATCTGTGGCTACAATGATGTACTCTGCATGGGAGTTTCTAGGTGGGGGGTTAATAGGACCTATGAAGTCTATGCCCCACTTCGAAAATGCACGTCCTCCCATCATTGGCCTCAAGGGCATCTCGTCTTTTCTCACTGGATATTGTGCACGTTGGCATGTGTCACATTTCTTCACATAGGTATGTGCGTCCATATGAAGGGTGGGCCACCAAAGTCCTGAGAATAGAATGGTCTTGATCACTCGGTCAGGACCAAAATGTCCACCTGCAACACCGTTGTGTGCAGTCTCTAAGACCTTTAAATAGTCTGATTCATGAACGCATAGTCTTAAGTAACCATCTTTGCCTCTTCGGTATAGGTTGTCCCCTACTAAGGCGTAGCCTTGAGCCTCTTGCTCCATGCTTCGTCTTCTTGCTAGACTAGCCTCTTTGGGTAATCTTCCCGATCTCATAAACTCTACCAATGGAGCACTCCAATCTGGAATTAATGACACTTGATAAAGGGTCGCATGCTCCACTGGGGGTCTCTCTCTACACCTTGGACAATTCTTAATCCACTCATGTATTTCTTTGTCCATGCTAGGCCAATACACTCCTAAACGCTTTAGATTCTGCAATGTTCGTTGTTTAGAATAGTGATTTCCTAGCATTCCTTCATGGGCCTGTTGCAACCAACTACTATGTTCATCATCCTCCACACAACAAGCTAATACACCCTCAGTATCTTGTTTGTACATGCTTCCTGCTTATATGTGATATTTTTGTGATTTTACGATTTCTTCTTGTGATGTTTTCACATTCTTATTTGCAGGGCCAAAGGTTAGGACTGGTACCAACTTATTTGCCCATTTAGGAACAACTTCTAAATTGAACAGATAAGCATCGGGTAATTCGTCAGACATTCCTTGCGGTGACTCTCCTGAAGTGATGCGAGAAAGGTGATCTGCCCGAAGGTGGGTTCTACCTTTCCTGATAACAACTTCAAAGTCATATTCCATTAGTAAGAGGAACCATCTTACTAAGCGTCCAGTATTGCAAGGTTTATTGACCAAATATAACCAAGCTTGATGATCAGTGAAAAACTTGAACTTGTTGGCCAATAAATAGTGTCTAAACTTCTTCACAGCATATACCATGCCTAAGCCCTCTCGCTCAGTTGTGGTATAGTTCCGTTCAGCTGCAGTGAGCTGTCTACTAGCATATGCTATGGGTAAATCTAAGTTTCCTTCACTTGTGGGTTGTGCTAGCACACATCCTATGGCATGATTGGATGCATCCACATGGACATGGAAGGGTTTATTCCAATCAGGAGTGGTGAGTATTGGTGCCGTGCACAAACGTTTCTTCAGTTCGTTGAAGGAATTCTCGCATTCGTCGTTCCACTCAAAATTAGACAACAAGGCATAAAGGGGTCTAGCTATGATCGCGTACATGTGGATAAACCTACGGTAGTATCCACAATGGCCCATAAAGGCTTGTACCTCTTTAATATTCCTTGGCCTTGGTAGCTCCGCTATGGCTCGTACCTTATCTTCATCTGTTGAGATTCCATTCTTAGAAACAATATGACCTAAGATTTTACCTTGACGCACCATAAACACACACTTTCCTGGGTTCAGACACACTCGATATTCTCTACACTTGTTGAAGATTTGTCTGAGCTCAGGGATGTGAAACCTTCTTTCTTGGGAATGAGCACATAAATCATCCACATACACTTCTAAGCTCTTTCGCAAGAACTCTTTGAAGACATGACACATGAGCCTTTGGAATGTTGCAGGTGCATTGGTGAGCCCAAATGGCATCACACGAAATGCAAAGATTCCCCACTCTGTAGCAAAAGCTGTTTTGTGTTGATCTTCTGGGGCAATGGCTACTTGATTGTAACCTGAAAATCCATCAAGGAAGCTATAAACTTCCTTGCCTGCAACACGCTCCAATAGGTGTTCTGTGATTGGAAGTGGATAACTATCTCTAATCGTAGCGGCATTAACTTTTTTAAGGTTAATACACACTCGCAACTTCCCGTTCTTCTTGGGTACCACAACAATGGGGGACACCCATTCGGTATGCTCAATCTCATAGATGAATCCGGCTTCAATCAACCTATCAATTTCTTCTTTTATTTTGGCTGCATAGGTATCATTATATGTGTAGGGCTTCTGTTTGGTGGGCTTAGCATCAGCAGTCATGGGGATAGTATGAGAGCAAATTCTTGGATCTACCCCTTTCAAGTCTCTATAGTGCCATGCAAACACATCCCTATATTCCCTTAATAGAGCTATGAGCTCCATTTCTTCTCTTGCACTTAGGTCATCTCCTATATATGTGCATCTCTCTTCGTTCTCTTCAATGGTCACTACAATCTTCTTGGTCTTTTCTTTATTATCATATGATTCTCCTATGATGGCCTCTCTCTTAGGCATTCGTACCAAAATTTTGCGGTCGTCAACTTCATATTTCTTGAATTTTTCTGGTACTTCAAACAATGATTCCTCCTCTTCTTGTTTCACTGCTTTTCTTTTCTTTTTCTTTTGACTACTCTCACTTCCATCCTTTGAGTTTACTGTTTTAATACTTGTGAGAGGTTCTTCTTCTTTCTGGGTGAACACTCCTATATCTTCTAGATAGTGCTGCTCTGAGTTAAAGCAACTATCCATCACAATAGACTCCAGATCATCGTCATTCTCTTCTTCTATGACATCACTAGGGTCACATTCTTCTAGCAAGGGTTGACACATGAACACTGAGATATCATAACCCTCCTCATCACAATGAGGTGTCCATTGTTCCTCATTGACAGCAATGTCCATGGTGGCTAAGATTTCTGGCCAGCCATGAGGCTCAAACTCCTCATCTGGAAAGATCATCGGTGTGTAGGGTGGGTCTCTAACTGGTCTATCTCCTAGCAAAGTTCCTTCTTCTCTTGCCTTTAAACGTTTTTCCTCTTCCTTTGCAACATTGCACATCCACAAATGAGTATCTTCATGCAGCCATGATGGATCAGGTGAACTTTCAGAATGCACAGAGATGGAATCTTCTTTCGCTTTGTGGATAGAATTCCACTGTAGGGGTGGTTCATCTCTGAAGGTGTAATCCTTCAAATTGACCTTGGTGGTGACCCCTAAGTGCTGTAAGTACAAGGAGTTAGTTCCCCAATCCTGTACTATTTGCAATTGTCGTAGGAAGGTTCTTCCTAGGATCATCTCATAGACATTATTTTTCTCAAAGTCACATATAGCAAATGTGTGCTCAAACTCTACACCACAAGTGGTTAGAGTGATCCCTTCTAGCAATCCTAGAGGTCTTTCAAAATGACCATCAGCCATTTGAAGCTTCATTCTAGTTGGTCTTAATGTGGGCTTGCCCCATTGCTTCCACAAGGAGGTGGTCGCAATAGCAACACCAGCACCTGAATCTATGATTGCTTTGGTTGTGTAACCTTGGTAGGTGATTGGAAGATAAGTATTACCTTCTTCACCCTCACACATGTCCCCTATTTTGTCTAGAGGTATCTCTGGTACCCTTTGCTTGGAGCCTGCTTTTGGCATGTTGGAATCAAGTTCTAGAACCTGATCCTTCACATGATTCCAAAGATCACGTTTTGCTTTGAGCAGCTCTTCTACAGTGAGATGACACTGAACCTTAGTGTTCTTCACGACATCCGTGTTCCTTGGAACCACTGAGTCTCCATTTCTTACTAGTATTGTGGGAGCTCTAATCTGGAGAGATTCAGATTCCCATGGGCCTGGAAATTGAGGTAGTTCTTCTAAGGTATTAGATTCAAAATCTAACCTTTCGTCTTCTTGTTGTTCTGCTTCATCTCCGTAAATAGATGGAATGTCTTGGGGAAATTGATCATGAAGATCATCAATCTCAGGAATAGGAGGGGAATTACCCTTCTCCTTGGCCCATTTCTCTTCTTGTATTTCCCGCAAGAATTCTTGAGAGTACTGTTGAATTGAAGGAGGTATTCCTGGATCCGTGGAATTAGGAACATAAGCTCCCATTAGTGGTGAGCTTCCTCTTTCAATAACTGGTTGAGCCTGTGGAGGTAAAGAAACTTCTGGTTTTTTTACCAACTGCTCTAATCGTTCTAGTAAGCCCTGGAAATGCAAATCCCCTTTGACAGAGTTTGTCTGATTGAACTTTTGACTAGTCTCAAGTATAGCTTGAGCTTGTTCTACCATTTTCATGCACATTTTCATCCGTTCAATCTCTAAGTCCGCTCTAGGGTAACTCTTGTCTAGGTTTGCAGCTGTAGGCCCTTCTTGAAGTCGAGCCTGGTAGGCCTTGAACATCATGTCCAAGCCTTCTGGGGTTGGATCTGCAAGAACAGACCCTGGTTGTGGTCTATTTACAATGGGTGGTGGGGTGGGATGAGGTGGAGTGGATGGAGTTTCGGCATGCGAGGGGCTTTGAGATGCAATGTCTTCTATTTTTGTTTTCGCTTCTTTTAAGCTTTCTTCTAGTTTCGATAACTTTTTATTCCACTTGCGATTGGCCTTCTCTCTGGTATCCTTCCATGTTCTTGTTTTCCTCTTACTAGGATCTCCCGATTCACTCGACTCTGATTGTTCTATTGGTTTATCCTGCTTTAATGCTTGTGCCCTAGTAACTGCCTGTATAGGTGCCACATTACTGCTACTTGAACTTGAATCCGCCACTAAGCCTACCACATTAATGGGTGTAATCTTGGGTGCGTTGGAGGGGTTTCTTGGACAATCTCTAGGGAGATGGTCTTTGCCACAATCAGGGCAAAAAGCCTGTATTGTGATAGCCTGTCCTTGACTCGGAGATGATGGGTGGGGACAGTCACGAATGAAATGATCACCTTGACATCTAAAACAAGATCCTCTAGGGGCTTGTGGTCTCATTTGTCTCAACTGGGGCCTAGGGTTAGGATTTGTGTACATGACATTGGAGTATTCTGGCTCCCAATTTTGCTCCATAGGTGGTGCCTCATATTGATACGAGTAAATCTCACTATGTTCAGGTGACTCTGTATAATACGCATGTGGACTACCTTCATGGGAGTAGTCTAAACTATGAGCATGAGAATCATTATCTAGTATCAATGGGGTTAGGGGCATCAATGCTCTATTTGGATTTTCCTCTCCCACCGCATATTTGACTGGAATCACGTTGGCTGGAGATGGTGGTTGGTTTCCCAAGACAGGTTGTGGCCTATATGGTACCTGATATTGCTGTTGTGGTCTATAATATGGCTGTTGGTATTGGTTCTGATACCTACCTTGTGGGTAAGGTTGCTGATAATTCTGTCTAACAGCCTGCCTATTGTAGGGACAATCTTGAGCCGTGTGGTTTGTGTATTTTCTCTCAATAGTGCAATATGAAGCATTCCTTTCTCTAATGTTTTGGTTTTGCATTGGGCATACATTAGCCATGTGGTTGCCCCCACAAGTATAACACCGATTCACTGGAGTGACTCTCATGTGTTTGTTTATTTTGGACTCCCAGCTTCTTGGCAACTTGCTCAGCTATCTCCTCTATTTCCGTGGAGATTTTTGAAGTATGACTAGTAGAACTATCTGAATCCTTATAGAGTTTGGATAATCCTAACTCCTCACCCAAGTTATCTTCTATGTCAATGCATGTCCGCACGCACTCTTCTATGGATCTAGGCTCTTTCAAATATACATATGATCTTAACTTTGTGCTCAGTAAGCCATCTAAGAACAAAGCCACTTGTTTGGCTGGTGTGGGTAACTCGGGAGCAGGGCATCTTTCTAGGTACTGTCTGAACCTTCTACCTGCTAGTCGCACTGTTTCTTGGGGTGTCTGCTTGAAACTGTGGATCAAGGATGTTGTGTTATGCCTGATACCACTCTTGGAAAATTCTACAATGAATTCGTCTAGCAGTTGACCTATATCGCGATAGTTGCGACTACTCAATGGTTGAAATCAAGCCAAGGCAGTGCCCTTAAGAGTCAAACCAAATGCCTCGTATTGCATGAATAAATCCTCAACCTGTTCAGCTCTTAACACTTGTTTGAACTCGGCCACATGATCATAAGGATCTCCTGACCCGTCAAAATAATTCTTCATTGCCTTGATCACTTGAGTGGGTCTAAGGGTTCTTGGGTGCTCTCGTGGTCTAGGCAATGGAAAATCATGTTCATCTCTTTTTTGCCTATGTGCTTGATGTCTCTCTCTTTCAGGTCTTTCATTTTCAAATCCTGATCTATTCCTGCCCACGGTGTGTGCAAAACTTACCTCAGGTCTCTCTCTAGTTCTTTCTCTCTGGGCTTCATGAGCGTGGGAAGATCCTACACCTTGGAGGCCATGGGAAACATTGGATCTTGGTGGGGGGAAAATCAATTCATTCTTCCAAGTATATGCATGTCTATCATGCTCTGTTACCAAGAATATCTTCTCTGATGTGTTATCCAGGTAGACAACTTTGCCTGGTATCTCAGGATCTTTGAATTCATAGATGATAACTATGCCCAATTGGCTAGGTTGATCTGGCTTGAATCTCCAAAAGGCTTCCTCTGTTTCTTTATTCAAAAATAGTTCTATGCTTTTGTTGTCTTGAGGGATCCAGTCCGGAGTGATCACTCGGGTCAAAACTGACTTACCTCTAGGAGTCTGGGGTCCTTGTCCTACATTTCCTTGTTCTAGGTCTCCTATTTCATTCTCAGGGATGACATTTCCAAACTCATCCGTCCTATCTGGTAGGTTGGTGACCACATACATGGTTCCTTCCTTATCAATGTATGAACCCTCTTTGAACTTGACCACCGGGTGTTCAAGTCCAAAGGATTGATCTGGATTTTTGAGTTGGACCACTGATCGCCTCAGACCATCCTCATAGATGCGAGCACCTAATTGGTTGGTCCGAATATATTCCAACTGTGTCTTATAGGGACCTTCTGGTGTTTGTAGATGGGCAGTCCCTGAGCCACCTGCAGGTTTTCCCATGCTAAAAGACATTTCTGAATCACTTGTGTCTGAACTTAGTAAAAGATGACCACTTAGTTGTTGTGCCCAAGACTTGGATGTATGGTTGACACTAGCCTCAGAAGATCTAATGCTTTGTTTATCCTTGCCTAAGTGTCTACCAGATCTCAGGTTCATAAGCTTTAGTCAAGAGTCCAAATTTTCCCTTTGGTATGGTTCAAAATTCGGAGCCCCCTTGGTTTCCTAGTCCCACTTGATGCCCAACTTCAAATTATCCTATCAAGGTCATGTAGGATTCGAAACGAGCTTTCCAACGAGCTATAGAGCTCAAAAAATGGACTTTGGATTAAAAAGTTATGTCAAATCAGGCTCCTAGGGTCAAAACAGGCAAACAGGACCTTTTGAAAAAATCGCGATTTTGTACCTTGAGAATCGTGTTCACAAAATCGTGTTTTCACAAAATCGTGTTTTGAAAATCGCGATTTTGAGTAGAAAATCGTGTTTCTGAAAATCGCGATGTTGAGCACAAAATCGTGTTTCTGAAAATTGCGATGTTGAGCACAAAATCGTGTTTCTGAAAATCGCGATGTTGATCACAAAATCGTGTTTCTGAAAATCGCGATGTTGAGCACAAAATCGTGTTTCTGAAAATCGCGATGTTGATCACAAAATCGTGTTTCTGAAAATCGCGATGTTGAGTACAAAATCGTGTTTTTGAAAATCGCGATTTTGACTCAGAGAATCGTGATTTACAAAATCGTGTTTTTTTCACAAAATCGTGTTTTCTCAGAATCGTGTTTTTGGCATGAAAATCGCGATGTTGAGCACAAAATCGTGATTTGTGAGAATCGCGATTTTGAGCCCACTGAAAATCGTATTTTCTCAAAATCGTGTTTTTGACAAGAAAATCGCGATGTTGAGCACAAAATCGTGTTTTTGGCTGAAAATCGTGATTTGTGAAAATCGCGATTTTGAGCCCGCTGAAAATCGTGTTTTTAGAAAATCGTGTTTCTTTTGATATGAAAATCGCGATTTTGAGCACAGAATCGTGTTTTAGAGAATCGTGTTTTTTGACATGAAAATCGCGATGTTGAGCACAGAATCGTGTTTTTTTGAAAATCGAAATTTTGACTCAGAGAATCGTGATTCACAAAATCGTGTTTTTTGCTGAAAATCGTGATTTGTGAGAATCGCGATTTTGAGCCCGCTGAAAATCGTATTTTCTCAGAATCGTGTTTTTGGCATGAAAATCGCGATGTTGAGCACAAAATCGTGTTTTTAGAAAATCGCGATTTTGAGCACAGAATCGTGTTTTAGAGAATCGTGTTTTTTGACATGAAAATCGCGATTTTGAGCACAGAATCGTGTTTTTGAAAATCGCGATTTTGACTCAGAGAATCGTGATTCACAAAATCGTGTTTTTTACTGAAAATCGTGATTTTTTGAGAATCGCGATTTTGAGTAGGGAATCGTGTTTTCTCAAAATCGTGTTTTTTGACTGACAATCATGATTTGTGAGAATCGCGATTTTGAGCACACTCACAGAATCGTGATTCTGAGAATGACCACAGAATCGTGATTTTTTCAGCCAACTTTTAGGCGAGAAAACAGAAAATCGTGATTTTTCAAAAAATTTTGAATTTTCACAGAATCGTGATTTTCATCACAGAATCGCGTTTTTTGGCGGGAAATTCAAATTTCTGAGCGTCGGCTATGTCGAGCTCCGTATGAGCAGAAAATCATGAAAAAAACACAGCGCTTGCTCTCCCTTGCTTCTCCTAACTCCTTCCCACACAATAATGCATGAAAAATGGTATGAAGATGGTGAAAATGCACTAAAAAACAAGAATTTTCTATGAAGAAGAAGATGGAAGAAGGTGGAGATGATGATGATGAAGAAGATGAAGAGGAAAAAACAGAAAATGAACTGAAATGACAGTTTTTTTTACCTTCCAACGTCGCAAATCTACGATCTTACCATCACAACGCTCGTCCTCGAAGCTCTCTCCCCGGCAACGGCGCCAAAATTTGGTGTAGCTCAAGCGTAAGCACCACCTCCTTTACTTGTCAATCTGCGGAGACGTGAGGACCGGTATGAAGACCACGAGCAAGTGAAGGCACAAGTGCGTGAGTGAAAGCACACAAACATGCACACACAAACACACACACGCGCACAAGGTAAGATCAAAGAGAGGAACAATGGAAGGGTTTTGATTACAAAAGAAATCTATTACAAAACTGAAATCTACAAGAAGCTAACCCCAAAAATGAGCTCTCTAGCTCTTTTTATAGTTTTTGGACTAGTTTTGGCCCTGTCCAGACCTAGTGTCCGGCCTAGTTAAAAATTAGGTTCTAGGGCTTATTTGAAGGCTCAAACGGAGTCTAAAAATTATGAAAATTGGTAGGATGATACTTCTAATGCTCCTCAAGCTCGAGGACTCCTCCGCTTGAACAAAATGGAGTTACTAAAAATAGATAATGGTATTTACAATGGTTTGTAGTGATGAAAATCACTATTTTCATAGGGGATTCTTCTGAAAATTTGACATACACTTCTTGGAGCTCCCTACTTGCTCCCTTTCCTTGTGTGTCCACCTTTTGATGTGCTTCCATGCTTTGTCCTTGACTTTGAGCTTCAACAGTGTGTATGTGTGTGTGCATTTCTATGCTTCTCACCTTCACTCTCACTTCATCTCACGTTCACGATCTTCATATCACTCCTACCTCTTCCGCGGATTGACATTAAGGAGGTGGAGCTTCTTAACGTGGTTCTCACCATTGTGCTAGAGCAACACCAACCATTAGACCTCCTATGCCAAGAGGACTGTGTTATAGATGCAGAGGAGATCACTTTATCAGAGAATGCACTCGGCCATACAACCCACCACCCCCAAGATGTGGGAAGGGTATTGCAACGATTGTGGAAAGGAACATCTCTTTAGAGATTGTCCAAAAAATCCCAACAAGGCTTATGACACTGCACTTATTAACGTGATCAAAGTGATATAATCATCAGGAAGTGACAAGGAATACACAGTGCCGTTGAAGGCCATCACACGAGCACAAACGAAAGGACAAGAAAGAAAGCGAGTAGACCCTGAGAGAGAAAAGAATAAAATAGTAGAACCCAAAATGCAAATAGTGGAAGATTCAGAGGACCCACGTGAGAGTATCCAAACAACGAAAAGCCAAAAGTGGAAGGATATGAGAGAAAAACTCAAGGAAAAATGGATGAATAATAAAAACAAAGAAGACAAGAGGGACACAAGAGGTAGAAAGAAAATCAAAGAACTCAAAAACTCAGGAAGAAATTCCTATTACACCTCAGATGCTAGAGCCAGAAAAGCAAGGATCAATTCTAGCAGACCCAAAACCAGACGATTTGGACATGTGGTTGAAAGGTTACCAAGCTAGAATCAAGAATGGACCGAATGTAGAGGAACATGAAAAGCTTTACCCACAAGGGGATTTAGAAAAGGAGAGGCTAGTGATATGTAGAAAACTCATAGAGGTAGCTCAGGCCACCCTAGAGAAGACTATCCCACCCCTCCCTGAGACAAGAATACCTGAGAATCAATATCAAAATTGTATTAAGACCAATGAGCAGAATCTAAAAGAGAGGGATGATGGAAAAGAATTACAGAATATCCAGGACAAATCTATATCCATAGTCCCGGATTTAGAAGCTGATTGGTCAAAGGAATTGTGGACTAGGATTCAAGAGGATCAATGAAAAAAGGATGGATTTGCAAAACCTCCTTTTGAGGAGTTAGATGTGGAAGATTATCAACCACCACCAAACATGGAAGAAATATATGAAGAAGTTTCTAGACTAGAACAAAACAGGGAGGAAGCTCAGAGCACTTCTACCCTACCAAACTATACGGGAGAATATGAGAAGGAATCCATGATTATCTGTGCTTGCACAATATGAGGAAAAGAAAAGGGAATCTTAGATAAGAACTCACACAATCTAATAGAACTCAAAAAATACCAAAGTACAATGCCAATTGACTGTTTGAAGAATTACTCTGGGTTAAACCACAATTATGGAAACAATTAGCGGGACAATTGGAGTTAGAGCAGGATAAGATCGACAAGAAAAGCAAGGGGAATGAAAACCCATCGAACATACAGATACTCGTGGATAAAGTTGGAGAATTTAGTGAAGGAGATGAGGGCAACACATGTCTACCCGTCACATACAATGGATACATGACCAAAGCTATACTGGACACAAGAGCAGGAGTAGGTATCACTACCAAAGAGATTTGGGAGAAATGGGAAAAGCCAGCCCTACGACCAACCTGCATGAAGCTCCAATTAGCGGATGGTCATGTGGAGAAGCCATTGGGAATATTGGAAAAAATCAAATTAACCACCTATGGAGTTGAATTTGAGCATACGTTAGCCATCTGTCAATTTGGAAAGGCAAATAACTATGAAATGATATTAGGATGACCTTTCATGAGACAGCTTAGGGTAGTACAAGATTGGGGACGAGACTCATTATACCTTCAACATCAAGGAAACACTACCAAGATAAACTTGCATACCTTTGCGTACCCAGATGTACCTCCACTACAATGGAATCCCATACACAAGGAGGAAGATGATTTATCTATCCATAGTGCTGGATCAAGTGATCAATCATGGATGCATGAGGATGCCCAATTATGGATGTGTAAGGAAGCAAAGAAAGAGGACAAAAAACTGTCGTTATGGCCCATAGGACATCAAAATTATCGGCCCATAGAGGACCCAATGTACATGCCACAAGTTTTCCATGATGAAGTATTCAAACTGCATGGATGGATGGAGATCCTAGCGACCTTGGATGTATGTGTGAATGAAGAAGTTTTGACTATGAATGAATGTGTGGACAAAGAAGGCTACGATGTAAATGTATACATGGTGGTCCTGCAGGAGGTAGAAGCAGGAGAAATATTAGAAAAGGAATGGAAAGAAGAATACGAGAGCATAGAAATGGAACCAGAATTTGATTTGGAGGAACATTATCTAGAAGCCATTCAAGCTGAAGAGAAGTACGGAACAACCAAAGTGTTAGCAATAGAAGCAACCCCTATAGTACCACATCAGGAGGAAAGTGTAAGTATAATTGAAACAACCCCTGATCTTTTTGAAGTACCGGAACACTTCAAAAGATATGAAGTACAAGAAAGAAAAATAGCCATTCACATGCCTAAGAGAGAGGCAAGAGAAGGAGAGGTGTATGACAACAAGGGACAAACGAAAAAAATCATAGTAACCATAGAAGATGGAGAAGAAAGATGGACATACATAGGAAAGGATGTGTCAACGGAGGAGGAAGGAGAATTGATACAATTGATCTGAGAATATCGAGACGTATTTTCTCGAACCTACAAGGATCTCAAGGGTGTGGAACCCTCCATTTGTTCTCATAGAATACCAATGACACCGGAAGAAAAACCATCAAAACAACACCCTTACACGTATAATGAGGTTTATGCCGCAAAAATAAAAGACGAAATAGACAAGCTATTAGCGACTGGATTCATTTACGAGATAGAACATACCGAATGGGTGTCACCATTAGTTGTTGGACCAAAAAAGAACGAAAAACTGAGAGTGTGCATTAATCTAAAGAAAGTCAACCCAGCCACAATTCGTGATAGTTACCTGTTACCTATCATCGACCACCTATTGGAAAGAGCGGCAAGCAAAGAAGTCTATAGCTTCTTGGATGGATTCTCTGGATACAACCAAGTAGCTATTGACCGAGTGATAGTTACCCGTTACCTATCATCGACCACCTATTGGAAAGAGCGGCAAGCAAAGAAGTCTATAGCTTCTTGGATGGATTCTCTGGATACAACCAAGTAGCTATTGCTACTGAGGACCAACATAAGACAACATTTGCGACTAAATGGGGGGTCTATGCTTTCAGAGTGATGCCTTTTGGACTCCCTAACGCCCCTGCCACTTTCCAAAGGTTGATGTGTCATGTTTTCAAAGAATTTCTAAAGAAGAGTATGGAAGTATATGTGGATGACCTATGTACATATTCAAATCGAAGGCAAGAACACATTCCTGAATTGCGGAAAATATTTGATAAATGTCGACAATATAGAGTCTGCCTAAATCTTGAGAAGTGCGTTTTCATGGTAAGACAAGGAAAAATCCTAGGACACATCGTATCTAGGAACATAATATCCACGGATGAAGACAAGATCAAAGTAATTCTAGAACTTCCTAGACCAAAGAATGCAAAAGAAGTACAAGCATTTATGGGTCATTGTGGATACTACCGTGGATTTATCCACATGTATGCTATAATTGCCAAACCCTTGTATGGATTGTTGACTCAATTCACATGGACTGACGGATGCAAGAAGGAATTTAATGAGCTAAAGAAGCGGCTTAGCACGGCTCCAATTTTGAAAACACCCAATTGGAACAAGCCTTTTCATATTCATGTGGACGCTTCCAATTACACAATAGGATGCATCTTAGCTCAACCGGCAGATGAAGGAAAATTGGACCATCCAATTGCCTATGCAAGTAGACAATTGAATCAAGTCGAGAGAAACTATATGACTATGGAGAGAGAAAGATTAGGAATGGTGTATGCTGTAAAGAATTCAGACACTATCTCTTAGCCAACAAGTTCAAATTCTTCATAGATCATCAAGCCTTATTGTACTTAGTCAACAAGCCTTGCAACACGGGAAGACTCATGAGATGGTTTTTATTATTAATGGAGTTCAATTTTGAAGTGATTGTAAAGAAGGGTAACACTCATGCAAGATCAAATCATCTCTCTAGATTTACCCATGGGGAACCACCAAGCGGAGTACCAGACGATTTGCTAGACACTTACCTGTTCAATTTGGAAGTATGTCCTAAGTGGGCAGAAAAGCTAGATCCAATACTCACTCATGGACCACAACACCCAATTAACAGGGATAGTAGAAAGGAAATCCTACAATTACGCAACTTACACATTATAGCGGGAAGTGTGTATCACAAAGGATCCAATGGTGTATTGTCAAGATGTGTAGAAGAGGATGAGCAGAAGAACTTAATTCAACAAGCTCACACAAATAGATGGAGAATGCACAAAGGAACTCATGGAACACTAAGAGAATTGAAACGACTAGGAGTATACTGGCCTGATATGCCTAAGGATTTCCATGAATATGTCAGTAGTTGCACAGAATGTCAAGAAACAACTCCAGATGACCACACATCTTTACCTTTATCTACAATAGCACCCAATTGGAGTAAGACTTTAGTGAAATTCCTAAGGACAGGAGAGCATGAGGAAGGAATTAGTTCAGCAAGGAAACGATCCTTGGAAGAAATGAGTAAGGACTATGTTATCATGGGAAAACAATTATTCAAGAGAGGGAAAGATAATCAACTATGGCTATGTGTAAATGAAGGAGAGTACCTACCCTTATTAGAGATGGCACACTCAGGTGCCACAGGAGGACATTTCTCAGCTGAAAGAACTATAAAAATGATCCTCTTTGCAGGCTTATGGTGGCCAACTCTACATATGGATGCAGACACCTATGTACGAAGTTGCAAGACATGCCAAAGAGCCAAATATCCGATTAGACGAGATGACATGCCATTAAGTCCTATGGTTTTCATGAGAGCATTTTCTAAATGGGGTATTGATTTCATAGGACCCATTAACCCACCAGCCAAAGGATCACATGCGGAATATATAATAGTGGCAACAAATTACTTAACTAAATGGGTAGAGGCTAAGGCTACTAGAAAAAACGATGCTGAGACCACCGCTAAGTTTCTTTTTTGAGCATATTTTCACTCGCTTTGGACTATATATAGAAATAGTGAGTGATAGAGGGACACATTTCATTAATGAAGTGATAGAATCCTTAATGAATGAGTTCTTAGTGATCCATAAAAAATCAGCCCCTTATCATCCTCAAGCCAACGGGCAAGCTGAAAGTTCCAATAAGATGTTATGCACCTTATTGACAAAGATAGTCAATAGTGGAAGGTCGAATTGGGACAAACAATTGCATCATGCAATTTGGGCCTTACGCATGGCTTACAGGACAGCCATTGGAACTACACCGTTTAACCTAGTGTATGGACAAAACACAATCTTGCCAATCGATTTTTTAGTACCCACTTTGAGAGTAGCACAACAGTACGAATGGACGGGGCATGAATTGTCCAAACAACTAGACCGAATCACTCTTCAATGAGTATCTATGGCACCATCCAAATGATGGTTTTGATGCAAAATTGATGTTCTAACAAATGGAACCAAACTCATAAATTGAATGCATCCACCCTCAATATTTTGTAATCCATATTGCCACATTATGCTTTTAGGTCCACATTACAATAGTACTTATTATGATTTCAGGTCCACATTACTATCTAATATGCTTAATTTAAAGAATTCATTTTTCTATCATAGGAACTTGCTTACTTGTGCTCTTAGCTCCTACTCCAAAGTTGCAACCATAGTTATCACATCATCTTCTTCATGCGTTCGCATTATCTCTATCACCATGCGCATCCAACAATTGCGCTACAATTGTATATCAAATGGCTCTATTACAATTGTATATCAAATTGCGCATAGAATGATTTGCACTATTACATTGATCCCAAATCGCCCCATATTTGACTATTGAAAGAATAGTATTGGCCATTTTTCGACACCCTTATTCTACTACACATTGGAATATAGAATACCCAATCGATACAATTGTTCACATCTCTCTCAAATATACAAGTTTGAAGATAGTACTTACAAACTCTAGTGGCACTAGTGTTACAGGGAGACTTCCACAACATGACTTAGAGGATGTTTTTTGCCAACCTCTACTTTCCAATGAGACTCTATATTTAATATCTATGCTTGGGCCCCATAAGTTTATTTTGGAGGCATTTTTCCTATAAAGAAAGCACTTTTTCAATCTTTTGTGCATATGGTGTAGCTCAAGCATAAGCACCACCTCCTTTACTTGTCAATCCGCGGAGATGTGAGGACTAGTATGAAGACCACGAGCAAGTGAAGGCACAAGTGCGTGAGTGAAAGCACACAAACATGCACACACTTACACACACACACGCACAAGGTAAGATCAAAGAGAGGAACAATGGAAAGCTTCGATTGCAAAAGAGTTCTCTTACAAAAGCTCTATTCTCTTACGAGCTAACCCCAAAAATGAGCTCTCTAGATCTTTTTATAGTTTTTTGACTAGTTTTGGCGCTCTCCAGACCTAGTGTCCAGCCTAGTTAAAAATTAGGTTCCAGGGCTTATTTGAAGGCTCAAACGAAGTCTAAACATTATGAAAATTGGTAGGATGATACTTCTAATACTCCTCAAGCTCGAGGACTCCTCGCCTTGAACAAAATGGAGTTACAAAAATAGAAAATGGTATTTACAATGGTTTTTAGTGATGGAAATCACTATTTTTGTAGGGGATTCTTCTAAAAATTTGACATGTACTTCATGGAGCTCCCTACTTGCTCCTTCTTCTTGTGTGTGTCCACCTTTCTGATGTGCTTCCATGCTTGTGCTTGACCTTGAGTTCCAACACACCCCCCTCTCGAGTTTGTCGTCCCTGATAGACCCTTGTTGTAGTGGTTGTTCGAAGTAGTGCTTTGAGAGGGAGTGTCCCTTCTGTATGAACAAAAGTCGTTTTTCTTCCAGCATGACTGTGTCGTTGTGAGTCTCTGTTGATGTCCTCTAGATCTTCCAAAGTTGATGTTCATAGTAGTCATGCGAAGTACTCATAACCCATATTGAGTGATGGGTAAGTGTGTTCGTGCATGGGTTGAGGAAAATATGTGCCTTGTGCATGGCCTTGTAATGTAGCCCTATGCATGCTTACTTGGAAAATGCATTGGAAGAAGTATGGTGCAAAAATTGAGGGCCTTGAGCTAAGTGCTCAAGGGTATGCCGATGAAGAGGTTTCCTAATCTATCATGATTATGGTGTTGCCAAAGGAAAGATACTTACCATGGTGAATGCTCGACTGATGTTTATCTCTTCGTGTTGTACACCCGGCATTTGTGATGGAACATTGTCGATGAATGTCTGGGTTGATGGTCCACTGATGAAATTTTTTTGATTGCCCGGTCAATACTGAGAATTGAATTTCTTTATCTTCCTTGGCAAACAACATTGGGTAACTACACCAAGCTTAGTTTCACCTATTCTTTGTAGCTCACCATAAGCAGGAGTCTTCTCATCCGGTATACATACAAGGATTTGCAGGGTACCAAAACGACCCCTTGTAGATACCACCTTGGATGCTCTCAAACATACACTAGTTAAGCATCTCTCAAGTTGTGGGCCGTCGAGATCTTCCCTCCTATCGAGGTAAGGGAAAACAAAGTTGTGGATGCCATGTTCATGCCAAGTGCTTGACATCTACCAGATAAGGCAACAAGAATATCATCTGCGAGCCGAGACACCCTTCTATCCAAACTGATAAATGCCCAGGAATCAACGGTTCCATTTTTCAACTAAGCATGTCTCATTCATGTTCCATGAGCCAAACTTGGGAACAAGTTCTTTCTCCCACGTTTTTTCTTCTCTTTTTTTTTCTCTTTTTTTTTTGGAACAATGTCATAAAACAAGAAGACAAAGGTTAGTATCAAATAAAAATATTTGACATATGTCAATGTGCTCTTGTGCTTGGGATTCTCAAGTGTGTCTATGCACGACCGTGGAATGTGGCCCTATATTAATGCACACTTTGGAAATGCATGACTTGAATGGTGCAAAAGAAAAGGTTGTGCAAGGAGCACATGGTTGTCGCTCGTCGAGGCTTTCGATGTTATTTGCGGATGTTGATGCCATCTGTCATGGAGGTATCCATTGGATCTCAAGATGACAATTGATCCTGCCTCCTTATGGGGATCCATTTGAGAACAATTTGTGACTGTGTAGTGAGTACCTTTGGCCTATTCCTCCTTGGCTGGTTTCGTGATTGTTGTGTCCCTTGTGGTTGGTGCGTTGGTTTTGTAGGGGCCGCTGATGCTTTTGGATTCCAAACCCATACCTCTACGGCGGGTTGCTTGACTCGTGTTGAAGAGGTTAATTGGTCTACTTTTATTCTTGGTGTTTGGCTCTGACCTTTGCCTTGCCTTGGCTTCTTTGTTGAGACTTTTCGCATATGGGAGAGCATAGGTTGTTGCAGACGTAAGAGCTTCCTGGGTACCCACATATGTAATCGCTCTTGTTGAGTTGCAACTAATTTCTTAGGCACCCAAATTTGTCAGAGATCTTGTGGTTGAGCTTGTTCGAGCTTCTTCCTTCGTCTTCCGGCTTGGTTGGCTTGCCTAGATGGGGTTTGTGGGGCCATGGTTGGAGGTTGCTCGCCTTTATGTACCCAGATCTGCGTCATGCCCGGAACTGCTTTCTTGTTGAATGGTGTCTTTCTATTTGCTATAGCAATTGTCTTGAATTGTTGTGCTTGCTTCTTAGGTTGAACTACTGGGGATGCTTTACTCTTCGAAAAAGAAGGAGGGATTGCTTGCCTTTGCGACTGTCCTTCCATGATTGACTCCTTTTGGATCATAGAGCTTTTGACACATACAATATCTTGCTCGTGAAGATTAGTCTTAGAGGAACTAAGAGAGTGTGTGGTGCCATGATCTATGAGCATGTAGTTCTCTAATTCTAATGTAATGCATTGTTCATGTACCCAAACTTGAAGAATGTGACTTCTTAGGTTTAATTTAACTGCATGGTCATAGATCCAATCTTGACCCAAGACAAGTGGTTCTGTCAGGTTCTCATCTTGACACACTAGCGCTTTGACTTTCATTGGAACATCTTGAAGGTAGAGGGGAAGTTCCACCTCACCTAAACAAGGGGTTTCCACACCTCCCAATCCTATGAGATAAGCTTCTATGAGATTGATGTTCAACTGCAAGTCTTGCAGTAGGATAGTCTAACTGCACTACTTGCTGCACCTGAGTCAATCAATGCTTTCACAATCCTTGTACCCTTTCCTTGTCCTATCTCTATGGTCACAAAGGGACGTTGGTCAATGACTTGAGAAGTAATTATGCCTGATTTTTGGCACATATCCATGTGATATTTTGGGGCTTTTCAGTTGACATCTATGCCTAGTCGCCTTAACTTATTTCGCCTAATACGCTCTCTGGCCTTTGCCTGTGCTTCTTCCCTCCCCCTTAACTCCTCGTCTTTTCGCTTCTTAGCAGTGTTGAGTCTCATTAGCATATCCTCAGTAAGAGGTTCTTGATACATCTTGACTCTACATCCACTAATGTAGTTTGGCAAGATGTCTCCCTCTAAAGTGGCCAACTGAACTGCACCGCTAGTGGAAATTCTATTAATGATCATGGGTCCGTATCCTCTTTTTTCCAATTTACGGTGTCGTCGAGATTTTCTCTCCTCTCTCACTCATGAAGGCCTATAGGAAACACATTCGTTGAAGGTAGCCAGAATTCCTTGAGGAGTCCAAGATGCATCAAGGATGTCAAAGGGAGTTCACATGCAAACTTCGGAAGAAATTGAGCAAATCTAGGGTAGCAGTCAAAGCTGGTCAAACTTTGGAAATTAGGGCAAAAATTTCAATGTCTCCAAATCACATGAAAATTCATATACTTGTAAAGCCTATCAAATGCAGTCTATAGCCCGAATTTCACACGAAAATGGATTTTCTAGCACATTGATATGCCATGTGTATTTTGTAACAAATGTAATTTTTCCACTTAGAACACTACAAAATTTTGTATAGGAATTTTTGTTAGCCATATGGTTTGGCATGTATAAAGACCATATGTGGCTACATATTTGTACAAAGTTTCAAGGCTATCAGAGCTTCCTAGACACCTTAATGCCACCTTGCAAGCTTCCAAATGTAGTCAAACTTGTACAAGGAAGATTCAGATGGGAGTTTTTTTTGCATATTCCTAAAGGAGGCCTTTCAAAACATAGTCCTAAAAACTTTAATCTTCATCAAAGGATATTTGAAGGGTCAAAGAGCACAAAATCCAGTTTTCAAGGTCACCACAGTTTTCTAGAATAAGAAAATTGAAGGCTTGAAGGGCTGCCACATGGCAAAATATGATTGAACCATGTTGTACGATCAAGATGAGCTCATATTCAAGGGTGGAGATGCACTAAAGCATAAAGGAAGGAGGATCCACGAGTTTTTTCATCTCATCAGGAAGACTTTTTTAACAGTTAAAGATCAATAATGCAAAGTTTCTCCAAAAATAGTGCCTTATCTTATCCGAATTGATGTCAACACTGATCCGATGGTCAAGATCATCCCCAGATCCAATGGTCGAGAATGAAGGTGCCTAAATTTCCCTCCTTTACACTAGATTTGATAGAAAGAAAAATTCCAAGCCATTGATTTGATTAATCAAATGGTTGTAATCGAAAGTAGTGATCCTAGAGTTGAGAGTTGATTTCTCGAGATCCAAGGACCCAAATTCATTCAAAATACTATATAAACCCCCGTCCAAACTCCTAGAGCATCATTGTTAGGCATCCATAGGGCTCTTGCTAGCTTACAGTTTCCTTGAGACGATCACCCTCGATTCAACGAGTGAGGATCCAAGGTGGGCTAGTATGAGTATAGTACCTAGTTTCAAATTTAGGTTAGAACTCCAATCTAGGATAGGCTCTTGAAACCAGCATCTCTATCTTGAATCACCCTCGGTGGAGCGTGTGAGTGAGTTAGAGCTGATTTTAATGAGCCTTAGACTTCTTTAGTTAGACGTTATGAGCCTAGACATACATAGGGTCAATGAAGTGGAACTCAACTTCTTACGTGTGACATTCGGTTGAACTGTCATGGTTGGAAGGCCAGAACCGCCTTTGATCAGTAGACTGCTTAGCTTGATGTATCACGACGATCTTATGCATGTATCTTAATTCAAATCCTTTTAATTCATGTCACTTGTCCCTTGTCTCTTGTCTCGTCTCTCAGTCTCTTAAGTATTTTTACATGTTTTCTATTTTCTTCTATGTGTGAGAAGGCTCTGCAGTATTCCGTTGAACCAGTGAGGATGTTTCATTGAGCTTGTGATTAAATCCTATCATCATAATTCACTTGCATGCATATAATCCATACATACCCATACATATTGATTAGTTTCTAAAAGTGTATAAGAAGCTCCAATATTGGACCATTCTTCCTTTTGAAACTAATTTATGTGTAAGGATTCCATCTATTTTCGTCATGCATACATATCATCCAAAGAAGACTATGCATATGGATTAGAATTAGGAAGTGTTTAAGAAGCTCCTTCAATGGACCATTCTTCCTTCCAAATTTGATTCGTGTGTATGGTTCTCTTTCATTCTTATCATTCATGTTCATAAATCTGACTTGCACTCCTACATTCCCATTCCCATAATCATTTCAACATCTCTCTCTTCTCCATACTCAACATTAATTTCACTTTCATGTCCTTAAACCTTCCAAAATTCATTAGCTTCATACACCCTGTGTGTGCCACGACTAGACCCGATCCACGCGGATTGCAATCACCTCCACATTTAACCCGACGTGAAACGCTTTGTGGCATTTTCTTCTGATCTTGTTGGGAGGTTGTGATCCATATCCTTTGTTTCATATTTTTCATCCTTGTCATGTCATCATCATCAGTCTTGAGTGTTGCACTGTATTTCCTATAGTATCGTGCACATCTTCGTTGCGAAGTAAACACATTTGTGAGAGATCTAGAGCATCGTGCATCACTTGCTTATTCACATAAGACGGAGGAAAGATTTAAATCCCTTATTGTTGAGAAACAAGGCCAAAGAATAGTCTCGTCTATGTTAAGAGAGAAGGGAAAATTCAATGGCATCAACATCACAAGCTACTTAGATTTGTTTGAAGAGCAAGCTATGATTTTTGGTCTTCCCAAAGATCTTTTGATATCATTCTTTGAACGAATTGTTGATAGCTCTATCATAAACGATGTCACTCAATATGATAGTCTTCCTTGGAGTGATTTTAGAAAGGAGATGCTCAAAGAATTCTATCTTGAAGATTATAGCCAACATAATCGGGATGGATTCTTACGATGGGTCAATTCACCAAAGCCTAGTAGCTCTATTACTCACTTACAAAATGAGCATATTAGATGCTATGAACAACTTCCTGATGAGGATAAGATAACTTTGGAACCTGATCTTGTGATCAACTTTCTTAAGCTTCTTCATCCTGAAACTCGTAGGGAAGTTGAACGGCGATTAGAAGAACCGGATAAGTGCTATGGTCTTACTGACAATTGGCAAAAAGTGCGTAAAGTAGTAGAGGCTGTAGCCCATAGACATCAAAGACAATCCATGCTTTATGAGAAAACTAGTCTTCCTCAAGCTAGCCTTCCACAAACTAAGGAGCAAGTTAGAGAACAGTCCCATGCTATGATTTTTGACTCTACTCTTATTCCTCAAATGATGGAGCCTACTCAAGGTTTTAAAGTAGAGCCAAATAAAAGTGTAGTTGAACAATCTCAAGTGGACATTCTCACTAAGAAAATGGAAAGTCTTATTGCGACGCAATCCAATTTGGCCAAGACTATAGATGCTTTAACCAAAACTTTCCAAAATCAAATGAGCCCAATGTCTTTTCAAGAGCCCAATCAACATGTTATAGCTACCAATCAAAATCCACAAGTAGCTCCTACTCAAGCATATCAAGTTCCTCCAATGCATAATCCTTCAGTGCAAAATCCTCATCCTCATGTGCAAAATCCTCAAAATGTATCAAAACATGTATCCTCAAGCTTCTCAAATAGCTTTTCAAAATCCTCAAAATCAAAATTTTCAGAATCATCAACTGTATAATATGGAAGCTCCTCTTGCACCTCAAGTACCACATGTTGCTCCCCAAGCTCCTCAAATACATCAATTGCCTTTTCAAAATCCTAGTTATCATATTCAAGCAATACCTTATCAACAAAATCCTGAATTTCAAAATTTCCCACCACAAGTTAATCAAAATCCTCAAAATCAAAATGGTTTTGTGGGTGGCCCTCGTAGGTGTCCTTGGTGTGATTCGTTAGAGCACTTTTTGAGAGATTGTGAACTATTGAAGGCTGCTAAGGAGCAACGACTAGTTATAGAAATAGACAAGAAAATTTGTGACTATCGATCTAGGCTACCTTTGCAAGGAAATTATGGTAAGGGAGGAATGAAAAAACACTATGAAAATATAACCATAACGGATGTAGGAACTAGAGGAGTGAAACTAGAAGCTCTTGATGAGCAACAAGTAGAATCAACTAAATCGACAAAGGAAGGTGACTTTTCCATAGAGGCTTTAGTAAGAGCACGAGATGAGATTAGGAGAATAACGGCTTGGGAGTCACCAATAGAAGATCAATCTCTTATTTCTCACATATCCAATGTAGAAGAAAAATGAAAAAGAGATTGAAGTTGAGCCTAGTGAAAGAAGAGTGACGCAAAAACAAACCTCAGAGGGAATAGAAACAATCATAGAGCAGGGAGTGTTGGAGTTGGACGTGTGCAAAAGTATGCGAACAACACAAGGAAGAAGAAGAAGCTTGGAGCACAAACACACAATACTGAATGTATTACTAGAGAATGTACAAAGATCAGTAGCCCATTAGGGCAATAGGCATATATACAAGCCGGGGGAAAAAAACCTCCTAAAGAGGGAAAAAAGTGCCCCGGCGGTCCTAGTGTGTTCACACACATCACTACCTAAATATATCAACAAATCCCCCATGGGAGTGATGCGGTGAGCAAGGAGCTGGCACTCATGTATAAGGAAGTGCCAAGCTATGTGGAAATCACTCCACAAAAGGAAGTAAGCCCAAAGCTTTGCGGAAAGCTTCAAACTTCTCCCTAGGCAGAGCCTTCGTGAAAAGGTCTGCAATGTTCTCCTGCATGGGCACATATGCCAAGCTGATCTCCCCAGCAGAGTCAAAAAAAGCATGCAATCTGGCGGTAGTGATCCCCCCTTGGGATAAAACAACCCAAGTAGCCGAGTACCACTCAAGTAGCGAAAGATGCGCTTAACCGCCTTCCAATGCGTGACTCTTGGGCAATTCATAAACCTGCTCATCTGTGAGACAACAAACTGAATATCTGACCGAGTAATGCATAAGTAAATCAAGCATCCAACAGCCTGCTGATAGAGAACAACATCAAATGCATCTCTAGCATCATGAAGACTCAATCGTAAACATGTCTCCATAGGAGTGGCAATAGGCTTACATTCTTCAAGGCCAAAACGCTGCAATAATGTGTCAATATATTTCGTTTGACACAAAGCCATTCCACCATCAACTTGCATAAAGTGAATGCCCAAATAGTGATGCAAATGCCCCAAATCAGACATCTCAAATGAGGCATGAAAATCAGCCTTGAAATCAGCAATATGCTTCTCAATAGGACCAGTGAGCAGCATGTCATCAACATAGACAAGAATGATTAGAAGCACATCATTAGCACGCTTAACATATAAGGTGCTTTCAGTTGGACTGTTCACAAAACCATGTGCAATGAGATAGGCATGTATCTTCTCATACCAAGCACGTGGTGCTTGCTTTAAACCATATAATGCCTTCTTTAACCTGCACACCTGGTTTTCATGCCCTTTATGCACAAAGCCACGGGGACTAAAAAACATACACTTCTTCATGCAAGTCACCATTCAGAAATGCTCTTTTAATGTCCAACTGATGTACATTCCAACCGTGATGGGCTGCAAGTGCACAAATGCTCCGAACAGTAGTCATACGACATGTAGGTGCAAAGGTCTCATCAAAATCAATGCCTCTTTCCTGCGCATAACCCTTTGCAACAAGCCTAGCCTTATACCTGTCAACTGTACCATCATGTTTACGCTTCAGCTTGTATGCCCACTTAGTGCCAATGGCCTTCTTGCCAGGAGGCAAGTCACATAAAGACCATGTACCATTCTTCATTATAGCATCATATTCAGATTGCATGGCAGCCATCCAATTTTTTGAATTCTGTGCTTCATCAAAAGAAACAGGCTCATTCTCATCATAGAGACTAGACGCAGCCATAGCATAGAAATCTGATGCAAAGGAGGCACTATGAGAGCCTGAACGAGTACGATATGACAAAGGTGCATGTAATTTGCTGTCACGCAAAGTCTGCACTAGCCATTTTGGCATAGTTTTTGTCTGCTCAATATCAGCTCTCTCATCAACAAGTGCATCATGTAAATCTGCATTAGAAATAGAATGATCTGCATCATCATATGAAACCTGCAAAGGCTGAGAAGTTGCCTCATTAGGACCAGCACTAGACTCTCCACCTGTAAAAAGAGGCATCAACGTATCATACATGTCTTTGGAGCTAACAGATGTCTCCTTGGTACATGAAAGCAATGGCTGAATAGCATCTTCCACAAAGACAACATCACGGCTAACCAGAATGCATTTAGTCTGTGGATGATACAGACGATAGCCTTTACTTTCAGAACTGTACCCAACAAAAATACATTTTACTGCCTTATCATCCAATTTTCTGCAATGTTGTTCAGGCACTAATGCATATGCCAAACAACCAAAAACACGCAGATGAGCAACAGATGGCTTGCGATCATGCCAAGCCTCATATGGAGTGATAGACTACAGTGCTTTAGTGGGACACCTATTCAGTACATATGTTGCACACATGACAGCCTCAAGCCAAAAATTGTTTAAAGCACATGAACACTTCGGACTTTGCTTTGAGTGGATATACCCATGCATGCCTAGAAAAATCATCAATGAAAGTCACGAAGTAAAGGTAATTGCCAAAAGAGGGTGTCTGCATAGGACCACATACATCACTATGTACAAGCTGCAATTTCTGCGTAGCCCGAATTGAACCATCTTTTGGAAAGGAGGAATGCTGCATTTTGCCCAAAATACAGCCTTCACATACATGTTTTCCAGGTGCCTCAAGCTTGGGCAAAGAAGACACCATATCAGATTTCTAGAGGCATAGCAAACTAGCAAAATTCAGATGACCAAAGCGTGCATGCCAAAGCTTTGCATCTGACATAGCCTGAGAATCATGAACTGCACATGCCGAATCATTCACAGATCTTTCATAGTCTATGAGCTTATACAACCCACGACATAAAATGCCAGAAAGACCATTCAGAACGGTCTTCACAAGTGAGCTATCTGGTATAACCTCATCAGTAGAAATCAACTGTTCCTTCAAATCTTTGATCTTCGTTAGGAAACTGTCCATAGAATCGCCTTTATTCATGTGCTCACTCTCGAACTGTTTTCGGAGGTAAGCAACACGAGCCTCATTCCTAGCTTGATACAATGTGGTAAGTGTATCCCAAGCATCCCTACCTGTTCTACAAGAGCGAATATGAGGAATAATGGCACGTTTGACAGACAAAGCTATCAATGCATGTGCCTGGGCATCTTTGCCATCCCAACGAATTTGCTCTACAGTAGGTGCAACAGAAACAGCAGCACGAACAAGAATCTGTGGAATATCATCTTCGACACCATCTTCATCAGCTCCAGCACCTGTATTTGCAGTACCTGTCGTTACAGGTGTAACAGGACGTCTTTCAACACCCTGCACAATGTTCCACAATCCTTTTGCAACCAAAACATGTCGCATCATATAAGCCCATAATGGGTAGTTGGTACCATCCAACTTATCCTCAACAACCAACATACGGAATACATCACTGCTTTCAGCCATGGCCGGTGACTAAAATAACTTGATGCAGAAAATTGACTGTATCTCAAAAAGTTGAACAGAACTGCCCAGACGAGTTCTGCTAGACCTGTAGTAGACTTCGAGACGCTTAAACTGGCAAATAGAAACTGGTATATACCTTTGGCACAAAAAGACGAAATAGCCTGCACAAGCGCTACAATAGTGCATTCGGAGGTCGAAACGAGCTCAGATCGCGATTTCGGCACCACAAAGCGAAGAATATGCTCACCAGAATTTGTGTGATTCTGAGACTGCAAACAAAGGAGTGTCAACGGCACCCTAGATGAAGCGACGACCTGCTCTGATACCAATTGTAGGAGTTGGACGTCTGTAGAAGTACGCGAACAACACAAGGAAGAAGAAGAAGCTTGGAGCTCAAACACACAATACTAAATGTATTACTAGAGAATGTACAAAGATCAGTAGCCCATTAGGGCAATAGTCATATATACAAGCCGGGGGAAAAAAACCTCCTAAAGAGGGAAAAAAGTGCCCCGACGGTCCTAGTGTGTTCACACACATCACTACCTAAATATATCAACAGGGAGAAACATCACAGTCTAAAGATAAAAAACAAGAATCACAACTCAATGAACAAAAACAAGAGGAGAAACAAAAAGGGAAGAAGACAAAGCAAAGAAAAACAGAACCAAAGCCTTTAGATAAACAAGAACAGTCAAAAGAAACTGAAGACCAAACACGAGAACATGAAGAAAAACAAGATCCTAAGCAAAAACAAAAGAAACCAAAGAGAAAACCTGAAGCCATCTTGATTTCACAAATTGAGAGAAAAATAGATCCTATGGAGATTTTAGATGACATTTTGCTTAAGAGTCAAGTGACTATGTCTTTAGAACAAGTTTTCTCTATTGCAAAGCCTGTTTTTAAAGATAACTTTATTGGCCTAATTAAAAGGAAGAGGTTTCCACTTAATCTAGATACTGAGATGCAAGATTCTCTAGATCAAGCTCAAGCTATGAATGAAGCTTTAAACTTTGATGAATCTGATGAAGAGGACTTTGATGATGATGAAGTAAATGTTAATAAAAATTTCTTAGGACCTATTCAACCTGACCATGAAAATCATGAAAACAATCCTGAAAGTCACTTTAAAAGAAAATTTTGGTCTAGAGGTACATCAGAGATGCATGTTAAAATAGGAAATGATAAGAACACTATCACTGTAAATGCATTAGTAGATTCCGGCTCCGAAATCAATGTGATTTCAAGAGAAGTCTATGATAAGTTTCGATGGCCCATAGATAAAGATTGTGGATGGCGTATGAGAACTGCAGATAATGGTGTAGGTACCCTGTATGGAGCTTGTGCTAGTGTGCCCATATCCATAGGAGGAATCACAGAAGAGTTTCACTTTTTTATTCAAGATAATTGCTCCTATGAAGTTCTCTTAGGTCAACCCTTTATTTGTGAGAGTCGTATGGAAACTAAAGACATGGATGATGGGTCTACCTATGCTAGATTTAAGTCTAAGGATGGAATGCAATCACTTCAAGTCATGACGGTAGGAGTGAATCATCCTAGGAATCGATTGTCAATTAGAAAGAAACCTATTGTTACTCAGGGTCATGAGCATGCTTGTAGTGATTGTGCACCTCGATTCATGTTTGGAGCTACATATGATCAAAATTTCGGATAGAATCCATTGTTGAGCGGGACAACAATGGATATTGGTTTGACATCTCACATCCAACCAACATGTACAATAGTTTGTCACTTTGTTTTCCACATTCTAGATTAGATTTTCTTCATAAGAGTCAATTGTCCAAGTCTTTTATCTAAAAAACCCAAAAATATTACAAAAACAACAAAATCATGGAACATGATGAGAACATTGAGCATGTGATTGAAACATCTCATTGTTTCTCTACTCTTGAGGAGTTAGAGTTATGTCTTCAACAAAATTCTAATTCCCATATTATTCTTCTTTCTTCCCTTGATGAGTATGCTCTAATCCAAGAATATGCTCTCAATGTTGACAAGTGCTCAAAATTTAACCAAACACATGATGCCTTAGTTGAAACAAAGTACAAAGTTGTAGATAAAAAAATCAAACCCATAGCTCAACCATTACCTCAAGGAAGTAATGAAAAAATTATTGATGTGAAAAATGATCCAATTCTTTGGGATAAGAAAAACATAGGACATACATTCACAGATGAGACAATCAAACAGGTGAAAATTGGTAGAGATGATGACTTTCTTTTGCGAGCAGAGAGAGATAAATTTGAGGGAGTCATACGTAGCCATGGAAAATCCTTTACTATATCCTCATGAGATTGGTTGTGTAGATCCTAAGCTAGTTGCACCCATGATAATCTTTACTATTCCACATATTTCATGGAATCTTCGCCCTATACCAGTTCCAAAGGCTCACTTACATGAGCTAATGAAACTACTTAAGGAGAAGATAAACATGAGAATTTTAGAGCCATCTTTTGCACCTTACTCAAATCGATGCTTCACTGTGCCTAAAAAGAATGGGAAACTACGTTTTATTCAAGATCTCCACCCCGTCAATAAAGTCACCATAAGGAATGTAGGAACAGGGCCCATTGTAGATGAGTTTGCTGAATCATTTTCAGGACATTCTATCTATTCAATGGCTGATTTATATTCTGGATATGACCAATTCCAATTAGCAATTGATAGTCGTGACATTACCACAATGAAAACTCCTTTAGGCTTAGTACGAATGTGTACTTTACCTCAAGGAGCGACTAATTCTATGGCTCATATGATGAGTGCTATGAATATGGTCTTACATGATTTTATCCCTCATATAACTATGCCATTCATTGATGATATTCCAATTGAAGGGAGTGAGGAACATGTAAAGGACATTACTTTAGATTCATCTGGATGTCGTAAATTTGTTATTGACCATATCTCTGATTGTGAAAGAATATTTCAACGATTTGAAGACGTAGGTCTCACATTTTCCATAGAAAAATCTATTTTTGGTGTCAACGAGGTTCTTATTGTTGGACATTTATGTGGCCATTATGGTTGAAATCTATACCCACAAAAAGTTGATCCCATTAGCAAGATTTCTGAAACATGTAACAATGTGAGTGAGGTACGTAGATTTCTTGGTGCTTGCATCTCTTATGTTATTTGGATCCCACACTTTTCTCATGCTGATTGTCTTTATGACTTGTTGAGGAAGAAACAAAAATTTATTTGGACTGACAAACACACTCAAGCTATGCGTAAATTGAAGAAATTATTGCTTGAAGCTCCGATCCTTAAGCGTGTAGACTATTCTGCTAACAAACCTATTATATTGACTGTTGATACTAGTCCTATTGGTATAGGTTGGGTCATAAGTCAAGATGATAGTGAAGGGAATAGATATGCAATTAGGTTTGGTGCCAAAATTCTACATGAAACACAACGAAAATATCCACAGATCAAATGAGAACTATGGGTTATGGTAACAACTTTGAAAATAGACAACGAATATTTCATTGGTGCAACGTGCACTACGATCTAAGACCACTTACAATGTTTGCAAATTCTTGCTTGAAGATGTCATAAGTCGCTTTGGGTACATAGAGAAAGTAGTTGCCGATCGTGGAGAGTTAAATGCGAGAGAAGCTAAAGAGTTCTTTGAGCATCATGGTATTTGTTTGTCTCTCACTACTGCATATAACCCAGAGGCCAATGGTAAAATAGAGAGAGGGCATCCACCTATTGTGAAATCCATATCTAAAGCATGTAACGGTGACATCAAACACAATGGCCTAGATTCTTACCTTTTGCACTTTGGGCAGATAGAATGACGTGCACACGCACTACTGGGTATATGCCTACTGAACTCATGTACTGTGAAAAACCATTGTTTCCAATTCAGTCTCATATTTTTGCATGGTCAAATTTGCCTTGGTCTGAAAACATGTCTACTGATGATTTTTTGAGTTTGCGCATTAAACAGTTAGAACAAGGTAGATTAAGACTTGATGATGCCATTGAAAAATTAAGAGAATCTAGAATGAAGAACAAGCATTATTTTGATAAAACTCATCGATTGCATCCTAAGCCAATTGAAGTAGGAGATTGGGTGCTCATTTATGATAGTACATTTGACTCTCAATATGATGCACGCAAAAAGCTCACTCAATGGTGGTTTGGGCCATACATTGTATCAAAAGTCAACAACAATGGTACGTATGCTCTTTGTGAATTAAATGGTGTTGCACTAAAAACTTTGACTCCAGGTAAAAGGATAAAGCTATTCAAGAAACATGATAATGATGAGTACATTTTGGATGAGGACATTGAAGAAGATGACAACAATGAGGGTGATTCATAAACAGGAGTATCCATGTTATAAAAATAAAAATAAAAAAATAAAAAAAATAAAAAAAGGGAAGAAAATACATAAATAAAAAAAACATATAAAAATATCATTTCAAGCTCATGTTGCTTTGTTTTTTTTCAAGTTCATTCTACGTTTTTTCCATTCTTGTTTCATGCATGTTTGTTTTCAGTCTTTGCATTGCATTGCATATCCACATTACTTGAGTAAAAAAAAAGGCAAATGATGATTTCTCTACTTGTGTAAAATTGTATCTTAAGTAGTAACTTATCTACTAAGAAATTGAGTATAATCTAGGATTGTGGAAAGATAGGGCATGTAGATTTGGAGGTTTATTTTGGTGACATGACTTTCAAATATAAACATGCATATGTATCCTGTATCGAAAGCATAATTGTTGAAATCCTAGCTCTTGCTATTGCATGTTTCTACATCCTTAGTCCATCTCACAACACTTGTATCCGAGTTTAAATGATTGTTCTCTGTCATAAAAAATGGTTGTACCTTGTATCGGGGTTTAATTTTTCCCCGTCATAAAAAAAAAAATGTTACATGTTACCAGGAAGTTTACACTTTCTTCCACCCCAAAAACGTGATCGTAACCATAAGTTTCCGAATCATCATCATAAAAAAAAAAGGAGCAAGCCAAAGGAGGATAAAGAGGCATAGTAGAATAAATCACGGGCTATATAGGCAGATTTATGCATTAGTGGAGTTTAGTTAGATTTCCTTGCATGTTATTAGAGAAAGAGCATATTCATATTTATATAGGAAAGGAGTTGATCTAAAATAAGCTAAAGATGAAAGATGTCTCTTGAAAATCCTAAATTTTTGTTTATAATCATATTTAAGTTAGATTGCTTTATGAAAAAGGTACAAAGTTTTCTTCAAGATGAGAGGAACTGATGCTTAAAACGACTCAATACATCCACTTCCACTTCATATTGATGCTTGTTTGTTTTCTTTCTTGTTGTCAATGTTGCTTGTTCATTTGCATATATGTTGCCTATTTGTTCATGCATATTCATGTTGCATGTTTCAATTCTTTCTTTCATGCAAATTTTGCTTCATGTCACATTGCCTACTCATTCATGCATATGATCAATTTTTCCTTCCATGTATGTTGCCTATAAAATAATTTGATGCCTGGAACATTTTGTTTTTCACAGATACTAGAGTGGCGCTTTCGGAGGAATCGCAGGTTTAGTGGGGGCGAATGTCGTCGAGATTTTCTCTCCTCTCTCACTCATGAAGGCCAACAGAAAACACATTCGGTGAAGGTAGCCAGAATTCCCTGAGAAGTCCAAGATGCATCAAGGATGTCAAAGGGAGTTCACATGCAAACTTTGGAAAAAATTGAGCAAATCTAGGGTAGTAGTCAAAGCTGGTCAAACTCTGGAAATTAGGGCAAAAATTTCAATGTCTCCAAATCACATGAAAATTCATATAATTGTAAAACCTACTCTATAGCCTGAATTTCACACGAAAATGGATTTTCTAGCACATTGATATGCCATGTGCATTTTGTAACAAATGTAATTTTTCCACTTAGACCCTACAAAATTTTGTATAGGAAATTTTGTTAGCCATTATGGTTTGGCATGTATAAAGACCATATGTGGCTACATATTTCTACAAAGTTTCAAGGCTATCAGAGCTTCCTTGACACCTTAATGCCACCTTGCAAGCTTCCAAATGTAGTCAAACTTGTACAAGGAAGATTCAAATGGAAGTTTTTTTTGCATATTCCTAAAGGAGGCCTTTCAAAACATAGTCCTAAAAACTTTTATCTTCATCAAAGGATATTTGAAGGGTCAAAGAGCACAAAATCCAGTTTTCAAGGTCACCACAGTTTTCTAGAATAAGAAAATTGAAGGCTTGAAGGGCTGCCACACGGCAAAATATGATTGAACCAACTTGTACGATCAAGATGAGCTCATATTCAAGGGTGGAGATGCACTAAAGCATAAAGGAAGGAGGATCCACGAGTTTTTTCATCTGGTCAGGAAGAAGTTTTTGACAGTTAAAGATCAATAATGCAAAGTTTCTCAAAAAATAGTGGCTTATCTTATCCGAATTGATGTCAACATTGATCCGACGGTCAAGATCATCCCTAGATCCAATGGTGGAGAATGAAGGCGCCTAAATTTCACTCCTTTACACTAGATTTGATAGAAAGAACAATTCCAAGCCATTGATTTGATTAATCAAATGGTTGTAATCGAAAGTAGTGATCCTAGAGTTGAGAGTTGATTTCTATAGATCGAAGGGCCAAAATTCATTCAAAAAACTATATAAACCCCCCTCCAAACTCCTAGAGCATCATTGCTAGGCATCCATGAGGCTCTTCCTAGCTTACGGTTTCCTTGAGACGATCACCCTCGGTTGAGCGAGTGAGGATCCAAGGTGGGCTAGTATGAGTATAGTACCTAGTTTCAAATTTAAGTTAGAAATCCAATCTAGGATAGGCTCTTGAAACGAACATCTCTATCTTGACTCACCCTCGGTGGAGCATGTGAGTGAGTTAGAGCTGGTTTTAATGAGTCTTAGACTTCTTTAGTTAGACGTTACGAGCCTAGACATACATAGGGTCAATGAAGTGGAACTCACTTTCTTACGTGTGACATTCGGTTGAACTGTCATGGTTTGAAGGTCGGAACCACCTTTGATCAGTAGACTGCTTAGCTTGACGTATCACGACGATCTTATGCATGTATCTTAATTCAAATCCTTTTAATTCATGTCACTTGTCACTTGTCTCTTGTCTCATCTCTCAGTCTCTTAAGTATTTTTACATGTCTTCTATTCTCTTCTATGTGTGAGAAGGCTCCCCAGTATTGCGTTGAACGAGTGAGGATGTTTCATTGAGATTGTGATTAAACCCTATCATCATAATTCACTTGCATGCATATAATCCATACATACCCATACATATTGATTAGTTTCTAAAAGTGTATAAGAAGCTCCAATATTGGACCATTCTTCCTTTTGAAACTAATTTATGTGTAAGGATTCCATCTTTTTTCGTCATGTATACATATCATCCAAAGAAGACTATGCATATGGATTAGAATTAAGAAGTGTTTAAGAAGCTCCTTCAATGGACCATTCTTCCTTCCAAATTTGATTCGTGTGTATGGTTCTCTTTCATTCTTATCATTCATGTTCATAAATCTAACTTGCACTCCTACATTCCCATTCCCATAATCATTTCAACATCTCTCTCTTCTCCATACTCAACATTAATTTCACTTTCATGTCCTTAAACCTTCCAACATTCATTAGCTTCATACACCCTGTGTGTGCCACGATCGGACCCGATCCACAGGGATTGCAATCACCTCCACAACGGGCATGTTGCTTTAATGTATACACCAGCACTAGGTCTCCCTCTTTCAATCCTTTATCCTTGATATGTGCATCAAAATATGCCTTCTGTCGTTTCCTTGCCGCGTAGATGCCTGCTGCTGCTCGTAGTCTTGTCTCACCTAAGCGTTCTAGATCAAAGATCCTAGAGGACAATTCATGTCCATTCCACTCATGCTCTTGTGCTACTTTTAAAGCTGGGATTAAGAAATCTAATGGTAGCACAACATTATGTCCAAAGACCATCTGAAATGGGGTGGTATTGAGTACCGTTTTGTAGGCAACTCGGTAAGCCCAAACAACATGATGAAGCTGTTTATCCCAATCAGAGCGTTTATTATTTACCCGTTTGGTCAAGACATTACATAGGATCTTGTTTGTGCTCTCAGCTTGTCCGTTAGCTTGTGGATGATAGGGGGCAGACTTCTTATGTATCACCAAGAATTCTTGGAGAAGATTTTCAATGACTTCATTCAAGAAATGTGTGCCTTTATCGCTCACTAACTCTATTGGTAGTCCATATCTTGTGAACACATTCTCAAATAAGAACTTAGCTGTTGTTTGAGCATCATTCTTTGTTGTGGCTTTTACTTCTACCCACTTGGAAAGGTAATCTGTGGCTACAATAATATACTCTGCATGGGAGTTTCTAGCTGGGGGATTAATAGGACCTACAAAGTCTATACCCCACTTTGAAAATGCACGACCTCCCATCATTGGCCTCAAAGGCATCTCGTCTTTTCTAACTGGATATTGTGCACGTTGGCATGTGTCACATTTCTTCACATAGGTATGAGTATCCATATGAAGAGTGGGCCACCAAAGTCCTGAGAATAGAATGGTCTTGATTACTCAATCAGGACCAAAGTGTCCACCTGCAACACCGCTGTGTGCAGTTTCTAAGACATTCAAATAGTCTGATTTGTGAACGCACAATCTTAGATAACCATCCTTGCCTCTTCAATATAAGTAGTCTCCAACTAAAGCATAGTCCTGAGCCTCTTGCTCCATGCTTCGTCTTCTTGCTAGACTAGCCTCTTTGGGTAAGGTTCCTGATCTCATAAACTCTACCAATGGAGCACTCCAATCAGGAATTAATGACACTTGATAAAGGGTGGCATGCTCCACTGGTGGTCTCTCTCTGCACATTGGACAATTCTTAATCCACTCATGTACTTCTTTGTCCATGCTAGGCCAATACACTCCTAAACGTTTCAGATTTTGTAATGTGCGCTGTTTAGAATAATGATTTTCTAGCAATCCTTCATGAGCTTGTTGCAACCAACTACTATGTTCATCGTCCTCAACACAACAAGATAATACACCCTCAGTATCTTGTTTGTACATGCTTCTTGTCAATATGTGATATTTTTGTGATTATACAATTTCTTTTTGTGGTGTTTTCACATTCTTATTTGCAGGTCTGAAGGTTAGGACTGGTACTAACTTATTTGCGCATTTAGGAACAACTTCTAAATTGAACAGATAAGCATGGGTTAATTCATCATACAATCCTTGCGATGACTCTCCTGAAGTGATGCGAGAAAGGTGATCTGCCCCAAGGTTTCCTGATAACAACTTCAAATTCATATTCCATTAGTAAGAGGAACCATCTTACTAAGCGCCCAATATTGCAAGGTTTATTGACCAAATATAACAAAGCTTGATGATAAGTGAAAAACTTGAACTTGTTGGCCAATAAAGAGTGTCTAAACTTCTTCACAGCATACACCATGCCTAAGCCCTCTCACTCAGTTGTGGTATAGTTTCGTTCAGCTGCGGTGGGCTGTCTACTAGCATATGCTATGGGCAAATCTAAGTTTCCTTCACCTGTGGGTTGTGCTAGCACACATCCTATGGCGTGATTGGATGCATCCACATGGACATGGAATGATTTATTCCAATCAGGAGTGTTCAGTATTGGTGCTCTGCACAAACGTTTCTTCAGTTCATTGAAAGAATTCGCGCATTCGTCGTTCCTCCCATCATTGGCCTCAAAGGCATCTCGTCTTTTCTAACTGGATATTGTGCACATTGGCATGTGTCACATTTCTTCACATAGGTATGAGTATCCATATGAAGAGTGGGCCACCAAAGTCCTGAGAATAGAATGGTCTTGATTACTCGATCAGGACCAAAGTGTCCACCTGCAACACCGCTGTGTGCAATTTCTAAGACATTCAAATAGTCTGATTTGTGAACGCACAATCTTAGATAACCATCCTTCCCTCTTCAATATAAGTAGTCTCCAACTAAAGCATAGTCTTGAGCCTCTTGCTCCATTCTTCGTCTTCTTGCTAGACTAGCCTTTTTGGGTAAGGTTCCCGATCTCATAAACTCTACCAATGGAGCACTCCAATCAGGAATTAATGACACTTGATAAAGGGTGGCATGCTCCACTGGTGGTCTCTCTCTGCACATTGGACAATTCTTAATCCACTCATGTACTTCTTTGTCCATGCTAGGCCAATACACTCCTAAACGTTTCAGATTTTGTAATGTGCACTGTTTAGAATAATGATTTTCTAGCAATCCTTCATGAGCTTGTTGCAACCAACTACTATGTTCATCGTCCTCAACACAACAAGATAATACACCCTCAGTATCTTGTTTGTACATGCTTCCTATCAATATGTGATATTTTTGTGATTTTATAATTTCTTTTTGTGATGTTTTCACATTCTTATTTGTAGGTCCGAAGGTTAGGACTGGTACTAACTTATTTGCGCATTTAGGAACAACTTCTAAATTGAACAGATAAGCATGGGGTAATTCATCATACACTCCTTGCGGTGACTCTCCTGAAGTGATGCGAGAAAGGTGATCTGCCCCAAGGTGGGTTCTACCTTTCCTGATAACAACTTCAAAGTC
The DNA here is from genome assembly GCA_020310875.1 of Ceratopteris richardii. NCBI lineage: Eukaryota > Viridiplantae > Streptophyta > Polypodiopsida > Polypodiales > Pteridaceae > Ceratopteris > Ceratopteris richardii. The sequence continues at coordinate 147,382,612 of CM035415.1, forward strand.
ATATTCCATTAGTAAGAGGAACCATCTTACTAAGCGCCCAATATTGCAAGGTTTATTGACCAAATATAACAAAGCTTGATGATCACTGAAAAACTTGAACTTATTGGCCAATAAAGAGTGTCTAAACTTCTTCACAGCATATACCATGCCTAAGCCCTCTCGCTCAGTTGTGGTATAGTTTTGTTCAGCTGCGGTGGGCTGTCTACTAGCATATGCTATGGGCAAATCTAAGTTTCCTTCACCTGTGGGTTGTGCTAGCACACATCCTATGGCGTGATTGGATGCATCCACATGGACATGGAATGATTTATTCCAATCAGGAGTGGTCAGTATTGGTGCTCTGCACAAACATTTCTTGAGTTCATTGAAAGAATTCTCGCATTCGTCGTTCCACTCAAAATTAGACAACAAGGCATAAAGGGGTCTAGCAATGATCGCGTACATGTGGATAAACCTACGGTAATATCCACAATGGCCCATAAAAGTTTGTACCTCTTTAACATTCCTTGGCCTTGGCAACTCCACTATGGTTCGTACCTTATCTTCATCTGTAGAGATTCCATTCTTAGAAACAATATGACCTAAGATTTTACCTTGACGCACCATGAACACACACTTTTTTGGGTTCAGACACACGTGATATTCTCTACACTTGTTGAAGATTTGTCTGAGCTCAGGGATGTGAAATCTTCTTTCTTGGGAATGAGCACATAAATCACCCACATACACTTCTAAGCTCTTTCGCAAGAACTCTTTGAAGACATGACACATGAGCCTCTGGAATGTTGCAGGTGCATTGGTGAGCCCAAATGGCATCACACGAAATGCAAAGATTCCCCACTCTGTGGCAAAAGCTGTTTTGTGTTGATCTTCTGGGGCAATGGCTACTTGATTGTAACCTGAAAATCCATCAAGGAAGCTATAAACTTCCTTGCCTGCAACATGCTCCAATAGGTGTTCCGTGATTGGAAGTGGATAACTATCTTTGATCGTCGCGGCATTAACTTTTTTAAGGTTAATACACACTCTCAACTTCCCGTTGTTCTTGGGCACCACTACAATGGGGGACACCCATTCAGTATGCTCAATCTCATAGATGAATCCAACTTCAATCAGCCTATCAATTTCTTCTTTTATTTTGGTTGCATATGTTTCATTATATGTGTAGGGCTTTTGTTTGGTGGGCTTGGCATCAGCAATCATGGGGATAGTATGAGAGCAATTTCTTGGGATCTACCCCCTTCAAGTCTCTATAGTGCCACACAAACACATCCCTATATTCCCTCAATAGAGCTACGAGCTCCATTTCTTCTCTTGCACTTAGGTCATCTACTATATATGTGCATCTCTCTTCGTTCTCTTCAATGGTCACTACAATTTTCTTGGTCTTTTCTTTATTATCATATGATTCTCCTATGATGGCCTCTCTCTTAGGCATTCGTACCAAAATTTTGTGGTCGTCAGCTTCATATTTCTTGAAGTTTTCTAGTACTTCAAACAATGATTCCTCCTCTTCTTGTTTCACTGCTTTTCTTTTCTTTTTCTTTTGACTGCTCTCACTTCCATCCTTTGAATTTACCGTTTTAATACTTGTGAGAGGTTCTTCTTCTTTCTGGGTGAACACTCCTATATCTTTTAGATAGTGCTGCTCTGAGTTAAAGCAACTATCCATCACAATGGACTCTAGATCATCATCATTCTCTTCTTCTTCTATGACATCACTAGGGTCACATTGTTCTAGCAAGGGCTCACACATGAACACTGAAATATCATAACTCTCCTCATCACAATGAGGTGTCCATTCATCTTCATTGACAACAATGTCCATGGTGGCTAAGATTTCTGGCTAGCCATGAGGCTCAAATTCTTCATCTAGAAAGATCATCACTGTGTAGGCTGGGTCTCTAATTGGTCTATCTACTGGCGAAGTTCCTTCTTCTCTTGCCTTTAAACATTTTTCCTCTTCCTCTGCAACCTTGCACATTCACAAATGAGTATCTTCATGCAGCCATGATGGATCAGGTGAACTTTCTGAATGCACAGAGATGGAATCTTCTTTCGCTTTGTGGATGGGATCCCATTGTAGGGGTGGTAAATCTTTGAAGGAGTAATCCTTCAAATTGACCTTGGTGGTGACCCCTAAGTGTTGTAAGTATAAGGAGTTGGTTCCCCAATCCTGTACAATTCGCAATTGTCGTAGGAATGGTCTTCCTAGAATCATCTCATATACATTATTTTTCTCAAGGTCACATATAGCAAAGGTGTGCTAAAACTCTACACCACAAGTGGTTAGAGTTATCCCTTGGAGCAGTCCTAGAGGTCTTTCAAAATGACCGTCGGCCATTTGAAGCTTCATTCTAGTTGGTCTTAATGTGGGTTTTCCCCATTGCTTCCACAAGGAGGTGGTCGCAATAGCAACACCAGCACCTGAATCTATGATTGCTTTGGTTGTGTAACCTTGATAGGTGATTGGAAGATAAGTATTACCTTCTTCACCCTCACACATGTCCCCTATTTTGTCTAGAGGTATCTCTGGAACTTTCTGTTTAGAACTTGGTTTTTGCACATTGGAATCAAGTTCTGGAACCTGATCCTTCACATGATTCCATAGCTCAGGTTTTGCTTTGAGCAGCTCTTCTACAGTGAGGTGACATTGAACCTTATTGTTCTTCACGACATCAGTGTTCCTTGGAACCACTGAGTCTTCATTTCTGACCAAGTGGGAGCTCTGATCTGACTGGTACTAACTTATTTGCACATTTAGGAACAACTTCTAAATTGAACAAATAAGCATGGGGTAATTCATCATACACTCCTTGCGGTGACTCTCCTGAAGTGATGCGAGAAAGGTGATCTGCCCCAAGGTGGGTTCTACCTTTCCTGATAACAACTTCAAAGTCATATTCCATTAGTAAGAGGAACCATCTTACTAAGCGCCCAATATTGCAAGGTTTATTGACCAAATATAACAAAGCTTGATGATCAGTGAAAAACTTGAACTTGTTGGCCAATAAATAGTGTCTAAACTTCTTCACAGCATATACCATGCCTAAGCCCTCTCGCTCAGTTGTGGTATAGTTTCGTTCAGCTGCGGTGGGCTGTCTACTAGCATATGCTATGGGCAAATCTAAGTTTCCTTCACCTGTGGGTTGTGCTAGCACACATCCTATGGCGTGATTGGATGCATCCACATGGACATGGAATGATTTATTCCAATCAGGAGTGGTCAGTATTGGTGCTCTGCACAAACGTTTCTTCAGTTCATTGAAAGAATTCTCGCATTCGTCGTTCCACTCAAAATTAGACAACAAGGCATAAAGGGGTCTAGCAATGATCGTGTACATGTGGATAAACCTACGGTAATATCCACAATGGCCCATAAAAGCTTGTACCTCTTTAACATTCCTTGGCCTTAGCAAATCCACTATGGTTCGTACCTTATCTTCATCTGTAGAGATTCCATTCTTAGAAACAATATGACCTAAGATTTTACCTTGACGCACCATGAACACACACTTTTTTGGGTTCAGACACACGTGATATTCTCTACACTTGTTGAAGATTTGTCTGAGCTCAGGGATGTGAAATCTTCTTTCTTGGGAATGAGCACATAAATCATCCACATACACTTCTAAGCTCTTGCGCAAGAACTCTTTGAAGACATGACACATGAGCCTCTGGAATGTTGCAGATGCATTGGTGAGCCCAAATGGCATCACACGAAATGCAAAGATTCCCCACTCTATGGCAAAAGCTGTTTTGTGTTGATCTTCTAGGGCAATGGCTACTTGATTGTAACGTGAAAATCCATCAAGGAAGCTATAAACTTCCTTGCCTGCAACATGCTCCAATAGGTGTTCCGTGATTGGAAGTGGATAACTATCTTTGATCATTGCGGCATTAACTTTTTTAAGGTTAATACACACTCTCAACTTCCCGTTGTTCTTGGGCACCACTACAATGGGGGACACCCATTCAATATGCTCAATCTCATAGATGAATCCAACTTCAATCAGCCTATCAATTTCTTCTTTTATTTTGGCTGCATATGTATCATTATATGTGTAGGGCTTTTGTTTGGTGGGCTTGGCATCAGCAATCATGGGGATAGTATGAGAGAAATTTCTTGGGATCTACCCCCTTCAAGTCTCTATAGTGCCACACAAACACATCCCTATATTCCCTCAATAGAGCTACGAGCTCCATTTCTTCTCTTGCACTTAGGTCATCTCCTATATATGTGCATCTCTCTTCGTTCTCTTCAATGGTCACTACAATTTTCTTGGTCTTTTCTTTATTATCATATGATTCTCCTATGATGGCCTCTCTCTTAGGCATTCGTACCAAAATTTTGCGGTCATCAACTTCATATTTCTTGAAGTTTTCTAGTACTTCAAACAGTGATTCCTCCTCTTCTTGTTTCACTGCTTTTCTTTTCTTTTTCTTTTGACTGCTCTCACTTCCATCCTTTGAATTTACCGTTTTAATACTTGTGAGAGGTTCTTCTTCTTTCTGGGTGAACACTCCTATATCTTTTAGATAGTGCTGCTCTGAGTTAAAGCAACTATCCATCACAATGGACTCTAGATCATCGTCATTCTCTTCTTCTTCTATGACATCACTAGGGTCACATTCTTCTAGCAAGGGCTGACACATGAACAGTGAAATATCATAACTCTCCTCATCACAATGAGGTGTCCATTCTTCTTCATTGACAACAATGTCCATGGTGGCTAAGATTTCTGGCTAGCCATGAGGCTCAAATTCTTCATCTGGAAAGATCATCAGTGTGTAGGCTGGGTCTCTAACTGGTCGATCTACTGGCGAAGTTCCTTCTTCTCTTGCCTTTAAACATTTTTCCTCTTCCTCTGCAACCTTGCACATTCACAAATGAGTATCTTCATGCAGCCATGATGGATCAGGTGAACTTTCTAAATGCACAGAGATGGAATCTTCTTTCGCTTTGTGGATGGGATCCCACTGTAGGGGTGGTAAATCTTTGAAGGAGTAATCCTTCAAATTGACCTTGGTGGTGACCCCTAAGTGTTGTAAGTATAAGGAGTTGGTTCCCCAATCCTGTACAATTTGCAATTGTCGTAGGAAGGGTCTTCCTAGAATCATCTCATAGACATTATTTTTCTCAAAGTCACATATAGCAAAGGTGTGCTCAAACTCTACACCACAAGTGGTTAGAGTTATCCCTTGGAGCAGTCCTAGAGGTCTTTCAAAATGACCATCGGCCATTTGAAGCTTCATTCTAGTTGTTCTTAATGTGGGTTTTCCCCATTGCTTCCACAAGGAGGTGGTCGCAATAGCAACACCAGCACCTGAATCTATGATTGCTTTGGTTGTGTAACCTTGATAGGTAATTGGAAGATAAGTATTACCTTCTTCACCCTCACACATGTCCCCTATTTTGTCTAGAGGTATCTCTGGAACTTTCTGTTTAGAACCTGGTTTTTGCACATTGGAATCAAGTTCTGGAACCTGATCCTTCACATGATTCCATAGCTCAGGTTTTGCTTTGAGCAGCTCTTCTACAGTGAGGTGACATTGAACCTTATTGTTCTTCACGACATCAGTGTTCCTTGGAACCACTGAGTCTTCATTTCTGACCAAGTGGGAGCTCTGATCTGAAGAGATTCAGATTCCCATGGGCCTGGAAATTGAGGCAGTTCTTCTAAGGTATTAGATTCAAAATCTAACCTTTCGTCTTCTTGTTGTTCTACTTCATCTCCGTAAATAGATGGAATGTCTTGGGGAAATTGATCATGAAGGTCATTAATCTCACGAATAGGAGGGGTATTACGCTTCTCCTTGGCCCATTTTTCTTCTTGTATTTCCCGCAAGAACTCTTGAGAGTGCTCCTGAATTGAAGGAGGTATTCCAGCATCCGTGGGATTAAGAACATAAGCTTCCATTGGTGGTGAGCTTCTTCTCTCAATAACTTGTTGAGCCTGTGGAGGGAAAGAAACTTGTGGTTTGTTTACCAATTGCTCTAATCTTTCTAGTAAGCCCTTGAAATGCAAATCCGGTTTGACAGAGTTTGTCTGATTGAACTTTTGACTAGTCTCGAGTATAGCTTGAGCTTGTTCTACAATTTTCATGCACATTTTCATCCATTCAATCTCTAAGTCCGCTCTAGGGTAACTCTTGTCTAGGTTTGCAACCGTAGGCCCTTCTTGAAGTCGAGCGTGGTAGGCCTTGAACATCATGTCCAAGCCTTCTAGGGTTGGATCAGCAAGAACAGACCCTAGTTGCGGCCTATTTACAATGGGTGGTGGGGTGGGATGAAATGGAGTGGATGGAGTTTCGACATGTGAGGGATTTTGAGATGCAATGTCTTCTATTTTTGTTTTTGCGTCTTTCAAGATTTCTTCTAGTTTTGATAACTTTTTATTCCACTTGCAATTGGCCTTCTCTCTGGTATCTTTCCATGTTCTTGTTTTCCTCTTACTAGGCTCTCCTGATTCACTCGACTCCGATTGTTCTATTGGTTTATCTTGTTTTAATGCTTGTGCCCTAGTAACTGCCTGTGCAGGAGCCACATTACTCTTACTGGCACTTGAATCCGCCACTAAGCCTACCACAATAATGGGTGTAATCTTGGGTGCATTGGAGGGGTTTCTTGGACAATCAATAGGAAGATGGTCTTTGCCACATTCAGGACAAAAAGCTTGTATTGTAATAGCCTGAACTTGACTCGGAGATGGTGGGTGGGGACAATCACGAATGAAATGGTCACCTTGACATCTGAAACAAGATCCTCTAGGGGCTTGTGGTCTCATTTGTCTCAGTTGGGGCCTAGGGTTAGGATTTGTTTACATGACATTGGAGTATTCTGGCTCCCAATTTTGCTCCATAGGTGGTGCCTCATATTGATACAAGTAAAATCTCACTATGCTCAGGGAACTCAGTGTAATAAGCATGTGGACTACCTTCATGGGAGTAGTCTGAACTATGAGCATGAGAGTCATTCTCAGAGATCAGTGGGGTCACTGGCACCAATGCTCTATTAAGGTTCTCTTCTACCACTGCATACTTAACTGGAATTACATTGGCAGGAGCTGGTGGTTGGTTTCCCAAGACTAGTTGTGGCCTATATTGTGCCTGATATTGCTGTTGTGGTCGATAATATGGTTGTTGGTATTGGTTCTGATACCTACCTTGTTGGTAAGGTTGCTTGATAAGTTTGTCTAACAGCCTACCCATTGTAAGGATAATCTTGAGCCGTGTGGTTCGTGTATTTTCTCTCAATAGTGCAATATGGAGCATTCCTTTCTCTAATGTTTTGGTTTTGCATTGGGCATACGTTAGCCATGTGGTCCCCTCCGCAGGTATAACATCGGTTCAATGAGGTGAATCTTTGTGTTTGTCTATTTTGGACTCCGAGCTTCTTGGCAACTTGCTCAGCTATCTCATCTATTTCCGTGGAGATTTTCGAAGTATGACTAGTAGAACTATCAGAATCCTTATAGAGTTTGGACAATCCTAACTCCTCACCCAAGTTATCTTCTATGTCAATGCACGTCCGCACACACTCTTCTATGGATCTAGGCTCTTTCAAGTACACATATGATCTTAACTTTGTGCTCAGTAAGCCATCTAAGAACAAAGCCACTTGTTTGGCTGGTGTGGGTAACTCTGGAGCAGGGCATCTTTCTAGGTACTGTTTGAACCTTCTACCTGCTAGTCGCACTGTTTCTTGGGGTGTCTACTTGAAACTATGGATCAAAGATGATGTGTTATGCCTCATACCACTCTTGGAAAATTCTACAATGAATTTGTCTAGCACCTGGCCTATATCGCGATAGTTGCGACTACTCAGTGGTTGAAACCAAGCTAAGGCAGTGCCCTTAAGATTCAAACCAAATGCCTCGTACTGGGTGAACAAATCCTCAACCTGTTCAACTCTTAACACTTGTTTGAACTCAGCCACATGATCATAAGGATCTCCTGTCCCGTCAAAATAATTCTTCATTGCCTTGATCACTTGAGTGGGTCTAAGGGTTCTTGTGTGCTCTCGGGGTCTAGGCAATGGAAAATCATGTTCATCTCTTTGTTGCCTATGTGCTTGATGTCTCTCTCTTTCAGGTCTTTCATTTTCAAATCCTAATCTATTTCTGCCCACAGTGTGTGCAAAACTTACCTCAGGTCTCCCTCTAGTTCTTTCTCTCTGCGCTTCATGAGCTTGGGATGATCCTACTCCTTGGAGGCCATGGGAAACATTGGATCTTGATGGAGGGAAAATCAATTCACTCTTCCAAGTATATGCATGCCTATCATGTTCTATTACCAAGAACATTTTCTCTGATGTGTTATCCAAGTAGACAACTTTTCCTGGTATATCTGGGTCCTTGAATTCGTAGCTGATGACTATGCCCAATTGGCTAGGTTGATCTGGCTTGAATCTCCAAAAGGCTTCCTCTGTTTCTCTATTCAAGAATAGTTCTATGCTTTTGTTTTCTTGAGGAATCCAATCTAGAGTGATCACTCTGGTCAAAACTGACTTGCCTCTAGGTGTCTGGGGTCCTTGTCCTACATTTCCTTGATCTAGGTCTCCTATCTCATTCTCAGAAATGATATTTCCAAACTCATCAGTCCTATCTGGTAGGTTGATGACCACATACATGGTTCCTTCCTTATCTATGTATGAACCTTCTTCAAACTTGACTACTGGGTGTTCAAGTCCAAAGGATTGATCTGGATTTTTGAGTTGGACCTCTGATCGCCTTAGGCCGTCCTCATATATGCGAGCACCTAATCGGTTGGTCCGAATATATTCCAAATCTGTCTTATATGGACCTTCTGGTGTTTGTAAATAGGTAGTGCCTGAGTTACCTGCAAGTTTCCCCATGCTAAAAGACATTTCTGAGTCACTTGTGTCAGAGTTTAGTACGTAAGGATAACCACTTAGTTGTTGTGCCCAAGATTTAGCTGTATGGTTGACACTAGCCTCAGAAGATCTAATGCTTTGTCTATCCTTGCCTAGGTGTCTACCAGATCTCAGGTTCATAAGCTTTGGTTAAGAGTCCAAAATTTTCCCTTGGTATGGTTCAAAATCCTTTGGAGTCCCCTTGGTTCCCTAGTCCCACCTGAGGGTCAACTTCAAATTATTCTATCTGAAAATCAACGCGTTATTCTTATAAACAAGCTTTCGAATGAGCTATAGAGCTCAAAAAATGGACTTTGGATGAAAAAGATATGTCAAACCAGGCTCTTTGGGGTCAAAAGAGGGAGACAGACTTTTATGAGAAAATCACGATTTTGTGTGAAAATTGCGATTTTGTGAAATCATGAGAATCGCAATGCTATGAATCCCAAGAGAATCATGATGCTGTGAATCTCAAGAGAATCGGGATGTTGTGAATCCCAAGAGAATCGTGATGCTATGAATCTCAAGAGAATCGCGATGCTGTGAATCTCAAGAGAATCGCGATGCTGTGAATCTCAAGAGAATCACGATGCTGTGAATCTCAAGAGACTCGTGATGCTGTGAATCTCAAGAGAATGGCGATGCTGTGAAATCCAGAGAATCGCGATGCTGTGAATCTCAAGAGAATCGCGATGCTGTGAATCTCAAGAGAATCGTGATGCTCTGAATCTCAAGAGAATCACGATGCTGTGAATCTCAAGAGAATTGCGATGCTGTGAATCTCAAGAGAATCGCGTTTTGAAAATCGCGATTTTGTCCTTGGATGAAAATTGTGTTTTTGAGAATCGCGATTGCCAGCAAAGAATCGTGTTTTTGAGAATCGCGATTGCCGGCAGAGAATCGTGTTTTTTGAGAATCGTGATTGCCATCAGAGAATCGTGTTTGATCACAATCGTGTTTTTGGGTGAAAATCGTGATTAGTGAGAATCGTGATTTTGAGCACATCCAAAGAATCGTGTTTTTGAAACACTTAGAGAATCGCGATTCTGAGCACAACCAGAGAATCGCGATTCTGAGCACAACCAGAGAATCGGGATTCTGAGAATGACCACAGAATCGTGTTTTTGAGAATCTCAGAGAATCACGATTCTGAGAATGACCACAAAATCGTGTTTCTTTCAAAAAGCTTTTAGGCGGGAAATAGAAAATTGCGATTTAAAAAAAAAATGAATTTTTCATAGAATCGCGATTTTCATCACAGAATCGTGTTTTTTGCCGAGAAATTCGAATTTTTGAGCCCGAGCAATGGCGAGCTCCGTATGTGCAGAAATCATAAAAAAACATAGGTGCTTGCTCTCCCTTGCATCTCCTAACTCCTTCTCACACAATAATGCATGAAACATGGTATGAAAATGGTAAAAATGCACTAAAAAACAAGAAATTTCTATGAAGAAAAAGATGGAAGAAGATGAAGATGGTGGTGATGATGAAGATGAAGAGGAAAAATCAGAAAATGAACAAAAATGATAGTTTTTTTAACCTTCCAATGTCGCAAATCTACAATCTTACCATCACAACGCTCGTCCTCGAAGCTCTCTCCTCGGCAACGGTGCCAAAATTTGGTGTAGCTCAAGCGTAAGCACCACCTCCTTTACTTGTCAATCCGTGGAGACGTGAGGACCGGTATGAAGACCACGAGCAAGTGAAGGCACAAGTGCATGAGTGAAAGCACACAAACATGCACACACCTACACACACGTGCACAAGGTAAGATCAAGATGTTAAAAAACAAAATGCACAAGTTAATCCTAAGTGAAACAACAACTAAGTTGTATGAAGAAGGAAGAATTTTTGTAACTTATCTCTCATATCTTTTGGAGGTTGTAGCTCAAGCGTAAGCACCACCTCCTTTACTTGTCAATCCGCGGAGACGTGAGGACCGGTATGAAGACCACGAGCAAGTGAAGGCACAAGTGCGTGAGTGAAAGCACACCAACATGCACACACATACACACACACACGCACAAAGTAAGATCAAAGAGAGGAACAATGGAAAGCTTAGATTGCAAAAGAGTTCTCTTAAAAAAGCTCTATTCTCTAACAATCCAACCCCAAAAATGAGCTCTCTAACTCTTTTTATAGTTTTTTGACTAGTTTTGGCCCTGTCCAGACCTAGTGTCCGACCTAGTTAAAAATTAGGTTCCAGGGCTTATTTGAGGGCTCAAACGGAGTCTAAAAATTATGAAAATTGTTCAATGGTACTTCTAATACTCCTCAAGCTCGAGGACTCCTCGGCTTGAACAAAATGGAGTTATAAAAATAGATAATGGTATTTACAATGGTTTTTAGTGATGAAAATCACTATTTTTGTAGGGGATTCTTCTGAAAATTTGATGAAGAGTTTCACTTTTTTATTCAAGATAATTGCTCCTATAAAGTTCTCTTAGGTCAACCCTTTATTTATGAGAGTCGTATGGAAACTAAAGACATGGATGATGGGTCTACCTATGCTAGATTTAAGTCTAAGGATGGAATGCAATCACTTCAAGTCATGACGGTAGGAGTCAATCATCCTAGGAATCGATTGTCAATTAGAAAGAAACCTATTGTTACTCAGGGTCATGAGCATGCTTGTAGTGATTGTGCACCTCGATTAATGTTTGGAGCTACATATGATCAAAATTTCGGATAGAATCCATTGTTGAGCAGGACAACAGTGGATATTGGTTTGACATCTCACATCCAACCAACATGTACAATAGTTTGTCACTTTGTTTTCCACATTCTAGATTAGATTTTCTTCATAAGAGTCAAGTGTCCAAGTCTTTTATCCAAAAAACCCAAAAATATTACAAAAACAACAAAATCATGGAACATGATGAGAACATTGAGCATGTGATTGAAACATCTCATTGTTTCTCTACTCTTGAGGAGTTAGAGTTATGTCTTCAACAAAATTCTAATTCCCATATTATTCTTCTTTCTTCCCTTGATGAGTATGCTCTAATCCAGGAATATGCTCTCAATGTTGACAAGTGCTCAAAATTTAACCAAACACATGATGCCTTAGTTGAAACGAAGTACAAAACAATAGATAAAAAAATCAAACCCATAGCTCAACCATTACCTCAAGGAAGTAATGAAAAAATTATTGATGTGAAAAATGATCCAGTTCTTTGGGATAAGAAAAACATAGGACATACATTCATGGATGAGACAATCAAACAGGTGAAAATTGGTAGAGATGATGACTTTCTTTTGCGAGCAGAGAGAGATAAATTTGAGGGAGTCATACGTAGCCATGCAAAATCCTTTACTATATCCTCATGAGATTGGTTGTGTAGATCCTAAGCTAGTTGCACCGATGATAATCTTTACTATTCCACATATTTCATGGAATCTTCGCCCTATACCAGTTCCAAAGGCTCACTTACATGAGCTAATGAAACTACTTAAGGAGAAGATAAACATGAGAATTTTAGAGCCATCTTTTGCACCTTACTCAAATCGATGGTTCACTGTGCCTAAAAAGAATGGGAAACTACGTTTTATTCAAGATCTCCAACCCGTCAATAAAGTCACCATAAGGAATGTAGGAACAGGGCCCATTGTAGATGAGTTTGCTGAATCATTTTCAGGACATTCTATCTATTCAATGGCTGATTTATATTCTGGATATGACCAATTCCAATTAGCAATTGATAGTCGTGACATTACCACAATGAAAACTCCTTTAGGCTTAGTACGAATGTGTACTTTACCTCAAGGAGCGACTAATTCTATGGCTCATATGATGAGTGCTATGAATATGGTCTTACATGATTTTATCCCTCATATAACTATGCCATTCATTGATGATATTCCAATTGAAGGGAGTGAGGAACGTGTAAAGGACATTACTTTAGATTCATCTGGATGTCGTAAATTTGTTATTGACCATATCTCTGATTGTGAAAGAATATTTCAACGATTTGAAGACGTAGGTCTCACATTTTCCATAGAAAAATCTATTTTTGGTGTCAACGAGGTTCTTATTGTTGGACATTTATGTGGCCATTATGGTTGAAATCTATACCCACAAAAAGTTGATCCCATTAGCAAGATTTCTGAAACATGTAACAATGTGAGTGAGGTACGTAGATTTCTTGGTGCTTGCATCTCTTATGTTATTTGGATCCCACACTTTTCTCATGCTGATTGTCTTTATGACTTGTTGAGGAAGAAACAAAAATTTATTTGGACTGACAAACACACTCAAGCTATGCGTAAATTGAAGAAATTATTGCTTGAAGCTCCGATCCTTAAGCGTGTAGACTATTCTGCTAACAAACCTATTATATTGACTGTTGATACTAGTCCTATTGGTATAGGTTGGGTCATAAGTCAAGATGATAGTGAAGGGAATAGATATGCAATTAGGTTTGGTGCCAAAATTCTACATGAAACACAACGAAAATATCCACAGATCAAATGAGAACTATGGGTTATGGTAACAACTTTGAAAATAGACAACGAATATTTCATTGGTGCAACGTGCACTACGATCTAAGACCACTTACAATGTTTGAAAATTCTTGCTTGAAGATGTCATAAGTCGCTTTGGGTACATAGAGAAAGTAGTTGCCGATCGTGGAGAGTTAAATGCGAGAGAAGCTAAAGAGTTCTTTGAGCATCATGGTATTTGTTTGTCTCTCACTACTGCATATAACCCAGAGGCCAATGGTAAAATAGAGAGAGGGCATCCACCTATTGTGAAATCCATATCTAAAGCATGTAACGGTGACATCAAACACAATGGCCTAGATTCTTACCTTTTGCACTTTGGGCAGATAGAATGACGTGCACACGCACTACTGGGTATATGCCTACTGAACTCATGTACTGTGAAAAACCATTGTTTCCAATTCAGTCTCATATTTTTGCATGGTCAAATTTGCCTTGGTCTGAAAACATGTCTACTGATGATTTTTTGAGTTTGCGCATTAAACAGTTAGAACAAGGTAGATTAAGACTTGATGATGCCATTGAAAAATTAAGAGAATCTAGAATGAAGAACAAGCATTATTTTGATAAAACTCATCGATTGCATCCTAAGCCAATTGAAGTAGGAGATTGGGTGCTCATTTATGATAGTACATTTGACTCTCAATATGATGCACACAACAAGCTCACTCAATGGTGGTTTGGGCCATACATTGTATCAAAAGTCAACAACAATGGTACGTATGCTCTTTGTGAATTAAATGGTGTTGCACTAAAAACTTTGATTGCAGGTAAAAGGATAAAGCTATTCAAGAAACATGATAATGATGAGTACATTTTGGATGAGGACATTGAAGAAGATGACAACAATGAGGGTGATTCATAAACAGGAGTATCCATGTTATAAAAATAAAAATAAAAAAATAAAAAAAATAAAAAAAAGGAAAGAAAATACATAAATAAAAAAACATATAAAAATTTCATTTCAAGCTCATGTTGCTTTTTTTTTTTCAAGTTCATTCTACTTTTTTTCCATTCTTGTTTCATGCATGTTTGTTTTCAGTCTTTGCATTGCATTGCATATCCACATTACTTGAGTAAGAAAAGGCAAATGATGATTTCTCTACTTGTGTAAAATTGTATCTTAAGTAGTAACTTATCTACTAAGAAATTGAGTATAATCTAGGATTGTGGAAAGATAGGGCATGTAGATTTGGAGGTTTATTTTGGTGACATGACTTTCAAATATAAACATGCATATGTATCCTGTATTGAAAGCATAATTGTTGAAATCCTAGCTCCTGCTATTGCATGTTTCTACATCCTTAGTCCATCTCGCAACACTTGTATCCGAGTTTAAATGAATGTTCTTTGTCATCAAAAATGGTTATACCTTGTATCGGGGTTTAATTTTTCCCCGTCATCAAAAAAAAAATGTTACATGTTACCAGGAAGTTTACACTTTCTTCCACCCCAAAAACGTGATTGTAACCATAAGTTTCCGAATCATCATCATCAAAAAAAAAGGAGCAAGCCAAAGGAGGATAAAGAGGCATAGTAGAATAAATCACGGGCTATATAGGCAGATTTATGCATTAGTGGAGTTTAGTTAGATTTCCTTGCATGTTATTAGAGAAAGAGCATATTCATATTTATGTAGGAAAGGAGTTGATCTAAAATAAGCTAAAGATGAAAGATGTCTCTTGAAAATCCTAAATTTTTGTTTATAATCATATTTAAGGTAGATTGCTTTATGAAAAAGGTACAAATTTTTCTTCAAGATGAGTAGAACTGATGCTTAAAACGACTCTATACATCCACTTCCACTTCATATTGATGCTTGTTTGTTTTCTTTCTTTTTGTCAATGTTGCTTGTTCATTTGAATATATGTTGCCTATTTGTTCATGCATATTCATGTTGCATGTTTCAATTCTTTCTTTCATGCAAATTTTGCTTCATGTCACATTGCCTACTCGTTCATGCATATGATCAATTTTTCCTTCCATGTATGTTGCCTATAAAATAATTTGATGCCTGGAACATTTTGTTTTTCACAGATACTAGAGTGGCGCTTTCGGAGGAATCGCAGGTTTAGTGGGGGCGAATGTCGTCGAGATTTTCTCTCCTCTCTCACTCATGAAGGCCTACAGGAAACACATTCGGTGAAGGTAGCCGGAATTCCCTGAGAAGTCCAAGATGCATCAAGGATGTCAAAGGGAGTTCACATGCAAACTTTGGAAGAAATTGAGCAAATCTAGGGTAGTAGTCAAAGCTGGTCCAACTTTGGAAATTAGGGCAAAAATTTCAATGTCTCCAAATCACATGAAAATTCATATACTTGTAAAACCTACTCTATAGCCTGAATTTCACACGAAAATGGATTTTCTAGCACATTGATATGCCATGTGCATTTTGTAACAAATGTAATTTTTCCACTTAGACCCTACAAAATTTTGTATAGGAATTTTTGTTAGCCATTATGGTTTGGCATGTATAAAGACCATATGTGGCTACATTTTTGTACAAAGTTTTAAGGCTATCAGAGCTTCCTAGACACCTTAATGCCACCTTGCAAGCTTTCAAATGTAGTCAAACTTGTACAAGGAAGATTCAGATGGAAGTTTTTTTTGCATATTCCTAAAGGAGGCCTTTCAAAACATAGTCCAAAAAACTTTTATCTTCATCAAAGGATATTTGAAGAGTCAAAGAGCACAAAATCTAGTTTTCAAGGTCACCACAGTTTTCTAGAATAAGAAAATTGAAGGCTTGAAGGGCTGCCACATGGCAAAATATAATTGAACCATGTTGTACGATCAAGATGAGCTCATATTCAAGGGTGGAGATGCACTAAAGCATAAAGGAAGGAGGATCCACGAGTTTTTTCATCTGATCAGGAAGAAGTTTTTGACAGTTAAAGATCAATAATGCAAAGTTTCTCAAAAAATAGTGGCTTATCTTATCCGAATTGATGTCAACATTGATCCGACGGTCAAGATCATCCCCAGATCCAATGGTGGAGAATGAAGGTGCCTAAATTTCACTCCTTTACACTAGATTTGATAGAAAGAACAATTCCAAGCCATTGCTTTGATTAATCAAATGGTTGTAATCGAAAGTAGTGATCCTAGAGTTGAGAGTTGATTTCTCTAGATTGAAGGGCCCAAATTCATTCAAAAAACTATATAAACCCCCCTCCAAACTCCTAGAGCATCATTGCTAGGCATCCATGAGGCTTTTCCTAGCTTACAGTTTCCTTGAGACGATCACCCTCGGTTGAGCGAGTGAGGATCCAAGGTGGGCTAGTATGAGTATAGTACCTAGTTTCAAATTTAAGTTAGAAATCCAATCTAGGATAGGCTCTTGAAACCAGCATCTCTATCTTGACTCACCCTCGGTGGAGCGTGTGAGTGAGTTAGAGTTGGTTTTAATGAGTCTTAGACTTCTTTAGTTAGACGTTACGAGCCTAGACATACATAGGGTCAATGAAGTGGAGCTCACCTTCTTACGTGTGACATTCAATTGAACTGTCATGGTTTGAAGGTCGGAACCACCTTTGATCAGTAGACTGCTTAGCTTGACGTATCACGACGATCTTATGCATGTATCTTAATTCAAATCCTTTTAATTCATGTCACTTGTCACTTGTCTCTTGTCTCATCTCTCAGTCTCTTAAGTATTTTTACATGTCTTCTATTTTCTTCTATGTGTGAGAAGGCTCCGCAGTATTGCGTTGAACCAATGAGAATGTTTCATTGAGATTGTGATTAAACCCTATCATCATAATTCACTTGCATGCATATAATCCATACATACCCATACATATCGATTAGTTTCTAAAAGTGTATAAGAAGCTCCAATATTGGACCATTCTTCCTTTTGAAACTAATTTATGTGTAAGGATTCCATCTATTTTCGTCATGTATACATATCATCCAAAGAAGACTATGCATATGGATTAGAATTAAGAAGTGTTTAAGAAGCTCCTTCAATGGACCATTCTTCCTTCCAAATTTGATTCGTGTGTATGGTTCTCTTTCATTCTTATCATTCATGTTCATAAATCTAACTTGCACTCCTACATTCCCATTCCCATAATCATTTCAATATCTCTCTCTTCTCCATACTCAACATTAATTTCACTTTCATGTCCTTAAACCTTCCAACATTCATTAGCTTCATACACCCTGTGTGTGCCACGACCGGACCCAATCCACACAGATTGCAATCACCTCCACAACGGGCATGTTGCTTTAATGTATACACCAGCACTAGGTCTCCCTCTTTCAATCCTTTATCCTTGATATGTGCATCAAAATATGCCTTCTGTCGTTTCCTTGCCGCGTAGATGCCTGCTGCTGCTCGTAGTCTTGTCTCACCTAAGCGTTCTAGATCAAAGATCCTAGAGGACAATTCATGTCCATTCCACTCATGCTCTTGTGCTACTTTTAAAGCTGGGATTAAGAAATCTAATGGTAGCACAACATTATGTCCAAAGACCATCTGAAATGGGGTGGTATTGAGTACCGTTTTGTAGGCAACTCGGTAAGCTCAAACAACATGATGAAGCTGTTTATCCCAATCAGAGCGTTTATTATTTACCCGTTTGGTCAAGACATTACATAGGATCTTGTTTGTGCTCTCAGCTTGTCCGTTAGCTTGTGGATGATAGGGGGCAGACTTCTTATGTATCACCAAGAATTCTTGGAGAAGATTTTCAATGACTTCATTCAAGAAATGTGTGCCTTTATCGCTCACTAACTCTATTGGTAGTCCATATCTTGTGAACACATTCTCAAATAAGAACTTAGCTGTTGTTTGAGCATCATTCTTTGTTGTGGCTTTTACTTCTACCCACTTGGAAAGGTAATCTGTGGCTACAATAATATACTCTGCATGGGAGTTTCTAGCTGGGGGATTAATAGGACCTACAAAGTCTATACCCCACTTCGAAAATGCACGACCTCCCATCATTGGCCTCAAAGGCATCTCGTCTTTTCTAACTGGATATTGTGCACGTTGGCATGTGTCACATTTCTTCACATAGGTATGAGTATCCATATGAAGAGTGGGCCACCAAAGTCCTGAGAATAGAATGGTCTTGATTACTCAATCAGGACCAAAGTGTCCACCTGCAACACCGCTGTGTGCAGTTTCTAAGACATTCAAATAGTCTGATTTGTGAACGCACAATCTTAGATAACCATCCTTGCCTCTTCAATATAAGTAGTCTCCAACTAAAGCATAGTCCTGAGCCTCTTGCTCCATGCTTCGTCTTCTTGCTAGACTAGCCTCTTTGGGTAAGGTTCCTGATCTCATAAACTCTACCAATGGAGCACTCCAATCAGGAATTAATGACACTTGATAAAGGGTGGCATGCTCCACTGGTGGTCTCTCTCTGCACATTGGACAATTCTTAATCCACTCATGTACTTCTTTGTCCATGCTAGGCCAATACACTCCTAAACGTTTCAGATTTTGTAATGTGCGCTGTTTAGAATAATGATTTTCTAGCAATCCTTCATGAGCTTGTTGCAACCAACTACTATGTTCATCGTCCTCAACACAACAAGATAATACACCCTCAGTATCTTGTTTGTACATGCTTCTTGTCAATATGTGATATTTTTGTGATTATACAATTTCTTTTTGTGGTGTTTTCACATTCTTATTTGCAGGTCTGAAGGTTAGGACTGGTACTAACTTATTTGCGCATTTAGGAACAACTTCTAAATTGAACAGATAAGCATGGGGTAATTCATCATACAATCCTTGCGGTGACTCTCCTGAAGTGATGCGAGAAAGGTGATCTGCCCCAAGGTTTCCTGATAACAACTTCAAATTCATATTCCATTAGTAAGAGGAACCATCTTACTAAGCGCCCAATATTGCAAGGTTTATTGACCAAATATAACAAAGCTTGATGATAAGTGAAAAACTTGAACTTGTTGGCCAATAAAGAGTGTCTAAACTTCTTCACAGCATACACCATGCCTAAGCCCTCTCACTCAGTTGTGGTATAGTTTCGTTCAGCTGCGATGGGCTGTCTACTAGCATATGCTATGGGCAAATCTAAGTTTCCTTCACCTGTGGGTTGTGCTAGCACACATCCTATGGCGTGATTGGATGCATCCACATGGACATGGAATGATTTATTCCAATCAGGAGTGGTCAGTATTGGTGCTCTGCACAAACGTTTCTTCAGTTCATTGAAAGAATTCGCGCATTCGTCGTTCCACTCAAAATTAGACAACAAGGCATAAAGGGGTCTAGCAATGATCGCGTACATGTGGATAAACCTACGGTAATATCCACAATGGCCCATAAAAGCTTGTACCTCTTTAACATTCCTTGGCCTTAGCAACTCCACTATGGTTCGTACCTTATCTTCATCTGTAGAGATTCCATTCTTAGAAACAATATGACCTAAGATTTTACCTTGACGCACCATGAACACACACTTTTTTGGGTTCAGACACACGTGATATTCTCTACACTTGTTGAAGATTTGTCTAAGCTCAGGGATGTGAAATCTTCTTTCTTGGGAATGAGCACATAAATCATCCACATACACTTCTAAGCTCTTTCGCAAGAACTCTTTGAAGACCTGACACATGAGCCTCTGGAATGTTGCAGGTGCATTGGTGAGCCCAAATGGCATCACACGAAATGCAAAGATTCCCCACTCTGTGGCAAAATCTGTTTTGTGTTGATCTTCTGGGGCAATGGCTACTTGATTGTAACCTGAAAATCCATCAAGGAAGCTATAAACTTCCTTGCCTGCAACATGCTCCAATAGGTGTTCCGTGATTGGAAGTGGATAACTATCTTTGATCATCGCGGCATTAACTTTTTTAAGGTTAATACACACTCTCAACTTCGCAATGTTCTTGGGCACCACTACAATGGGGGACACCCATTCAATATGCTCAATC
The DNA here is from genome assembly GCA_020310875.1 of Ceratopteris richardii. Classification (NCBI taxonomy): domain Eukaryota; kingdom Viridiplantae; phylum Streptophyta; class Polypodiopsida; order Polypodiales; family Pteridaceae; genus Ceratopteris; species Ceratopteris richardii. Next base: position 147,402,902 of record CM035415.1, read on the forward strand.
TCATAGATGAATCCAACTTCAATCAGCCTATCAATTTCTTCTTTTATTTTGGCTGCATATGTATCATTATATGTGTAGGGCTTTTGTTTGGTGGGCTTGGCATCAGCAATCATGGGGATAGTATGAGAGCAATTTCTTGGGATCTACCCCCTTCAAGTCTCTATAGTTCCACACAAACACATCCCTATATTCCCTCAATAGAGCTACGAGCTCCATTTCTTCTCTTGCACTTAGGTCATCTCCTATATATGTGCATCTCTCTTCGTTCTCTTCAATGGTCACTACAATTTTCTTGGTCTTTTCTTTATTATCATATGATTCTCCTATGATGGCCTCTCTCTTAGGCATTCGTACCAAAATTTTGCGCTCATCAAATTCATATTTCTTGAAGTTTTCTAGTACTTCAAACAATGATTCCACCTCTTCTTGTTTCACTGCTTTTCTTTTCTTTTTCTTTTGACTGCTCTCACTTCCATCCTTTGAATTTACCGTTTTAATACTTGTGAGAGGTTCTTCTTCTTTCTGGGTGAACACTCCTATATCTTTTAGATAGTGCTGCTCTGAGTTAAAGCAACTATCCATCACAATGGACTCTAGATCATCGTCATTCTCTTCTTCTTCTATGACATCACTAGGGTCACATTCTTCTAGCAAGGGCTGACACATGAACACTGATATATCATAACTCTCCTCATCACAATGAGGTGTCCATTCTTCTTCATTGACAACAATGTCCATGGTGGCTAACATTTTTGGCTAGCCATGAGGCTCAAATTCTTCATCTGGAAAGATCATCAGTGTGTAGGCTGGGTCTCTAACTGGTCTATCTACTGGCAAAGTTCCTTCTTCTCTTGCCTTTAAACATTTTTCCTCTTCCTCTGCAACCTTGCACATTCACAAATGAGTATCTTCATGCAGCCATGATGGATCAGGTGAACTTTCTGAATGCACAGAGATGGAATCTTCTTTCGCTTTGTGGATGGGATCCCACTGTAGGGGTGGTAAATCTTTGAAGGAGTAATCCTTCAAATTGACCTTGGTGGTGACCCCTTAGTGTTGTAAGTATAAGGAGTTGGTTCCCCAATCCTGTACAATTTGCAATTGTCGTAGGAAGGGTCTTCCTAGAATCATCTCATAGACATTATTTTTCTCAAAGTCACATATAGCAAAGGTGTGCTCAAACTCTACACCACAAGTGGTTAGAGTTATCCCTTGGAGCAGTCCTAGAGGTCTTTCAAAATGACCGTCGGCCATTTGAAGCTTCATTCTAGTTGGTCTTAATGTGGGTTTTCCCCATTGCTTCCACAAGGAGGTGGTCGCAATAGCAACACCAACACCTGAATCTATGATTGCTTTGGTTGTGTAACCTTGATAGGTGATTGGAAGATAAGTATTACCTTCTTCACCCTCACACATGTCCCCTATTTTGTCTAGAGGTATCTCTGGAACTTTCTGTTTAGAACCTGGTTTTTGCACATTGGAATCAAGTTCTGGAACCTGATCCTTCACATGATTCCATAGCTCAGGTTTTGCTTTGAGCAGCTCTTCTACAGTGAGGTGACATTGAACCTTATTGTTCTTCACGACATCAGTGTTCCTTGGAACCACTGAGTCTTCATTTCTGACCAAGTGGGAGCTCTGATCTGAAGAGATTCAGATTCCCATGGGCCTAGAAATTCAGGCAGTTCTTCTAAGGTATTAGATTCAAAATCTAACCTTTCGTCTTCTTGTTGTTCTGCTTCATCTCCGTAAATAGATGGAATGTCTTGGGGAAATTGATCATGAAGGTCATTAATCTCACAAATAGGAGGGGTATTACGCTTCTCCTTGGCCCATTTTTCTTCTTGTATTTCCCGCAAGAACTCTTGAGAGTGCTCCCGAATTGAAGGAGGTATTCCAGCATCCGTGGGATTAGGAACATAAGCTTCCATTGGTGGTGAGCTTCTTCTCTCAATAACTTGTTGAGCCTGTGGAGGTAAAGAAACTTGTGGTTTGTTTACCAATTGCTCTAATCTTTCTAGTAAGCCCTCGAAATGCAAATCCGGTTTGACAGAGTTTGTCTGATTGAACTTTTGACTAGTCTTGAGTATAGCTTGAGCTTGTTCTACAATTTTCATGCACATTTTCATCCATTCAATCTCTAAGTCTGCTCTAGGGTAACTCTTGTCTAGGTTTGCAACTGTAGGCCCTTCTTGAAGTCGAGCCTGGTAGGCCTTGAACATCATGTCCAAGCCTTCTAGGGTTGGATCAGCAAGAACAGACCCTAGTTGCGGCCTATTTACAATGGGTGGTGGGGTGGGATGAAATGGAGTGGATGGAGTTTCGACATGTGAGGGGTTTTGAGATGCAATGTCTTCTATTTTTGTTTTTGCGTCTTTCAAGATTTCTTCTAGTTTTGATAACTTTTTATTCCACTTGCAATTGGCCTTCTCTCTGGTATCTTTCCATGTTCTTGTTTTCCTCTTACTAGGCTCTCTTGATTCACTCGACTCCGATTGTTCTATTGGTTTATCTTGTTTTAATGCTTGTGCCCTAGTAACTTCCTGTGCAGGAGCCAAATTACTGCTACTGGCACTTGAATCCGCCACTAAGCCTACCACATTAATGGGTGTAATCTTGGGTGCATTGGAGGGGTTTCTTGGACAATCTCTAGGAAGATGGTCTTTGCCACATTCAGGACAAAAAGCTTGTATTGTGATAGCCTGAACTTGACTCGGAGATGGTGGGTGGGGACAATCACGAATGAAATGGTCACCTTGACATCTGAAACAAGATCCTCTAGGGGCTTGTGGTCTCATTTGTCTCAGTTGGGGCCTAGGGTTAGGATTTGTCTACATGACATTGGAGTATTCTGGCTCCCAATTTTGCTCCATAGGTGGTGCCTCATATTGATACAAGTAAAATCTCACTATGCTCAGGGGACTCAGTGTAATAAGCATGTGGACTACCTTCATGGGAGTAGTCTGAACTATGAGCATGAGAGTCATTCTCAGAGATCAATGGGGTCACTGGCACTAATGCTCTATTAAAGTTCTCTTCTACCACTGCATACTTAACTGGAATTACATTGGCAAGAGCTGGTGGTTGGTTTCCCAAGACTAGTTGTGGCCTATATTGTGCCTGATATTGCTGTTGTGGTCGATAATATGGTTGTTGGTATTGGTTCTGATACCTACCTTGTTGGTAAGGTTGCTTGATAAGTTTGTCTAACAGCCTACCTATTGTAAGGATAATCTTGAGCCGTGTGGTTCGTGTATTTTCTCTCAATAGTGCAATATGGAGCATTCCTTTCTCTAATGTTTTGGTTTTGCATTGGGCATACGTTATCCATGTGGTCCTCTCCACAGGTATAACATCGGTTCAATGAGGTGAATCTTTGTGTTTGTCTATTTTGGACTCTGAGCTTCTTGGCAACTTGCTCAGCTATCTCATCTATTTCTGTGGAGATTTTCGAAGTATGACTAGTAGAACTATCAGAATCCTTATAGAGTTTGGACAATCCTAACTCCTCACCCAAGTTATCTTCTATGTCAATGCACGTCCGCACACACTCTTCTATGGATCTAGGCTCTTTCAAGTACACATATGATCTTAACTTTGTGCTTAGTAAGCCATCTAAGAACAAAGCCACTTGTTTGGCTGGTGTGGGTAACTCTGGAGCAGGGCATCTTTCTAGGTACTGTCTGAACCTTCTACCTGCTAGTCGCACTGTTTCTTGGGGTGTCTGCTTGAAACTATGGATCAAAGATGATGTGTTATGCCTAATACCACTCTTGGAAAATTCTACAATGAATTTGTCTAGCAGCTGGCCTATATCGTGATAGTTGCGACTACTCAGTGGTTGAAACCAAGCTAAGGCAGTGCCCTTAAGAGTCAAACCAAATGCCTCGTACTGGGTGAACAAATCCTCAACCTGTTCAACTCTTAACACTTGTTTGAACTCACCCACATGATCATAAGGATCTCCTGTCCCGTCAAAATAATTCTTCATTGCCTTGATCACTTGAGTGGGTCTAAGGGTTCTTGTGTGCTCTCGAGGTCTAGGCAATGGAAAATCATGTTCATCTCTTTGTTGCCTATGTGCTTGATGTCTCTCTCTTTCAGGTCTTTCATTTTCAAATCCTAATCTATTTCTGCCCACAGTGTGTGCAAAACTTACCTCAGGTCTCCCTCTAGTTCTTTCTCTCTGCGCTTCATGAGCTTGGGATGATCCTACTCCTTGGAGGCCATGGGAAACATTGGATCTTGTTGGAGGGAAAATCAATTCACTCTTCCAAGTATATGCATGCCTATCATGTTCTGTTACCAAGAACATTTTCTCTGATGTGTTATCCAAGTAGACAACTTTTCCTGGTATATCTGGGTCCTTGAATTCGTAGCTGATGACTATGCCCAATTGGCTAGGTTGATCTAGCTTGAATCTCCAAAAGGCTTCCTCTGTTTCTCTATTCAAGAATAGTTCTATGCTTTTGTTGTCTTGAGGAATCCAATCTGGAGTGATCACTCTGGTCAAAACTGACTTGCCTCTAGGAGTCTGGGGTCCTTGTCCTACATTTCCTTGTTCTAGGTCTCCTATCTCATTCTCAAAAATGATATTTCCAAACTCATCAGTCCTATCTGGTAGGTTGATGACCACATACATGGTTCCTTCCTTATCTATGTATGAACCTTCTTCAAACTTGACTACTAGGTGTTCAAGTCCAAAGGATTGATCTGGATTTTTGAGTTGGACCACTGATCGCCTTAGGACGTCCTCATAGATGCAAGCACCTAATCGGTTGGTCCGAATATATTCCAAATCTGTCTTATATGGACCTTCTGGTGTTTGTAAATAGGTAGTGCCTGAGTTACCTGCAAGTTTCCCCATGCTAAAAGACATTTCTGAGTCACTTGTGTCAGAGTTTAGTACGTAAGGATAACCACTTAGTTGTTGTGCCCAAGATTTAGCTGTATGGTTGACACTAGCCTCAGAAGATCTAATGCTTTGTCTATCCTTGCCTAGGTGTCTACCAGATCTCAGGTTCATAAGCTTTGGTTAAGAGTCCAAAATTTCCCCTTGGTATGGTTCAAAATCCTTAGGAGTCCCCTTGGTTCCCTAGTCCCACCTGAGGGTCAACTTCAAATTATTCTATCTCAAAATCAACGCGTTATTCTTATAAAAAATAGCTGAGGCCATGTAGTATTCGAAACGAGCTTTCGAATGAGATATAGAGCTCAAAAAATGGACTTTGGATGAAAAAGATATGTCAAACCAGGCTCCTTGGGGTCAAAAGAGGGAGACATACTTTTATGAGAAAATCACGATTTTGTGTGAAAATTGTGAAATCATGAGAATCGCAATGCTGTGAATCCCAAGAGAATCTAGATGCTGTGAATCTCAAGAGAATCGGGATGCTGTGAATCCCAAGAGAATCGTGATGCTATGAATCTCAAGAGAATCGCGATGCTGTGAATCTCAAGAGAATCGCGATGCTGTGAATCTCAAGAGAATCACGATGCTGTGAATCTCAAGAGACTCGTGATGCTGTGAATCTCAAGAGAATGGCGATGCTGTGAAATCCAGAGAATCGCGATGCTGTGAATCTCAAGAGAATCGCGATGCTGTGAATCTCAAGAGAATCGTGATGCTGTGAATCTCAAGAGAATCACGATGCTGTGAATCTCAAGAGAATTGCGATGCTGTGAATCTCAAGAGAATCGCGTTTTGAAAATCGTGATTTTGTCCTTGGATGAAAATCGTGTTTTTGAGAATCGCGATTGCCAGCAAAGAATCGTGTTTTTTGAGAATCGCGATTGCCGGCAGAGAATCGTGTTTTTTGAGAATCGTGATTGCCAGCAGAGAATCGTGTTTGATCACAATCGTGTTTTTGGGTGAAAATCGTGATTTGTGAGAATCGCGATTTTGAGCACATCCAAAGAATCGTGTTTTTGAAACACTTAGAGAATCGCGATTCTGAGCACAACCAGAGAATCGCGATTCTGAGCACAACCAGAGAATCGCGATTCTGAGAATGACCACAGAATCGTGTTTTTGTGAATCTCAGAGAATCACGATTCTGAGAATGACCACAGAATCGTGTTTCTTTCAAAAAGCTTTTAGGCGGGAAATAGAAAATTGCGATTTAAAAAAAAAATGAATTTTTCACAGAATCGCGATTTTCATAACAGATTCGTGTTTTTTGGCGGGAAATTCGAATTTTTGAGCCCGAGCAATGGCGAGCTCCGTATGTGCAGAAATCATAAAAAAACATAGGTGCTTGCTCTCCCTTGCATCTTCTAACTCCTTCTCACACAATAATGCATGAAAAATGGTATGAAAATGGTAAAAATGCACTAAAAAACAAGAAATTTCTATGAAGAAAAAGATGGAAGAAGACGAAGATGGTGGTGATGATGAAGATGAAGAGGAAAAATCAGAAAATGAACAAAAATGATAGTTTTTTTAACCTTCCAATGTCGCACATCTACGATCTTACCATCACAACGCTCGTCCTCGAAGCTCTCTCCTCGGCAACGGCGCCAAAATTTGGTGTAGCTCAAGCGTAAGCACCACCTCCTTTACTTGTCAATCCGCGGAGACGTGAGGACTGGTATGAAGACCACGAGCAAGTGAAGGCACAAGTGCATGAGTGAAAGCACACAAACATGCACACACCTACACACACGCGCACAAGGTAAGATCAAGATGTTAAAAAAAAAATGCACAAGTTAATCCTAAGTGAAACAACAACTAAGTTGTATGAAGAAGGAAGAATTTTTGTAACTTATCTCTCATATCTTTCGGAGGTTGTAGCTCAAGCGTAAGCACCACCTCCTTTACTTTTCAATCCGCGGAGACGTGAGGACCGGTATGAAGACCACGAGCAAGTGAAGGCACAAGTGCGTGAGTGAAAGCACACCAACATGCACACACATACACACACGCGCACAAAGTAAGATCAAAGAGAGGAACAATGGAAAGCTTAGATTGCAAAAGAGTTCTCTTACAAAAGCTCTATTCTCTAACAATCCAACCCCAAAAATGAGCTCTCTAGCTCCTTTTATAGTTTTTTGACTAGTTTTGGCCCTGTCCAGACCTAGTGTCTGACCTAGTTAAAAATTAGGTTCCAGGGCTTATTTGAGGGCTCAAACGAAGTCTAAAAATTATGAAAATTGGTACGATGGTACTTCTAATACTCCTCAAGCTCGAGGACTCCTCGGCTTGAACAAAATGGAGTTATAAAAATAGATAATGGTATTTACAATGGTTTTTAGTGATGAAAATCAATATTTTTGTAGGGGATTCTTCTGAAAATTTGACGTACACTTCTTGGAGCTCCCTACTTGCTCCCTTTCCTTGTGTGTCCACCTTTTGATGTGCTTCCCTGCTTTGTCCTTGACTTTGAGCTTCAACAGAGGTAGAAGCGATGAATTAAGTTCTTCAAACGTCTTTGCTCCTAAACTTTCTTTGGACTTTATAAAGTTCCCTCTGTAAGTTGATAAAAGAGGAAAATCTTGCTAGATCTGCTCAAATGCGTTTTTCCAAATAGTCCGATCTTTTTCTTTTAAAGAGAACCATGCCATGCTGGAGATCAAGAATGTGATCAGAAAAACGACCAAAGATGTGTTCCCGCTTCCCTGTTTCATGCCCAACCTTCGTCTCTAGCTCTCCATTCCCACCCCAATCGACGCACTCAGATATGCACATACATAAACTTTACATAAAAACACATGCGTTTAAACTTATATGTACGATCATGTATGAACACATGCAAACATACATTTACACACATTGGAGTTTAGAGGAAGGCATGCACATAGATACGTATGGTAGTACACACAAAACTCCAGATATACACATTAGACTAGGATGACATGGTCACACAAATGCGGGTGGAATATATCGAAAAACACTATGTCACCAAGATTCTTTTCATGCATGAAAATCACCAAGACTCTTTGCGCCTACAAGAATTGATCATTCTCTCATCATCATTTGATCTCTTTCATGATGCTTTGATTTAGTACTCGCTACCTGATTTTCAAGATTTAACTTCGGAACACAACGACAACGTTTCAGGAGTATTCTAATTACAAAGGTGTCCGATGGCCTAGTGACAGCTAACATTGGAATGCACAGAGGACCTTTTCCCAAAAAATATAAGGGAAATAAGTTATTCTGCTTCTTCCTATTCATCCTCAGAAGGAGAAAATACTTCTTCCTTGGATGACTCGTGGGCTTCCTTAAAAATACTTTGAATCTTTTTAGTGAGAAAATTCAAGAGTCTCTACACTTCCTTTGGTTGGAGAGTGATAGGGCCATCTGGTTGTGTATCGGACATTGAAGCCTGTTGCAAAATAGAACAACTCTACACTTTAGCAAGTTGCAGACCAAACTCTTCTTGTAAATATAAGTCCTGATGTGTGAGGTGAGATGCTTTTAGTGTTGAGCTTTCACCCCAGCATTCTGCACAACCTTCTCATTCAACAACTTTTCTTTAGCCATCAACTTCTATAGTGTTGACACCTATTGTTGATCCACCAAAATTTGATGTCCCTGATGAGTTGTTTGAATAGATGGTTTCTCATTTGTTTCCTTTAAGGCTGTTGTTGTCTATTGCAGTAATTCATAATGATTTGCCTGCTCTTATATCTAAAATCTCATCTCGTTAAGGGTTGCAACCTGCACCATTGTCTCCTTTTCCAGTTCTTGGATGCACAATAGGTGAGGGGAGTTGGCATCTTGCAGGTTGGTGACCTGTTTCTAGTACTTCTTGGCCTCATGCTTTGCTTCTTCAAAACATCCTTTGAGGTACTATGTCTGCTTCGATTCCTGATACAAGGTGTCACCCAATTGCTAATTGGTGAACACTTGATGCTTGAGATCTGCTTGAAGTTACTGATTATGGTGTTGTAGCCAGTCACAATGTTGTCTGAAGTGTTCAACTATCTACTTCTAGTGGTCCATGTCATGGGCAATGAGACCTTGCATACGCAAGAGGTAGCTGCTGATTCTACCAAACTCATGCAAGCCACATTTCTCATTGACTCCAAATTTCCAAAATTGTTCATTCATCACTGGAAAGGGTGGGATCTCTCGTAATTCTTAGTCATATTCGAGAGGCAAGGGAAGAAAACTTCCATAGAGAATGTGGTGGAGAGGGGGAAGACCATCTTGCATTGGGAGGGGTACTGGGTGGGGAATGAGAGGGTGACAAGGGAGGAGATGGGCTAGGAAGTGCTCGATCGAGAGAAGGTATTGCAGGCTTATTGATAGGTTTAGGAGAAGGTAGAGGGGACAGTGAAGATTCCTTGATTGGCTAGGGTGGTGGGGAAGGAGGGATGACATCATGCATATGGGTATCCACTGGTCGAGAGGGAGGTGGAGGTGGAGATGGGACCGAAGAGGATGAAGAGGATTCATTGTTTGTTGGAGAAGAGGGTGGAGGCAAAGGAGGATCATGCATTTTATTTTGATTGACTTGGTCAGCACTAGAGGAAGAGGAGGTGATGACAATGCGGGTACGGTGAGGTCGACGTAGAATCATGTTTACACTTTTGTCTTCTTCTTCTTCTTCTTCTTCCTTCTCCGTGGGGGATGCAGTCTGTGCAAAACACCAGGGGATCAATACGACATGAGTGGCAATGGGAAACTCATTGGGTATAGAATGGAAAGGACATAGGGGAGGTGGGTTTTCGGGTGGTTGCCGTTATCTAGCTGGAAACTATATGTTGGCATTCCTTGTTAATACAATTAAAGAGGATGATCAACTAGTTGATTGGTCCCTATGTGACAGAGGTGACAACAGAATAGACCTACTCGGAGATTCCATATGGGCGGTGTTGTAGATTGAGGGAGATTACAAGAAAGTGGAGGATTGAGCACTTCGGCTCATGTCTATAGCTAATTGCATACTTGTTTGCGCTATGCCGAGGGAATAGTTGTTCCATGGCCACTCAAGAGATAGAGGGCATTGATGCCGAACTATTAGTGGATAGGAGGAATCTCTTACCCACTTCAATCAAAGTTGTGTGGAGCTCTTGTCTGCTAAGTTGCACCATCCAGTAGGCTGAGGCAGGGTTTTATGGCTATGGCACAAATAAGGCGTTCTGTAGTAGGGTGGATCACAATGACTTCCCATTACAGAGGTAGAAATGCCCTAAATGGCATGGGTTAAGGAAGGCATTTATCTCATCAAAGATGACTGTCAAGAGAGGTTTGAATGGAGCTAAAACTTCAATGAAAATGTATACACATAGAAATCTTAAAACGCAATACACATAAGCGCAAGCAAAAACTCAGAAAGCATTAGTGGATGATCATGAAACAAAGGGATTTTAAACAAGCATGACGATGCATCATCATGATGGAAGAATAGGATTATCGTAATAATGAACATGAGTCGAGGAAGATATGTCATAGCAATCATGCAAACCATGCAGACATGGGTGGCGAACAAATGATTGAGTATGTTGAAGGTGATTGAAAAGGATGAAGCTTTGACCCATTGATCAGATTTTTAATTGGTGTTCTAGCAAGGGTCTCACCAAAAAGTTATTGGTCCAATCTACACCGAAATCCGGTACGGATCAAACCATCGGACTTTGAATTTTCCTGCAGTACGATCAGACTTGGAGTTGTAGAACAGGATGAGTTGAGCTACTTCAAAAACTGGAGTCCTTAAGAAATGATCATACCAACTGGGAACAAGAACTTCCATAGGGGCAATGGGTTCGATTCCATAGCTAGTTTAAAGGGGGTATATCCTATATTAACCTTGTATGCAGTTGGGTATGTCCAAAGAACTAAAGGAATCAATTGATCCTAATGCTCAAGAGAGAATTGAATTAATTTTTTTAGCATAGTTAATAGTCTTATTAGTACTTTTTGCCAGGCCATTTTCCTAAGGATAATAAGGTGTTTTAAATTTATGGATTATATTAAATTCACTTGTTAAAGATTTAATTAAGTCATTTGCAAAATGAGTTCCATGATCTGAAACAAGTTCCAAGGGTAAACCAACACATGGAAAAACTTCTTGAGTAAAGCACTTAGCAACTACGGTAGTAGTGGTGGAAAAAATTGCCCAGGGTGTAGCATAGTCGGTGCAGGTAAGAATATAACAATTAGCATTGAGGACAGTCGAGGGAGTAATTGGGCCAATGCAATGAAAGCCCCATTTTTGAAATGGTTCAAGAGGAAGAACACGTTGTAGAGGGAAGTGATGTTGTGGCAAAGGTCAACCAGTTCATTGGTAGGGATCACACTATCGGACATACTCGTGCATATCTTTTTGTAAGATTATTTTGTCCGTTAATCTCACCAAAAAATGACCAACTGAAGGTGTAGAGTGAGGCAAGGTCAGAACTAATGGTACTTCATGCATCAAGACACATCGGAGCCAAGCTCCTAATGGATCAACATGGTATAGTTGTCCTATGATGATACAAAACCATCTACTATACAGAGCCTATTTTTGCCTTGCTATTGCACACATGGATTTTGGTGGAAAACCAATCATCAAAAAAGTCATAAGGATATTATAATAGGAGTTAGAAAGATTCCATTGAACCAACAAGGAGCGAGGTTCAATCATGTAAATATGGGGGGAGGAATTGTCGACTCCCATTGGAGCTTCATCACAATCTAAATGCCATAAAAAGTCAGCAATTGCATGGGAAGACCCAGGGTGATGCACCATTTCATAGTCAAATTCTTGCACAAGAACAACCCATGTTGCAAGTCTTCCACCCAAATTCTACTCCCGATCCAAATATGTTAATGCAGAGTGATCCACATGGCAAGTAAATTTATGGCCAAGGAGATAGTGCTGGAATTTTTTCATAGAGTAAATGAGACCCAAACATTTGCACTCTGTACTAGAGTAATTTTGTTCACCAAGAGCTAATCATTGACTAGCATAATATACCAGATGATACCATTTATCTTGAAGTTGCATGAGGACACTCTGTATAGCAATGTTTGAGGCATCCACAAAAACATGGCATGAGAGGTCCCAATTTGAAGCTTATAGGATCATAACCTGCATAAGAAGTCTTTTAAGTCGGACAAAACTTTTCTCGCATTCAGTAGTCCACTAGAAGTCACAAGGGGCCATTGTAGTTACTTGAGTAAGGGGAATGGATAAGTGAGCCAACCACCGTAAATGGCAGCCATGCCATTGGATTTGCCTGAGGAATCGTAAAACATCTTTAGGTGATTTTGGGGGTGGGGCCTATAAGATAACTTGTACTTTATCAGGATCAACCTGAATTCCTTGACATGAGATAATATGGCCCAAAAGTTTACCACAAGAGACAGGAAAGATAGATTTACTTAGGTTTAGAAATAATCAATAAGTTTTACACTTCAGGAAGCAGAATCGAAGATGTAGTAGATGTGCATTAGTAGCACCAAAAACTGAGAAATTATCCAAGTAGACTGGCATAAAACTTGTTAGGTAAGGAGAAAAAATCTTTTGCTTGATCAGTGCATCAAGTGTCATTTCGTCAATCTAAAAAATCAAGATTTTGTCAGCATTCTTCTTTAGCCTGAATCACTACAGAAAAGAATTCGAGACATCGTCATAATGCCAAAAATGGTTAAGGTCAAATTCTATCAACCATCGAGCAGCTTCATTAACGAGGATGGATTGGAAAATGATGGCCTTGTACTTAGGGTCATGTGGATTTTTGAGTACATTGTAGATAATTTCAAATGTTCTCACATGTGCATCAGGATCATCTCTTGGTAATCCTCCAAAATTTGCATAAGTGACCCGAGCTAGAAATTGAGTTCTCTATCCTGCTTGTTGCCGATTTTGCTACCCACCTTGTAAATTGTTGGAGAAACACTCACTAATTGGACATATATTTGAAGGTCAAAGCTTTAGAAGAAAACCACATGCCTATGTGAAGGGACAAATTCACAAGTGTATTATACTTGTAAAGTTAGTTCACTTTAGTTCTAGAAGTTTTTTAAAAAGTCACGAGATAGAGAAAAACTTAAGTTAGTTTGTATCAACTGACGCGATGAAGAAAGACAATGAGAGAGTGAGTTAGAACTCATTTTGTATGACTGAGAATAGTCGGACTTCTCTGCGTGAGAAAGCACCTGTGCATTTCTGAGTTTTCACAGTTATGGAAAGAGTATATTAATTTCTGTGTATAAGTCTTCTTCTTCCATCTCGAGTGTTTATCTTGTGTGAAATGATTTCAAGAGTTGAAGTTTTTCAAGCAAGTCTATGCCTGGCATCGAGTTTGTATTGATAAGTCCATGTTTTATTCTCTGAGTATTATGTACTGCTAGAACTTCTTAAAATCATGAGGTTTGTGGAGCAACTTGATGCCTGGCATCGAGTTTCAGCATAAAGTCGATACCTGGCATCGACTTCCCACATAAAAGTGGTCTTGTTCATGTGTGTGTAAAAGAGGCTAATTCTGGTGCTGAAAAAGTGGCTGAAAAAGCTCAAAGTCGATGCCCGGCATCGACTTTTGGTTGCAAGTCGATGCTAGGCATCGAATTTTCATTTTTAGACACTCAGGATTACTAAAACAGGCAAAATTTCCACTTTCGGAAGTCATACAGGGTCATCTTGTGAAGGCCATAACTTGAGTTCTAGAGATCCGTTTCAAGCATAGGATAGCTTGTTGGACAGCTCTACTCTTCTAATTTTATCCACTAAAAGCTCATGGAGAAACAATATTTGAGCTAAGAGAAATTAGCAAAATACTGAAGATATGTCATTTCAGTGACTAGGAATTTCTGTAGAAGCAAAGTTCTCACTTTAGGCTATCATTTCTCAAATTTTGGAGTGGCAATGAGTTAATGGTGACCATAGAGGTGTTCTAGTGTCACATTGATTCATTTCTTGTGGTGTTTCATACATCAACAAGTGGTATTAGAGCAGAAAGGTCCTGAAGAGCAGAAGGCGGCAAAGGTACGAGAAGTTTTGAAAATTTTTTCATTAAAGGTTGAAAGGTGAAGCATTTGAAGACACAAGGCATCAAAAGGTTACTTCAAAAGTATTCGCATACACAAAGAACTCCAAAAGGTATTATTCTTTATCCTTTAAGCTCACAGGTTGCAGCAGAAGGGAAGGAGTATGGCAGATCATATCTCCATTGACAAACTAGACAGAGATAATTACCCCGCATGGGTAATGAGAATGGAAGCCTTACTTATGAGTAAGGATCTCATGATATATGTTACAGGTGAAGAAGAGAAGCCAGTATTTGAAGATGAAAGCCGACCAAAGAAAGAAGAACTTGATGCTTTAAAGCATTGGAAGAAGAAGGATGCAAGTGCAAAAGCCTACATCTACAATACAATCTCTGATCATTTGCTACCACACATCAAAGGATTGGAATCATCTGAAGATATATGGAATGCATTGGAGTATCATTTCCAAAGCACTACTAAAGCACGGAAAGCAAGTCTATGGTCAGAGTTTACAACATTCAAGAAGAAGCCAAGTCAAAGTATTAGTGATTATGTCACTAAGATGAAGGATCTAGCAGATAGTCTTGGATCCATAGATGAAGATGTTGAAGATCACAGATTGATTGCTCAACTACTTGCACGTTTGAGAGGGGATGAAAGGTGGAAACCTTTTGTCTTATCAACAAAACTTTTATTAAATCATTATGTTCCAGATTTGAATCAATTACTTGGTTTGATGCTCACATATGAGCAAGACTTGAAGGGAGATGGAGATAAAGGACAAAGTTCTGCAATGTACATGAAGAATAAGAAGAAAGGAGATAAAGGTAAAGCAAAGGATGAAGAGGAGTCGAGTTCTCAAGTTTATTATGCAAGAGGTAAAGGCACAGGCAGAGGAAGAGCAAGAGGTTTTGGAAGAGGAAGAGGAAATCAAAATAACAACAAGAAGGCTTGCTGGATCTGTGGATTGAGTAATCATTTGGCTCATGACTGTTGGCATAATCAACAAGGATCAAACCAAAATCAAAACAACAATAGCGGAGGCCGAGGTGGAAGATATCAAAGCAATTTTCAAAGAGGTAGAAAAAATCAAAGAGGAGGCTATGGTAGAGGTGGAGGAAGAAGTTGGGGACAGAATCAATCCTACAACACCACCTACTACAACTATGAAAATGACACACCAGATGAAAGTCATACATTATTGATGATGAACTCAATCAGCACATCAGATAACGAAGATCTAAAGGTATTTTACATTGACTCTGGATGTTCTAATCATTTGTCAGGAAACATAGAATTGATGTCAGAATTGGAAAAAGGCATTTCTAGTCATAGTGTTCAAATAGGTGATAATACAAGACATAGTGTACATTCAATTGGAAAGGTGAAATGCAAGAGTGGAGCAGATTTGCTAACCAATGTTTTGTATGTTCCCACAATACCTAAAAACTTGATTAGTGTGGGACAGATAGTTGAAAAAGGTTTTCAAGTCAGGTTTACAAATGAAGGAGTATTTGTTGAAGATCCAGAGAATGGATATAATCAGATTGTCTCTGGTAAGAAAGAAGGTAGACTCTTTAATTTAAGAGTGCAAGGGAACATTGGTCAAGCTTTGCTCACACATGGTGAAGCAGTGATTACAGAACTTGATCTCTGGCATAAGAGATTAGGTCATTTCAATGAAAGAGGAATTAAAGCTATGGTTGCTAATTAGTCTGTACTAGGATTACCAAATGTGCAAAATCAACATGTGGTTTATAAATGTGAAGCATGTCAAATGGTTAAAGCACATAGGTTACCATTTCAGAAGAAAGGATTCAAACATGATGGATTACTAGAGCTCATTCATACAGATGTATGGGGACCAACAAAAGAAGGATCTATCAGTGGCTCAAGGTATTATGTTCTTTTCATTGATGATGCTACAAGATGGATAACATTATATGTTTTAAAGGAGAGATCAGAAGTGTTTGGAGCTTTCAAGCATTTTGATGCATATGCAGAGAGAGTCACAGGTCAAAAGCTTAAGAGACTGAGGTCTAATGGAGGGGGAGAATACTTCTCCCAAGAGTTCAATGATTATCTTTGGAATGCAGGTATTAAGAGATAAATAACTTGCAGGTATACACCACAACAAAATGGTGTAGCAGAAAGAAGGAACAGGACTTTGGTTGAGTTTGCTAGAGCTATGCTAAAGGAGAAGAATTGTCCAAATTATCTTTGGGCTGAGGCTATAAATACAGCTACATATCTTGTGAATAGATTACCATGTGCAGCTCTAAATGGAATGACTCCATATGAAGCTTGGTGGGGTACGAAACCAACACTAGATCATTGTAGAGTGTTTGGATCAATTGCATATGCTTATGTGCCATCACAACTTAGACATAAACTTGAACCAAAGGCAGAAAAATATGTGTTCATTGGTTATGATGAAAAGCACATGGGTTACAAGTTGTGGAATCCTCTAACCAAACAATTTCTTGTTTCTAGAGATGTTACATTTGATGAACAATTGTGCAGGTAAATAGAGATGAAGACTATATGCAAGCAAGTACATCCAGAAGTGGATTAACAAGAAGGAATGAAGAAGCTCCTATATTTGATGAAGAGGTGTATCCAGACACATATGAAGAATGTGAACCAAGAAGGTCAAGCAGGACTAGAAGACAACCAGAAAGGTATTCTTATGATACTTCTTACATAACTCAGAAGAATTATGCTTACATGGTCAAAGATGATGAAGAACCTCAGAACTATGATGAAGCTAAAGGTAAGAAGCAATGGGAAGAAGCAATGAAGGAATAATTCAATGCATTGGAGGAGAAAAAGACATGGGAACTTGTTCCTAAACCAAATGGTAAGAAAGTAATTGGAAATAAATGGGTTTATAAAGTGAAGAAGCTTGCAGATGGAAGTATAGCCAGATACAAAGCTAGATTGGTGGTGAAAGGCTATGCCCAAACCTATGGCATAGATTATGATGAGACATTCAGTCCTGTAGCTAAGATGTCAACTATAAGGACAATCATTGCTATTGCAGCTTCAAAAGGATGGACTCTAAGTCAACTGGATATAAAGAATGCATTCTTGAATGGATACATATCAGATGAGGTATACATGGAACAACCTCAAGGGTTTATAGATTCCAGGTATCCAAATTTTGTTTGCAGGTTGAGAAGAGCACTCTATGCATTGAAGCAAGCTCCAAGAGCATGGAACTATAGACTATTGAAGTATCTAAATGATCTTGGATATCAAAGTTCAAAAGAAGATCCAAGTCTACTCATCAAAAGAACAGAGGAAGGTACAATCTACATTTGTATTTATGTAGATGACATTATAATCACAGGTACTTCAGATGAAGGAATCAAGGAGGTAAAGAGATTACTTGAAAAAGAATTCAAGATCAGTGATGTAGGAAAGCTATCATACTTTCTTGGTATGGAAGTCACCTATACAGATCATGGCATATTTGTGTCACAAGAAAGGTATCTTCTGAATCTATTGAAGAAGTTTGATATGGAAAATTGTAGAGAAGCTTCAACTCCACTTGAAGTTAATCACAAGCTCAATAAGTATGATGGTGCAGAATACAAAGATATGAGGAAGTATCAATCTCTTGTGGGTAGTTTGATTTATGCTACACTAACAAGACCTGATCTTAGTTACCCAGTGGGAGTGTTGTCACAGTTCATGCATTGTCCAAAGGATCCACATTGGATTGCAGGTCAAAGAGTTCTCAGATATATTAAAGGAACTATAAAGGAAGGATTATATTATCCTTTTACATCAAAATTGAAGTTGAGAGCCTATAGTGACTCAGACTGGGCAGGTAATCAAGATGACAAGAGATCAACTCATGGTTACATGATATACATTGGTGATAAGCTTGTAAGTTGGTGCTCAAAGAAACAACATACAGTAGCATTATCATCAACTGAAGCAGAGTACAAAGGACTTGTGGAAGCAGCTAAGGAGGTCATATGGATGCAGAAATTGTTCAAGAGCTTAGGCATTGATCAAGGTACACCTACAATACATGGAGATAATATGAGTTCACTTTATCTTGCAGCAAATCCAGTATTTCATGCAAGAACAAAGCACATAGAGATACATTATCATTTTCTCAGAGAAAAGGTAATGGAGAAGGAGATTGAAGTGGAGTACATTTCTACTAAAGATCAGATAGCAGACATAATGACAAAGAGCTTGGATGGTGTGAAGACCAGCGGATTCAAAAGCATGGCAGGAGTAAAAGAAAAGAAGATGATATGAAGAAACAGGGAATGCCAATTAGTGATTGAGGGGGAGCTGTTGGAGAAACACTCACTAATTGGACATATATTTGAAGGTCAAAGCTTTAGAAGAAAACCACATGCCTGTGTGAAGGTACAAATTCACAAGTGTATTATACTTGTAAATTTAGTTCACTTTAGTTCTAGAAGTTTTTTAAAAAGTCACGAGATAGAGAAAAACTATATAAGTTAGTTTGTATCAACTGACGCGATGAAGGAAGACAATGAGAGAGTGAGTTAGAACTCATTTTGTATGACTGAGAATAGTCGGACTTCTCTACGTGAGAAAGCACCTGTGCATTTTTGAGTTTTCACAGTTATGGAAAGAGTTTATTAATTTCTGTGTATAAGTCTTCTTCTTCCATCTCCAGTGTTTATCTTGTGTGAAATGATTTCAAGAGTTGAAGTTTTTCAAGCAAGTCGATGCCTGGCATCGAGTTTGTATTAATTAGTCTGTCTTTTATTCTCTGAGTATTATGTACTGCTAGAACTTCTTAAAATCATGAGGTTTGTGGAGCAACTCGATGCTTGGCATCGAGTTTCAGCATAAAGTCTATGCCTGGCATCGACTTCCCACATAAAAGTGGTATTGTTCATGTGTGTGTAAAAGAGGTTAATTCTGGTGCTGAGAAAGTGGCTGAAATAGCTCAAAGTCGATGCCCGGCATCGACTTTTGGTTGCAAGTCGATGCTAGGCATCGAATTTTCATTTTTAGAGACTCAGGATTACTAAAATAGGCAAAATTTCCACTTTTGGAAGTCATATAGGGTCATCTTGTGAAGGCCATAACTTGAGTTGTAGAGATCCGTTTCAAGCAAATGATAGCTTGTTGGAAAGCTCTACTCTTCTAGTTTCATCCACTAAAAGATCATGGAGAAATAATATTTGAGCTAAGAGAAATTAGCAAAATACTTAAGATATGTCATTTCAATGACTAGGAATTTTTGTAGAAGCAAAGTTCTCACTTTAGGCTATCATTTCTCAAAGTGTGGAGTGGCAATGAGTTAATGGTGACCATGGAGGTGTTCTAGTGTCACATTAATTCATTTCTTGTGGTGTTTCATACATCAACATAAATCTTCCATTTCCTTGGGACTGAAGTATTCACAATGTCCACTACTTTGTCAGAATAAGAGGTTCTAGGTGATGCGTGATCAGTAACGATAGGTAAATCTTGTGGGAGTTATAGATTAAGTGGTTGAATAGGCTCTATGTCCTCTATCTGTGGCGATTTCCTACTGCTCTGAAATAGCAAAAAATGTGCAACATGCTATTCAATTGGCATTCTCCAACCTTCTTTTGTAATAGTCGACTCCAAGATCGGCTCTTCTATAATCTTCATGATATCTACCACAACTTTCATGATAGATTTGGCCTATGCAGACTGTGTATGTTACATCTTTTCATTTGCAACGAGATCTTTGACAACATCCAAAACACCATCAACAACCAAACGTTTGTTGGACATTGGACTTTTGTCGGACACTAGACTTTCACTGAAACTTGAGTTGCTACTAGGTAGTAGAATTTCAACAAATGTCACCGATGATCTCTCCAATGTTTCTTGTAGAACAAAAATGAGGAAATACTATGGCAGCATCAGACTCCCACTTGCAGCACTCTTTCCTTCTGAAGTTGCACCTTCAGTATCTTTACGCTGTGGGATCCCTAACTCATTGTTTATTCCAATGGGGTGTTTATCACTTTAGTACTTTGAATAACTCTCACCAAAACGTGTTACCGGCATATAGTTAATAGTGACCACTCCCTACTAGGATCACCAGTGTTAACCTCTATTTATCCAGTCTACTTAAGGATCATGATAGGTTGAAAAGGTTCTAGGGGTGGTAGAATCCAGTGATGAATGGACCCTTGTGTTTCTCCTAAACTACTTCACTGAAACAACTTATTGAATTATCAAGCACAATGATAGTCTACTGCACTACACCAAATCATAGACTAAAAAATCTACCAGATTGCATTACTCACAGACTACTAAACTATTCATTATATCACCACACAGACAATCACTAACTTCACCAGACAATATAAAATAATTGCAATTACTTCAATACACAGCAATATATGGAAGCAAACTTTCTCGGTATAACAGAACACACATAGCTCAGCATGTCCAATACCTTTCTTCCTAACTTTGTCCTCTATGCACACAAGATAGAACATCCAGTTATTCATATTGAAAAGTTACATTTCGGTTTCTGCCTCTTTGACAAGATGTTTCAAGGGTATTCTAATTACAAAGGTGTCTAGCAGTTAGGCAACAACTAAAATATAGTTACTTTTTCTAATAGCAACACTCTCGATAGAGTACATCAGAGCTTCGTTCCATATTAAATAAGTGACCTTTTAGAGTTTGATGCTACAAAAGTGCATGAACAACATAAGGAACAAGAAGAAGCTTGCAGCAAAAAACACAATACTAAATGTATTACCAAGAGAATGTACAAAGATAAGTGACCCGTTAGGGTTAAATGTGTATATACAAGTCAAGGGAAAAACCTCCTAAAGAGGGAAAAAAGCACCCCAGTATTCCTAGTGTGTTCATACACATCAGTACCAAAATATATCAACAAATCCCCCTGGGAGTGATGCGGTGAACAAGGAGTTGGCACTCATGTATAAGGAAGTGCAAAGCTATGTGGAATCAATCCACAAAAGGACATAAGCCCAAAGCTTTGCAGAAAGCTTCAAACTTCTCCCTAGGTAGAGCCTTTGTGAAAACGTCTCCAACATTCTCCTATGTGGGCACATATGCCAAAGTGATATCTCCAATAGAGAACCTCTCCCTGACATAATGATAGTGCACCTCAATGTGCTTAGTGCGAGCATAGAACATAGGGTTCCTCGCAACTCTCAATGCACTCTGATTGTCATTGAAGATGGTGGTGGCAGAAGATGGACCAACATCCAAATCACGCATAAGGTGTTGATCCACACACACTCAAAAAATCACTGTGAAAGTTGCCCTATACTCATCCTCACAACTAGAAGTGGTGTAGCTCAGTGGTGAGTAGCACCTCCTTTACTTGTCAATCTGGGAAGACGTGAAGATGGTACGAAGACCTCGAGCAAGTGATGCACAAGTGGTGGAGGAGAAGCACACTCACATGCACTCACACACACACGTGCACACATGTAGAACAAAGAGTGGCACAATGGAAGCTTTGATTACTAAAAAAAAACAGATTACAATTGCTTTAAATTTAGTTCATTCTTTAACTTGCTCTCCCCAAAAGGAGCCTTCTAGTCCTTTTTATAGTTTTCACTAGCTTTGGCCCTGTTCAAACCTAGTGTCGAACCTAGTTAAAAATTAGGTACTAGGGCCTATCTGAGGGCTCAAATGGAGTCTAAAAAATATGAAAATTGATAGGTAGCTACTTCTAATGCTCCTCAAGCTCAAGGACTCCTTGGCTCGCACAAATGGAGCTAAAAAAGTAGGAAATGGTATTGACAATGAGTCTTAGTGATGAAAATCACTATTTTAAATGTTTCTCTTGAGAATTTTGACATACATTTCCATCAGTCCTTTCTTCGTTGGCTCCTTTGTCTGCATGTGCTTCCTGTCTCTTCACCTTGGTGCATACTTCCTTAACGATTTAGCCCTTGACTTCCAACACTCCCCCCTCTCTCGTGTTTGTCGCCCCTGACAGACCCTTGTCAAGGGTGTTTCTTGACATAGAACTCGACAACATCCGAGATGAGGTGGTGTTCTTCAATCCTTAATCCTTTTGCAAGATCTGTAAGTATTGTATCCCAATCCACTGGACTTGGGACTTCCGGATGTGGCAGGCACAACTGATCAGAATGTAAAGTCCTCTCCACAGCGAATAGTTGTAGGAGATGTGAGGGTCTGGGAATGAATATTTTTGAATGGTACCCCCAGAACCCTGTAATGAACATCTACTCAAAGGTATGTTTGTAACAGGCTGGGAGGTACTTGATCCTTGCGTGCCATGCATAGATTACATTAATGGAAGGGGTTGTAATCATGTCGTACACTAAATCTAGATTTCCTTCATTGAAGCCGACTGCAGAGAAGTGAGGATCTTTGATGTTCTTGAAAGTCCAGAAAGTGACCTACATCAATTCAAATATCATCATACACATCTGGGCCATAACATCAGGTATGTTCCATAGTCTGGTACCCCAATGGCGGATGGTTGATATCATATAAGCTATTGTGGCAGGTCCTCGTGGTGGTGCTAGGTACACATAGTTGAGCCATTTCTCACAGCCTTTTACATTCTTAACATTGATTGCAAATTTTGGCCATAAGTATTGGAATGTAACATGGGTTGTATTTGATGACGAGTGGCATATTGTTTGATGTACGAACCATCTCTGTATATGTTTCGAGAAGACATATCCGCCAAGTGGGTTGGTAGATGGATCCATAGGCCTAGAGCTTCCCAAAAATGTGTTTAGTTTTTTGAAATTCCACAGATTTCTGTCAATCGCGATTGCTCTGTTAATCGCGACCGACAAACCACGACGAACAATTGTCGACGGCTCTGTCAATCGCGACGGACACCTCAATCGCGACTGACAGGGTCAACGATCGACACAGTCAACGACCGACACGGTCAACGACCGATTGACCACGACTGACGGATCATACGCGTGACACGTGTCAATCGCGATCGACCAGTCAATCGCGACTGACAGCCCACGATGGTCCTGTCAATCGCGACCGACACAGTCAACGACTGTTTGACCACGATGGACAGACCCTCGCGACCGACCTGTCAATCGCGATCGACTCATCAATCGCGACTGACAGAGTCAATGACCCTTTGACCACGATTGATTGACTTTTCGAGACACCTGTCAATCGCGATCGACACATCAATCGCGACTGACAGCCCACGACGGCCCTGTCAATCGCGACCGACATAGTCAACAACTGTTTGACCACGACGGACAGACCCTCGCGACCGACCTATCAATCGCGATCGACACATCAATCGCGACTGACTGCCACGACGGACCTGTCAATCGCGATTGACACGTCGATCGCGACTGACCTGTCAATCGCGACCGACAGACTTTGCGAACACGTTAGAAGGGCAAATTAGGTCAAATTTTTTTGGAAAAAAAGATTGGTCTCAATTTTTGCTAAGTGTGGGGCAAACACTAGGGTGTAGTATTGCATCGCGAGGTCGTGCCACAAGCAACTCGAGAATTCCTGTTTACCTGTTAGCTTGTTTTGACTCCTGTTTTAACTCCAAAACCTTGAACGGTCATAACTTTATCATACGGAATCCATTTTTTGAGCTCTAGGGCTTGTCAGAAAGCTCGTGGCATATACTACACGCTCTCAATTGTTTTTTATAAGAATACTGCATTGATTTTCAGATAGTTTATTTTGAAGTTGACCATACCCAGGGGGAACAAAATTCAAGGATCCCTAGAATTATGTTCCATAAAACCAATGGGCTAATTGGTATTTGAGTTACATGTATGGAAGTGCTTGGGGTTGTCTTTTGAATTTAAGTCTTGAGCTAATCTTGGGCCTTTTACAGGTCCTTTGAGAGCATCGAAGGGTACGCAAAGCAAGAGTAAGTGCAGGCTTGGGAACACGCGTCCTGGGCACATCAGGGAAACAACACAAGGAAAGGACTTCAAGGTTGGAAAACCCGCAACACCCTCTGTCAATTCTTAGTTTAGGCTAAGTGCGGGTAGTGTTAGAAGTGATTCCAGGCAACGATAGGCACGAGATAAATCAAAGACTATCTAAGAAATCAAGTTCAAGTCAAGAGATAACCTGTGTGTGTGAATGATAACCTTAAAGGAAAAGAACCTAACGTGAAACGACCAAACTAAAGTGCGAAATTAAACTCAAGTATTCCTAATGATGTGATATCAGACAAGAGTATAAACACGATAATCAACAAAAAAAGGGGATCAAGAAATTGATACAAAGGACTCAGAAATGTGGTTGTACTTGGGAAAATTGGGTTAATCAGTTAGGCATATGAACCTTAGATCAGGGCGACATCTAGTGAGGGATAGACAAAGCCTTAGGTCTTCAGAGGCTAGTGTCAATCATACTGCGAGATCTTGGGCCCAGCAGTTGAGTCACCACTCGCATTACCCTAGCTCTGATACTAGTGAATCAGAGATGTCTCAAGGCATGGACAGACCTATGGGAAGTTCAGGAGTGCCATACTTGCACAGAGTAGAAGGCCCTTACAAAATGCAGTTGGAATACCTTAGGACCAACCGATTAGGTGCCAGCATCTATGAGGATGGCCTAGGAAGATCTGTGGTACAGATTAAGAATCCTGGTCAATCCATTGGACTAGAGCGCCCAGCTGTCAAGTTCGAAAACGGAGCATACTTGGACAAAGAAGGAACCATATACGTAGTCACCAGTCACCCAGATAGGACGGACGAATTTGGAAATGTGATCTCAGAAGCGGACTTAGGGGACCTAGAGCAAGGAAACATGGGTACAGAACCTAGAACCCCTCGAGGCAAATCGGTTCTCACTAGGATTATCACACCAGAGTGGATTCCCCAGGATAATAAGAGCATAGATTTGCTCCTCAATCGAGAAACTGACGAAGCCTTTTGGAGGTATAAATCCGATCAGCCAACTGATATAGGAACAATCATGATCTATGAGTTTAAGGATCCTGATAGCCCAGGCAGAGTGACCTACTTAGATCACGCTTCGGAGTGGATCTTTGTGGTTACGGAAAATGATAGGCATGCTTACACTTGGAAGGCTGAATTCGTTTTTCCCCAACCAAGATCGAACGTGCCCTTTGGTCACCCTGGAGTGGGAACATCCCAAGCTCATGGAACTCAAAGAGACAGAAGTAGAGATAGGCCAGAAGTGAGCTTTGCCAACTCAGGGGGCAGAGAAAGAACGAGGACAGAAACAAATAGAGTAGAGCCTGAGGTACTTAGAGCTCATAGGAATCAAAGAAATGTGGAGGAGTTCCCTCTACCACGACCTAGAGAACACACAAGGACTTTAAGACCAACTCAGCTAGTCAAGTCCATGAAGAACTACTTCGATGGCACTGGAGATCCATACGATCATGTGGCTGAATTTAGACAAGTCCTGAGAGCTGAACAAGTGGAGGATCTATTCACACAGTACAATGCCTTTGGTCTAACCCTTAGGAACACTGCCCTGACATGGTTTCAGCCACTAAACGAGAGACAGTTCAGGAGCATAGACCAACTCCTAGAGGCTTTCATTATTGAATTCTCTAAGAGTGGCATAAGACATAATACCTCCTCATTGATTCACAGCTTCAAGCAAACCCCTCAAGAGACCGTGAGACTTGCACGACGAAGATTTAGGCAATATATTGAAAGATGCCCTGTCCCTGAGCTACCCACACCAGCTAAGCAAGTGGCTTTATTCTTGGATGGATTGCTAAGTACCAAATTAAGATCATATGTGTACTTGAAAGACCCTAGGACCATAGAAGAGTGTGTACGCATGTGCATTGACATTGAGGATAACCTAGGGGAGGAGTTAGAGCTTTCCAAGATATACAAAGATTCAGATAGTGCCTCTAGCCTCTCTGCCACGCACTCCACATCAATTGAGGAACTTGCAGAGAAAGTAGCTCAGAAACTAGGTGTCTCTAGTAAACAAATCCCAAGGTTCGCCCCTATAAAAAGATGCTATACTTGTGGTGGCGACCACATGGCGAATGTATGTCCCATTACGGCCCAACCCCAAGTAAATCCCAGTAGCCAGTACTGCACCATAGAACGAAGGTACACAAATCACACAGCACAAGACTGCCCATACAACAAGCAAGCAGTTAGGCAAACCTACCCTCAGACATACCCTCAACAAGGCAGATACCAGAACCAATACCAACCACAACAGTATGCTAGGCCTCAACAAACCTACCAACCACAATACCAAGCCCAGCAAAGGCCTCAGCCTGTGTTAACCCAACAACCTCCAGCCCCATCCAACGTGATCCCTATAAAGTATGCAGCTGCAGAAGAAAACCTGAATAGAGCTATAGTCCACGTGACACC
This sequence comes from Ceratopteris richardii, assembly GCA_020310875.1. Taxonomy (NCBI): domain Eukaryota; kingdom Viridiplantae; phylum Streptophyta; class Polypodiopsida; order Polypodiales; family Pteridaceae; genus Ceratopteris; species Ceratopteris richardii. Next base: position 147,429,158 of record CM035415.1, read on the forward strand.
ATTGCTTTCAGAAAGGGATCCCAATGACCATAGCTTCGATTCTACACATGTTGATAGTCCCCAGGCTTACTACATGCAATCTCCTGAACATGGTGAGTCCTACTATAGTGAAGAGCCAAATGAACCTAGTTGGGACTCAGATTACACAAATGTCATGTATGCAAACCCCAACCCTAGACCCCAACCTAGGCAAGTAAGACCCCCACTCCCTAGAGGACCATGCTACAGATGTCATGGTGATCATCTCATTCGTGATTGCCCCTTGCCTCCACCTACACAACCTCAGTCAGTAACAATCCAAGGCTATTGTCAAGAGTGTGGAAAGGAGCATCTCTTACGAGATTGCCCTAAGAATCTTAATAATATGCCAAAAATCACTCCTATTAACGTCATTGGGTTAGTAGTAGACTCCTCAGGGAGTGTGACTTCCACTGCACCAGTGCAAGTGGTCACAAGAGCTCAAGCATTGCAGCAAAACCAAGCTGTAGGTCAGGAAAAGAGCCAAGAAGTTAGTGAAACGAAGAGCATAACCAAGAAGAGGACTAGAGCGTGGAGAGATAGTCGGGAAAGAATGAAAAGACAATGGGCTAAAAAGATGAGTGAACTTGAGGAAAGCATAAGAGAAACCAAAGCCAAGATAACTGAACTCACATCTCAAACTCCCTCTCACACTACCCCACCACCACCATTCCCATCGCCATCCGACCCGCCACCTTCCAACCCACCTCATACGATTCCACCACCCCCTAGAGCAGGATCACTATTAGCTGACCCCACTCCTGAAGACATAGACATGATGCTTAAAGCATATCAGGCCAGAATCCAAGAAGGGCCGAATGTCACGGATCATGACAAGTGCTACCCTAGAGCTGACCTAGAGATAGAAAGAACCAAGCTTTGCGCGAAAATGGTCACATTGGCTCAGACTATGTTTGAGGCCAGTCGCCTTTTCAATTACTCGGGCTCAGCCAAGACGCAATTACACTTGGATGGACTTCTAGAGAAGTTAGAGGGCATAATTGCAAGATCTTCCAAGGAAGAAAAAAATCAAGAGAGAGATAAAGCAAGCAAAAACATGACCCATCCCCCATCAAAAGCTTATGTGCCCAATTCCACTGAACCAGACAACCCCCCTTCCCTAGAAAGAATGGAGAATCTGATGGCACAATCACAAAAGGAACTCGCCCTTCAACACCATGACAAGGCTAGTGAAAGAGCAGGTCTTTCTACCCAGAAAGTCTATATGCCTGAAGCCTATGTGCCTAACTCTACGGAGCCAGACACATCATCTTCTATGAATCGGTTCACACCAGAATTCCTACGCGAGATTCAAGAAGACAAATGGGCTAAGGAAAGTGAAGTCCCTCCTCCCATTGAACTTGTGGATGATGCACAGGACCAATTCCCACAAGACATCCCATCCATTTATGGGGAGCAGGAGAGCACCCAATCTCAAGAAAGATTAGACTTCGAGTCTAATTCTTTACAAGAACTACCCCATTTCAAAGGCCCATGGGAAGCAAAGTCCACCTGTATGAGAGCGCCTATAGTCATGGTGAGAAACGAAGATTCAGTCATACCTAGGAACACAGAGGTAGTGAAGAACACCAAAGTGCAGTGCAATCTCACTTTGGAAGAGCTGCTTAAGGTTAGACCAGAAGTGTGGAAACATGTAGCCAATCAAGTGCCCGAGATAGCAAAACCTCGTTCCCAGGTAGGATCACATAGGACGGTGCCAGAGATACCCTTGGACAAGATAGGAGATATGTGTGAAGGTGAAGAAGGGAACACCTATCTTCCCATTACCTACCAGGGGCACACCACCAAGGCAATTTTGGACTCAGGTGCAGGAGTTGCAATTGCCACCACTTCCCTATGGAAGCGTTGGGGCAAGCCAGCTCTCAGGCCAACGAGAATGAAATTGCAGATGGCCGATGGTCATATTGAGAGACCCTTAGGATTGCTAGAAGGAATAAATCTCACCACCTGTGGTGTCGAGTTTGAGCACACATTTGCCATATGTGACTTCAGCAAAAATCATGCCTATGAGATGATCTTGGGACGACCTTTTATGCGACAGTTGCAAGTGGTACAGGATTGGGGAACCAATTCTTTGTACCTGCAGCACTTAGGTGTTACGACCAAAGTCAATCTCAAAGATTACTCTCATAGAGATGTTCCTCCTATCCAATGGAATCCCATCCATAGAGCCAAAGATGATACAGAATCTGTGCATTCCATAGGATCAGGATCCTCATGGATGCATGAAGACACCCACTTATGGATGTGCAAAGTGGCAGTAGAAGAGGAGAAAAGAGAAAAGGCCAGAGAAATAGGTGCAAACAAAACACATAGACCCATTCAAGACCCAGCCTATGCACCTGTAGTATTTCTTGACGAAGAATTTGAACCCCACGGCTGGGCAGAAATCCTAGCAACAATGGATGTAGCCATCAATGAGGAACAATGGACACCCCACTGTGATGAGGACGGCTATGACATTTCAGTTTTTTCCATAGAACCAATCATGGGAGAGGCCGTATTAGAAGAATGTGAACCTAACCCTGATGTATTTGAGGATGGGAGTGACTCCAATCTAGAGTCAATCATCATGGACCCACCTTTTGCATCAGACCAAGAATACTTCCATGAAGTAGAATTTCAACCCCAGAGGTATGGAGAGCTTACAAGTGATGTAAGACTAGCCACACATGTGACCCTGAAGGAAGAAGGAAAGAAAAGGAAGAAGAAAGAAGTCACACAAGAAGAGGAGGAATCTTTGTTTGAGGTCCCAGAAAATTTTAAGAAGTATGAGATAGATGACAGGAGAGTCATGATCAGAATGCCTAAACGAGAGGCGCAATCAGGGGAGGCCTATGATAACAAAGAAACCACCAAGAAAATTGTGGTAGCTCTGGAAGAAGGAGAGGAGAGATGCACGTACATAGGTCATGACCTGACAGAAGAGGAAGAACAAGAGCTAATAGCTTTGCTACGAGAATACAGAGATGTGTTCGCTTGGAGTTACAAGGATTTGAAAGGTGTGGACCCTGACATATGCTCACACACCATCCCCATGACCTCAGATGCCAAACCCTCTAAGCAAAAGCCATATACATACAATGATAATTACGTTGCCAAGATCAAAGAGGAGATAGATAGACTGGTTGAAGCTGGATTTATCTATGAAATTGAGCACACCGAGTGGGTATCCCCCATCGTAGTGGTGCCCAAGAAAAATGGAAAGCTGCGTGTATGCATTAACTTGAAGAAGGTTAATGCAGCCACAATTCGAGATAACTATCCGCTTCCTATCACAGAGCATCTCTTAGAAAGAGTAGCAGGCAAGGAAGTGTACAGCTTCCTTGATGGATTTTCGGGCTACAACCAAGTAGCCATAGCTCTAGAAGATCATCATAAGACGGCATTTGCCACTGAATGGGGCATATTTGCCTTTAGAGTAATGCCCTTTGGGCTTACTAATGCACCGGCTACCTTCCAGAGGCTGATGTGCCATGTATTTAAAGAGTTCCTGAGGAAGAACTTAGAAGTCTATGTTGATGATCTTTGTGCTCATTCCAACATTAGGCAAACCCATATTCCCGAACTCAGACAAATCTTTGACAAGTGTCGAGAATATCAAGTCTGCCTGAACCCAGAAAAGTGCGTCTTTATGGTCAGGCAAGGCAAGATTCTAGGACACATAGTGTCAAAGAATGGCATATCCACTGATGAAGAGAAAGTGAGAGCCATAGCAGAGATTCCTAGGACAAGGAATGTTAAGGAGGTACAAGCTTTCATGGGGCATTGTGGTTATTACCGACGGTTTATACACATGTATGCCATCATAGCAAAGCCTCTGTACGGACTTCTGACTAACTTTCAGTGGACTGATGAATGTGAGAATTCCTTCCAGGAGCTTAAATGAAGATTGTGTTCAGCACCAATCTTGACCACACCAGATTGGAATAAGCCTTTCCATGTTCATGTGGATGCATCCAATTATGCCATTGGATGTGTGCTTGCTCAACCTACTGGTGAAGGTAATATGGATCTTCCAATTGCCTATGCTAGTAGGCAATTGAACGCAGCTGAACAAAATTATACCACTACTGAGAGAGAAGGCTTAGGCATGGTATATGCAGTTAAAAAGTTTAGATATTATTTGCTTGCAAATAAGTTTAAATTTTTTACTGACCACCAAGCATTGTTATATCTCGTGAACAAGCCATGCAATACAGGAAGATTAGTAAGATGGTTTCTCTTACTAATGGAATATGATTTCGAGGTTGTGGTAAGGAAAGGGAGGACTCATTTGAGAGCTGATCATCTCTCTAGGCTCACATCTGGGGAAGCCCCACAAGGAGTGTTAGATGACCTTCCTGATGCTTACTTGTTTAATTTGGAAGTGGTGCCACAATGGGCTAAGCCACTAGTGCCAGTATTGACATACGGGCCTAATCACCCAGTAATAAACACACAAGATAGAGAGGTAGTAAAAGACCAGAAGTATCACATCATGGCAGGAAGTATGTACAAGCACACAGATCAAGGGATCTTGGCTTGTTGTGTGGAAGAGGATGAATACGCTAAATGGTTGCACTTAGCACATGTAGGTGCATTAGAGCAACACTACTCAAAGCCACGAACCCTACAAACATTACGGAGACTCGGAGTGCATTGGCCAACTATGGAAGCTGATGTCCAAAAGTTGTGCAAGGAATGCCCAATCTGCTGCACTAAACCACCTGTGGAACATGCCACTCTTTATCAAGTGTCCATAGTGCCAGATTGGAGTGAACCACTAGTATCCTTCCTGAGGACGAAAACATTCCCTCAAGACATGAAGCTTGCTAGGAAAAGGATTTTAGAACAAGAAGCCCAGGATTACTCACTCATTGGTGATAATCTATACAAGCGGGGTAAAGATGGTTACCTGAGGCTATGTGTCCATGAAAGTGAATATCTCAAGATCTTGGAAACTGCTCACCAAGGTGTAGCAGGAGGACACTTTGGACCAGATCTGGTGATCAAGGCAATACTATTTGCGGGCTTCTGGTGGCCGACCCTTCACATGGACGCACATACCTATGTGAAATGATGTGATATCTGTCAGAGAACTCAGTATCCTATACGTAAAGATGAGATGCCACTGAAACCGATGATGGGTGGACGTGCATTCTCTAAGTGGGGAATAGACTTTGTAGGTCCTATTAACCCCCCAGCTAAGGGTTCCCATGCAGAATATATCATTGTTGCGACGGACTATCTAACAAAGTGGGTAGAGGTAAAAGCCACAACGAAGAACGATGCTCAAACAACTGCTAAATTCTTGTTTGAGAATGTATTCACAAGATACGGGCTACCTATAGAGTTAGTAAGTGATAGAGGCACTCACTTCTTGAATGAAGTAATTGAAAATCTGCTCCAAGAATTCTTGGTAGTTCATAAGAAGTCTGCCCCCTACCACCCACAAGCTATGGGCAAGCCGAAAGCACAAACAAGATTCTGTGCAATGTGTTGACCAAGCTCGTGAATAATTAACGCTCTGATTGGGACAAACAGCTACATCATGCTGTTTGGGCATACCGAGTCGCCTACAAAACGGTACTCCAAGCCACCCCCTTTCAGATGGTGTTTGGCCAAAATGCAGTGCTACCATTGGACTTCTTGATACCTACATTGAAGGTAGCACAGGAGCACGAATGGACGGGTCATGAACTCTCCTCTAGACTTTTTGACCTTGAACGATTAGGAGAAACAAGACTAAGGGCAGCTGCAGGGATATATGCAACTAAGAAACGACAGAAGGTGTATTTTGATGCCCACGTTAAGGATAAAGGTTTGAAGGCAGGCAACTTAGTACTAGTATACACTTTGAAACAACATGCGAGAAAATTAGAGAAGCGTGGCAATGGACCTATGATCATTAACAGAATCTCAACAAGTGGAGCAGTGCAACTAGCCACATTAGAAGGCGATGTTCTCCCAAGTTATATCAGCAGATGTAGAGTCAAGTTGTATCAGGAACCTCTCATAGAGGAAATGCTAAGTTGACTCAATACTGCTAAGAAACGCAAAGAGGAAGAAAAGCGAATTCGAGAAGAAGCTCGAGCAGAAGCCCTAGAGCACATACGGAGAATGAAATTAAGAAGACAAGGTAGAGCGCACCCTAGGCAAGATGCATATGCAGATCAAGGATATGACGTAGCTATGTGTGAAGTTTCAGGTATTAGCTCACATAGGATAACTGATCGACGTCCTTTCATAACCTTAGATATAGGACAAGGAAAGAGTGCAAGGACTGTAAGAGCCTTGATTGACTCAGGTGCAGCCACTAGTGCTGTTAAATTGTCTTACTGTCAAGAGTTGCAATTAACTGTCAATCCTGTGGAAGCATATCTCATAGGATTGGGAGGCGTGGAAACCCCTTGCATGGGCAAGGTGGAACTTCCCCTCTATATTCATGATGAGGCAATGACAGTTAAAGTACTAGTATGTCAAGATGAGGACCTCACTGAACCCCTTGTCTTGGGTCAAGACTGGATCTATGACCAAGCAGTCAACTTAAACCTAAGAAGTGGACTTCTTCAGGTATGGGTGAATCAAACTAGAATTACAGTTGAGTTAAATAATGGAGCACTCAAGGAACTAGGAAAGGCACAGACCCCTGGTCCCTCCAGGGGTACAGATGAAGTTGACCATGCTGTTCTTGTCCAGGGCTATGTGATACAGAAGAACGAAGATCTCAAAGAAGGAGTCAGAACCACAATGGAACTCCCTTCTTTTCCAAAGGCCAGAAGGAGGCAGCAACTAAGGGTAGATCAATCACTGAAGACTCTCCAGGCGAGAGACCAAAAGAACGCGCGAAGCAGAATAACTCAGCCGATGAAACAAATGTGGGTGCGGAAAGACGAGCTGCCGACCGTAACTAAGTTGCAACAACGGGCTCAACTTCCTATTAGTAATCAACGACTTGATGCTAACAAGAGGACTCCTAAAACCTCTGTTGAGAAAGTGAAATCCATTTGGGTACCCAAGAAGTCGATGAAGGCTGACCCACAATCAAGACAAATTTGGGTGCCTAAGGCTTGCTTGCGGGCTCAACTATCCCCACACAATTCACATCATACACGACAGGGTTCACTCGCTCAAGCAGCCGCCACCCACTCTTGTCTGATACACTCGAACACGCTACCACCTAGAAGCACACACAGACTCACTCGTAAATGGATCCCAATGACACAACAGCTCCCAGCAAAATTACTCATGCAACCCTCCCAAATCTCCACAAAACCAAGACCAAAAGCCATTCATGGTGTTTGGCAACCTAAGACTTGCAATAAACCCCCCGACCCCAATCTGTGAATTCATCTCCACTTACTAACTGCATTAGTCAGACAGTGCATCTCTCCATCTAGCTCCTAGGACTATCCAGGCATTAACTACACACACTATCATCGTGCACTTACTAACCACTGACTCAGCATCTACTTCACGTTAATGTTGTAACGGGGACAACAACGGGTTTATTCTGTCCATTACGATGTTAACACCTGGTTCTACATTCTCACAGAACCAACAAGCAAGCAGGGCCATGGCAGAAGCCGGAGGTGCCAGTTCTCATGCCGGATCCAGCGCACAGATTGTGGATATAGAAACACTCCTCCTCGAACCACATCTCACCGAAAGACCGCAAGAACTTCAAGTTGTGCATGTACTCCTAGTTCAGGATCCTCCCCAGGGGCATACCTCTCAAGTGGGCAAACACGCTCATTGGTTCAGTGATGTTGCAGGACCATTGGGTGATGGAACCTATTTTTGGGAAGCTGAATTGGAGTTTAATGGTAAATGGGGACGCTACCATTTTTTCACGCGCGAATTTGAGAGCTATCAGAATGCCGAAGTCATGCGTTCAGTATGGACCAAAGCTGGCTTGGACAGTTATTTCAGGGCCCACTTACCGAAGCCAGATTTCTTACGTTGTTCTTATCTTATCAGTACCATCACTCCTAGCAGGGCCAACGGAGGCGACAACACTTTTGTGTTACCCTCACTATTGCCGGGCCACGAACTTAAAAGATTCAAACTGACCCTTAATCTGGTACGAGAAGTATTGGGCATGTATGGTATGCACATTCCTACTGAAAAGGAAACAATGATTCCAGGCAGAATGAAACATAAAGATCTCAACAAGCTGAAGGATATGGTAGCAATGACACCGACCATCGCCCTTCACCTACGGACCGTCATGCAGCATTTTGCTTTCCCCGCCCAGGAAAGATTCACCATGCCCCCAAAGAAGATATGGTTTAGCTTGTACTTGGCAGAGAGAGAAAACCTCCCTATCAACGTACCACATTGGATCATAGATCAGATTCACCTAGCCCATCAACGGTGGAACAAGAAGCAGAAAAATGTGCTCCACGGATGTTGTGCTCTGACCAAGATAATCTATCGATGTCTAGCCTATGACGTGCCTATTCAGCGGGCACTCGTATGGTCCCGGGCCCAGGAATTCCAGAGAAGGCTATCAGCGGCAGGTCCTCCATCAAAGAAGATGAGAGGGGGAGTCCAATTACCCTGCGCTCAACCAAGGGGAGCCACCACTACACCAGAGATTACCCCTCCCCAGACACGACGCGTTAGACCATTCACCATTCGGCTACCAAGACCAAGTACAGAGGGACCCAATCTGGTGTTTCCACCCATCCCATCGGACTTGGAATTCCCACAGGGCTTTACTCTCAATGATCTCACTGATGAAGAAGTGGCTAGACTAATCTACGACTCTAATCTGGAAACGGAAACAGAGCGAGCTCAGGAACCACAAACCCATACAACAACGTCAGCCCCCACCCAACCGCAAGTTGTAGAAGTCGACGTCGATGAACACGAAACCGAACAAGGGGAAGAAGCCTATGAAGAACAAGAGTACGATGAACTTTCAGAGTTAGCAAGTTCCCCCGCGTATTCGGCACAAATAAAAAGACTATATCGAACCATGAAGCTAGTTCAGGAACAACATAAAATGTCACTCGAAGCAGGCAAGAAACTCATGAACCAAATGCTGGCGGAGGAAGGTGTGGATGATATGTTCATCGAGTCCATCAACCTACATGCAGACGCAATAGGATTGGATGAGGCCATTCATGAGGCAATGGCCTACATTCACCGATTTGAGAAAGGAGTTCCCGCCCGTCCCATGAGATCCGGGAAACAAATTCATATCAATGTATCAGCACCAGGAGATACAACGCAAACAGACGAACATCAAGAAGCACCACTGTCACCACCCTCCCCACCCCTCACTACACAACTCACTCCACCACATGACACTATCACCACCACGTCCACTACCACCACAAGCGTCATGGGAATTCCACTCTCTCCGGGAATCCAATTCGGGGGAGTCACCATGCCCACTTTCACCACTCTCTTCACTAACGTCACATCCACCCCACCCACGATCCCCATCTACACGGTCACTCAAACATTTGACACTATGGAAACATCTCCTGCCACTGCACCGCTCCCTCCCCCCATGCCACCTCCATCTCCCATACCCCCTCCACCCACATCTCCACTTGCATCCACATCATTCACAACTCCCTTTCCTGCCCCCATTCCCCCTGCATCTTCACCCCTCCCTGCATCATTTAATGTACATAGTATATTCCTAGCTTTAAATCAATGTGTCTATCAACTTCAGAATGAGTACAGAGCTCCGGACGGCCGGTATCAACAACTGACAACAAATCACCAGAACTTACAAAGGCAACTTACAATTCTTGAAAAGGAAAATGCAGATGTGAATCAACGTTATACAACGCTTGAGCAAGCTCACCAAACACTACTAGAGGCACCCCAACCAGCGAAAGAATCACGCGTCAAACAACTAGAAGCCTTGCTTGAAGTATACCAGGCCGATAACCTACGAGTCAGACATAACTTGGCGCTACTCAGGAAACATATGGCCACAGCACTTGAAGAGAACAAGAGAATAAAGAAACAAAATGAAGAGAATCTGGAAGCGGCAATGGAAGGCTCTCCCCACGAGATAGATCCAGAGCAGTTCAAAGCAGTTCCCTCGGAGACGATGAAAACCATTTTGGAAAGCTATGCAGATCTTCTGGAAGCCCATGATGACTTGGAAAGAGAACGTGACACACTACGGAGCAGACTTAAGGAACAGGAAGAACAACCGAAGAGTGTCCCAGCAACCTCTACCTCAGACGAGGTAAAGGCCTTAACTGAGCAGGTGGCAGAATTACAAAAGAGATTACTGGCATACGAGAGGCAGCCCTCTCCAGTAGTAGAACCAGAGCCAGAAGAGTTGGTCCCTATTGAGGTAGATGATTCGTACGAAGAACTGTATGTTCCTATGCCGATGCCAGGAGGGCAACGAACCTCAGAGGGACTAGACACCTTGGAAGTGGAAGCACCCGAGTGGCTTCAGACACTGGAAAAGACAGCGAACACCCACGAAGAACGGGTGGCCATTCAGATCCAATCACTAGCGAACCTAGAAGAAACTGTCATAAAGTCAGAATATTTTAGAAGCATGTCTCATCATAGATGGATCGGCACCAATAATGACCAATATGTGCCATACTGCATACTTTTGGCCGATTACAACGCCGAGATTCAACGACAATGCGGCAAGCCTCCCACATTTGCTACACAATTTGGTCCGGATGATATACCGGAAAGTGCTAAGCGTGGGTCCATCCATCAACCCACCTGGAGGATCAGGCTTTTGGAAACATATCCTGAAATGGTCCGAACCTGGAATAATATGCCGTTGTTTATTAAATATAATCCTTGTTACGTTCCAGTTCTTCGAAGATGCACCTGGCCTGAATTCACTATTGCTGTCAGAGACATCAAAGCCTGTGCAAAATGGTTAAATTACGTTTATCTAGCACCTCCACGAGGACCCCCCACGGTGAACTACATGATTTCTACAATCCGTCACTGGAGCATTCGGCTACACAATAATCCCGATGTGATGGTCCAGATGTGTATGAAAATATTTGAATTAATGCTGATCACTTTCAAGACGTTTAAGAACATTAAGGACCCCCACTTCTCAGAGCAGGCTTCGTGACAGGAAATCAAGATCTGGTGTACGATATGAGTACCACCCCATCAATTGAAGTAATATATGCTTGGCACACCAGAATCAAGTACCTCCCAGCCTGCTTTAAACAGACATTTGAGGAGATGTTCATCACAGGATTCTGGGAATATCACTCCGAAATCTTTATACCCAGACCATCACATCTCCTCCAATTATTTGCTGTGGAGAGAACTATTCACTCAGAACAATTGAGGGTGCCTCATCCAGATGTTCCCGGACCTGTGAATTGGGATGATTTGCTCACAGATCTAGCACGCGGCTTACGACTAGAAGAACACCACCTAGCCTCCGATGTCGTCCAATATTATGTTCAAAAACCCTCTAGACAAGGGTCTGTCAGGGGCGATAGACGCGAGAGTGGGGGGGGTGTTGGCAGCAGTCGGGGAACCGAAGGAGCCACAAGACGAAGAGAGTCAGAGCGAAGGGACAGCACAAGCAGACATGGCAGTCAAAGAAGATCTGGAAAATAGGCCATCTAAATTTTTCAGACATCAAGGAGTTGAGCACACAAGAAGAAAGAGTAAGTAGGGAGCTCAAAGAGGTGTATGACAAATCAACAGAGAAAATCCCTACACAAATAGTGATTTTAATCACTGAACACCATTGTAAGTACCATTTCATATTTTTGTAGCTCCATTTTGTGCAAGCCAAGGAGTACTTGAGCTTGAGGAGCTTTAGAAGTATCTACCTACCAATTTTCGTATTTTTTAGATCTCGTTTGAGCCCTCAAATAAGCCCTAGAACCTAATTTTTAACTAGGCTGGACACTAGGTCTGGACAGGGCCAAAGCTAGTCAAAAACTATAAAAGGAGCTAGAGAGCTCATTTTTGAGGTTGGATTGTAATTGAAACGAACTTGTAATAGCTTTATGGAAGTAATCTAAGAACTCTATTGCTACTCACTCTTTGTCTTGCCGTGTGTGCGCTTGTGTGTGTATGTGTGTGCATGTTTGTGTGCTTCTCACTCACGCACTTGTGCCTCCACTTGCTCGAGGTCATCATACCATCCTCACGTCTTCCCGGATTGACATTAAAGGAGGTGCTACTCATCACTGAGCTGCACCACATGGGCACATAAGGTTCCTCATATGACTCTTCCACTTCGATGGGTACCAACTCTTCAAGTTTCGGTTCTATGATGGGGGAGGGTTGTCTTTCATATTGAAGAAATTTACTCTGCAAATTTGCAACCTGTGCTTTGAGTGCATCCACATCTTTGGTATTTGATATGGAATTTGTGACCCTCGTTTGCTCTTCTTGTGCCCTTAGCTGTCGCTGGAGGGTTTCCCATTCTTTTTTCAAGGCATCATGTGCTTCAAGAAGATCAGCATACATATCGAGGATGGTTCTCATTGTGTCCGAAGGAATAGCTTTAAACTTTTCTGGATCTATCTCCCAAGGAGAGCTATCCATTGTTGCTTCCAGATTCGCTTCATTCTATTTTTGAAGTTGTTTATTCTCCTCTAGAGCAGTTGCCATATGCTTTCGCAGTAATGCTAGATTACACTGTAATATGATATTATCGGCCTGATAAACTTCAATTAAAGCTTTTTAGTTTTTGAATGTTTTGAGAATCTGATTGTCGAGGATTATCCAATAAGTGTTTGGTGGGCTTCCTCTAGAGTAGTATAGCATTGATTGAGTGTTGCGTTCTCTTCTTCTAAGGTTGTTAGCCTCTCCTGTAATTGTTGTTGTTCCACAAGTGTATCATGGTGACAATCTTCTAAAGTATGATATTCATTTTGCAACTCATAGATACATTGATGTAGCGTAGAAAAAATAGTATTTACATGCATAGATGATGGGAAGGTGGATGATGCAGGGGGAATGGGAATGAGGGGAGGGGTGGTGAATGTAGTGGAAATAAGAGGTGATGTGGGTGGAGGGGGAAGGGGAGATTGTGGTAGTGTGGAGGGAGGGAGTGGTGTAGTGGGTGGTGATGTGTCCATATGATCAAAAGTGTGTGCTACCATGTATTTAGGGACGGTAGGTGCGGTGGACATGATGTTTGTGAAAAGTGTTGTGAACATGGGTGTGGCAGCCCATCCTAGTTGGATGGCAGAGGGAAAGGGAAATCTTGTAACATCAGAAATAAGACGATAGCCTATACTCATGTTTACAACTTCAGTGGTTTCTAGATGTGATAATGACGACGAGAGGGTTGTGACGATGGGTTCAGTGGTGGTGGTGATTATGGTGGTGGTGTCATGAGAAGGAGTTTGTTGTGCAGTGTTAGGTGAAGGGGGTGGCTTTGGAGATGAGGGTTGGAAGGGTGGGGATAGGGGTGCGTCGTGGTATTCTTCAGTGTGGGTAATGTCAATAGGTGCCGAAACATCTATATGAATCTGTTTTCTGGATCGAGTAGGGCATGTAGGTACTCATTGTTCAAAGTGATGAACGTGAGCGATGGCTGAGTGAATGGCTTCATCAAGCCCCTGTGCGTCAGCTTAAAGGTTCAGAGAGTTGATGAAATGTTCATCTACCCCTTCTTCTCCTTACATTTGGCTCATCGGTAATTTCCCTGTCTCTAATGATGATTGGTGATGCTCTTGAACTCTCTTCATGGTCTCATATAGTCTCCTGATTTGTGTCGTGTAGGCTGCTGCTCCCACAAGCTCTGGAATTACCTCTTGCTCCTGGTCATGCTCTTCATCTGATTCTTCTTCATTGGTCTCTTCTTCATCTTCTTCCACTTCTACTACTTTGGGTCGGGTAGGGGCTGGAGTCTCCGTAGTCATGTGTTGTACTCTGGTCTAGTCTTCCTCAATCTCGAGATTCGCTTCATTGATCATTCTGGCGATTTCTTCATCGGTTAAGTCATCCAAAGTATAGCCCTGTGGAAATTCCAATTCAGAAGGAATAAGAGGGAAGAGGAGGTTTGGTTCCTCTGTGCTCTACCTAGGTAATCGAATAGTGAATGGGCAAACACGTCTATTTTGAGGCAGTGTCACCTCTGGTGTGAGAGTGGCACCCCTTGCTTGTGCACAGGGTATCCAAACAGTTCCTCTCATTTTCTTTGATGGTCGGCCTGCACTTGATGCTCTTCTCTAGAACCCCTGGACTCTGGACCATACCAATGCTCGTTGGATGGGTACATCGTAAGCCAAACACCTGTAAATGATCCTAGTAAGAGCACAACATCATGAAGTACATTCTTTTGTTTATTGTTCCACCGCTGATGCACGAGGTGGATTTGGTTGATGATCCAATGGGGCATAATTATGGTGAGGCTCTCTATTTCTGCCAAATACAAACTCAACAAAATTTTCTTTGGTGGCATGGTAAAGCGTTCTTGAGCACATAAAACAAAATGCTACATACATGTGCGTAAGTGGAGAGTGATGGTTGGAGTCATGGCCACCATATCCTTCAATTTGTTGAGGTCCTTGTGCTTCATTCATCGAGGAATCATGGTTTCCTTCTCTGTCGGAATATGCATGCCCTTCATGTCCAGGGCATCCCGTACTAAGTTGATGGTGAGCTTAAACCTCTTTAATTCATGTCCTTGTGTTAATGCTTAAGTGGAATCATGCAGTGTGAGGATGATGTAGCTAGTAGGTAGGGATGAATTTACAAATTGGGGGTTGGGGGTTTATTAAAATCTTTTTGTCGCCAAACATAATGCATGGCTGTACAAGTTGACCGAATGTGGGCTATGGGAGACTCTACATGAGTAGCTACTTGGAAATGAGGATTTTAAGGGACCCATTTACAAGTGATCCTTTTAGTGTCTATTGATGCATGTGTGATTGTGCGTGAATGGATCTTTGTCTCGTGAAGCTTATGGGTGGTTAATTGATCCCGCAAGCAAGCCTTAGGAACCCAAATTTGTCTTGATTGTGGGTCGGCCTTCATCGACTTCTTGGGTACCCAAATAGACATTATTTTTGTGAATGATTGTTGGGGAAACATTTTATTAGGCACCCTATGCTGATCACTAGAGTAGGGTTTGGTTGAGGCTTTAGTCGAAGTTGCTTGGGAAAGCTCGCCCTTTTGTACCCATATTTGCTTCAATGGTCGAGATGCCTTGGTAGAGGTGATCTTTGGTTTAGGACAACTACTTCTTTGCTTTATTCTAGTCTTCGATACTTCATGTTTTGTGTTCGAGACTTCCTTTTGACAAGCAGGGAGTTCTACTTGCACCACCTCGCCTAGAGTGGAGGTTTTCTGCATCATAGAGGGTTGGAAAAGAAAAGCATCGTTTTCAAGGTTGACTGCATGATCATATATCTAGTCTTGACCCAAGAAAAGAGGCTCGGTGAGATCCTCGGCTTGACACACTAGCACCTTAACTGTCATTAGAACATCTTGAATGTGGAGGGGAAGCTCCAGCTCGCCCATGCAAGGGGTTTCCACACCTCCCAATCCTATGAGGTATGCTTCTATAGGATTGACACTTAATTTCAATTTTTGGCAGTAAGAAAGTCTAACCGCACTAGTGGCTGCACCTGAGTCAATCAAGGCCTGTATAGTCTGTGCACTATTTCCTTGTCCTATTTCTAGGTTCACAAAAGGACGTCGATCAATTATTCTATGGGAGCTTACACCTCAGACTTCACACATAGCATGACATTTGCATACTTTGGCTCCCAACTCTGTTCACTCGGGTCTTCATAATAGTAGGACTCATTATGCTCAGGTGACTGCATGTAGTAAGCATGTGGGCTATCCATATGAGTAGAGTCGAAACTATGATCACTTGGGTCACTTTCTAAAAGTAATGGAGTTACTCGCACTAAAGCTCTATTCAGATTTTCTTTTGGATTTGCGTACTTTACTAGAATCACATTGGCTGGAGTTGGAGGTTATTGAGCTAACATAGGTTGCGGCCTTTGTCTGGTTTGGTAGGGTTGCGGATAGGGCTGTTGTGTTCTAGCATACTACTGTGAGTACTGATTCTAATATCTCCCTTTTTGTGGATAATTCTGCCTAACCATTTGCTTATTATATGGGCAGTCTTGTGCAGTATGGTTAGTGTATCTCCGCTCTATGGTGCAGTATTGGCTGCTAGGGTTCACTTGGGGTTGAGCCATAATGGGACATACACTCGCCATATGGTCACCTCCACATGTATAACATCTTTTCATTGGGGCAAATCTTGGTATTTGTTTGCTTGAGACTCCTAGTTTTTGGGCTACCTTCTCTGCTAATTCCTCAATAGATGTGGATTGTCTAGAAGTGAGGCGAGTAGAGATATCTGAATCTTTGTAGATTTTTTAAAGATCCAATTCATCTCCTAGATTATCCTCAATGTCGATGCACATGTGTACACACTCTTCTATGGTTCTAGGGTCATTCAAGTACACATATGATCTCAATTTGGTACTCAACGATCCATCTAAGAATAAAGCCACTTGTTTGGCTGGAGTGGGTAACTCTGGAACATGACATCTCTCTAGGTATTGCCTAAACCTTCTTCCTGCAAGTCTAACCATCTCTTGAGGTGTCTGCTTGAAGCTATGAATCAGTGAGAAAGTATTGTGCCGTATGCCACTCTTAGAAAATTCTATGATGAAAGCCTTTAGAAGTTGGTCTATGTTCTTGAACTGCCTCTCGTGTAGTGTTTGAAACCATGTAAGGGTTGTGTTCTTGAGAGTTAGACCAAATGCATTGTACTACGTGAATAGTTCATCAACTTGCTTGGCTCTCAATACTTGCCTAAATTCTGCCACATGATCGTACGGGTCTCCCGTGCTATCGAAGCAATTCATCATGGATTTAATCAGTTGGGTTGGCCTCAGGGTCCTAGTGTGTTCTCTAGGCCTTGTAAAAGGAAAATCATCTGCATTTCTTTGGTTCCTTGGATCTCTAGGTCTCTCAATTTCCACTCTATCCGTTTCCATTCTCGTTCTTTCTCTTGCCAATGGGTTAGCAAAGCTTACTTCCGGCCTATCTCTACTCCTGGCCCTATGAGCTCCATGAGCTTGGGATGTTCTAGCTCCTTGGTGACTATAAGAGACATTAGATCTTGGTTGGGGGAAAAAATTTCACCCTTCCAAATGTAGGCATGCCTACCATGCTCTATGACCACAAAGATCCTATCTGAGTATTGTCTAAATAGGTCACTTTGCCTCGGCTATCAAGATCCTTAAACTCATAGATTGTGAGCATTCCTACTTCATTAGGCTGGTCAGGCTTGTACTTCCAAAATGCTTCATCAGTCTCTCGTTTTAAGAGTAGATCTATGCTCTTATTGTCTTGGGGAACCCATTCTGGAGTGATGATTCTAGTCAAGACTGATTTGCCTTGGGGAGTTCTGGGCTCTTTTACTATATTCCCTTGTGCTATGTCCCCTATGTCTACCTCCAAGATCACAGTACCAAATTCATGTATTCTATCCGGTTGGTTGGTGGCCACATACATTGTTCCTTCCTTGTCTAGGTATGCACCATTTTCAAGTTTGACAACTGGATGTTCTAGTTCAACAGGTTGATCTAGGTTTTTAATCTTCACAATGGATCTTCTTAGGTTGTCCTCATAGATGAAAGCACCTAATCGATTGTTCCTAATGTATTCAAGTTACGTTTTATAAGGGCCTTTGGGTTTCTCTAAGTAAGCCACACCTGAACTTCTTGTGGGTCTCTCCATACCATAAGACATTTTTGCTTCAATAGTTTCAGAGCTAAGGTAGTGCGGGTAATTGCTCAACTGCTGGGCCCAAGACCTAGCAGTGTGATTGACACTAGCCTTTGAAGACCTAAGGCTTTGTCTATCTCTCCCTAGATGTCGACCTGACCTTAGGTTCATATGCCCGATTAATCAATCCCAACTTTGCCTAAAGTACAACCTCATTGCTGATTCGTTTTTATCAACCAATAGATTCTTTTCATTTTGGTATCGTGTTTATGATCTTGTCTGATTTTGCATCGTCAGGAATACTTAAGTGATTTTTTGCACTTGAAGTTGATCGCAACAAAATTAGTTATTTCCCTTGGGGTTATCGTCACAAGCACACATTATCTCTTGACTTTAACTTGATTACTCAGGTAGTCTTCAACTTTTCTTGTGCCTATCATTGCCCTCACTTACTCCTAATACTATGCGTTTTGAGCCTAAGCTAGGATATTAAAATAGGGGGTTTCAAGGAATTTCCAACCTCAAGTCCTTTGCCTTTTGATTGCTAGTTGAGCCCAGGATGTGCTCGCCCAAGCTCTGTGATCACCTTGCTAAAGTTACTTGAAATCCTTGCTTGTACACCACAGACTTGTGAAATTTTACCAGTTAAAAATGGACTTGACCACAATGTATTGACAAACAAAAACAAGCTTCAACATACACTGAAAAGTATTGACCCTTGCTTTCCTTTATGCCCTAAAACATATTCTCACTCCCTAGTACCGATTGATGGTCAACTTAAAAACACCTATACTAGAACTCCACATAGGATTCTCAATGAGCTTTTGAACGGGGCCAAAATTGTAGCAAATGGAGTTCGTATGAGGAAGTTATGGCTAGTCATGCACTTTGGAGTTGAAACAGGTGAAATAGGCACTCAGGGATACCTCACAGTGTTTTCTAAGGTTTCTTTATGCTCTAATGACCCTTAATTTTCCCAAATCTTGGCCAAAAAAATAGGCTAGATTTTTAACCCTAAAATGCCAAATTTTCCTGTCAATCGCGGTCGATTGGTCTGTCAATCATGATTGATGTGTCCGTTGCAATCGACTATTCGATCGCAATGGATAGTTCCAACGGGGCTGTCCATCACAATCGATAGGTCAATCGCAATTGACACGTGGCCTGAAAATTCAGTTGCTTGTGGTCAAACAGTCCTGGACCATGTCCATTGCGATGGAAACATCCGTCAGGGCTATCGATCGCAATCGATCAATCAGTCGTGATCGATGAGTCAGTCGCGATTGACACATGGCACACGATGGATCTGTCAATCGTGGTCAATCGGTCATGGACTCTATCGATCGAGATCGACATGTCGGTCATGATCGACATTTCGGTCATGATTGACTCATCCGTCAGGATCTGTCCATCATTGTTTGTTAGTCGCGATTGATGTGTCAATCGAGATTGACAAAAGACTGTGGAATTTGAAAAAATTAATCACACATTTGGGATCCTTAGGCCTAAGCATCATGGTTATGCACTTAGTTATGCAAAATGGTCAACTTTTGTTTTGGTCGTGATTGACAAAAGTCAATGCCTTGGGACCTGCACAATCAAATTTTTTACCTGCTAGAGCTGGTACAACTACTGGATATGCTGATTCCTCCAAAAAAACTTAGAAAATGAACAATACACAATCGCATACAAGTCTCTCTCGCTCTCACACTCAAATGAAATGAGGAGGTGAATGGAGATGGAGGTATATGGTCCTGATGGTGAAGATGATGATAGATGGATATGGAGTGTAGAAGTGAAGAAGAAGATGAAAACAAATAAAAGAAAAGCTTAACTATGCTTCCAACATCTCTACTCTTTGTCTTACCATCACACGCTCATCCTCAAAGCTCAATCCCTCGTAACAATGCCAAAATTTGGTGTAGCTTAGTGGTGAGTAGCACCTCCTTTAGTTGTCAATCCGAGAAGACGTGAGGATGGTATGAAGACCTCGAGCAAGTGATGCACAAGTGGTGGAAGAGAAGCACACTCACATGCACACACACACACATGCACACACAAGTAGAACAAAGAGTGGCACAATGGAAGCTTTGATACAAAAAAAAAAGATATTACAATTGCTTTAGATTTAGTTCATTCTTTAACTTGCTCTCCCCAAAAATGAGCCTTCTAATCCTTTTTATAGTTTTTCACTAGCTTTGGCCTTGTTCAGACTTAGTGTCCGGCCTAGTTAAAAATTAGGTTCTAGGGCCTATTTGAGGGCTCAAATGGAGTCTAAAAAATATGAAAATTGATAGATAAGTACTTTTAATGCTCCTCAAGCTCAAGGAATCCTTGGGTTGCACAAAATGGAGCTACAAAAATAGGAAATGGTATTTACAATGAGTTTTAGTGATGAAAATCACTATTTTAAAGGTTTCTCTTGAGAATTTTGACATACATTTCCATCAGTCCTTTCTTCATTGGCTCCTTTGTTTGCTTGTGCTTCCTGTCTCTTCACCTTGGCGTGCTCCTTGATGAGTTAGCCATTGACTTTCAACAAGTGGCCACAGTAGGCTGCTTATTGCTCAACCAACATATGCATGGGCTACCAATCATGAAGCAAAAGCATTGGTGGACACACCAAGTTCATAGAAACTAGCCCAATCAAAGTCAAAAAAAGCATGTAAATATAGTGATAATGATCCCCCCTTGGGATAAAACAATCCAAGTAGCCGAGTTCCACTCAAATAGCAAAAGATGCATTTAGTGCCTGCCAATGCTTGGCACCTAGTCAATGTATAAAAGTGCTCATCTATGAGACAAAAAACTGAATATTAGGAAAAGTTGTGCATAAGTAAATCAAGCATCCAACAGCGTGCTAATAGAGAACAACATCAAATGCATCTGCAACATCATGAAGACTCAATATTTCCATATGAGTGGCAATAGGTTTGCATTCTTCAAGGCCAAAATGCTACAATAATGTGTCAATATAATGTGTTTGACACAAAGCTATTTTTCCATCAACTTGCATAAACTGAATGCCCAAATAATGATGCAAATGCCCAAATATAACATCTCAAATGAGTCATGCAAATCAGTTCTAAAATTAGCAATATGCTTCCCATTAGGACCAATGAGCAACATGTCATCAACATACACTTCAATAATAAAAAACACATCATTTGTAGGCTTAACATATAAGATGTTCTCAATTGGATTGTTCAAAAAACCATGTGCAATCAAGTAGGCATGTATCTTTTCATACCAATCACGTGGTGCTTGCTTGAAACCATATAACTCCTTTTTCAATCTGCACACTTTGTTTTCATGCCCTTCGTGCACAAAACCAAGGGGCTTCATAACGTGCACTTCTTCATGTAATTCACCATTCAAAAATGCATTTTTAATGTCCAATTGATGTACATTCCAAGCATGATGAGTTGCAAGTGCACAAGTTCTATGAATAGTAGTCATTCAACTGTGGGAGCAAAGGTCTTATCAAAATCAATGCCTCTTTCTTGAGCATCACCTTTTTCAACAAGCCTAGACTTATACATGTCAATTGCTCCATCAAGCTTATGCTTCTGCTTGTATACCCAGTTAGTGCCAATGGCCTTCTTGCTAGGAGGTAAATCACATAAACACGAGGTACCATTCTTCATAATAGCATCATATTCTGATTACATGCCAGCCATCCAATTTTCTAAATTTTGTGCTTCATCAAACAAAACATGCTCATTCTCATCATAAAGGCTAGAGGCAACCATATCATAGCAATTTGATGCAAAAGAAGCACTATGAGATCCTGAACAAGTACGATATGGTAGAGGTGCATATGATTTCTATCTCGCAAAGTCTACACTAGCCATTTTGGCATTGTTTTTGCCTCCTTTGTATCAATCCTCTCATCAACAACTACATCATGTAAATCTACATTAGAAATGGAATGGTCTGCATCATCACATGAAAGCTATAAAGCCTGAGAAATTGCCTCATTCGGATGAACACTTGATTATCCACCTATAAAAAGAGGCAGCAAAGTTTCATACACGTCTCGAGAGCTAATAAAAGTCTCCTTGGTGTTAAAAATAAAGAAGTAAGCTCGTATATATTTTTGCAAAAAGGATTTTCTTCAAGTAGAAGGAAAATAAAAAAATGAAAAATAGAAGCATTTACTTCAGCAAGTAGTGGAGGCCAAAAGAGAATCATTCAAAAGAGAATCAAATCCAAAATCTGAATTGTAAGAGGAGTGGCTGTCCAAAGTAGTGGAGAAATGATGGAGAAGAGCTCTCAAACTCATCATGAGAGTTTTTGGTCACTTGGCTATAAAAGAAGCAAGGGAGGACACTCAATGTGAGAGCAAGAAGGCGTGGAAGCCCCCTTGTATCTACTTCATTTGATTTGAGTCATTTCGTTCAGTTCACTCTCATAGAGTGTGTCCAGCCGCACACCCATTTTTGGGTAGTCTACTTGTGAGAGTCATATCTCTCAACATATGTATCCAAATTTAGTGTTTAAACATTCGTTGGAAAGGTTATCTTGAGTACTTCCTCTATCTAGAACAGTTTTATGAAATTCTTTATGCTCTCTGAGTTATTCAGGTTTTAGTGAAGTCCAGTTTTCAGCTGTGTCCAGCCGCACACACATTTTTGGGTAGTCTACTTGTGAGAGTCATATCTCTCAACATATGTATCCAAATTTAGTGTTTAAACATTCGTTGGAAAGCTTATCTTGAGTACTTCCTCTGTCTAAAACAGTTTTATGAATTTCTTTATGATCTCTGAGTTATTCAGGTTTTAGTGAAGTCTAGTTTTTAGCCTAACTGAGTGGACAGGTAGTCTGTTTTGAATCATATAGTTGACAACTCAAATCTACTCCAAATTGAGTGTTTGATATCTCATTTGAAAGCTCTAGGTGTCTAGTTTGAGTGACCAAAGTTTCAAGTTCATTGGATATTTCAGTTGGTACCAGTTTTTATTTGAAGGTTCTGCTGTTGGCAAGAGTCTTCATCCTGAGAAGGTCTTCTACACTTTCCGCTGCGATTAGGAGAGGAATTCTCCAACATTTGGTATCAGAGCCTTGGAGTTTGAAGAGGCAAAGCATTGGAACTAAACTGAAGCAAAGGGAAAGCTACAAATCAAGGGGGAGCTTCGTGAATTCAAGAGAGAGCGCCACAACATACTTGAGGTAAACTTCAATCTTGGAAGTTTTCAATGGCTGATTTAGGACAACAAGTTGAGAAGTTAGACAAAGACAATTTTCAGTCTTGGAGGTATAGAATGATAAATTACCTTAAAGGTAAAGGTTTATGGGGTTTAGTTAGTGGAGATGATCCACAACCGGTAGACCTTGAAGATCCCAACATTACTCCGGCACAAAGGAGACAATTTGCTGATTGGGAAGAGAGGAATCGAAGGGTGATGTTCCTCATCTCACAAGTTATTTCTAACACTATGATTGGTCATGTGCAAAGCTTAGAAACAGCCAAAGAAGTTTGGGAAGCATTGGAGAAGGTGTATGCTACCTCAACAAGGTCTCGGAGGATGCAACTCAAGAACGAGCTCAACAACATGAAGAAAAGCTCAAACCAAAGCATTAGTGAGTATACATTGAGGATTAAGGAGCTTCGAGATCAACTAGCATCAGTTGGATGCAAGATAGAAGAGGAAGACATCGTCCAAACAGCCCTCAATGGCTTGAGGAGTGAAGAAAAGTGGAAGCCCCTCATCACAAACATCCTTTATAGAGATCCTCTACCAACATTCGACGAAATTATACCAAATCTTGTGGCTGAAGAGGTTGCTCAACAAGGAGAAGGCAACAAAGGTAAGGACAGCCATAGTCAAATGTTATATGCAGGAAGAGGTAGAGGAAGAAACTCAAGAGGAGGCTCGAGAGGAAGAGGAAGAAGCTACAACAATACAAATTTCAGCCAACACAACTCGGACGACAACAAGGACAACTCAAATGACAACACACATGGAAGAGGTCGAGGAAGAAATAGAGGAAGAGGTCGAGGTTCATACAATCCTCATAAAGGTATAACATGTTATCATTGTGGTAAACTAGGACATTATGCAAATGATTGTTGGCAAAAGAATGGAAGGCTGAATGGAGGCAACCAAAGGATCCAAAATAACTATGCGAGTACATCAAGTGAAGGAGACAAGCAAACCATGCTTGCCATGAAGCATGACTACAACAACTCGAGAAGTGATGACCAAAAATGGTTCATAGATTCAGGTTGCAGCAACCATATGACATGCCAAGGAGATTTGTTCACAA
This sequence comes from Ceratopteris richardii, assembly GCA_020310875.1. Lineage (NCBI taxonomy): Eukaryota > Viridiplantae > Streptophyta > Polypodiopsida > Polypodiales > Pteridaceae > Ceratopteris > Ceratopteris richardii. The sequence continues at coordinate 147,453,146 of CM035415.1, forward strand.
AGCTACAAGCTCCAAGTGGAAAAGGATGTGTAGAGACCGGCGATGAAACTCAACACGCAATTGAGCATGTTGGAGATATCAAGCTTGGAGACAAGAAGGTATTGGCTGATGTTCTTCATGTTCCTACTATTGCAAAGAATTTGATTTCAGTAGGAAAAATGGTAGAGAAAGGATATCATGTTATCTTCAATGAAAAAGGCTGCTTTATAAAGAATCCAAAAGAAGGATTCAAGGTCATTGCTCAAGGAAGGAAAGAAGGAAGGATGTTCACTTTGGACATTCAACAACCGCATGGAAAGGTGATGTATATTCAGTTTGGAAACAAGAGGATAGCTGAAATCGATTTGTGGCACAAAAGGTTTGGACATATCAACATTACCAAGCTCAAGGACATGAGCAACCATGAAGTGGTAAGAGGTCTTCCAAGATTCAATGATGCCGGACTACATGAGTTTTGTGAAGCATGCCAACTAGGAAAGCAAACTCGACAACCATTCAAGAAAAGCAACTATGTGGCAAGGAATGTCCTCGACTTGATACACACGGATGTATGGGGACCATCCCAACAACCATCAATGGCTGGTAATAGATATTTTGTCACTTTTATTGATGATCATTCAAGGAAAGTATGGATGTTTTGCATAAAACAAAAATCAGATGTGTTCTCCATGTTCAAGAGATTTAAAGCACAGGTAGAAAAGGAAACAGGACGCTACATAAAGACCTTGAGGTCCGATGGAGGAGGAGAATATTTCTCCAAAGAATTTTCAGACTTTCTTTATGAAAATGGAATCAAGAGACAATTTACATGTAGATACACACCTCAACAAAATGGAATAGCTGAAAGGAAAAATCGACATATCACAGAAGTTGCAAGATGCATGCTCAACGAGATGAAGATGCCACTAAACTATTGGGCTGAAGCAACTAGTACGGCCGTTTATTTGATGAAAAAGTGCACAACGGCTGGAGTGCATAATCTAACTCCCGAGGAGGTTTATTCCGGTAAGAAGCCTGACCTTACACATCTCAAAGTTTTTGGATGTGTGTGTTATGTTCACATCCCTCAAGAACTAAGGACAAAGATGGAGGCAAAGTCCGAAAAATGTATTTTTATTGGATATTCATCGGAGCAAAAGGGATATAGGTGCTACAATCCGGTGACAAAGGAGCTACGAGTCTCACGAGATGTGGTATTTGATGAGCTAAGACCATGGTTTGGAGACAAAGGGAAAGAGAAGACTCTTGAAGAAGATTGCGAAGATGATGAAGGTGCTGTCCAAGAAGAATTTCAGCAAACAAGCACTCAAATGTCAGGTCCAGAAGCTTCTACATCACTTGGAGAAAGCTCAACATGGAAGGGGAGGCTAAGGAGTCATTCCTCATCACCAACATCAGCTTATGAAAGATCTAAAGCCGAAAGTGCTGCCCAAAATAGTGATTCAAATACAAGTGAAGAAGAGTATGAAGAGGTGATCACACCGAAGGTAAAGTTGAACCGATTGAAGAAGCAATGTTCAAAAGGAAATGAAAGGAGGTCTTCAAGAGCAAGGTATCCAATTGAAAGGCTGAGCTATGATAGTTTTATTGCAAAACATTTTGCATATATGACACAGGTGGTCAAAGATAAAGAACCGGATGCATATGAAGAAGCATGTACACAAAAAGAATGGCAAGAAGCTATGCAAGAAGAGATGAAAGCTCTCAAGGACAATCACACATGGGAGCTAGTTCCAAAGGCTGAAGGTATGAAGATTGTTCCAAATAAATGGGTGTTTAAAATAAAGAGAAATGCTGACGGCTCTCTAGCAAGGCATAAAGCTAGACTAGTAGCAAAAGGATTCAAGCAAACTCACGGCATCGATTATGAAGAGACTTTCAGCCCGGTTGCAAAGATGGGAACAATTAGAACCTTGATTGGAGTGAGTGCAGCAAGGAGATGGCCATTGTACCAACTCGACATAAAAAATGCTTTTCTCAATGGTGAACTTCAAGAAGAGGTATACATGAGTCAACCGATTGGATTTGAAGACAAAAAGCATCCAAATTTTGTTTGTAGATTGAAGAAAGCTTTGTATGGGCTGAAGCAAGCACCACGTGCTTGGAATCAAAGATTGGTCGAGTACCTCACAAGGTGTGGGTATAGTCCAAGTAATGCAGATCCCTCTCTCTACATGAAGAAAGAAGAAGGCAAGCAGGTATATATTTGCATATACGTTGATGATCTCATCATAACAGGAAGTAATGTTACAGGAATACAAGAGATCAAAAGGAAACTCGGTAAGGAGTTTAAAATCTCAGATCTTGGTGAGCTGAAATAATTTTTAGGCATTGAGATTGTCTATGGGAAAGATGGCATTTACTTAATGCAAAGAAAGTACCTATTGGATGTTCTTTTCAGATTTGGAATGAGTGAATGCAAACCACTCACTCAACCTATGGACACAAATGTGAAGCTATGCTCAAATGATGGAGAGAAGTTACATGATGTAACTACATACAGGAGTATTATAGGTTCATTGATCTATGCTACGATCACAAGACTAGATTTGTGTTATATTGTTGGAGTTCTTTCTCAATTTATGCAAGCTCCAACAAGTGAACATTTAAATTCAGCCAAACGAGTGCTAAGATATGTGAAGCACACTGTCAATCATGCATTGTTTTATAGATATGATGAAGAATTGCAGGTAAAGGGCTTCAGTGATGCTGATTGGGCTGGTTCCAAGGAGGATAGAAGATCCACTTCAAGTTATGTGTTCATGATAGGTAGCAAACCTATCACATGGAGCTCAAAGAAGCAACCTACTGTTGCACTATCATCTACAGAAGCTGAATATAGAGGTTTAGCCTTTGCAACTTGTGAAGCTATGTGGATTAAGAAGCTCTTGGCTGATCTTGATGTGCAGGTGGAGACCATTCCAATTTATGGTGACAACATGTCAAGCATTCACTTGACAAACAATCCAATGTTTCATGCACGAAGCAAGCACATAGAAGTGCATTATCATTATGTTCGAGAAAAAGTTTTGAGCAAGGATGTGGATATAAAGTTCATTGGAACTAATGACCAGATTGCAGACATGCTTACAAAGTCCCTCGATGCTTCTAAGCTCAAGAGGTTCAAGGACGACATCAACTTACAAGATATGGTTGAAGGTGCAAGCTCACATGTGAGCTTGAGGGGGAGTGTTAAAAATAAAGAAGTAAGCTCGTATATATTTTTGCAAAAAGGATTTTCTTCAAGTAGAAGGAAAATACAAAAATGAAAAATAGAAGCATTTACTTCAGCAAGTAGTGGAGGCCAAAAGAGAATCATTCAAAAGAGAATCAAATCCAAAATCTGAATTGTAAGAGGAGTGGCTGTCCAAAGTAGTGGAGAAATGATGGAGAAGAGCTCTCAAACTCATCATGAGAGTTTTTGGTCACTTGGCTATAAAAGAAGCAAGGGAGGACACTCAATGTGAGAGCAAGAAGGCGTGGAAGCCCCCTTGTATCTACTTCATTTGATTTGAGTCATTTCGTTCAGTTCACTCTCATAGAGTGTGTCCAGCCGCACACCCATTTTTGGGTAGTCTACTTGTGAGAGTCATATCTCTCAACATATGTATCCAAATTTAGTGTTTAAACATTCGTTGGAAAGCTTATCTTGAGTACTTCCTCTATCTAGAACAGTTTTATGAAATTCTTTATGCTCTCTGAGTTATTCAGGTTTTAGTGAAGTCCAGTTTTTAGCTGTGTCCAGCCGCACACACATTTTTGGGTAGTCTACTTGTGAGAGTCATATCTCTCAACATATGTATCCAAATTTAGTGTTTAAACATTCGTTGGAAAGCTTATCTTGAGTACTTCCTCTGTATAGAACAGTTTTATGAAATTCTTTATGCTCTCTGAGTTATTCAGGTTTTAGTGAAGTCCAGTTTTCAGCCTAACTGAGTGGACAGGTAGTCTGTTTTGAATCAAATAGTTGACAACTCAGATCTACTCCAAATTGAGTGTTTGATATCTCATTTGAAAGCTCTAGGTGTCTAGTTTGAGTGACCAAAGTTTCAAGTTCATTGGATATTTCAGTTGGTACGAGTTTTTATTTGAAGGTTCTGCTGTTGGCAAGAGTCTTCATCCTGAGAAGGTCTTCTACACTTTCCGCTGCGATTAGGAGAGGAATTCTCCAACACTTGGTACATGAAAGTAATGGCTGAATTGCATCTTCCACAAAAACAACATCATGGCTAACCAAAATGTGTTTAGTTTGTGGATGATACAAATGATGGCCTTTGTTTTTTGAACTGTACCCAACAAAAATTCATTTCACAGCTTTATCATGCAATTTCCTACATTTTTGTTTATGCACTAATGCATATGCCAAACAACCAAAAATATGCAAATGAGCAATAGATGGCTTGCAACCATGCCAAGCCTCATATGGAGTGATAGACTATAGTGCTTTGTGGGACACCTATTAAGTACATACGCATTACACATAACAACCTCAAGCTAGAAGCTATGTGGTAAAGCTTGACTTTTAACCATACACCTCACCATCTCGGTGAGTGACTTGTTCTTCTAGAATTTGTGAACAATGATACTTAGTTTTTAAATCCAGGCCTACGGGATGTTTGATGCCCTATTTGTGAAATGATAGTTGCTAGCTAGACTAGTACGAAATTACTTGGGCTTGTTGGAGCCACAAGCTTACTCAGAGAAGGTGATAGTCTGCAATAGATACTTATAATTCTAAAAAGACAAAAACGAAATGGAATAGAAGACCTCATATCGCAATGAGAACACTTTTGACAATACCTAATGATTGGACTCTAGAATGATTGGCCATGCAAAATTAAAAACTGAGCTAGATGCAAGGGACTCCATTCACACCTTTTTGTAGATGGCATACGTTGCAATATTAACACTTGATCCTCCATCAATCAAAACCTCTTTGATAGGTACCCGATTGTGGGAAAATCTAATCATAAGAATTTCATATTCAATTAATAGCTCTTATTTGTGCATGTATAAATTATTGAATCATATCCCAAATTGGCACATCACACCACATACTCTTTAGAGTCTTTATAAGTTGTAAAGTCGGATTCATCTTACCATGACGTATAGAGAAAAGAGGGTGATGATTGTGTTAGTGCCTATATTACACAGTAGATAGAAGGGATAGAGCCTACAATCTCTAGATAAGCATCCAAAAGTTCTAGAATGATATAAACAAAGTGTTCTTGTTATATCTATTTTTTCTTGTCTATTTGATTTTTGAATTTTGGAACCTGATCATGGGGATTGCAATGAACCTCGTAGGAATCTCTCATACAATCTACAATCTGATAAGGTGTGAGCCTCCTTCCTAAGCCATTTCATTAAATGGCATAGGTGATTTGGGATGCTCATGCCTTTGTTGTTGGACTTTGGCAACTCCTTGAGGAGTAATTGAAGTTGCATCTTTATGGATTTGCATGTATTGAGACTTTCATATTCTTGTCCAATTATCTTTGGTCTTTTGAGATGGCATCTAAGGTGTGACTATACATGCCCTAGAAAACCCACCAATGAATACAATGAATACAAGTCAAACTTGGAAAAGGTATTTACCTTGATAGTCATCCAAGACTCAACAAAATTATCTTTTGATGCTATCTTCATAAATTGATGCATAGGAAGTTTAAAGGTGGAAAAGTCTCGATATATGCGTATTTACCTTAGCTCCTAAATCTCGATATATGCGTATTCAACAACTCTAGATGGTGGAAAAGTCTAGAATGATTCCTTGACTTCTATGGAGTAGTAAACCTTTATTATCTTTCCATTGTGTATCAATTTAAAGTTAGGATGCAAGTTCTCAAGACATAGAACTGTTTAGGTTTTTCTTTGCCTCTAAACTCAAGATCTTTACTGTTTAACTTACTCATTCCTTCCGCAGGTTCTTGAATTTGATCCCTGATAACTTCCACTCCAAACTTATTGAGTCTTTCACGATGCTCACTATAGACATACAAGATTCCTCTTCGATAAGTCAAATACTACTGCATCAACTTCTAGCTTCACTATTGGAATGTGCACCAATAGGAACTTTGTGTCACCTCTAATTTTCACCAATGTGTGCCCTCATGGATCTCTAAACAAAGGAATTCCATGCTATTTTTTTTTTCATAAGTCAAAGGAACATCATACTGCCCTTCTACTCAGGATAGCTATGTTGTTCTTTGTTTAATTCTTTCATATACATGTTTATTCAGACATACATGTTTTTGTGCTTTAATGTTTTAGTAACTAAGTGTTTGAAATAGGTTCTTGGTCTTGAAATTGATTTATTCACACTAACCTTGGAGGCCACCCTACTTCTCTCAGTCACTTGTTTGATTTTTCCCATTTTTTAATGAATCATCATTCATGATATCTCCTTCTCGACTCACGAAGGTTACTTGCAAGGGTAGATCCTTAGGAGGAGGAATTGTGTCCTCATTTACTAAATCTTCAATTGGTGGCTCTATTTGTTTGGCTATAGATTTGATGTAGACTCGCGTTTTCTCACTCATCAAATCCATTCCCAAATTCAATTTCCTTGTGCAATTGAGTGTTTGATTGAGTTAGAGAATTCTCTAACTCGAAGATTTTTTTCTCTAACCTTTTTTCATGTTTTTCTTTTTTTTATTTCCCAAGTGTTCTTCTTCTTTCTTTCTAATGTAGTTAAATCTTTATCCATTTTTGGAGGGAGATATTTTTCATTATCTTTTATTTTGCCTTTTATCATTGTGGGGACTTCGTCTTGATCTTGAATTGATGCATCTAAGCTACTTAGGTCCAAATTAAGGGCTGATTCCTCTTCTTACCCTTGAAGATATCTTGTTTATTCATGTATAATACTCGAACAAGACTTCCAAAAGGGGTGTATGTAAGCATGTTTAGAGCCTTTACTTTAATTGTGTTGGGATTTTTTGGGCAATCTTTCAGAAGATTCTCAACTCCAAAACCTTCACAAAATTCAATCTCTATTATTGGAAAAGGGGTCGACATCTATGCAAGAGGGAAATCATGAATAAAGTGGTCACCAATGCACGCTAGTAGAGGCCTCTTTTAATTTGATTCCTCTATTGTGACATTGCTCTAGAGTTATTTTGATTTCTAGGATTGATTTACTAGACTAAAGCAATAGGCTCAATTTCTCCATAGCTTCATTGGTCTTGATCCCAAGTCTAAGCTTGATGATCTTACCTAGGGGGATAGTTTGTGGGTTCTTCAACATAGGCCTCATATAGGTTTTTGTATCCATAGTTATGGCTCATCTCTAAGATCCTTGAATTAGTTAGAGTGGTGATGAACACTAATGCCCTTTTGGAGTTCTCTCCAAATATGTATTTTACCAACACAATTCTTTTTTTGGATGCAACGGTTTTTTTCCAAGCGTCAGTTGTGCAGGAGAAGGCTCATATTGTTCTTGCCTAGGTTTAGGTGCATATTTGTGTTACCTAGAACCATACAACTAATCCCATCCTCGAGGATATCTGGGTTCATAAAAGTAATACTAGGGAAGCCCTTGATAACCATAAGGTCTTGATCCACTAGGCTGGGGTTGTTTCACATGTTGCCTATTGTGAAAACACTCAATCATAGAATGATTGGTCCAATTTCGCTCTATTGCACAAAATTGCATATTTCTTCTATCTAGGGATAATCTATTACCGTATCCTTTCTCTTTTTTGGGGAAAGATGTGTAGGATGATCACCTCCACATTCAAGACATTGTCTAGTCAGTGGTAGACGCTCTAATTGATTCTTCTCAAAATGTTAAGGGAGATTCAAAATTCTATCAAGTCTATGACCGATTCACAATGTATGAATATGATTGAAAACTTGTAGTACTTTCTCCTTTGGGAGATCCTTTGAGATTTTTAGATATTTTTCCAAGTTATCTTTTGGATCAAAAAAATTCTTGATATGCTTTCTCATTGTGGATGGTCTTTGGATGTAGACTAAAGTTCTCACTTGAATACCTCTTAGTCAATCCATGAAGAGTGAGATCTTCTCATGTCATGATAATTCTTGAGGTGGAGATATTGCAATGTATTGCTTGAAACATCATGTAGACAATAACATAGATTACAATGAAGATTGCTTGAAATTATGGACTAGCAAAGATGTGTTGTGTCACACTCTTTGCAATGCAAATGCATCAGTGAATTCTTAGAGTAATTCTTAGAGTTCTCATCTGATTGTCTTTGGTCCTTTGAGATGACATCTAAGGTGTATGCTAGTGAAGGTGGTTGTGGTAGAAGGTTGAGCAACACCTAAATCAGCCAAAATGCATCTAAGCGCCACACACTCAACACTTATTGTGAAATATGCCCTATACTTAGCCTCACAACTAGAAGTGGCCACAATAGGTTGCTTCTTGCTAAACCAAGATATGCATGAGCTACCAAGCATGAAGCAAAAACCACAATTGGACACATGAATGTCATAGCAACCAACCAAGTTTGAGTCAAAAAAAGCATGTAAATTTGGCAATAATGATCTCTGCTTTGGATAAAACAATCCAAGTAGCTGGATGCATGCCAATAGGGAGAGATGAGCTTAACTACCTACCAATTCTTGACACTTGGTCAATGCATAAATGTGCTCATTTGAGAGACAACAAACTGAATATCAAGCCGAGTTATGCATAAGTAAATCAAGCATCCAATAGCCTCATGATAGAGAACAACATCAAGTGCATCCCGAGCATCATGAAGACTCAACTATAAACATGTTTCCATTAGTGGCAATATGTTTGTTATCTTCAAGGCCAAAACATTGCAATAATGTGTCAATGTATTTGGTTTGACACAAAACTATTACCCCATTATCTTGCATAAAATGAATGCCTAAATAATGATGCAAATGCCCCAAATTTGATATCTCAAACGAGGCATGCAAATCACCCTTAAATTCACAAATATGCTTCTCATTAGGACTAGTGAGAACTTGTTGACATATGCCGGTAGTGATGTATGTGAACACACTTAGGATTGTTGTGGCTTTTTTTTTCCTCTCTAGGAGTTTTTTCCCTGGCTTGTATATATGCCTATAACCCTAATAGGTCACTTGTCTTTGTACATTCACTTGGTAAGACATTCTATGTTGTGTTGTGCTCCAAGATTCTTCTTCTTCTTTCCTGTGTTTTTCATGTGCTTTTGTAGACCTTGAACTCCAATGATTGGTACCAAATTAGGTCTCCACTTCATCTAGGGCATCCTCGACACCCCTTCATTCATATTCTTAGAATCGTATGAAAATTGGTGAGCATACTCGAGCCAATTAGGACTACTATCGCAATGACTATGTAGACAATTTTTACCTTTTGTGTCAAACATATATATAGGTTTTAGTTTAGGAGTACAAGTGCCTCAAAGTCTACTATATGTTTAGTAGAGCTCCATAGGGTGTTTTTGTTCAAATTTTTGAGATGCAACCAACTTTTTGCATGAGGGTATTTGTGCTGGAATGTAAGTGTAATTCCGGGAAAATTTAATTGGAAAGACACACATCAAAAGGATGTAGCGTAACATTTGTAACTCTTTGATAATGAAAGTGTGCAGAAGCAGATGTGTAGGAGAAGCACGACATTGGACTGTGTGTCTAGGCGGTGCATTGTGGATCATTTTCAGCGCAAGTTTTGCTCATAGTGGTGTAATGATCATTTATTGTTTTGAGTATTAAGTTATTCCGGTGATCTTGTCTCCGTAATACTTTGCTGGTGGAGATACAAGTTAATTGTGATTGTGCATCAAATATTTGTGAAGTCCATGTTATTCTGCGTAATTGAATGACATACTTTACCACAGTGAAGTAATTTTCTTGATGTTAAAAAGTCTAGTGATGAGATTACTATTTACAAGTTTGCTGGTGAATAGTTAGAGTAAAGTAATGAGAACACTGCATAGTGAATGTTTATCTAGGAAAATATACATAAGGCATTTGTAATACAGAGCCCTGACCATCCCAAGAACCCAAGAGTTGATTTATTTCGGTAAGCAGTTAACATTGGCGCCGGCCATGGGGCATGGAATAGCCAGTCTAAGGGCAGATTAAGGTTGGATGAAAGAAATAATTCGAGGATATATTCCTATAACATGTTCCGATGAATCTTATCCAAAGTATCAAAGTGATTAGCATCCGTGGAAAGTTACTAGCATGTTGGGAATACCCTTTGATGGCAGTGGAGAAAGACAATCATCTGAAGGAAAGCATGATACATGGACTAATGCAGTGGCACCCCAGTATTTTCTTGTTCAAGGATTATAGAGTATACCAGAATTTCAACGAGTTCCATCTGTTGAAAGTGCAGTCACTGGAGTGGGTGCCAATTCTGGTGATAGCTTGGTGAATTCTGGTGATAACCTAATTTTTTGTTTTGATTCGAGTGGTACTAGTATATTAGTGTGTGAAAGTTTTGGTGAAAAGTTCATCTCAAATACAAAATACAAAGAATGGCAATTGAATTCAGACGTGTGTGATGGACTCAGTGATACCATATGATCGGGGATTTTGCAAAGTGACGATACGATACAACAGCAATCAGAATCAACCCGTTGAAGTAATTCCAAACTGATACTTCTTGTTGATTTAGATGACACGAGTAGTACTCAACAACAACAACAAAAAAACCAACAACAACAGCAAGATGTCATAACCCCCACGATCGATACCTGTCGGAGTCACATATACTGAATTTGGTTGATTTCTAGGTGATGATCTTGATGCTCATGTTCGTACTTTCGAAATTAATTATGTTGTACTCAACTATCCAGCGGATCTGGCATATAAAGCCATAGTGTTTCAATCTGCCCTTGTTAATGAAGCTGCTCGTTGGTTAATCGAATACGATATTAATCATTTTGGTCAATACGATGATGTTAAGAATTCCTTTTTACAACATTTTTTATTAAAGAAAAATGCAGCTGAAATTTTTTATTACTTACAAAACAATAAACAAAAACCACACCAGAGTGTTGAAGAGTATGCAACATTATTGCACACTCATATATGGCAGTTGCCTCCATTGCATGCTAATCTACCAGATGATGTGATTACCCAATGGTTTATTAATGGACTAAACCCCCAACTCAAACAAGTTATGATTATTTGAGGTGCGGGTAGTATGACCTTGGATGCAGTCATTGCTATGTCATTACAGTTAGAACATAAGGTTGGTGGTTTTACCTAAGATATGGATTGGTTGAAGGCCTCCAAGAGTACGAAGGATAATCCAGTGAAACAAGTATATTGCACCAAATGTAAGAACCTGGGGCATACTACTTCAACTTGTGCACTAAATCAAATGTATTGTGCTATCTATAATACGGTGAGTCATTCTATCGAAACTTGCCTGTATAATGCAAAAGTACAGACCAGATCGATTGTAAATGCCATAATACAGGAGTAGGGACAACTGTCTGCCCACTACGTACCACCGCATTTGAGAAATACATATGATCAAACTTACAAAATCCAGTGGGTTTGGTGCGTGATTTACCCATTACCTTACAGGGAGTAGTGTTCAAAATGAATTTTGTTGTCTTGGAACTACCTGAATCAAGCCTGAATTACAACTTATTATTTGAGAGGCCTTGACTGAAATAAGCAAAAGTGTTACAGGATTGGTCTGCACACATACTTATTTTTAAAGCAATCATCAGAAATATGTTGTACCCTTGGATGATATGAGGCCCTGCGACTTTCATGCACGACTTTATGTGGCAGAACCCATGCATATGTTGGATGGCCTTTGAGATGACGAAGAAGAAGTTTTTTTAAATGCTAACCAGGATTTGTTAGCAGGTATAGTTGATTTGCAAGCCATAATACATAATTGGACTCTGACCGTGTTGAGAGCAGTATGGGCACCCAAGGACTTACAAGACGTGAAAGTCAAAGAAGGGAGTCAGAGCGCAGGGACAGCACAAGCAAACAGGGAAGTCAAAGAAGATCTGGCAAGTAGGCCAATAATTTTTCAAGACACTAAGGAAGATCAAAGAGTTGGACATGCGAGGAGGAAGAGCAAGTAGGGAGCTCGAAGATATGTATGGCAGATCACTAGAAGAAACCCCTACAACAACAGTGATTTTTATCACTAACGATCATTGTAAATATCATTTCACATTTTTGTAGCTCCATTTTGTGCAAGCCAAGGAGTCCTTGAGCTTGAGGAGCCTTAGAAGTAGTTGTGTACCAATTTTCGTATTTTTTAGATCTCGTTTGAGCCTTCAAATAAGCCCTGGAACCTAATTTTTAACTAGGCCGGACACTAGGTCTGAACAGGGCCAAAGCTAGTCAAAAACTATAAAAGGAGCTAGAGAGCTCATTTTTGGGGTTAGATTGTAATTGAAACAAACTTGTAAGAGCTCTTGAAAGTAATCTAAAGACTCCATTGCTTATCACTCTTTGTCTTGCTGTGTGTGCGCGTGTGTGTGTATGTGTGTGCATGTTTGTGTGCTTCTCACTCACGCACTTGTGCCGCCACTTGCTCGAGGTCTTCATACCATCCTCACGTCTTCCCGGATTGACATTAAAGGAGGTGCTACTCATCACTGAGCTACACCAAATTTTGGCGCCGTTGCCGGGGATCGAGCTTTGAGGACGAGCGTGTGATGGTAAGACGTAGAGTTGACGCGTTGGAGTTGTAGGTGAATTCTTCACTTTCTTCCATTCTCTTGTTTCTTTTATCACCATCATCATCACCACCATCTCCCACCTCCATCTCCATCATCGCAAAAAATTTCAGTTTTTTTTACTATATCTCCTTTCCCCTTTCATTTCCCTCATTTCACTTGTGAGAGAGAGCGAGAGAGCGATATTGCTTGCTCTGTTTTTTTTGCATGTTTGTTGTGTCTCTTGCAGGTATCATCATCATCATCCCCGCAAGCACGCTGCGCAGGTACGAAACTCGTTGAATCTGTCTCGCAGTCGCCGACTTCTGTCCATCGCGACAGACAGAAATTTTCACCTTTTGGTAAATCTGAGTGCACCACAGTGGACTAGGGACCCTGCACACCACATTCCCACAAAAATCTTTGAAAAATTTGCAAAATTTCAGTCCATCGCGATTGACTGAACCCCTGTCCATCGCGACAGACTGACTGTCCATCGCGACAGACTGACTGTCCATCGCGATTGACTCCTGTCCATCGCGATTGACTCCTGTCCGTCGCGATTGACTCCTGTCCGTCGCGATTGACTCCTGTCCGTCGCGATTGACTCCTGTCCATCGCGATTGACTCCTGTCCATCGCGATTGACTGACCCTCTGTCCGTCGCGATTGACTCCTGTCCGTCGCGATTGACTCCTGTCCGTCGCGATTGACTCCTGTCCGTCGCGATTGACTCCTGTCCATCGCGATTGACTGACCCTCTGTCCGTCGCGATTGACTCCTGTCCGTCGCGATTGACTCCTGTCCGTCGCGATTGACTCCTGTCCGTCGCGATTGACTCCTGTCCATCGCGATTGACTCCTGTCCATCGCGATTGACAGCCCTGTCCATCGCGATTGACAGCCAATTTTAGACAAATTTTTTAGGGTTTTTAAATTGAAAAGATGGACTAATTGTGGGCATAAACATCTTACTCCAGAGCACATAAGGAGGCCTTAGGAAACCCACCCGGGGAAACCGTTGCACAGTGATCCTGTTTGAACCCCGTCTTAACCCTAGGACCCTGAACGGTCATAACTTCTCCATACGGAATCCATTTTTCGAGCTCTAGGGCTTGTTGGAAAGCTTGTGGCATATACTACACGCCCTCAACTGTTTTTTATAAAGATAATGCGTTGATTTTCAGATAGGGTATTTTGAAGTTGACCATACCCAGGGGGATCAAAGTCAGGGGTCTTTAGAATTCTTTTCTTAAAAATCTCTATGCAAATTAGTGTCTGTGCATCAGGAATGAAAATCATTGGTTCTGTCTTTGGAAATTAAATCTTAAAGCTAACTTTGAAACTCTTACAGATCCTTTGGGAACATTGCAAGGCGTTCTAAGCAAGTGTAAGTGTAAGCTTGGGAACACACTTCCTGGGCACTCAAGGGCAACCAAGCAGGAAACAAAAGGTTGGAAACTTCTAACCCCCTCTGTCAATTCACAGTTCAGGCTAAGAACGACGAGAGGTAGGAGTAAGTCAGGGAGACGATAGGCAGGTATCAAGTTGAAGATTTCCTAAAAACTCGAGTCCAAGCTAAAAACCTAATCTCTGTACTGTCGCCAACATAAAGAAAAGGAACCCAACGTGGAACGATCAACCTCAAAGTACGAAAAACATTCAAGTATTCCTGACGACGTGATATCAGACAAGACCTTAAACACGATAAATAACTATAAAAAATCAAGCGACTAATACCAATTGATCTGCAACGAGGCTGTACTCTGGGAAAAAGGCGGGGTACTTAGATAGGCATATGAACCTTAGATCAGGACGACATCTTGTAAGGGAGAGACAAAGCCTTAGGTCTTCAGAGGCTAGTGTTAACCACACGGCTAGGTCTTGGGCCCAGCAGTTGAGCCATCACTCGTACTACCCTAGCTCTGAGACCAGTGAGTCCGAGATGTCTCAAGGTATGGAGAGACCTACAGGCAGTTCAGGAGTGCCATACCTGCATAGGGTAGAAGGCCCTTATAAGACGCAATTGGAATACCTTAGGACCAACCGATTGGGTGCTAGCATCTATGAGGACGGCCTAGGAAGGTCTGTGGTACAGATTAAGAATCCCGATCAATCCATTGGATTAGAGCGCCCAGCTGTCAAGTTCGAAAACGGGGCATACTTAGACAAGGAAGGGACTATATATGTAGTCACCAGTCATCCCGATAGGACTGATGAATTTGGGAATGTAGTCCCAGAATCGGACTTAGGGGACCTAGAGCAAGGAAACATGGGTACAGAACCTGGAACCCCTCGAGGCAAATCTGTTCTCACTAGGATTATCACACCCGAGTGGATTCCCCAAGATAATAAGAGCATAGATCTTCTTCTGAACCGAGAAACTGAAGAAGCCTTTTGGAGATATAAATCTGATCGGCCATTTGATATTGGAACAATCATGATCTATGAGTTGAAGGATCCTGATAGCCCAGGTAGAGTGACCTACTTAGATCACGCCTCAGAGAGGATCTTCGTGGTGACAGAAAATGATAGGCATGCTTACACATGGAAAGGTGAAATTATTTTCCCCCAACCAAGATCAAATGTGTCCTACGGTCACCCTGGAGCGGGAACATCCCAAGCTCATGGAACTCAAAGAGACGGAAGTAGAGATAGGCCAGAAGTGAGCTTTGCCAACTCAGGGGGCAGAGAGAGAACGAGGACGGAAACAAATAGAGTAGAGTCTGAGGTACTTAGAGCTCGCAGGAATCAAAGGAATGCAGATGAGTTCCCTCTACCACGACCTAGAGAACACACCAGGACCTTGAGACCAACGCAGTTAGTTAAGTCCATGAAGAATTACTTCGATGGCACGGGAGATCCATACGATCATGTGGCTGAGTTTAAACAAGTCCTGAAAGCTGAACAAGTGGAGGATCTATTCACGCAGTATAATGCCTTTGGTCTGACCCTTAGGAACACTGCCCTGACATGGTTTCAGCCACTAAACGAGAGACAGTTCAGGAGCATAGACCAACTCCTAGAGGCTTTCATTATTGAATTCTCTAAGAGTGGCATAAGACATAATACCTCCTCACTGATCCACAGCTTCAAGAAGACCCCGCAAGAAACTGTGAGACTTGCAGGAAGAAGATTTAGGCAATACTTAGAAAGATGCCCTGTTTCAGAGCTACCCACACCAGCTAAGCAAGTGGCTTTATTCCTGGATGGATTGCTAAGTACCAAATTGAGATCGTATGTGTACTTAAAGGACCCTAGGACAATAGAAGAGTGTGTACGCATGTGCATTGACATTGAAGATAACCTAGGGGAAGAACTAGAGCTTTCCAAAATCTACAAAGAGTCAGATAGTGCATCTAGTCACTCTTCCACGCAATCCACATCAATCGAGGAACTTGCAGAAAAAGTAGCTCAAAAATTAGGCGTCCCTAGTAAACAGGTCCCAAGGTTTGCCCCTGTGAAAAGATGCTATACTTGTGGTGGCGACCACATGGCGAACGTATGTCCCATTATGGCTCAACCCCAAGTTAATCCTAGTAGCCAGTACTGCACCATAGAACGGAGATACACCAATCACACCGCACAAGATTGCCCTTACAACAAGCAGGCAGTTAGGCCACCCTACCCTCAGCCATACCCGCAGCAAGGAAGATACCAGAACCAGTACCCTCCACAGCCATATGGCAGGCCACAGCAAAATTATCAACCACAATACCAAAACCAACAAAGGCCTCAGCCGGTATTAGCCCAACAACCTCCAGCTCCCTCCAATGCAATCCCTGTTAAGTATGCAGCTGCAGAGGAAAACCTGAACAGAGCTATAGTCCCCGTAACACCATTGCTTTCAGAGAGTGATCCCAGTGACCATAGCTTTGATTCTACACATGTTGATAGTCCCCAGGCTTACTACATGCAGTCTCCTGAACATGGTGAGTCTTACTATAGTGAAGAGCCAAACGAACCTAGTTGGGAATCAGACTATACAAATATCATGTATGCAAACCCCAATCCAAGACCCCAACCTAGGCAAGTAAGACCCCCATTCCCTAGAGGACCATGCTATAGATGTCAGGGAGATCATCTCATTCGTGATTGTCCCTTGCCTCCACCTACACAACCCCAACCAGTAACGATCCAAGGCCATTGTCAAGAGTGTGGAAAGGAGCATCTCTTACGAGATTGCCCTAAGAATCCTAATAATATGCCAAAAATCACTCCTATAAACGTTATTGGGTTAGTTGTAGATTCCACCGGGAGTGTGACTTCCACTGCACCAGTGCAAGTGGTCACGAGAGCTCAAGCATTGCAGCAAGACCTAGCTGTAGATCAAGATCGGGGAAAGAGCCCAGAAGTCAGTGAAACGGAGAGCATAACCAAGAAGAGAACTAGAGCCTGGAGAGATAGTCGGGAAAGAGTGAAAAGACAATGGGCTAAAAAGATGAGTGAACTGGAGGAAAGCATAAGAGAAACCAAAGCCAAGATAACTGAACTCACATCTCAAACTCCCTCTCACACTACCCCGCCACCACCATTCCCATCGCCATCCGACCCGCCACATTCCAACCCACCTCATACAATTCCACCACCCCCTAGAACAGGATCAGTATTAGCTGATCCCACTCCTGAAGATCTAGACATGATGCTTAAAGCATACCAGGCCAGAATCCAAGAAGGGCCAAATGTAACAGATCATGACAAGTGCTATCCTAAAGCTGACCTAGAGATAGAAAGAACCAAGCTTTGCGCGAAAATGGTCGCATTGGCTCAGACTATGTTTGAAGCCAGTCGCCTTTTCAATTACTCGGGCTCAGCCAAGACGCAATTACACTTGGATGGACTTCTAGAGAAGTTAGAGGGCATAATTGCAAGATCTGCCAAGGAAGAAAAAAATCAAGAAAAAGATAAAGCAAGCAAAAATATGAACTATCCCCCATCGGAAGTTTATGTGGCCAATTCCACTAAACCAGACAACTGTCCCTCCTTAGAAAGAATAGAGAGGCTAATGGCACGATCAGGAAAGGAACTTGCCCCTCAAAGAAAGGAAAGGGTAAGAGAACGGATAAGCCAGCCTCTTCAGGAAGCTCAGGTGCCTCCTCAAGAAGCTCATCTTTCCCCCCAAAAGGCAGATGAGCCTCCCTCAGAAGCTCACGCACCTCCGCAGGGTGCCTACATTCCCCCTCAGGGAGCATATCAGCCTGTTCGGAAAAGTAATAGAATAAGTAATCCTCCCCAGGAAGCTCGTACTCCAAACATCTATGAGAGCGAGGAAAGAGCCAACGATAGAATAAGCCCTCCTTCCCAGGGTGCTTATGTGCCTAATTCTACGGAGCCAGACACTTCTTCTATGAATCGGTTTGCACCAGACTTCCTACGAGAAATTCAAGAAGATAAATGGGATAACGAAATTGAGGTCGCCCCTCCCTTTGAAATTGTGGATGATGCACACGACCAATTCCCACAAGACATCCCATCTATTTACGGGGAACATGAGAGTACTCAGTCTCATGAAAGACTGGACTTTGAGTCTAATTCCATACAAGAGCTACCCCACTTCACAGGCCCCTGGGAAGCCAAGTCTACTTGTATGAGAACCCCCACGGTCATGGTAAGAAACGAAGACTCGATCATACCTAGGAACACAGAGGTAGTGAAAAACACCAAAGTGCAGTGCAATCTCAAGTTAAAAGAGCTACTCAAGGTTAAACCTGAATTATGGAAACATGTAGCCAAACAAGTACCAGAGTTAGCAAAACCTCGTTCCCAGGTAGGGTCACATAGGACAGTGCCGGAAATACCTTTGGATAAGATAGGAGATATTTGTGAAGGTGAAGAAGGGAACACCTATCTTCCCATTACCTACCAGGAGTACACCACCAAGGCAATTTTGGACTCAGGTGCAGGAGTTGCAATTGCCACCACTTCCCTATGGAAGCGTTGGGGCAAGCCAGCACTCAGGCCAACGAGAATGAAACTGCAGATGGCCGATGGTCACATAGAAAGACCCCTAGGATTGCTAGAAGGAATAACTCTCACCACTTGTGGTGTCGAGTTTGAGCATACATTTGCCATATGTGACTTCAGCAAAAATCATGCCTATGAGATGATTTTGGGAAGACCATTTATGTGACAGTTGCAAGTGGTACAGGATTGGGGAACCAACTCCTTGTATTTGCAACACTTGGGCATTACGACCAAAGTCAATCTCAAGGATTATTCTCATAGAGATGTCCCCCCTATCCAATGGAATCCCATTCATAGAGCCAAAGATGACACGGAATCTGTGCATTCCATAGGATCAGTATCCTCATGGATGCATGAAGACACCCACTTATGGATGTGTAAAGTAGCAGTAGAAGAAGAACAGAGAGAGAAGGCCAGAGATATAGGTGCAAACGAAACACATAGACCCATTCAAGACCCAGCCTACGCACTTGTAGTCTTTCCTGACGAAGAATTTGAACCCCACGGCTGGGCAGAAATTTTAGCAACCATGGATGTAGCCATCAATGAGGAACAATGGACACCTCACTGTGATGAGGATGGCTATGACATTTCAGTCTTCTCCATAGAGCCAATCATGGGAGAGGCAGTTCTAGAAGAATGCGAACCTATCCCTGATACATTTGAGGATGCAAGTGACTCCGAGCTAGAGTCAATAATTATGGACCCACCATTTGCATCAGATAAAGAATACTTCCATGAAGTAGAATTCCAACCCCAGAGGCATGGAGAGCTTACAAATGATGTAAGACTAGCAACACATGTAACCCCTAAGGAAGAAGGAAAGGAACGAAAGAAGAGAGAAGTCTCACCAGAAGAGGAAGAATCTTTGTTTGAGGTCCCCGAAAATTTTAAGAAGTATGAGATAGATGACAGGAGAGTCATGATAAGAATGCCTAAACGAGAGGCACAATCAGGAGAGGCCTATGATAACAAAGAAACCACCAAGAAAATAGTAGTGGCCCTAGAAGAAGGAGAGGAGCGATGCACGTACATAGGCCATGACCTAACAGAGGAAGAAGAGCATACGTTGATAGCCTTGCTAAGAGAATACAGAGATGTATTCGCTTGGAGTTACAAGGATTTGAAAGGTGTTGACCCCGATATATGCTCACACACTATCCCCATGACCTCAGATGCTAAACCTTCTAAGCAAAAGCCATATACATATAACGATAATTATGCTGCTAAGATCAAAGAAGAGATAGATAGATTGGTTGAAGCTGGATTTATCTATGAAATTGAGCACACTGAATGGGTATCACCCATCGTAGTGGTGCCCAAGAAGAATGGAAAGCTGCGTGTGTGCATTAACTTGAAGAAGGTTAATGCAGCCACCATCCGAGATAACTATCCGCTTCCCATCACAGAACATCTCTTAGAAAGAGTAGCAGGCAAAGAAGTATACAGCTTCCTGGATGGATTTTCGGGCTACAATCAAGTGGCCATTGCACCAGAAGATCAGCATAAAACGGCTTTTGCCACAGAGTGGGGCATTTTTGCTTTTAGAGTAATGCCATTTGGGCTTACCAATGCACCAGCAACCTTCCAGAGGCTGATGTGCCATGTCTTTAAGGAGTTCCTGAGGAAGAGTTTAGAAGTCTACGTTGATGATCTTTGTGCTCATTCCAACATTAGACAAACCCATATCCCTGAACTCAGACAAATCTTTGACAAATGTAGAGAATATCAAGTTTGCCTGAACCCAGAAAAGTGCGTTTTTATGGTCAGGCAAGGCAAGATTCTAGGACACATAGTGTCAAAGAATGGCATATCTACTGACGAAGAGAAAGTGAGAGCCATAGCAGAGCTACCTAGACCAAGGAATGTCAAGGAAGTACAAGCTTTCATGGGGCATTGTGGGTATTACCGACGTTTCATCCACATGTATGCGGTCATCGCAAAGCCCATGTACGGACTTCTGACTAACTTTGAGTGGACGGATGAATGTGAGAACTCCTTCCAGGAGCTTAAACGAAGATTATGTTCAGCACCAATCTTGACCACGCCAGATTGGAATAAGCCATTCCATGTTCATGTGGATGCATCCAATTATGCCATTGGATGTGTGCTTGCACAACCTACTGGTGAAGGTAACATGGACCTTCCAATTGCTTATGCCAGTAGACAATTGAATGCGGCTGAACGGAATTACACCACTACGGAGAGAGAAGGATTAGGCATGGTATACGCAGTTAAGAAATTTAGACACTATTTGCTTGCAAATAAGTTTAAATTTTTTACTGACCATCAGGCATTGCTGTATCTCGTAAACAAGCCATGCAATACAGGAAGATTAGTGAGATGGTTTCTCTTGCTAATGGAATATGACTTTGAGGTTGTGGTAAGAAAAGGCAGGACTCACTTAAGGGCAGATCATCTCTCTAGGCTCACATCGGGAGAAGCTCCACAAGGAGTGTCAGATGACCTTCCTGATGCTTACTTGTTTAATTTGGAAGTGGTGCCGCAGTGGGCTAAGCCACTAGTGCCAGTATTGACATACGGGCCTAACCATCCAGTAATAAACACACAAGATAAAGAAGTAGTAAAAGCCCAAAAGTATCACATCATGGCAGGAAGTATGTACAAGCACACAGATCAAGGGATCTTGGCCTGTTGTGTGGAAGAGGATGAGTACGCAAAATGGTTGCAATTAGCACACATAGGTGCATTAGAGCAACACTATTCAAAGCCACGAACCCTACAAACACTAAGGAGACTAGGAGTACATTGGCCAACTATGGAAGCTGATGTCCAAAAGTTGTGCAAGGAATGCCCAATCTGCTGCACTAAACCACCTGTGGAACATGCCACTCTTTATCAAGTGTCCATTGTGCCAGATTGGAGTGAACCACTAGTATCCTTCCTGAGGACGAAAACATTCCCTCCAGACATGACTCTGGCTAGGAAAAGGAGTTTAGAACAAGAAGCCCAGGATTACTCACTCATTGGTGATAATCTATACAAACGTGGTAAAGACGGTTACCTGAGACTATGTGTCCACGAGAGTGAGTATCTCAAGATCTTAGACACTGCTCACCAAGGTGTAGCAGGAGGACACTTTGGACCAGATCGGGTAATCAAGGCAATACTATTTGCGGGCTTTTGGTGGCCGACCCTTCACATGGATGCACATACCTATGTGAAACGGTGCGATGTCTGTCAGCGAACTCAGCATCCCATACGCAAAGATGAGATGCCACTGAAACCTATGATGGGTGGACGTGCATTCTCTAAGTGGGGAATAGACTTTGTAGGCCCTATTAATCCCCCAGCTAAGGGTTCACATGCTGAATACATCATTGTGGCCACGGATTATCTCACCAAGTGGGTGGAGGTAAAAGCTACGACAAAGAACGACGCTCAGACAACTGCTAAATTCTTGTTTGAAAATGTATTCACAAGATATGGGCTACCTATAGAGCTAGTAAGTGATAGAGGCACTCACTTCTTGAACGAAGTGATTGAAAATCTACTCCAAGAATTCTTGGTAGTTCATAAGAAGTCTGCCCCTTATCACCCTCAAGCTAATGGACAAGCCGAAAGCACCAACAAGATCTTATGCAATGTACTGACAAAATTAGTGAACACTAAACGTTCTGATTGGGACAAACAGCTACACCATGCTGTTTGGGCATACCGAGTCGCCTATAAAACGGTACTCCAAGCCACCCCCTTTCAGATGGTATTTGGCCAAAACGCGGTGCTACCCTTGGACTTCTTGATACCTACCTTAAAAGTAGCACAAGAGCACGAATGGACGGGTCATGAACTCTCCTCTAGACTCTTTGACCTTGAACGATTAGGAGAAACGAGACTGAGAGCAGCTGCAGGGATATATGCAGCTAAGAAGAGACAGAAGGCATACTTTGATGCCCATGTGAAGGATAAGGGCTTGAAAGTAGGAGATCTAGTTTTAGTCTACACATTGAAACAACATGCAAGGAAGCTGGAAAAGAGAGGCTACGGACCTATGATCATCAATAGGATCTCCACGAGTGGAGCAGTACAACTAGCCACTTTAGAGGGTAATGTTCTCCCAAACTATATTAGCGGATGCAGAGTCAAGTTGTATCAGGAACCCCTCACGGAGGAAATGCTAAGTCGACTCAATACTGCTAAGCAACGTAAAGAGGAGGAAAAACGAATTCGAGAAGAAGCTCAAGCAGAAGCCCTAGAGCGCATACGGAAAATGAAATTAAGAAGACAAGGTAGAGAGCAACCTGTGACAGATGCTTATGCAGATCCAAGATACCCTGTGGCTATGTGTGAAGTTTCAGGTGATAGCTCACATAGGATCACTGATCGACGTCCTTTCATAACCGTAGATATAGGGCAAGGGAAGAGTGCAAGGACTGTAAGAGCCTTGATTGACTCAGGTGCTGCCACGAGTGCTGTTCAATTGTCTTACTGTCAAGAGTTGCACTTAACTGTCAATCCTGTGGAAGCATATCTCATAGGATTGGGAGGTGTGGAGACCCCTTGCATGGGCGAGGTGGAACTTCCCCTCCATATTCATGATGAGGCAATGACAGTTAAAGTACTAGTGTGTCAAGACGAGGATCTCACTGAACCCCTTGTCTTGGGTCAAGACTGGATCTATGACCACGCAGTCAACTTAAACCTAAGAAGTGGACTTCTTCAGGCTTGGATCAATCATAGTCGAATTACGGTAGAGTTAGATAACGGAGCACTCAAGAAACTAGGAAAGGCACAAACTCCTGGTCCTTCCAGGAGTACACATGAAGAGGATCATGCTGTTCTTGTCCAAAACTATATGTTGCAGAGGAATGATGTTCGCACAAAAGAAGTCAGGAGAGCAACAGAACCCCCTTCTTTTCCAAAGGTCAGAGGGAGGCAGCAACCAAAAGTGGATCAAAGACAGATAAAGCAGAATACTACCTCTCTCGGAGATCAAAGGTACCCGTGCAGCAAAATGTCTCAGCTAGTGAAACAAGTGTGGGTACGGAAAGGCGAATACCCGGTTGCACTCAAGCCAACCACACGGGCAAAGCCTCTTATTAGTAACCAACAACGCGACTCTAATAAGAAGTCTTTCAGAAGTTCTTCTGTTAACATGAAGACTATTTGGGTGCCCAAGAAGTCGATGAAGGCTAGCCCACAATCAAGACATATTTGGGTGCCTAAGGCTTGTCTACGGGCTCAAATAGCTACACCAAGAACACATCCTATACAGCATGATCCATTCACTCGCAGAGCCGGTCTTCACTCGTTTTTAACACTCAGGAACGCACCAAGGCCAATGAGCACAAACAGAATCACTTGTAAATGGGTCCCTAAAAGGCCTCACTTTCAAGCTAACACACCTATAAAGCCCTCAAGAGTCTCTACGAAACCACGAGCAAAACCCATCCACGGCATTGGGCAGCCTAAGAATTGTAACAAACCCCCGGACCCCAATTGTAAATCCATGACCACCTACTAACTAATTCACTCTCACATCACATCATTCCGCTTAGCTTGTAGGTCTATCCAATTCCTAACCACACTCACCAGCACCGAGCACTTATTAACCGACTAACCTCTTCCGGACCTCATGTTAATGTTGTAACGGGGACACGGTGTCATTTTTGTGTCCATTGCAATGTTAACATCTATTCATGTATTCTCACAGAACCAGCTGCGAAGTTCCCAACATGGCTGAGGCAGCAGGAACTAGCTCTCACACAGAAACGAACCCGCAAGTGGTGGATTTAGACAGTTTACCCGTTTTGCCTGAGACAAATGAAAGACCAGAAGAATTGCAGGCCGTCAAAATCATACCTATTGCGGACCCTCCGCGTGGCCACACCATGCCCGTAGGAAAGACTTCCCACTGGTTTACCGAGGTGGCAGGACCCTTGGGTGAAGGAACGTACCTATGGGAATCAGAGCTGGACTTCAATGGGAAGCAAGGTAGATACCATTTCTTTACAAGAGAATTTGAGAAATTACAAAACGCAGAAAGTCTACGACCGATATGGGAAAAGGCAGGATTGAGTGCCTATTTCAGTGCACGACTCCCAAAACCTGACTTCATGCGATGCTACTATCTTATCAACACCTTGACTCCAAACCAGAACCCCAAAGGTGCAAGCTCATTTGTGATTCCATCTCTGACAAAGGGGAATGAGTTCAAGAGGTTCAGGCTATCAAACAACTTGGTGAGAGAGGCTCTAGATATGCGCGGAATGCATATTCCAACAGAGAAGGAAACCCTAGTACCGGATTACATGAAGAATCGAAGTCTCACCAAACTCAAGGACATGGTGTCCATGACACCTAACATTGCAATACACCTTCGCATGTGCATGCAACACTTTGCTTTTCCTGCACAAGATAGATTCACTATGCCGCACAAAAAGATTTGGTTCAGTTTATATCTGGCAGAGACACAGAGCCTCACCATCAACTTACCCCATTGGATAATTGATCAGATACACCTGGCTCACAAACGATGGCCGAGGAAACAGGTTTTATATGGTTGCTGTGCTCTGACGAGAATAATCTATAAATGTTTGGCTTATGACATCCCTATTCAACGGGCCCTAATGTGGAATCGTGTAGAGCAGTTTAGAGGTAGGACATCCACTGGACCCCCTTCGAAGAAGATGAGAGGCACTGTCCAAGTTCCGTGTGCTCAACCACGTGGAGCCACCCTAACACCAGATGTCACCCCTCCACCTCGAAGAGTCCGACCATTCACACTCCGACTTCCAAGACGCAGCACCGATGGTTCTACCGTGATCTTCCCTCCCATCCCAACCGATCTTGAATTTCCTAGTGGTGCACCTTTGGAAGAACTCACTAATGAAGATTTCGAACAATTATTACAAGATGTAGAGCTGGAGGCAGAAGAAGTACAACAAGCGGAAACAGTGCAAATGCAGACCACAACCTCCCAAAGACCAGTCACACCAGTTGAAGTGGATGAAGAGGATGATGGAGATGAAGAACAGGAGGAAGATGAGGAGGATTACGATCAAGAGCATCAAGAGGAACAACAAGAAGTGCCAGAACTTGTAGGTGCACCAGCATATACAACTCAACTACAAAGGTTATATGACACAATCAAAGCAGTACAAGAAAGGCATAAACTCTCTCTTATATCAGGTCAAGCCTTGATGCAAGAAATGCTATCAGATGAAGGGGTGGACCAACAATTCATTGACACTCTCAAATTAGTGTCAGAATCTTTAGGAGTTCCGGAGGCTGTCCACACTGCCGTCCGCCAGTCTGTAAGGTATGACCAACGCAGAGTTGACACGTTACCACGAGCAGGTAAGACTATAAGGATACCCGTCACAGAACAAGAAGTACCCATTCAAACAACAGCTACCCCTACAACCACCATTGAACTCTCGGCCGAAACCTTTGTTCAGACATCACCCATCTCACCCCAGCATCCACCATCACCACCTTCTCCAACCCCACCACAACCTTCCACCATGGCAGAAACGACAGCCATCACCTCTACCTCCACTTATAACCCATCCTCATTCACATCATTCTCATTTCGAGAACCCACCTCACAAGAAAACCTCTTCTCATTCGTCACCAATCCCTTGTACACTTCAGCCCTTCCATCCTCCGAACCCATAACTGGCCATCCCATAATCCCGACGGTGGTTGGAAACCCAGCACCCACTGAAGGCATCCTGTGTTTTCCAGCCTATCCCCCAATACGGGTAGCTCCATTCCATGACCCTCAATTCCCATCGGGCCCCTACACCTCTTTCAACCAGACTTCACCACTCCAATACCCATCCTTTGGGGAGCAGTTTATCCGCTCTCCAATGGTTCAGCGGCACATTGCCCCGACGTTCGCAACAACATCAATCTACACGAATACCACACTCACTTCACCTACCATACCCACCTACATGGTAGCCCCATCACACACCACTTTGTCTGACCCAATGGACATTTCACCCTCCACAGCACCTCTCCCCACGACTCCACCATCTCCCCCTCCACTACCCCCCACCTCACCACTCACATCATTGGCACACACAGCATTAACTACCCCCCTCCCCAATCCCACCTCCCCTGCATTTCAAACTTCTTCCCTTGCATCTCATAATGTAAATAGCACGTTCAACACATTACTTCAGTGTGCACATCAACTACAACAAGAGTATCATCAATTGGAAGAACGCACTACGGCCCTACAGGCAGAATCTCAACGTCTGCAAGCTAGGGTCACCACTCTGGAAGCTGACTACCAAACGCTCCTAACCGAGCATACCACCTTACAGCAGGCTCACTCAGAATTGGAATCAAAGACATCAACAGTAGATGACCAAGCAGTCAAGGAACTAGAAACAGTGCTTCAAGCGCAGATGATATCTAATGCTACACTCAGACGCAACATTGGGCTATTAAGGAAGCATATGGCAGCAGCACTAGAAGAGAACAAAAGACTTCAACAACAAAACCAAGACAATTTCGAAGCGGCCATGGAAGGAACTGTAGGAGCCACCATTAGCCCTACCAGATATAGAGCAGTCCCATCAGAAGACATTCGTATCTTACTTGAGGAGCATGCAAATTTCTTGGAGTCATATGAAAAGTTAGAAACTGAATGTGCAGACCTAAAGAAACAGATAGCCAGAACCCCCACAGCTCAACAGGAGCCGGTAATCTTGCAACACTCTACAGAAGAAATAGAGACCCTCCGGAAACAGGTGGCAGAACTCCAAGCACGCCTCTTACCATATGAAAGGCCACCCTCGCCCATTGAAGAACCAGAACCTGAAACAGTAGTGGAAATCCCCGTCGAGGACAGCTATGAAGAGCCATATGAGCCGATGCCGACACCCGGTGGTCGAACTACAGAGGAAGGACAAGACACATTAGAAATTCAAGTTCCAGATTGGGTCAAGAGGGTCGAGAAAGTGGGTAAGACACATGATGATCGTGTGGCGGTGCAAGTGCAATCTCTCACAAATCTGGAAGAAACTGTCCTTCGGTCCTCCTACTTTCAACACTTATCCCATCAACGGTTAATCACAACATCAGAGTCGCAATACATGCCTTATTTTGTCTTGCTACATGACTATAATGCAGAAGTCAAAAGACATACAGGGAAGGAGCCCACATTTGCCACCCAATTTGAGATAGGGGATTTACCGACAGATGCACGCGCTGGCTCGATCTTCCAACCTAATTGGCGTGCACGTCTACTAACCGATTACCCAGAGATGATGAGCACCTGGGCAACCATGCCACTATATATCAAGTATAATCCTTGCTATTGCCCAGTGGTACGCCGCAGATCCTGGCAAGCATTTGCAATCAAGGTACGCAACAATAAAGAATGCTCGGCTTGGGTCAACTATCCATATTTTGCCCCACCTCGCGGGACCCCAACCGTAGCCTACATGATATCAACAATTCGGCACTGGTCTACACGCCTAAATAATGTACCTGACATAGCAGCAAAAATGTGTATGAAAATATTTGAGCTCATGACCATTGTTTTCAAAACCTTTCGAAATGTACAAGCTCCATACATCTCTGCTCCTGGATTCTCTCAAGGTAACAAGGATTTAGTCTACGACATGAGCCAGACCCCCTCGGTCACTATAATCTTTGCTTGGCATGCACGAATAAAGTACTTACCCGCATGCTTCAAGCAAACATTTGAGGAGATGTTCTCTACGGGATTCTGGGAATATCATTCGGAAATTTTCATTCCCAGACCCACACATTTGCTACACCTATTCGCCGTAGAGCAAGCGATCCATGCAGATCAGTTACGTCTGCCACATCCGGACATTCCAGGACCAATTGATTGGGATCGTTTGATGACAGATTTGGCCAGAGGACTACGCCTACAAGAACATCAGCTTGCCACTCAGGTCGTGGAATATTACATCCAGCACTCCCAGCAACAAGGGTCTGTCAGGGACGACAGACACGAGAGAGGGGGGGGTGTTGAGAGCAGTATGGGCACCCAAGGACTTACAAGACGTGAAAGTCAAAGAAGGGAGTCAGAGCGCAGGGACAGCACAAGCAAACAGGGAAGTCAAAGAAGATCTGGCAAGTAGGCCAATAATTTTTCAAGACACTAAGGAAGATCAAAGAGTTGGACATGCGAGGAGGAAGAGCAAGTAGGGAGCTCGAAGATATGTATGGCAGATCACTAGAAGAAACCCCTACAACAACAGTGATTTTTATCACTAACGATCATTGTAAATATCATTTCACATTTTTGTAGCTCCATTTTGTGCAAGCCAAGGAGTCCTTGAGCTTGAGGAGCCTTAGAAGTAGTTGTGTACCAATTTTCGTATTTTTTAGATCTCGTTTGAGCCTTCAAATAAGCCCTGGAACCTAATTTTTAACTAGGCCGGACACTAGGTCTGAACAGGGCCAAAGCTAGTCAAAAACTATAAAAGGAGCTAGAGAGCTCATTTTTGGGGTTAGATTGTAATTGAAACAAACTTGTAAGAGCTCTTGAAAGTAATCTAAAGACTCCATTGCTTATCACTCTTTGTCTTGCTGTGTGTGCGCGTGTGTGTGTATGTGTGTGCATGTTTGTGTGCTTCTCACTCACGCACTTGTGCCGCCACTTGCTCGAGGTCTTCATACCATCCTCACGTCTTCCCGGATTGACATTAAAGGAGGTGCTACTCATCACTGAGCTACAGACCGCTTGTACAGTAGTCCCTCTCATCGAAAAAGTGGAACCACTTGCAGATCAGGTTTTGGACGCTACTGATCTCCAACATTTACTCCCCCCACTTGAAGATATTTCCATGCCTTGATAGTTTTATGTACCGAAAGATCAACTAATCACTTGCAATCTGGGCGATGAGGTTAGCCCGTGCCCGATCAAGATTAAGGCCGGATTACCTAAGACGTTTCAAGATGACTTACTCCAGTTGCTGAACCAATTGGCTGATGTATTTGCTTGGGACTATCATGATATGAAGGGATTGGATCCTCATATTTACCAACACCATGTGACGCTGAAACCGGATGCCCGACCAATTAAACAACAGAGTTACTGTGTGAATCCCAATCATGCTATGGAAGTGAAAGCTGAACTCGATCGACTGTTGAAAGTAGGTTTTATTGTTCCCATTGAGCATGCTGAATGGATCTCTCCCATTGTCATCGTCCCAAAGAAAAACAAGCAATTATGCATTTATGTGGATTTCCAGAAACTGAATGTGACGATGGTACCTGATCCCTTTCCACTACCTTTCTTGGATACAATGCTAGATGATGTTGCAGGACGAGAAATGTACTCTTTTTTGGATGGTTATAGTGGTTACAATCAGGGCCACATGGTGGAAATGGATATTCTCAAGACCGCGTTTATTACGAATTGGGGAGTATATGCTTGCACAGTGATGTGGTTTGGTCTATGCAATGCTCCAAGCACCTTTCAGTGATGCCTGCAAGAAATCTTTTCTCCTTACTTAACTACATTTATGCGGGTGTATTTGGACAATTTCTCATTATCCAGTGATACATCAGCTCACCTCTACACCTAAGATGATGCTTTTCTAAGTCTCGGGAGTTCCATCTTTGTTTAAATCCCAATAAATCTATCTTTTCAGTTTCTTATGGCAAGCTACTCGGTCATGTTATTTCACAACAGGGAATTCAAGTGGACCCTCATAAAGTTTGTGCAATGTTGAATGCACCCCCTCCTACGGCTCCAAAGGAAGTTATGTGATTGCTTGGTCAAATACGATGGCATGGTCGACAGCTCCGGTGGCTCGCTCATGTGGCTATACCGCTTAATCATTTGATTACTAGTAACTCTTGATAGTTTGTGTGGACACAGGAATGTCAACTGGCTTTTGATTGATTGAAAACTCTTTTTACACAAGCTCCTATTTTACAAGCTCTTGATTGGCAACTTCCTTTCCATGTCTTCGTGGATGCTTTCGATATTGCAATCGGCAGTGTGTTAATGCAACAACATGACAAGTGGTTTCATCCTGTTTATTATGCCAGTCACTAATTGGCAGTTGCTGAACGAAATTATTCTATCACTGAACAGGAATGCCTTGGTCTAGTCTATTTAGTGAAAAAGATTTGGCACTATCTGCTAGGATGAAAATTCATCTTCCATGTGGATCATGCAGCCTTGGTTTATCTGGTACGCCAACAACATTTAGGTGGAAGATTAGCTCGATGGGTGTTGCTGCTTCAAGAATTTGATTATGGGGTTGTGCATCACTCGGGATCAGCACATGCTCTTGCATATTTCTTTTCTTGAATAGATTTTGGTGATCCTCCCGGTGGCATTGATGATACCACTCTGGTCATCTATGTGATTGACTCTGTTCAGGATGATTCCCAGGCATTACCTATGTCACCTTCATATTATGACACGCTTATGATTTTTCTGACTAGCAGATGTCCTCCAAATACTACTTTGATGTTAGCTTGTCGTAAATTGGCTATGTATAGTCACCAATTCTGCATCATTGTGGGAAAGTTGTATTATATGGATCCATCTGGTGCACTGTTACGATGTATTCCTCCCCATGAAGTTTCTTTGGTAATTGCAATGATTCATTCCACTCTGTCTGGTCGACATTTTTCGACAGACCTTATGTATTGAAAAATTCTACATAGTGGATTATGGTGGCCCACAATGCATCATGATATTGCTACTTATGTTCAACAGTGTGATGCCTGCCAATGTACTGGACAACCCTTACATCAGCATCATTTTCCGCTTCGGCCTATTCTTCCCCTTGAGCCTTTTCAAAAGCGGGGATTGGATTTTTATTGGTCCTATTATGCCTCCTTCTATTGTTACAAATCATCTTTACATCCTTACATGTATTGATTATGATACTCATTGGGCCGAAGCTTGGGCAATACAATCAGCAACTGCTCCCGTGGTCACTAAATGTTTACTTCATGATGTTTTTCCTCATTATGGGCTCCTGTTGGAGATTGTTTTTTATTAAGGCACTCATTTTTCTAATACATTAATGCAAGTTTTAAGTCAAACCTTTATTATTGTTCATAAATTCAGTTCCCCTTATTATCCTCGCGCAAATGGATTGGCCAAAAGCACTAATAAAACTCTTATTAATATGCTGAAGAAACTTGTTCTGGAGTGCTTGAAAAGATGGGATCAATTTCTTCCTTTGGTCTTATGGGCTTACCACACTACTTATAAGGTTGCTACCGAAAGTACCCCTTTTAAACTCGCATATGGTCTTAAGGCCATTGCACCTATGGAATTGGTTGTACCTAGTTTACGAGTGGTGTTGGAGCACAGAGACATGACACACTTCACATCACTATCAAGTTTTTGTGTTTGGGATCATGAGGACTCATGCATGATACCTTATGGTCATTGACTCATGGGTTTCAAAGGTTTCTCTACTTCTTGACATGCATTATGTATTGATATGTTTTCCACTAGTATTGTATATTACAGATGCTATTGTTTGAAATCATGATGACTCATGCATAATAGCATATGACCATATAAAATCTATGCATCTCACAAATCATAGTGTCATATATATTGTTGATATTTGTTATTTAGCAAGAAAAAGATTGGGATAGGTTGGTTGCCCTTGTTTCTATGTGTGAATTAGTCATTTTTGTATGATAGTCTATCGTGTGAACTCATCTCTATGTATATGTGGTTGTTTCAATGTATGCATGTGTGCATGAGTACATGCATGTGAGTGAGTGTGCACATGAGTGCATGCATGTGTATGTGAGCATGCACATGAGTGTGCATGAATGCATGTGCATAAATGAGCATGCATGTACATGAGAGAGAGCGTGTATGCATGCATATATGTAAGAGATTATGAACATGCATATGTGTGAGTGTGATTACTGCATATGCATTTACGAGCATGCATGTATGTAAATAGATTTAAGAATATATGCATGTACATGAGTGCATGTATATATAAGAGTATGAATGTATGAGAATGAAGCATGCATATGTATGTATGCATATGTGTGAATGCATGTATGTGGGCATGAAGTGTATGCATGCATGTGAGCGTGTGAGTGTAATTTAGCATGCATAAGTGAGCGCATGCGTATGAGAAAATGCATGTATGTATGTGAATGTATGCATGCATGTATGAAAGATCATGCATAAGTGAATATGCAAGCATGCATATGCATGAATGCATGTGTATATGTAAGAAGTAACTATATGCATATGTGTGAGTGTATGCATATATATGCATGTGTAGGAGCATATGCAAGCACGTATGAGAAGAGTGTGCATGTGCATGAGAAGTGTTTGCATGTGCATGAAGAGTGATCTGAGTATGTATGCATGAGAAGTGTGTGTATGCATGTGAAGTGCATGTATGCATGAGGCTGATATGTGCATGAGTGCATATGTATGTTAGTAGGTATGCATATGCAAGTAAGCATGTGAGATATGCATGCATGTGTATGAATGATTGAATGCGTATGCATGAGCATAAATGTATGCATGTGTAAGAGTACATACATGTGTGTATGTGTGAGCGCATGCATATGTGTGCATAAATTCATGAATTTTACTAAGTATGTATGTGCATATATATACGTAAATGATGCATGTTAGTATATATGTATGCATGTGAGTGTGTTTGTGTGCATACATGTGTAAATCAATGATGCATGCATATGAGAGAGTTGTATGTATGCATGTGAATGTGTGATGTATGTATGCATGTGAGTGTGTGTGTCCATACATGTGTAAATGAATGATGCATGCATACGAGAGAGTTGTATGTATGCATGTGAATGCATGAGTGCATGCATGTGAGTGTGAGATGAATGCATGTGCACATAGAAGTATGCATGTGTGCATGAGAGAGCATGCATGTGCATGAGAGAGCATGCATGTGCATGAGTGAATGTGTATGCATGTGAGATGTTAGCATGTATATAAGTTGATATGTGCATATGCATGTATGTAAGTAGATGTGTGCATTTGCATGAGCATAAGTGCATGTATGCATGTGAGGGTGAGAACATGGATGCATGAGTAAGTATGTATATATGTTCAAGTGTGAGTGTGCATGTATAAGATGTGATAATGCATGTGAGAGCATATACATGCATGAATGTGCATAAGTATATGCAAATATATATAAATGAGCAATCTTTATGCATAGGATATAAATTGAACGTAATTATTTTTGTTTTAGAGCATTGAAAAGTACCTAATCTTGATGAGCACTACAAACAAGAAGGTGGAGAGCCACAAAGTAGATGCTGATCGAAGCTACAGTCCCTCAAAGCTTTTCTGTCTAGATTTCTCTAGCAGATGAAATTTATATCCAATTGTCTTAGAACTTAAAACTCTTAAATTTTTCATAATTTGTATAGGGTTATTTTGGTTATATCAATTTTCATTACATGAGTGTTATCACCTCATCTAGATAAACCTGAAGATTATCTTAGAACCTTTTACTTGTATTTACGTAAATTATATAGGGTTATTTTGTTGTATTAATTTCACTTCAAACATGAATGTTACCACTTCATGTAAAAATTAAAAAAATGTTTGCATGTAGTCAAATGATGTTTACCATATGCATTGACCGCTAAAATATAGACGAACACTTTTTACAACACTATTTTCACCTCATAATTCCTAAAGCACACTGAAAAAACACCCCACATGTAGTCACACAGTAGGACCCATTGAAAAACCAGAACTGATCCACCCGATGGTCTTCGTCCATGCACGACATTGTGTATTTGGTTATTTGACATATGCATTAGTTCTTGAACGACAATGTAGTAATTTGGATGATAAGGAAGTGAAATGTATCTTTGTTGGGTACAATTCTAAAAGCAAAGACTATCATTTGTATCATCCATAGACTAAACACATTTTGGTTAGCCATGATGTTGCTTTTATGGATGCAATTTCGCCATTACTTTCATGTACCAAGGAGACATCAGTTATCTCTAAACATGTGTATGAAACTTTGCTGCATCTTTTTATAGGTGTCCAATCAAGTGCTGGTCCAAATGAGGCAATTTCTTAGTCTTTATAGGTTCCACATGATGATGTAGATCATTACTTTTTTTATGTAGATTTACATATACACTTGTTGATGAGAGGGCTGAAATAGATGAGGCTATAACTATGCATAGATGGCTGGTGCAAACTTTGAGAGATAGCAAATTTGATGCACCTTTTTCATATCGTACTTGTTGAGGCTCTCATAGTGCTTCCTTTGCATCAGATTGCTATGCAATGGCTGTCTCTGATCTTTGTGATGAGAATGAGCCTGTTTCTTTTGATGATGCACAGAATTTTAAAAAATGGATGCCTTGTGTGAAATTAGAGTATCATGCTATGATGAAGAATGGTAAGTCTTGGCCTTGATTTGATTTACCTCCAAGGCAAAAGGTCATTGGCACTAAATGGGTATACAAGATGAAACATAAACATGATGGAACAATTTATAGGTATAAGGCAAGGCTTGTTGCAAAAGGTTATGCTCGAGAGAGAGAGAGAGAGAGGCATTGATTTTGATGACACCTTTGCTCCCTCCCACAAGATGATTGACCACTATTTGCAGAATTTATGTACGTGCATCTCATCATGGTTGGAATGTACATTGGTTGGACATTAAAACTAGATTTCTAAATGGTGACCTACATGAAGAAGTATTTGTATTTCGGGCCCGTGGTTTTGTGCACAACGGGCATGAAAACAAAGTGTGCATATTGAAGAAGGGATTATACAGTTTGAAGCAAGCACCATGTGCTTGGTATGAAAAGTTAGATGCCTACTTGCATGCACATGGTTTCAAGAACAATCCAAGTGAGAACACCTTATAAGTTAAGTGTGCAAATGATGTACTTCTGATCATTGTTGTATATGTCAAGGAAATGTTGCTCACTAGTCCTGATGAGAAGTATATTGCTGAATTTAACGCTAATTTGCATGCCTCTTTTGAAATGTTAGGTTTGGGGCATTTTCATCATTCTTTGTGCACTCAATTTATGCAAGTTTATGGGGAAAAGCCTTTGTTCCAAAAAAAATATATTGATACATTATTGCAGCATTTTGGCCTTGAAGATTGCAAGACTATTTTCACTCCTATGGAAGCAAGTTTACAATTGAGTCTTGGTGATGTTGGAGATGCATTTGATGTTGTTCTCTATCATCATGCTGTTGGATGCTTGATTTATGTATGCATAAATTGGTCTGATATTCACTTTCTGTCTCTCAAATGAGTAGGTTTATGCATTGCTCAGGTGTCAAGCATTGGCAAGTGGTTAAGCACATCTTTTGCTACTTGAGTGGTACTCAAATACTTGGATTGTTTTATCCCAAGGGGGGATCCTTACCCCCATATTTACATGCTTTTTATGACTCAAACTATGCTGGTTGCTACGACACTTATGTGTCCATTAGTGGTTTTTTCTTCATGCTTGGTAGCTTAGGCAAATCTTAGTTAAGCAAGAAGCACTCTACTATGGCTACTTCTAGTTGTGATGTTGAGTGTAGGGAAGCTTTCATAGTGATTGTTGAGTGTGTGTGTGGCTTAGATTCCTTTTGGATGGTTTGGGTGTTGGTCAATCTTTTGCTACCATCATTTTCAATGACAGTCAAAGCGCATTAACAGTTGCGAGGAACCATATGTTCCATGCTCCCACAAATCACATTGAGGTGCACTATTATTATGTTAGGGAAAGGTTCTCTATTGGAGAGATCGGTTTGGCTTTTGCGCCCACATAGAAAGACCCCCACAACATGTACAAGGACATAATGGAAATGCACAATGTCAACAAACACAAGCAAATATTCCACCCATCCCAATGGTTCAATGTGAGCAAAGGCAAGTAAACATTTTGGAGCTGACCAAGGAATAAGAGACCATGGATACTATGCCAATCAAGTGAAAAAGGGTGCAAGATAGAGACAAATCTCAAGATGAAGATTCTGGCCTAGGTACATAGACAAAGAAAGGAAGAGTTGTAGAAGAAGAAACAAGTAAAAGAAAGAGAAGGCCAAGATGGAAGATTACGACGGAAGAATTTCATCTAGGAAAGGGTATCAAACCTTATGATCTTATTGAGGATACCTCCACATAGAAACCAAATATCACTTGGCCACAACTATTGCAATTATCTTCAAAAACTAGAAGGGAGTGGTCCAAGCTAGTAAGCACTAGGACTGAAAATAAGGATACTAATCTCACACTATGTATCTAGCTCTTCGCTTTTCTTGGTCAAGATTCATTTACTTAGTAACATAAGCAAGTGTGGTTTAGTTTATCCCTAGTAGAGACCCTTAACATGAACATGAATATCTCGATTTGGATAATTGATCAAATCCATGCCACCAATGAGAGATGGCCCTACAAGAATATTTTGAATGGATGTTGCACCCTTACTCGAATTATCTATATCAATTTGGCCTACAATATTCCTATCCAAATAGATTTATCTTGGAATAGAATCCAAAAATTCAAAAGAAGAAAAGCATCAACACCCCCATCAAAGAGAATGAGAGGATCTATTCCCTGTGCCCAACCAAGAGGAGTTACTTTGATGCCATCTCACCAATAGGGGAACGTGTACTATGCCCATTCGCACTTAGGCTCCCAAGGAGAAGCACATATGGAACTCAAAAGATGGCTCAATGAGCAACCATAGATTTGGAGTTTCCTAGAATGATTGGTCTTGAGGATCTAGACAATGTAGACTTTGAACAACTTCTCAGAAATGTGGTTATAGATTTCAAAGAATAAGAAGAAGCCGGTGGCGAACAACAATACCAACAAGAAGAAGAGCAACATGAAGAATAACAGAGAAACAAGAAGACGAAGAAGACAATGAAGAATAAGAAGATGATGAAGACAATGAAGAATAAGAAGATGATGAAGAAGAAGGTGCCCCTACTTAGACCGCAAAAATTTGAAGGTTATATGACACAATAACTAGTGTACAAGAAAGAGGATGACTCTCGTTCCACACTAGTCAATTATTGATCAGTGATATCTTAGGGGAAGAAGGTGTTGATATGCAATTCATTGATTCCATCCACCTTCTATCAGAGACATGTGGAACCATCAAAGCCATCCATATCATGATGTAGAAACCTTGACCTCAATACAACCAAAGGCAAATTGACACCAGGCAGAGACTACAAAAGAACATTCAAATACCTGTCTCATAGTTTGAGGTGGCCAATACTAAAGAAGCAGTAAATACAATGATTCAATGTGCCACTCAATTAAGATAGGAGTTCAAAAAATTGGAAGCAAGAAATGTAGAGATTAATGCTAAGACTACATGCTTACAGGAACACATAACCAAGTTAGAGACTAGCAATAGGAAATTATAGGATCAATATGACACTTTATAGTAGGCGCACAATGAGATGGATGCCAAGCTTGGGAACATCGACCACAAGGTGGTTAAGGAAATCAAAGCTCATTTACACATTCATATGGAGCCAAACTCCAAAGAAACATGGCCTTGTGTCAACATATGGCAACATCGATGGAGGACAACATGCACCTTCAACAAGAGAACCAAGACAACCTCAAAACTACCATGGAGAGTACACCTAGAGAACACATGAGTTCCTCCCGATTTCAAGTTGTACCGTTAGAGACAATCCATATTCCTTCAAAAGAACACGCCAACTTCCTTGACTCATATGATCATTTACAAGACGAGCTCAACCAATTATGCAATCAGCAACCATCTACCAATGCATATGTGCCTAAGGCTGATGCAATTAGTGCTGCTCCAAAAGAGATTGAAGATTTGTAGAAATAGAAGGAGGAGTTACGAAGGAAGCTCTTACAATACGAATGACCACCATCTCCACAAGAGGTGCTTGAACGCAAAGAGTTAGTGGAAATTCCAATGGAAGAAACATTCAAAGATGCATATGAACCTCAACTAGTCCCAGGCGAACATGTCACTAAGGAATGCCAAGAGACATATGAAGCACCCATCCCTCAGTGACATAAACAGTTCAAAGAGATTGAACATACTCATGAAGTCCGTGTGACAATTTAGATATAGTCAATGTCAAATCTTGAAGAAATTGGTTTTCAGGCCCTTTTTGCACAAAGCCATAGGGCTGAAAAACATACACTTCTTCATGCAAGTCACCATTCAAAAATGTAGTTTTAGTGTCCAACTAATGTATATTCCAACCATGATGAGCTGCAAGTGCACAGATGCTATGAACCTAGGTTGCATTATTCGTTATTCAACAATTCATTTATTCATGAATAATTATGGAATTTTGCAGTAAACCCTTATTATTCAATCAAATTATTTGGTGCCATTTCAGCTTATTCGGACATGCCCAAATAGTTTTTGCATGGGAATTCGACACTTTTCGATCGAAAGTGCTTTCGATCTAAAACATTTTTTATTAAAAAGCTTTCGATCGAAGAAAATTTGATTGAATAATATTTTATAAAAGAATAGAACTATACTCATTTTTAATAAAAGCTACTTTGTTCTTTATGAACTTAAAGTGTCGTAGAGAGAAAAAGGTTTAAAATTTTGCTATAAATATTAAATAATTTTAACTATTGTGACTTTTTGGCTCAACATTGATTCTTACTTCACAATAGTATATGTATGTGAATTTAATATCTATTGTGATTGATTATTACTCATTTTCATAAAAGCTACTTTGTTTTTTACGACCTTAAATTGTCATAGAGAGAACAAGGTATAAATGTTTGCTATAAATATTAAATAATTTAAACTATTGTGATTGTTTGAGTCAATATTGTTTCTTACTTCACAATAGTATGTGTATATGCATGCACATATGATTGGGAATTTAGAATCTATTGTGATTGTCTAATACAACATTGATTCTTACTTCACAATTGTATGTGTAAGTGTATGTGAATATGATTAGAAATTTAAAATCTATTGTGACACATTAAATTTATTGTTGAAAGATGTAGGTGGACTATGTTTGACTCAGCATTGATTCTTACTTCAACATTGATTCTTACTTCGTAATAGTATATGTATGTGTGTGTATGAGTATGTGTATGCATATGAGTGTATAATTGTGAATGAAAAATCTTTGTGATTGTCTGACTCAATATTGATTCTTACTTCATAGTAGTATGTGTAAATGTATGTGCATATGATTAGGAATTTAGAATCTATTGTGATTTTCTGATACAACATTGATTCTTACTTCACAATAGTCTGTATAAGTGTATGTGCATATGATTAGGAATTTAAAATCTATTGTGATACATTAAAATTATTATTGAAAGATGTAGGTATATTATGTTTGATTCAACATTCATTTTTACTTCATAATAGTATATGTATGTGTGTATGAGTATGTGTATGCATATGAGTGTATAATTGTGAATGAAAAACTGTGATTGTCTGACTCAATATTGATTCTTACTTCACAATAGTATGTGTACATGTATGTGCATATGATTAGGAATTTAGAATCTATTGTGATTGTCTGATACAACATTGATTCTTACTTCACAATAGTATGTGCAAGTGTATATGCGTATGATTAGAAATTCAAAATCTATTGTGATACATTAAATTTATTATTGAAAGATGTAGGTAGATTATGTTTGATTCAACATTGATTCTTAGTTCATAATAGTATATGTATGTGTGTGTATATGAGTATGTGTATGCATACGAGTGTATAATTGTGAATGAAAATCCTATTGTGATTGTTTGACTCAATATTGATTCTTACTTCACAATAGTATGTGTAAGTGTATGTGCATATGATTAGGAATTTAAAATATATTGTGATTCTTTGACTCAACATTGATTCCTATTTCACAATAGTATGTTTAAGTATATGTATGTGTAAACGTATATGTGTGTATGATTGAGAATTAAGATATATTGTGATTGTCTGACTCAACAGTGATTTTTACTTCACAATACTATGTGTAATTGTATATGGGTGTATGATTGAGAATTAAGATCTATCATAATTGTTTGACTCAATATTGAACGAAATATCTTATTAGACATTCATTTATGTTGTTTTTTTGTAGATATTATTGATTTAGGTAGTGATGTGTGTGAACACACTAGGACCGTCGGGGCACTTTTTTCCCTCTTTAGGAGGTTTTTTTCCCTTGGCTTGTATATATGCCTATTTCCCTAATGGGCTACTTATCTTTGTACATTGTGTTGTGCTCCAAGCTTCTCCTTCTTCCTTCTGCTGTTTGCATGCTTCCACAGACGTCTAACTCCAACAATTGGTATTAGAGCATCGCTTCATCTAGGGTGTTGTCGACACTCCTCTATTTGTGGTCTCAGAATTGGATAACTTTTGGTGAGCATACTCAGGGTGTTTTTGAGATCAAAACATCTTCGCTCTCTGGTGCCGAAATCACGATCTGAGCTCGTTTTGGCCTCCGAATGCACTATCAGAATGCTTGTGCACGATATTTCATCTTTTTGTGCCAAAGGTATATACCAGTTTCTGTTCACTAGTATAAGCGTCTGGAAGTGTGCTACAGGTCTAGCAGAAACTGTCTTGGTAGTTCTGTTCAACATTTTGAGATACAATCAGTTTTTTGCATCAAGGTATTTTAGTCACTGGCCATGGCTGAAAGCAGTGATGTATTCCGTATGTTGGCTATTGAGGATAAGTTGGATGGTACCAACTACCCCTTATGGGCTTATATGATGTGACATGTGTTCATTGCAAAAGGACTGTGGAACAGTGTGCAGGGTGTCAAAAAACGTCCTATCATACCTGCAACTGTTACAACTGCAAGTACTGAAGCTGATGTAGAAGGTGTTGAAGATGATGATATTCTGCATATTCCTGTTCGTGCTA
Source organism: Ceratopteris richardii (assembly GCA_020310875.1). Taxonomy (NCBI): domain Eukaryota; kingdom Viridiplantae; phylum Streptophyta; class Polypodiopsida; order Polypodiales; family Pteridaceae; genus Ceratopteris; species Ceratopteris richardii. The sequence continues at coordinate 147,494,583 of CM035415.1, forward strand.
CTGTTTCTGTTGCAGCTATTGTAGAGCAAATTTGCTAGAATGGTAGAGATGCCCAAGCACATGCATTGATAGCTTTGTCTGTCAAACGTGCCATTATTCCTCACATTTGCTCTTGCAGAAAAGCTAAGGATGCTTGGGATACACTTACCACATTGTACCAAGCTAGGAATGAGGCTCGTGTTGCTTACCTCCAAAAACAGTTGGAGAGTGAGCACTTGAATGAAGGTGATTCTATGGAAAGTTTCCTAAAGAAGATCAAAGACTTGAAGGAACAGTTGATTTCCACTAATGAGGTTATACCAGATAGCTCACTTGTGCAGGATGTTCTGAATGGTCTTCCTGATTCATATCAGAGTTTTGCTTCTACTCTTTGGTTGATGATGAAAGAAAATCCAAATGCCTTATCATTTGAGGAATTAGTCTCTGTTCTATTGTAGGAAGATCACTCTAGGTAGAACACGTCCATTATGCGAGTTGCAGATCAAGCTTCCCTGGCTAGTCAGAAGGGCAAAGGAAAATGGAGCTCTTCAATTAGTAAGCACAAATCTGCTAATTCTACACATTCGAAGAAGGAAGATAAAGATGAGAAGAGATCAAAAAAGCATAAATTATTTTGTAAGTACTGTAAAGGGAATGATCATATCATAAAGAACTGTCCAAAACTGGTTGCTAAAGAGGCAAAGAAGAAAGAGGCTAGAATGGTTGTTGCAGATGCCTCTACACCAAAAACAAAGTTTGCTAATCTTGTGCAAGAAGAAGAATGGGCATTTACTACTATCTGCTGTTTTGAACCATCTTCTCATGAGCAGTGCATGTCTGCAGTAGACTCAGATGTTTGCCAGTATTTTGATAGTGGGGCAACCAAATATATTACCTCGCAACGGAGTTTCTTCTCTTCACTCGAGCCTGCGCCCTATAGTGAATATTGTTACATGCGCCAACAACTCCTCTTATCCTGTTATGGGAGTTGGTAAGATCATTTTGACTACTACTAATGGTAGTTCTTTCACTTTGTCAGATGCTTTATTTGTGCCAGGGATCAAGAAGAACCTGTTATCAGTTTCTGCATTAGCCAAGATTGGCTTGGTTGTGAAATTTGTTGATGACAGGTGTACAGTTCATGATATGTGAAATGGCAATGTGATTATTACTTCTGGCATTTTATGTCGTGGGCTGTATAAGCTCATAGACTATGAAAGATCTATAAATGACTTGGCATGTGCAGTAAATGATTCTTAGGCGATGTCAGATGCAAGGCTTTGGCACGCATGCTTTGGCCATCTAAATTTTGCTAGTTTGCTACGCCTGCAGAAATCTGAAATGGTGTCCTCTTTGCCCAAACTTAAGGCACCTGGAAAACATGTTTATGAAGTCTGTATTTTCGGCAAAATGTAGCATTTGTCCTTCCCAAAAGATGGTTCAGTTTGAGCTACTCACAAATTGCAGCTTGTACATAGTGATGTCTGTGGTCTTATGTAGACATCTTCTTTTGGGAAGTATCTTTACTTCATGACTTTCATTGATGATTTTTCCAGGCATGCATGGGTATATCCATTGAAGCAAAGTCCGAAGTGTTCATGTGCTTCAAACAGTTTTTGCTTTTGGCTGAAAATCTATTAGCATGTAAAATGGGCACCCTCTGTTCTAATTGAGAGGGGTAATACATGTCTTCTGATTTTAATGCATTTGTGGTTGAACGTGGGATAAAACACTAGTGTACAATGTCGTATACAACTCAACAAAATGGAGTTGCTAAACAAAAGAACAGGTCACTCATGGAGATGGCGAGGTGTATGGTCAAGATTCAGGCTTTACCACATAGTTTCTGGCTTGAGGCTGTCATGTATGCAACATATGTACTGAACAGGTGTCCCACTAAAGCGCTCCAGTCTATCACTCCATATGAGGCTTGGCATGATCGCAAGCCATCTGCTGCTCATCTGCATGTTTTTGGTTGTTTGGCATATGCATTAGTACTGAACAACATCGCAGAAAATTAGATGATAAAGCAGTAAAATGTATTTTTGTTGGGTACAGTTCTGAAAGTAAAGGCTATCGTTTGTATCATCCACAGACTAAATGCATTCTGGTTAGCTGTGATGTTGTTTTTGTGGAAAATGCTATTCAGCCATTGCTCTCATGTACTAAGGAGACATCTGTTAGCTCCGAAGACATGTATGATGCTTTTTTGCCTCTATTTACAGGTGGACATTCTAGTGCTGGTCCCAATGAGGCAACTTCTCAGCCTTTGCAGGTTTCATGTGATGATGCAGATCATTCCATTTCCGATGCAGATTTACATGATGCACTAGTTGATGAGAGAGCTGATATTGAGCAGGCAAAAACGATGCCAAAATGGCTCGTGCAAACTTTGCATGATAGCAAATTAGATGCACCTCTATCATATCATACTCAATCAGGCTCTCATAGTGCCTCTTTTGCATCAGATTTCTATGCTATGGCTGTGTCTAGTCCCTGTGATGAGAATAAGCCTGTTTCATTTGATGAAGCACAAAATTCAAAAAATTGGATGGCTGCTATGCAATCTCAATATAATGCTATAATGAAGAATGGTACTTGGTCTTTATGTGACTTGCCTCCTAGCAAGAAGGCCATTTCCACTAAGTGGGTATACAAGCTGAAGCGTAAACCGAATGGTATAATTGACAGGTATAAAGCTAGGCTTGTTGCAAAGGGTTATGCATAAGAAAGAGGCATTGATTTTGATGAGACCTTTGTACGTACATGTCATATGACTACTGTTCGGAGCATCTGTGCACTTGCAGCTCATCATGGTTGGAATGTACATCAGTTGGACATTAAAACAACATTTCTAAAATGATGACTTGCATGAAGAAGTGTATGTTTTTCAGCCTCGTGGCTTTGTGCAAAAAGGGCATGAAAACCAAGTGTGCAGGTTAAAGAAGGCATTATATGGTTTAAAGCAAGCACCATGTGCTTGTTATGAGAAAATACATGCCTATCTGATTGCACATGGTTTTGAGAACAGTCCAACTGAAAGCACCTTATATGTTAAGCGTGCTAATGATGTGCTTCTGATTATTGACAACATACTGATCACTGGTCCTATTACGAAGCATATTGCTGATTTTAAGGATGATTTGCATGCCTCATTTGAGATGTCTGATTTAGGGCATTTGCATCACTATTTGGGCATTCAATTTATGCAAGTTGATGGTGAAATGGATTTGTTTCAAACAAAATATATTGACATATTATTGCAACGTTTTGGCCTTGAAGACTGTAAGCCTATTGCCACTCCTATGGAGATAGTTTACGATTGAGTCTTCATGATGTTGGAGATGCATTTGATGCTATTATCTATCAGCAGGCTATTGGATGCTTGATTTACTTATGCATTACTTGGCCATATATTCAGTTTGCTGTCTCACAGATGAGTAGGTTTATGCATTGCCCAGGAGTCAAGCATTGGCAGGCAGTTAAGCACATCTTTCTCTATTTGAGTGGTACTCGACTACTTGGGTTGTTTTATCCCAAGGGGGGATCACTACCGCTAGATTTGCATGCTTTTTCTCACTCTCGTTGGGCTGGTTTCTATGACACTCATGTGTCCACTAGTGGCTTTTTCTTCATGCTTGGTAGCTCATGTATATCTTGGTTGAGCAAGAAGCGGCCTACTTTGGCCACTTCTAGTTGTGAGGCTGAGTATAGGGCAGCTTTCATAGCGACTGTTGAGTGTGTGTTGCTCAGACGCCTTATGGTTGATTTGGGTGTTGGTCAGACTTTGGCCACCACCATCTTCACTGACAGTCAAAGCGCATTGGCAGTTGCGAGGAACCTTGTGTTCCATGCTCGCACTAAGAACATTGAGGTGCATTATCACTATGTCAGGGAGAGGTTCTCTACCGGGGAGATCAGCTTGGCATATGTGCCCACGCAAGAGAACATTGCAGACCTTTTCACGAAGGCACTGCCTAGGGAGAAGTTTGAAGCTTTCCGCAAAGCTTTGGGCTTGCTTCCTTTTGTGGAGTGATTTCCACATAGCTTGGCACTTCCTTATACATGAGTGCCAGCTCCTTGTTCACCGCATCACTCCCAAGGGGGATTTGTTGATATATTTAGGTACTCATGTGTGTGAACACACTAGGACCGGGGGGCACTTTTTTCCCTCTTTAGGAGGTTCTTTTCCCCTGGCTTGTATATATGCCTATTGTCCTAATGGGCCACTTATCTTTGTACATTCTCTAGTAATACATTTAGTATTGTGTGTTGTGCTCCAAGCTTCTTCTTCCTTGTGTTGTTCGCGTGCTTCCACACACGTCTAACTCCAACAGATATAGTCTTCATAAAGCAATTTGCAAGCACTATGGGAACGGTCATATGTGATTGTTCATCAAGAGGGTAAAATAGTGTCCACAATACAATGGAAATGTTGTGGACATCGTTATGTAGGAAATTCAACTCAAATAAAAGAGCATCTTTTTAGTATAGGCAATAATGTAGCAGGATGCTCTAATCCAGATAGTGATATATGGGCACAATTTGCAAGTTATGCAAATAAATGTAAATATCAAGGCATCACATCAAAAAGATTAAAAAATATGAGTAATTCACAACATTTTTGAAGTAACCTAAGTGTAGAGCAAGAACTTTCAAAGTAGCCAAGTGTAGAGTAAGAACTTCAAAGAATTCATGGAAAACTTCAAAACCACATGTCAGTTATTACTTCCAGGTATAGATGGTCGAGATGCATTCCAACCAAGAGTACCATATGTAAATCAAGAAGGATCTTTTGGAGATCTATGGCACATTGAACCGATTCAAAAGCATCCACCTCCTATTTGGTGGAAAGATTACGGAGGTGAAGTAGTGGAGTTGCAACATATAGCTATGAGAGTGCTTTCAATATCAGCTTCTAGTGGTAGTTGTGAACGTAATTGGAGTGCCTATGATTTTCTTCATTCAAAATTAATAAATCGCTTAAGTGTATCACGTGCTAATGATTTGGTATATGTGTTTTATAATATGCATTTGTTACATGCTCCAACCAAGATAACTTCTACAATAGCACAACAAACATTTGGAGCATTTCAAACTCATGAAAGTTTAACAAATGATTCATGGAGCGATCATGATTTAGATGTAGATCATAATGATGGTTCAGACATGGAAGAAATAGTTGACATGGTACCTATCATAGATGATATTAAAAATGAAGAAAATGATGTACTATGAATACTATGATTATATTCAATTGCAAAATAGATGGTTTTACAATAGTCATGTCTTTGATTACAAAAATTTTTTTGTCTATTTAGTGTTTTCTTGATTCAATAACTCATCAACAGTAAACTGATCAAAAGATGATGATGCTTCTGAGAGTCTTCCATATTTTTTCTCATATGCATCCATAGAAATTTGTAAATTTTTCACTTGACTTTCTACCTCATCAATCCTCTTTTGTTGATCATCTATCGTTCTTCATAATGCAAGAATTGTTAATCCTTCATTTTATAATTTTGCTCCTTGTGATGGAAAATCATGTATAAGATTAGGTTCTTTAGGTAGCAAAATGTAGGTCCGCTTTCGAGGAAGTGGGGCTTCGTTTCCTTGATTATGAAATTCTTCTCGATTTCAAGGATGACCCAAACTGATACCTGCATTCTTCAAACGATCATCCCAATCTACACGTGGATGAAGAATATCTTGTACAAAAACCTTTTGAATGAAATATAGTGCTATTTGATTATTATTTGGTAATGATCTTTCAACTTGCACAAAGCATCGAAGTAGAGTTTCTACTAATCCTTTATGTTGTAAGTCTGAAAGCTTTAAGGGTGTTGTTTCTTTTGCCCTTCCTGTAACCCAAAAGAGAACGTCACGAACGAAATGATTTGGACATAGGTTTTTCACTTCTTTCATTGACAATGCCTCTCCTTCTAATCTCTCTGGCTCTAAATCTTGATGGAATAAAAATTCTAATACTAATTGTGCAAATTGGGCATTCTGCTTAGATAAACTCTTTTGAGATTCAGTATGATCAAGATCATCATTCACATCTGGCATTGTTTCCATGTTTTACTTTCAAATTTTCAAAACAAAAACACTAATTTTATTTCAAAAGAATTCATAACATTTAATCCATATAACTCAAATGAATCCACTTCATTTAATCCACATAATTCAAATGCTACTACTTCATTTAATCCACATAATTCAAATGATACCAATTCATTTAATCCATATAATTCAAATGAATCCATAACATTTAATCCATATAGCTTAAATGATACCACTTCATTTAATCCACATAATTCAAATGATACTACCTCATTTAATCCATATAATTCAAATGAATCCATAAGATTTAATCCATATAACTCAAATGATACTACTTCATTTAATCCACATAATTTAAATGATACCACTTCATTTAATCCACATAATTCAAATAAATCCACATCATTTTATCCACATATAGCAAATGAATCCACTTCATTAAATCCACTTAACTCAAATGATACCACTTCATTTACTCTACATAATTGAAATGAGTTCACAATATTTAATTTACATATGTTAAATGAATCCACAACATTTAATCCACATAACGCAAATGATAGCACTTCATTATTCCACATAATTCAAATAAATCCACATCATTCAGGTCACATATTACAAATGATTACACTTCATTTCATCCACTTAATTCAAATGATACCATAACATTTAATCCACATAATTCAAATGAATCCATAACATTTCCTCCACTTAATGCAAATGAATCTATATCATTTAATCCGGATAGTTCGAATGAATACATATCATTTTCAATATGGTCTTAATCCATCCATCATGGATATCTGTAAACCATACCAAGTTAGATGTGAGAATACTCTAAGCAATTCATATGCATCTACTCTTTTTGATACATCTTTGTCAAAAACTAATTCTAAAGCATATTTGAACTTGTAAATCCCATTCTTATCAATGGGATAACTATTGAAATCTATATATTTCAAGAGTTGTAACATAAGTATCAAAAGTGTAAATATCTCTGACTCTTATTAAAAGATAGAGGAGTAGTGGATATGCATTCGGGTGCAATCCACCATTACTTTTGAATCCACTCATTTCTAGTTGATATTTCTAGAGTAGCTAGCTTAAAGAAAACATTTTTTTGCTTGTAAATATGTTGATCTACCAAAATCACATAATTTTGGGACATGTGTTGTTACATGTCATTATGATGCATCATTGTATTCTAAATGTATGGTTGTCAATGATGTTGATTCAGATTGGATCTTTGATATTGGTGCTTCAAAGCACATAACTTCATGCAAAAGGTCTTTTTCACCTTTGAAAGATGCACCCAAAGGAGGAAATGTCGTGTGCAAAAACAATGCCTCTTATCATATCATTGGAGTAGGATAAATTGAGCTTATGGCTGCAAATGGAGGTGTGATTCTTTTGAAAAATCCATTGTATGTACTCCGTATCAAGAAGAACTTATTTTTAGTTCCGTTGATTGCCAAAGTTGGACTTCATGTACACTTTGTTGATGATAAGTGTATGGTTTATGATTTTAGCTATGTCAATAGTATCTTGATGTCTGATACAGTATGCAATGGTTTGTATCACTTAGATACATTCAAGAGGGCTGCCTCAAATGCCTTGATTGCTCATACTTCTTCCATGGTCGAAATGGAGCCTTGGCATGCTCATTTTGGTCACTAGAACTTCAATAGATTGCTTTAGTTTCAAAAGAAGGACATGGTTATTGGTTTTCCAACACTTGACTCCATTGAAAAGTAGGCACATGAAGGTTGCATTCTTGGAAAAATGCATCCTGCTTCTTTTCCAAAAGATAGTGATACAAACACTTCAAGAAAATTGCAGCTTGTTCATAGTGATCTATGTGGTCCCGTCAAGACTCCATCTTTTGAAAAGAATGTATATTTTGTTGCTTTCATTGATGATGCTACTTGCCATACATGGGTGTATCCTATGAAAGTAAAGAATGAGATATTTTCTTGCTTCAAATCATTTTAACCTATGGCTGAAAAGTTTTCTTCAAACAAGCTTTGACTCTATGCACATATTGTGGTGGGGAATACATGTCACATGAGTTTAATGATTTTCTTCATGAAAGAGGAATTTAAGACCAATCTATGGTACCATCTACACCTTAGAAAAATGGTGTTATCGAGCATAAAAATAGAAACACTCCTTGAAATGGCTTGATGTATGGTTAAAGGAAAGATCTTGCCTAAAAAGTTTTGGATGGAAGTAGTCATGTGTGCAAACTATGTGTTGAATTGCTACCCTACAAAATCATTGGTTCATCACTCCTTATGAGGCTTGGAATGGACATAAACCTATGATTAGTCATATGCATGTGTTTGGTAGTTTGACACATGTTCTTTTTCCATCACAAAAATGTCATAAACTTCATGACAACGCAAAGAAATGTATATTTGTTAGTTATAGTGTTGAAAGTAAGGGATATCATTTGTACCACCCATTGACAAACATAATAATTGTGATTTGAGATGTGGTACTTGCTAAAAATTCAGTTTTCCCTCTACTTGAATGCAAAAAAAAAAACCAATACATAGCTCACAAGATGTGCTTGATAGACTCATGCCTTTCTTCTAAAGTAGTGTACTTGACTATGGCCATGTAGAGCAGTCAAATAAGGCTCAAAGTTCTAAAAATGTCCAAAAAAAATAGATTTAAAAATGTAGAGAATTTCTATCACAATTGCAAGGATGTCATTCATGGTAAATTTTGTGGTAATTAGAATGTCAGAGTCTACTTACCATATGAAATGTTGTTAGGTAGACCTTGGTTGAGGTTGGCTAAAGTTAAGCAAGATTGGGGATTGAATGTGGTGGTGATCACAAAAGGCAAAAAGCAGGTTACCATACCAATGAAAGGTAGAAACATGTCAGTAACAGAGAAACCACTAATGTCTCATACCATTAGTTTAGCCCATGAGATTGAAGACAATGAAGAGGAGGAATTTCTAAAGGCAAACCCAATAGTAGTACTAGTCTTGGAAGTAGATGTGGAAGGTGTGTTATCAAAGGATGAGGATCTATTGGAGAAGACAAGTGAATCAACTCTAGGTGACATGTTGGAAAGCACACAACCGAGATAGATGTTTGAGAAAAGTCTACAAATTTTGACGCAGGAGAAGTTGGAGCAGCAAGAAAAAGAGGTAATTAATTTGGCTAAAATGATATATGAACAAAAATATGCAAGTTCTGGCAGGGTAAAAGAGGATGAACTTTAGTAGGTTGATTTAGGAACGGATGTTGAACCTAAGATGGTTAGAGTAAGCAAAGAATTAGAACGCCAGTTCTTGGAGGATCTTATTTGTTTGTTGAAGGATTATGTTGATGTATTTTCTTGGGACTACTCACAAGTGAAAGGTATAGACCCAGATCTACATCAGCATATGATAAATTTAAAGAAAAATGCAGTTCAGGTTGTGCAACAAAGATATTGGATGAATCCTAATTTTGCTGAATAGGTTCAGGAAGAAATTGATAAGTTATTGGGGGTAGGATTTATCAAACCAATTAATCAGGTCACATGGTTGTCTCCTATGGAAGTTGCGAATTTGTATGGATTACCAAAAATTAAATACAGCAATGATTATGGATCCCTTCCCTATGCCATTTTGTGATGCAGTATTGGATGTAGTAGCTGGACATGAGATGTATAGTTTTTTGGATGGATTTTCCGGCTATAGTCAAATTTTTTTTGCTGAGGAGGATCATCACAAAACTCCATTCATTACAGAATTTGGTGCTTATGTGTTCACAGTCATGAGTTTTGGATTGAAGGATGGACTGCCTTCATTCAATTATGTGGCACATAAAGTGTTTGAACCTTATTTATAGGATTTCATGCAAGTCTTTGTGGACGACTTTTCAGTATTTGAGAAAAAGTTACAACACCTGTTGCATCGGAAATCTTGTTTTGACAGATGTAGGAAATTGAGGATGTTGCTCAATCCATTCAAGAGTGTCATTGTTGTGAAGAGTGGCATCTTACTAGGCCATGCAATTTCTCAAGAGGGAATGGCTATTGATGTTAAAAAGATTGAAGCCATTAGAGCAACAAAATCCTCGACAAATGTGAAAGAAGTAATGAGGTTTGTTGGACAAATCAAGTGGCATACTAGGTATTTGAGGTACCTCGCTAATATTTCATTACTTCTAGCTCATTTAGCAAAGAAATATGTTCCATTTGTATGGGCTGAAGCTCAAGAAAAATCATTTTAGTTATTGAAGAATATGGTTTTAGTAGCACTAATTTCGTAGCTGCTAGATTGGTCTTTGTTATTTCATATATTTGTTGATGCATCAGATGTAGCAGTTGGAGAAGTGTTGATGCAGCAGAAACAAAAAGGATGGTATAGACGAGTGTATTATGCTAGTAGGGTGTTGTGTTGAGTCAAAAGAAATTATCCGGTGACTAAAAGAGAAGCCTTAGCAATGGTGTATGCTCTTAATAAATTTAGACATTATTTATTGGATAATAAAGTGATCTTTCATGTTGATCACTAGGCTTTAGTGTATTTGATCAAAAAGTCATTGTTAATAGGAAGGTTGGCAAGGTGGATGCTTCTATTGCAGGAATTTGATTTTTTCATTATTCATACTCCAGGCAAAGAACATGCAATGGTAGATTTTTGTAGCAGATTGGAGTCAAGAGAAGCACCGACACGTGTCATTGATGAATTTTTGGATGCGGAGTTATTTAATACACAAATTGTTGAATATGATTCTGGGTATGACCAATTACTAATGTTTCTAATAGATCGAGTATTACCTCAACATTTTATAGCTAATCAGAGGAGGAAGTTTGCTCTTAAAAGTAGACCATATTTGGTTGTAGCTAATGCATTGTATAAGAAAGGGGTGGATCAGTTCATTAGGTGTGTACCAGATTTTGAGCAACCAGATATTTTGTAGGAAGCACATTCAAGAGAAGCAAGAGGACATTTGTTAGGTGATAGTACAGGAAAAAAGGTTTTACAAGTAAGATTGTGGTGGCCTACTGTATTAAAGGATACTCACGAGTTTGCTAAAAGATGTGTGATTTGTCACACAATAGGCCAACCAAGTAATTTTGATAGAATGTCTGATCACCCTATTTTACCATTAGATCCATTTCAGAAATGGGGCATGGATTTTGTTGGGCCTATCAAGCCTATTACTCAGTGCAAGAATAGATATATTTTATTAGCTACAGATTATTGCACAAAGTGGGTGGAAGCAGTAGCATTCAAGGACAACAAGGTAGCAAGTGTTGCAAAGTTTTTCTACCACAACATCATGACCAGGTTTGGTTGTCCAACTGATTTAGTAATTGATAGAGGAGCTTAGTTCCTTCATGAATTAATTGTAGAATTAACTAGAACACACCTGGTTATGCATAAAACATCTACAGCTTATCATCCTCAAGCAAATGGTCAAGCGAAAAGCACTAATAAGATTTTGCTCTGTATTCTTTAAAAGCTAGTGCATGACAATAAGAAAAATGTTGGAGTTAGACGTTTGCGAAAGCATGTGAACAACACACGGAAGAAGAGGAAGCTTGGAGCACAAGACACACTGATGAATGTATTACTAGAGAATGTACAAAGATAAGTAGCCCATTTGGGCAATAGGCATATATACAATCCGGGGAGGAAAAACCTCCTAAAGAGGGGAAAAAGTGCCCCGGCGGTCCTAGTGTGTTTACACACATCACTACCTGAATATATCAAAAAATCCCCCTTGGGAGTGATGCGGTGAACAAGGAGCTAGCACTCATGTATAAGGAAGTGCCAAGCTATGTGGAATCAATCCACAGAAGGAAGTAAGCCCAAACCTTTGCGGAAAGCTTCAAACTTCTCCCTAGGCAGAGCCTTCGTGAAAAGGTCTACAATGTTCTCCTGCATGGGAACATATGCCAAGCTGATCTCCCCAGCAGAGAACCTCTCCCTGACACAATGATAATGCACCTCAATGTGCTTAGTGCGAGCATGGAACACAGGGTTCCTCGCAACTACCAATGCCCTTTCACTGTCAGTGAAGATGGTGGTGGCAAAAGACACACCAACACCCAAATCAGCCATAAGGCATCTGAGCCACACACACTCAACAGTAGCTGTGAAACCTGCCCTATACTCAACCTCACAATTGGAAGTGGCCACTAGTGGACATACGAGCATCATAGCAACCAGCCCAGTCTAAGTCAGAAAAATCATGTAGATCTGGCGATGGTGATCCCTCCTTGGGATAAAACAACCCAAGTAGCCGAGTACCACTCAAGTAGCGAAAGATGCGCTTAACCGCCTGGCAATGCTTGACACCTAGGCAATGCATAAACCTGCTCATCTATGAGACAACAAACTAAATATCTGACCAAGTAATGCATAAGTAAATCAAGCATCCAACAGCGTGCTGATAGAGAACAACAAATGCATCTCGAGCATCCGAAAGACTCAATCGTAAACTTGGCTCCATAGGAGTGGCAATAGGCTTACAGTCTTCAAGGCCAAAATGCTGCAATAATGTGTCAATATATATTTCATTTCACACAAAGCCATTCCACTATCAATGTGCATAAACTGAATGCCCAAATAGTGATGCAAATACCCCAAACCAGACATCTCAAATGAGGCATGTAAATCAGCCTTAAAATCAGCAATATGCCTCTCATGAGGACCAGTGAGCAGCATGTCATCAACATAAACCACAATGGTCAGAAGTACATCATTATCATGCTTAACATATAAGATGCTTTTAGTTGGAATGTTCTCAAAACCATGTGCAATCAGATAGGCATGTATTTTTTCATACCAAGCACCTAGTGCTTACTTTAAACCATATAATGCATTCTTTAACCTGCACACCTAGTTTTCATGCCCTTTTTGCACAAAGCCATGGGGCTGAAAAACATACACTTCTTCATGCAAGTCACCATTCAGAAATGTTGTTTTGATATCCAATTGATGAACATTCCAACCATGATGAGCTGCAAGTGCATAGATGCTACGAACAGTAGTCATTCATCAAGTAGGTGCAAAGTTCTCATCAAAATCAATGCCTCTTTCCTGCACATAACCCTTTGCAACAAGCCTAGCCTTATACTAGTCAACGTACCATTAGGCTTACGCTTCAGCTTGTATACCCACTTAGTCCCAATGGCCTTCTTGCCAGGAGGCAAGTCACATAAAGACCAAGTACCATTCTTCATTATAGCATCATATTCAGATTGCATAACAGCCATCCAATTTTCTAAATTTTATGCTTCATCAAACAAAACGGGCTCATTCTCATCACAGAGACTAGATGTAGCCATAGCATAGCAATCTGATGCAAAAGAGGCACTATGAGAGCTTGAACGAGTACGATATGACAAAGGTGTATCTAATTTGCTATCACACAAAGTCTGCACCAGCCAGTTTGGTATAGTTTTTGCCTGCTCAATATCAGCTCTCTCATCAACAAGTGCATCATGTAAATCTCCATCAGAAATGGAATGATCTGCATCATCACATGAAACCTGCAAAGGCTGAGAAGTTGCCTCATTAGTACCAACACTAGATTGTCCACCTGTAAAAAGAGGCAGCAAAGTATCATACATGTCTTTGGAGCTAACAAACATCTCTTTAGTACATGAAAGCAATGGATGAATAGCATCTTCCACAAAAACAACATTAGAACTAACCAGAATGTGTTTAATCTGTGCATGATACAGACGATAGCCTTTACTTTCAAAACTGTACCCAACAAAAATGCATTTTACTACTTTATCATCCAATTTGCAGTGATGTTGTTCAGGCACTAATGCATATGCCAAACAATCAAAAACACACAGATGAGCAACAGATGGCTTGCAATCATGCCAAGCCTCATATGGAGTAATGGACTACAGTGCTTTAGTGGGACATCTGTTAAGTACATATGCTGCACACATGACAACCTCGAGCCAAAAACTATGTGGTAAAGCCTGACTCTTGACCATACACCTCGCCATCTCCATGAGTGAACTGTTCTTTCGTTTAGCAACTCCATTCTGTTGAGGTGTATGTGGCACTTTACACTGGTGTTTTATCCCACATTCAGCCAGAAATGCATTAAAATCAGAAGAAATGTATTCCCCCCCTTGATCAGAACGGAGGGTGCCCATTTTACATGCTGATAGATTTTCAGCCAAAACCAAAAATTGTTTGAAGCACATGAACACTTTGGACTTTTCCTTCAAGGGATATACCCATGCATGCTTGGAAAAATCATCGATGAAAGTCACGAAGTAAAGATCATTTCCAAAAGAGGAAGTTTGCATAGGACCATAGACATCACTATGTACAAGCTGCAATTTCTGAGTAGCCCGAACTGAACCATCTTTTGGAAAGGAGGAACGCTGCATTTTGCCCAAAATACAGCCTTCACAAACATGTTTCCAAGGTGCCTCAAGTTTGGGCAAAGAGGACACCATTTAAGATTTCTACAGGCATAGCAAACTAGCAAATTTCAGATGACCAAAGCGTGCATGCCAAAGCTTTGCATCTAACATAGCTTGAGAATCATGTACTTCACATGCCAAATCATTTACAAATCTTTCATAGTCTATGAGCTTATACAACCCAGAGTGCAATGGCTGTTGCACAAATCCTAATGTTTCATATTGAAGCTTTTTGCAAAAATTTAGGCTCATTACCTAGTGCGTCTGATCTGTCACTCCATGTATATGTTCGCATCATTTGAAGAGGGGGGTTTGTTACACTTATGTGTTCCTCAAGTAGGTTTGATGTGAACCTTTTCCCTATACATGGGCACTTTTTACTCTAGTGCTAGCTAGAGGTTTTCTCTACATGTTACCACATACATGATTCACTCATATGTGGTCGTACTCTGTACTTAAGGATATTATCCACCTCTTAAGTTTTGAAGATTGTCAATAGAGAGAGCTATTCCAACCATCCATCTTCTGAGTGTGTTTTGTTGCATTTGTGCTCCTTGTGTGTGCTTCTTGTACACACCCAACAGGGTAGGCCTTCTAGACCCCTCAAAGGGGGGGGGAATCCCCCCTTTGCACTTTCCCCATGGAGGTTCTATGAGGAAATCCTGTGATGCCACAAAGCCTTTATTCTTGCCTTGAATGGCAACCCAATGGCCCATAAGTTTATGCCATACCTAACCTTATGGCTAGGCTCACAAAGATAATCTATTACCATCAGCAGTGACATAGAGACCTAACCTAACTTTGAAGTTAGAGTTATGTATGTGCTCTCATAATGGCTTCTCATCATAGGGGCCTTACAACTTAGAGAACCCCTTCTATTCACTTATCTGTGGAGTATTAAGTATATCTAACAACCCCCCTCAATGTCCACCCAGTAGTGAACTAACTCCTTGGCCCAATACCTGTTGACAAAGTTGCTCTCTCCAAAGAGCTTTGGTAAAGATGTTTGCTCTATTTTCTTCAATTGGAAAATAGCTTATCTCCATGACTCCTTCCTCAATCAAGTCATGAACATAGTGATAATAAATTTCTATGTGCTTGGTACATGCATGGAAAACAAGATTTTTGCTGATGGCCATGCAACTTTGGTTGTCACAACTTTAGCTTTTTGGCCTCTTATCCTTGTATTCATATGTTCCATAGGATTCTCCTCAACCATACTTTTTCACATGTTGTAGTGCATCCCATTTTGTGTTCATGATCTTTGGTAGATGATAATGCTATAATTAGTTTCTTTTTTCTAATCCAAGGGAAAATCTGAGATCCTAAAGAAAAGAAAATTTCAAAAATTCATTGTTTGCTATCAATATCTCCTGCCCAATCTAAATCATATTAGCCAACCAGAGATGATCTTTCCTCATAGAGTATACCATAATCAATGGTTCCTTTCACATAACTAGTTTATCCACATACTTGACTTCCAATGAGTTTCGCAAGGCATATTAAATAATTTTCTTACTAATCCAACAATATAGGAGATATCAGGTCTACCATTGCATAAGTAGATGAGAAATTCCAACTAATTTTGTGTCCTTGCAATCCTCCATGTTGAATGCCTTCAAAAATTATCTTGCATACTTCTATTGAGAGATGAAAATCTTCCATGGTTCATGGCACACTTCATGGCCTAAGCAACAATGCATTAAGCCTAAGTCTTTCATTTCAAATTTTGAATTGAGGGCATGCTTTATTTGTTGAAGAAGAGCATTATCATTTTCTTTAATTAGAAGGTCATCTACATAGAGTACAATGAGAATTGTCTTCCCTTCTCTCCTTAGAACATACTCCTTAACATTAGGGGAACATCTTTTGATACCTAGATCCAAGGGATACTTATCCGTTTGTTGGTGCCATGCTCTAGGGGCTTGTTTTATCCTCTATAGTGGCTTCT
Organism: Ceratopteris richardii; assembly: GCA_020310875.1. Classification (NCBI taxonomy): domain Eukaryota; kingdom Viridiplantae; phylum Streptophyta; class Polypodiopsida; order Polypodiales; family Pteridaceae; genus Ceratopteris; species Ceratopteris richardii. The sequence goes on from CM035415.1 coordinate 147,510,988, forward strand.
TTAGCTTACATAACTTATTCTCTAAATGGGGATCCCCAAAGCTAATAGCTGAGACATATATGCCTCCTCCTTGAGGTCTCCATTCAAGAATGCTGATTTGATATCCATGTGATAGAATATTGTTCATCATTTATGCACATCCACACCTAGTACTAGTTAGATTGTACTCATCCTTGCAGTCGGCACAAATGATTCACAAAGGTCAATCCATTCAACTTGTGAGTAGCCCTATGAAAAAAACTCTTTCTTTATACTCCTCCAAAGTACCATCAACCTTCTTATTTATCTTGTAGACCTAAAGTGCGAACAACCTTACATTTAGAGGTTCAACCCATTAGCTCCCAAGTTCCAATCTTCATGATATAATGATATTATATTTGCATGACAACCCTCCAGTTGGGATCATGGAATCAATCTTCCAGATTTGTTGGTTCGCTTGATAGTTCTTAAATGAGCTCATCCATGAACTTTTTATTTACAATATGGGTGCTTGCCCATCTCCACTCCTTTATGCTCTGTGATTGCCTTGATCCATATGCAATCTATTCTACTGATTGTGGGATGGGGTTTGTAGAATCATACCTAGCAATGGATTTTTCACTTGGGTGAAAAAGGGTTGGTTACTTTCAGATTCATCATTTGAAGATGATGCTTCCTTGTCTTGTTTAGAAGGGATAGCTCTTCGGCTAGGTTCATAGTGGATTGCCCCTTCACCTGAGGATAAAAAGGAAGCTCTCTTTTCCTCCTCCACTACATGTGCTTGCTCCTCCTCAAACATAACATTCTGACTTCCCATGATCTTCTTAGCCACATGCATGTGGTTTAAAAGCCTTCTTATCCTTGTTGTACCCTAAGAAGATACATTTGATTCTTTTTATTAAAACTTGTTCCCTCGCTATCTTGAACATGTACATAACATTCAATTCCAAATACTTTGAAATGGGAAACACATGGATCTTTAGCAGTATAGGCCTCTTTTGGAGTCTTCCCATCAAGTGCATTGGAATAACTTTGATTCAAGATGTAGATAGTAGTGGTGATGGCCTCTACCCAAAATTGATTTCAAAAACCCTTTCCATTCAACATGCACCTTGCCATCTCCATGGTGATTGGATTTCAATGTTCTGCAACACCATTTTTTTGAGGGCCATGTGCCACTATTAGTTGATGCATGATTCCTTTAACCTTGAAAAAATCTTCAACTCTGTTGATGTAAACTCATCACCTCCATCTATCCTAAGTTTCTTCATCTTCTTCCCTATTTTAGTTTCAAAAAGTTGAGGCCATTGTTTAAACTTACCAAAAGATTGAGCCTCATTGCAAAGGAACGACACCCCTATCTTCCTGTTATAGCCATCGACAAGTAACATGAAGTAGGAAGAGCTGCCCAAGGCTTATGTAGGCATTTTTCTACATAATTCAACATGCACCAACGTTAGAAGATAGCTTTCTATGTTCTTGCTTTCTTCTAGAAATGCATCCTCTGCTACTTTGCCATCATGCAAGCTTCACATGGTTCCTTCATGTTTGCAATGGATTATAGGCAATTTTTTTAGTGTAGGGTATCAAATATTACCAAATTTCTCATGCCGTTATTTACTTGTGCCCAAGATTGTAGCAGCTTTAACAATAGACAACTATACATTGTTCCTCCTTATGTCAACCCCAATAATTTTAATGTTATTGTCCATAACTTTATCTCATGTCTTGATAAAAGATACTTCACGACCTTGATTATTTGAATATGCTACAAAAAGTAGTTGCATTTGATTCATGGAACATACAACACATTTAAAATCTTGTTAGTATCTAAGTACAATTAGTTAAAGAAATCGTACCTTTGCCCTTTGTAGGACATATTGCATTCTTGCCTACCTTTATTGTGATTGTTTCTTGTAGAGGCTATAATGAACTATAAAGGTCTTTTTTGCTCATCATGTGACGAGAAGAAAACTATCCAACACCCATGAGTCATTTGTTCCTCAATCTTCAACCAAAACGCATACCTGCTCTATTGGAACAAATAACTCAAGCTTTGTTTTTGCAGTGTTGGTAGACTCCTTGCCCTTTTTGCCACCTTTAGAAGAACCATTCTTCACTTTTTCCTTGTTGATGTGATAGTCTGTAATTCTCTTGAATTATATGGCCTTTCTTGTCGTAGTGGAAGCATTCTCCCTTGAACTTCTTTTGTCATTCTTCTTTGTGTCTCCATATTTTGAAGAGTCCTCTTTTGATCCTTTAGAGTTTATTATGAATGCAACATCTTCTTTGTTGCACATAAACTCTATTTCCACCACTCCTTGAATTGAGCCATAGACCCTCCTCTATGATTAAGGCATTAAATTCTTCAAAAATTAGAGTTTGAGGTGTGATTTGAGTATTAAGTGCAGTCACCAAACCATAAAACTTTGGTGCACATATTTGAATACAATATTGAGCTACCTCCTTGCTTGAATTTTGTACACATGATCCCTCCATTTTATTGTGTAGATCCTTTAGGTGAGTGATGAACACCTCTATTGTCTCCCCATCAGCAAATCTTTCTATTGCTAGGTGATTCTCTAGGTTTTGAATGTGTGTCTGATTTTGAATTTCATATTGATGTGTCAATATGTTCCTTGATTTATAAGCCTTGGTAGTATGTTGAATCAAAGTCAAAACGCTATCATTAATACTTGTAACTAGAGCGCAATTGCATCTATGTTTCTAGGTTTCTAAGCATGTAGAAGATAAGTATCAAGATAATCATTCATCCAAGATTTTTTGGACTAGTTTTTTCTTGGGGCTCATGATCAATCCCAAGAACGATCTCCAACATTTCATATGAATCAAGGATGAAGTGATTTTGAACTTCCATAGGGTGTAATTATTACCATCAAGCTTACCTTGTCTAAAGGGTAATGGTTGTATCTGCAACATTGGCATGATGGGCATCATTGCTACTCCTGCTTGTCCTCCACCTAGTCCTATTAACAAACCACCTTGATACCCAATCATAGATGATGATGCACTTCTTGACATCTTCTCTCCTTTTTCATTGAAACCTTTATATTTCTTCTTTTACACCATTGAAAGCCTCTTTAACTCTGATACCATGTAATAAATAATATCACAATGGAATAGACTTATAGACACAATTGATAAAAATATAGAGATGTTGATTGAGAGATATATAGAGAACTCAATTTCTCAAATTTCCAAGAGCAATGTAGCTATAAAGATGGTGTTGTCCACCCGTGCACTCCTTATATGGATAGAGATCTATATAGACTCTAGATGAAGGTCTCACTAGTGCAAAAAGTGTATAGAACTTTGGATAGGCCATGCTTATATAGCTTTTACAATGGGAGTTAGCATATATAAATATAGTCACACGAGGCAAAATAGTTGGAAAAATATATAATATGATAATATATACATGAATAGAAGTCCTACTATCTCACCCTTACATGCCTGGGGGATAGGCCCCTTAGACCTCGTAATAGGGGGAAGCCCCCCTCTTCACTCTGCCCCATTAATTTTATAGGGAAAACCATGCAACACCACAAGAACTTTATTTTTTCCTTGAATGGAAACTCAATGGGCCGGATGTTTATGCCCTACCTAACCTCATGGTTGGGCTCACAAAGATCATCTATTACCATCAATGTTCACATAGAGTCCTCATCTATGGAAGTTAGGTTTCCACAAATGTCTCAACTCTCACAATGACTTCTCCTCATAATGGGGCCTTACAACTTAGAGCACCATGGACCATTTGATGGTAACGTAGAGGTGGAGTATGGAGTAAACTTGAAATTCTATAATTTGATGTCAACTTGCTAAATTTATCACATTGAATTGCAAAGTGGTTTTTTAATGCTCATTCCTTTCGTGTATTGAAAGGAAACATGGTTATTGATAGAAGCAATATTATTGGATTACTTTATCTTTTATTTATATCTCAAAGGAGACTACTTCACGTCATGGGTTTTAGAGACATATTCATAGTGCTATGGAATATCTCTCACATTTTGGCTACTTATTTGTGTTCTAATTCCTTGATTTTCCATTTGTGAACATCATGAATATGGTAGAAAACCTAGAAATGTGCACAAAACATATTTTGACTCTTCCATTCAACCACTAGATGTTGTTTCATAGATATGCATGTGACCTTTTCCAACTTGATCACTAGGTGTAGCATTTTGTTGTCACTTTCATTGATGATGCTACAAGGAAAGTCTAGGCATCCCAGATTCAAGAAATAAAATTCTTAATAGAGGCTAAAAAGGGCTTGAAGTTCAAGGCATTATGTTTTGATAATGGTGGAGAGTATATCTCTCATGAATTCAATCAATTTTGTGATTATAGAGGAATTTGTAGAGCCACTTATAGCTCTATATACCCCAATATAGAATTACGTAAAGGATGAATAGAACTATTTAGGATCAAGTAGTTCCTACATTACATAATGAAAAATCTGAATCAATGTTTTGGGGTAGAAGCAATCCTAACTCGCATATGATTTTCAAAATTTCAAAGTGTCACAAGAGTTATGGATTGTGAAGTCACCACATTAGGATTAGCTTTGAGTGTTCAGATGTGAAGCATATCTTCATGGCCTAAGGATCTTAAATAAAAATTCAATCCCAACTTTAGATTTCAACTTGATATGCTTTCTATGCTATGTTGATGATATGTTGATTGCAAAAAATTACTTTAAAAAATTTCCCTCTTGAAGAAAAAATCAGCTCAAACTTTTGACATGGAATTTGGGAGGTGCCGAAAAAATATTTCAAAAGGATTACTCATGATAGGAGTAAAACACGCATACCTGTCTTAGAGTGTATACATATCCAAAGTACCTTGTATGTTAAATATGCATGGTGCAAAGACACTGAGTAGAAAATTTTTGACACATGTTAGGGTGGGAAAGGAATATTTTTCTAATCTAATGAGAATACAAAATTCATGACCAAACATCCTTATCAATCTACTATTGTTGTATGCTATGATAGCTATTAGATGAGTTATTTCATATATAGTGGGATTTGTGAGAAAATATATGGTTAAAACTAGAAAAATCATTTGGAAACAATCAAAATGATATTGAGATATTTGAATGACACTAAGAATAAGTGTTTATGCTTGGGAAGAGGTGATGCATCCATTGTTGGCTAAACACATTGTGACTATGTTTTTTTTCTAAACAACAAAAGTGTACTTTAGGGTAACTTTTCACTTCACAAGTGGTGTTATTTCTAGGAGGTTTCATCTTTAAGAATTAGAGTATGTTGTAGCAAGTGAAGCATGTAATGAGGAATTGTGGCTTTCTAGATTTTCATGTGAGAGAGGCATACCTCAACACATACCCTGTTTACTTAGTGACATCCAAAGTGCTAATGCATTCACCAAGAATCCAATCTATCATGCAAAGACCAAGCATATTGAGGTGTGACATCACTTCATTTTTGTTTGCTAAGCGCATTTTACTCAAGAAAAAATAGTAGATACTTTCACCAAGGCTCTTTCATAGGATAGCCTTAGGCATTGTTTACACTTGGTGTAGTTCACTTGATTCTTGTTTCTACACAGTCTCTTGTACACCATGTGTAACAAACCCTTCAAATGGAATGTATAGATCATGAACTCATAATCAACTAATCTTTTTCATTAATTATTTTTCTTCCTTATCACATACAAGACATAATTTCCTATTTTGAAATGTGTTTATTGTGTATTCCAGTCCTTTAGTTCTCTATACTTTTTTATTTTCTAGAAGTCTCCATGTAAAGTATAATGGACATCTGAATCATCACCCAAAAGTATAATCTCCACTACGAGGAGATGAGAAGGTCCCTTTCACTTATAGATATGATCTAGTGGCTTAGATGAGATTCAAGAACCTACAAAAGAAGATCATAGAAAAAATCCAAGATGAAACAAAAGTGATGGACCCTAAGTCTTCATCAGAATGGAAGTTTCTAGAAGAAGTTGGATGAAAGGTAGAAAAATATTGTATAGTCATGAACAACGAATACACAAGCTTGAAGACGGAAAGAAAAGAACTATGATGAAAGTAACAAAACTAGAAGGTGAGGAGGATTTTACATAAAAATGTTCAAAGGTGTATATAATTCTAAGGAACATAAAATTAAAGAGAAGAAAATCTATAGAATTAAAATTAAAAATCTTTAGAATTCTAAGGACATAAAATTAAGAGTCTATAGAGTTCTAAGGACATAATGATCAAGAGAGAAGAAAAATAAAAAAAGGCTTGTGGAAAGAGATAAAATACCAAAAAGGTGGTATTTGCCATTGAAAATGAGGAGAACGTCTATAGTTACATTAAAAAACAATACATCATCTTGAGGGAGTACATATATGTAATTGCATAGATATACAAAAGCTTAAATGGAGTATATCTTAGGACATGCAAATATAAAAACCAAATAAACAAATATAAAAACCAAGTAAACAAACGCCATATACACATAACGATATTTATTCAACTAAAATTAAAGAGGATACATGAAATCAAACACATATAAGAGCATTTCCTATTGTAATAATTCCAAAAAAGAATGGGAAGCTAAGAGAATGCATCAAATTGAAGAAATTAATAGATAGTTATCTTGGAGAGACACATAGGGAAGGAAGTCTAAAAATTGCTTGATGGATTTTAAGACTGACAAAATATTGCCTTTGTCACTTGGTTTGACTTATGCCCCAACAACTTTCCAAAAAATATCATTTCATGTATTCAAATAATTATTATAGAAGAGTTTAGAAGTGTAAGCGGATGATTTACGATCATGTAAAGGAGAAACTTTGTTCATGTACAAAATTTGGAAAAGATCTTTGAAAAACATTTGGAGTTTTTTTTTTTTATGTTGAAAAATGCATCTTCATGATGAGACAGTGGAAAACTAATGTCCATATTCGATATGCTTAAGACTATGAATAATGAAGATCAAGTGCAAAAATGTATGGGATGTCATAGCTATATAGAAAGTTTATCCATATTTATACCATAATTGCTAAGCCTCTTTATGGAATGATCATCAATTTTGAATTGAAAAAACATTCAAGAAACTTACAATTTGAAATAAATTTGCATCTCTGAAAGCTATAGATTGCTTTCCCATTCTCCAAGCTATAGATTGGTCTCCCATTCTCAAATCTATAGATTGGTTTCCCATTCTCAAAGCTCTAGAATGGGACAATATCCTTCATGTACATGTTGATGCTTTCAATCATGCCAAAAGATGTGTATTGGCACAACTTGTAGATGATTGGAACTTAGGACTACCAATACCATATGCAATAGCAAGAGCTAAAAATGTTAAAAACATTATACAACAACCAAATGGGAAGGATCGGCATATTATATGTGATAAAACATTTTGAGCATTACATTTATTAAATAAATTCAAGCTCTTCAAAGATCATCAAGTACTATTATACTTGCTAGACGTCCCATGAAGTACATGAAGGTTAATACAATGGTTCCTACTTATAGAAAGATGGAGTTTGATAAGCCAAGTATTTATGAATAAATGAGCACACAAATTATGGAAGATCACTTATCTAAATTGATTAATTGAGAGCCTATTAGAGGAGTCTTGGATGAGCTCAATGATTTTTATCTATTGTTGGAGGAAGCCCAAAAGTTGGCCTAATTGATCGATCAAAGCAGTCAAAGCTCAATCAACGGATGAACAATGGGGTAAAAAGGAAGCACAACCATGAAACTATAGGAAGGAGGAGTATACTAATTTCTCTTGTCTCAATTCCCTCCTCAAATTCGTTTTTTTCCCACTTTTGAGTGAAAATATATGTAAAATGCCTATTTTTTGCTTAATTTCCTATTTTAGTAGTAATTGGCCCTTGAACATAAAACCCAAGTAGTATTTGAGCTTCATAGGCATGATTAGAGTAGCCTTGCCAATTTTTATACTTTTGTCTAATCCCTTTGATCTCCAAATAGCTTCGAGACACAATTTTCAAGACATCTTTAATAGCTAATAACTCTCGTGAGCTTTTTTTTTTAGAAATTTTGCAATACAATGAGCTTCTTGGAGCATCCTATCTCTTGCCTTCTCGTATGTGTGTGTGTAGTATGAGTGCGCCCATTTGCATGCTTGCCTTATTCTTGTTGTAGGTACACATACTTTTGTATTGTTGCATGTAGGTCTTCATGCCTACCAGTATTCGCTATGTGGATACAACATTATTTTTATTGTATGCACTCTTGGACTACTACAATGGGAGCTTTACACTTTTGGCACTGAGAGGGCATTGAGAGTTTTTAGGGAAGTGAAGGACTATTTTTGGGGAAGTGAAGGACTATTTTTGGGGAAGTGAAGGATTATTTTAGGGAACTGAAGGACTAAGAGAGGGCATTGAGAATTTTTTTCAAGTTGTGAAGGAGGTATGTAATCACATGTGTGCAAAGAGGGGTAACTGGCCACTTGGTGCTTATTTTACTTCCTAAAAGGGTAGAAAATGACATCTAGGTGAGATGAAAATAGTATAATTGATTTAACAAGTGAGAATGGAAAAATGGAGCTCAAAGAAATAAAAAATTGCAAGAAATCTAGAGCAATTGTTTTTGTGAAAGGAGGTATTTTTTCAAATTTTGACTTCTTTGAGCTTGTTTTGAAATTTCTGCTATATATTGTGAAGATAATCTTTAGAATGAGTGATCAAGTCATTTTATGCATCTAGAAAAAAATCTTGGGATGATAGTTTTATATTCTCTATCTAAACCCTATTTGTATGATGTTTTCTAGTTGAAAATCATCAAGAATCAAAATTCATATACGAGGGAAAGGTAGAGTACGCTTATTAGAATAAAAGTGTCTCACCAAAAATGTTTTGAATCATGCCTTAGGTACCTCCTTTTAGACTCTAAAATTATCTCACTATAAAGTAATGGTGTTGGCAGTATACGAGAAGAAGAAAATATGGGCATACATGCAGATCTAGCACTAAGGCAACCCTTTATTTTTTTCCAAACCCCTACACCATTTAAAAGTGATTCTTATCACTAAAAACCCATGTAAATATCATTTCACCTTTTTGTAGCTCCATTTTGTACAAGCCGAGGAGTCCTCGAGCTTGGGGAGCCTTAGAAGTAGTTGCCTGCCAATTTTCATATTTTTTAGATCTCGTTTGAGCCCTCAAATAAACCCTAGAACCTAATTTTTAACTAGGCCGGACACTAGGTCTGGATAGGGCCAAAGCTAGTCAAAAACTATAAATAGAGCTAGAGAGCTCATTTTTGGGAGAGCTTCTTGTAGTTTTGAGCTTGTATGAGAACTTTGTTGCAATAGAACTGATTCCATTGTCTGGCTCTCTTTGTTCTTGCTGTGTGTGCACGTGTGTGTGTATGTGTGTGCATGTTAGTGTGCTTCGCACTCACACATTTGTGCCTTCACTTGCTCGAGGTCTTCATACCATCCTCATGTCTTCCCGGATTGACATTAAAGGAGGTGCTACTCATCACTGATCTACACCAAATTTTGGCGCCATTGCCGGGGATTTGAGCTTTGAGGACGAGCGTGTGATGGTAAGACGTAGAGAGGACGCGTTGGAATGGTAAGTAGTCGGTAAATTTCTGATTTTTCTCCATCTCCATCTCCATCTTCACCTCCTTCTTCATCTCCACCTCCACCTCCTTCTCCACTACATATTCCCTCTTCCTTGTCATTCCCCTCATTTGTTGTGTGCGAGTTTGAGAGAGAGTGAGTGTGTGTGCTTGTTTTTGTGTGTTTTTGCATGTTTCTTGCAGGCTTTAGCTTCATCATCATCTCCAGCAAGCTCAGCAGGTACGGATTTCCTCTGCACAGGTCCCGAGGCATCAAGCTCGAGCTATCGCGACACCTCGAAAACTTCACCCAATCACAATTCTGAGTGCACCATGACACTGCGCAGGCTGAGAGCTCCTAGGATCACTAGATAGAACTGAAAAATTCACCATATCCCGAGCTATCGCGACACCTCGAGGTATCACGACACCTCGAAGTATCGTGACACCCCGAACCATCACGACACACCAACCCCACGACCTATCGCGACACCTCGGAGTATCATCTTGAACTATCGCGACACTCCGAACTATCGCGACACCCCGAACTATCGCGACACTCCCAAGTATCGCAACACCTCGACCTATCGCGACACACCGACCCCACGACCTATCGCGACACCTCGGAGTATCACGACATCTCGAACTATCGCGACACTCCCAAGTATCGCGACACCTCGGAGTATCGCGACACCTCGACCTACCGCGACATAGCGACCCCACGACCTATCGCGACACCTCGGAGTATCGTGACATCTCGAACTATCGCGACACTCCCAAGTATTGTGACACCTCGAAGTATCGCTACACTTCGAAGTATCGTGACACTCCAACCTATCGCGACACCTCGACCTGACCTATCGCGATACACAGGCTTAACGCATAAATTTTTAGGATAACTTGATTGATTAAAATTGGGGTACTTTTTGGGGCTTAATCTTGGACACATTGGGAGGATATAAGAGCCTTAGGAGTGGGCAAAAGACCTAGAAACCAGGGAGGAATTTCTTGAACCTTGAGAGCCTGTTTGGACCCCTAAGTGCCTGAATGGTCATAACTTCACCATACGAACTCCAATTGATGAGATTTTGGTCTCGTTCGAAAGCTTGTTGAAAATCCTACGTGGACCTCGACTGGTTTTTTGTAGAATCATACGTGGAGTTTTAGAACATGTATTTTCAAGTTGGCCTTTAGGTGAGACTAGGTGGTCCTAAGATTGAGGGGGTGCAGTGAGTTACTCCAGGGGGGACTGCAAATATTGATGTGTGTCTTTCAATTACTTGTGGTAATAGAGCTATACTGGCTGATGAGCTTTTGCAGGAACATTGTGTGCACTCAAGGCAATCCAAAGCAAGCTAGCAAGGGTGAGTACCAAGCTTGGGAGAAGGCTTCCTGGGCTTGTGCAGCAATCTGAGCAACCAGAGGATTAAGGTTGGAAGTTCTCTCATCCCTCCTTTGTCAATTCCTAGCCTAGGCTAAGTACGACTTAGGTGTGGTAATTAATTAGGGCAACGTTAGGCACGAATCAAGTCCAAGAGAATTAATCAACCAAGTGCAAGAATTAAGTAGGTCTTAAGTGAGAAAACCCTAAGGGACAAAAAGTAAACTGGAGTCGACCACTTATCAAGTGCGAAATTCACTTAAGTACTCCTGACGACACAATTTCAGACAAGATCATAAACATAATATTCAACTCAAAAGAACAAGGTGATTGGTGCAAATTAACCTGCAACGAGAGTGTGCTTGGGTCCAAGGGGTAAGATAAATCAGGCATATGAACCTTAGATCAGGCAGACACTTAGGCCGAGACAGACAAAGCCTCAGATCTTCTGAAGCTAGTGTCAATCACACTACTAGGTCTTGGGCCCAGCAGTTGAGTGATTACCCATACACTCCCAGATCAGAAACAAGTGATTCTGAGATGTCCTATAACATGGAGAGACCAGTAGGTAGTTCAGGAGTGGCGTACCTAGAAAAGCCAGAAGGACCTTACAAGACTCAATTGGAATACATTAGGACTAATCGTCTAGGTGCTCGCATCTACGAAGATGGCCTGAGAAGATCTGTGGTCCAGATTAAGAACCCGGATCAACCCCATGGACTAGAACACCCGGTAGTCAGGTTCGAGAATGGAGCATACCTGGATAAAGAGGGGACTATTTATGTAGTCACCACTCTTCCTGATAGAACAGACGAGTTTGGAAATGTGATTGCAGAGACCGACATGGGTGATATAGAGCAAGGAAATTTAGAGAAAGAGCCGAGAACTCCCCGGGGTAAATCTGTCTTGACCAGAATCATGACTCCAGAGTGGATTCCACAGGATAATAAAAGCATAGATCTGCTTTTAAACCGAGAAACCGATGAGGCTTTTTGGAGATATAAATCTGCTCAACCTCAGGAAGTGAGTGCCCTCACAATCTATGAGTTTAAAGACCCTCATAGCCCAGGCAAAGTAACCTACCTAGACAATGCATCAGAGAGAATCTTCATGGTCACTGAGCATGGCAGACATGCCTACACATGGAAGGGTGAATTTGTTTTTCCCCAACCAAGGTCTAATGTGTCCTTTGGTCACCAAGGAGCCGGGACCTCCCAGGCTCATGGAGTCCAAGGAGATAGAAGTAGAGATAGACCTGAAGTAAGCTTTGCCGACCCCCAGGGAAGAGAAAGAAGGAGAACAGGGACGGACAAAGGGGAAACCGAGAGATTTAGAGACCCAAGAAACCAAAGAAATGCTGATGATTTTCCTTTGCCAAGGCCGAGAGAACACCCTAGGACCCTGCGGCCAACTCAACTGGTGAAGTTCATGAAGAATTACTTCGATGGCACGGGTGACCCTTATGACCATGTGGCAGAGTTTAGGCAAGTCTTGAAAGTTGAACAGGTAGAGGACCTATTCACACAATATAATGCTTTTGGTCTAACCCTTAGGAACACTGCCCTCACGTGGTTTCAACCATTGAACGAGAGGCATTTCAGAAACATAGACCAGCTCCTAGAAGCCTTTATCATTGAGTTTTCTAAGAGTGGCATAAGGCACAACACTTCCTCACTAATTCATAGCTTCAAGCAAACACCTCAAGAGACGGTCAGACTAGCTGGGAGACGGTTTAGGCAATACCTAGAGAGATGCCTGATGCCGGAGTTACCTACACCGGCCAAGCAAGTGGCCTTGTTCTTAGATGGATTGTTGAGCACCAAGCTCAGGTCATATGTGTATCTAAAGGACCCCAGAACTATAGAAGAGTGTGTGCGCATGTGCATAGACATTGAGGACAATTTAGGCGAGGAGTTAGAACTGTCAAAAATCTATAAGGATTCTGATAGCTCTAGTAGCCTCACATCTGGTCAATCCACATCCATTGAGTAACTTGCAGAGAAGGTAGCTCAAAAACTAGGTGTCTCTAGCAAACAAATTCCGAGATTTGCCCCAGCTAAGCGGTGCTACACTTGTGGAGGTGACCATATGGCAAATGTATGCCCCATTATGGCGCAACCCCAGGTGAATCCTAGTAGCCAGTATTGCACCATAGAGCGAAGGTACACCAACCACACTGCACAGGACTGCCCATATAACAAACAAACTGTAAGGCAAAACTACCCTCAGCCATATCCACAACAAGGTAGATACCAGAATCAGTACCCACCACAACAATACAACCGACCACAGCAAACTTATCAACCACCTTATCAAGGGCAGCAGAGACCTCAACCAGTCCTAGTACAGCAACCCCCTGCTCCAACCAATGTGATCCCAGTGAAATATGCATCTGCTGAAGAAAATCCGAACAGAGCCATAGTTCCAGTCACCCCATTGCTATCAGACAGTGATCCAAGTGACCATAGTTTTGACTCCACACATATTGATAGCCCACAGGCTTACTACACGCAGTCACTCGAGCATAATGAGTCATACTATTATGAGGACTCAAGTGAAAATAGTGGGGAGCTTGAGTATGCCAATGTCATGTACACAAACCCCAACTCTAGACCTCAACCTAGGTAGGTACGACCCCCATTTCCTAGAGGATCATGCTTTAGATGTCAGGGAGATCACCTTATACGTGATTGTCCACTGCCTACCCCTACACAACCTCAACCAGTAACAATTCAAGGTTTCTGTCAAGATTGCGGGAAAGAGCATCTCCTAAGACATTGCCCAAAGAACCCTAATAACATGCCTAAAATCACTCCTATCAATGTTGTCGGGTTAGTTGTAGACTCCACAGGGAGTGTGACTTCCACTGCACCTGTGCAAGTGATCACAAGAGCCCAAGCACTACAGCAAAACCAAGGTGTTGGTCAAGAAAAGAGCCCCGAGGTGAGTGAAACAGAGAGCATAACCAAAAAGAGGACAAGAGCCTGGAAGGATAGTTGTGAAAGAATGAAAAGGCAATGGGCAAAAAAGATGAGCGAACTTGAAGAAAGCTTGAGAGAAACCAAAGCAAAGATAAGTGAACTCGCATCTCAAAACCACTCTCACACCACCCCTCCACCACCTCTCCCTTTACCCGCCAATCCACCTTCTTCCATTCCCCAACCTTTCAATACACCACCCTTAACCCACCCACCACCCAGAGTAGGATCCGTCCTAGCTGATCCCACTCCCGAGGACCTAGACATGATGCTTAGAGCATATCAGGCCAGAATAAGAAGGGCCAAACGTAACTGATCATGAAAGTGTTACCCTAGAGCAGAACTAGAGCTAGAACGAACCAAAATTTGTGCTAAGATGGTGGAATTGGCTCAGACTATGTTTGAAGCCAGTTGCCTCTTTAACATCTCTAGTTCAGCTAAGACGCAGTTACACTTTGATGGACTACTAGAACGAATAGAGAGGCTAATTGCACAATCAGAAAAGGAACCCGCCTCTCAAAATAAGGGCAAGGCAAGTGAGAACGTGAGCCTACCTCCCCAGGAAGCCTACGTGCCTAACTCTACGGAGCCAGACACATCATCTTCTATGAATCGGTTCACACCAGAATTCCTACGAGAGATTCAAGAAGACAAATGGGCTAAAGAAAGTGAAGTCCCTCCTCCCATTGAACTTGTGGATGATGCACACGAGCAATTCCCACAGGACATCCCATCCATTTATGAGGAGCATGAGAGCATCCACTCTCAAGAGAGATTAGACTTTGAGTCTAATTCTCTACAAGTATTACCACATTTCACAGGCCCATGGGAAACCAAGTCTACTTGTCTGAGAGCGCCCACAGTCATGATAAGAAATGAAGATTCTATCATACCTAGGAATACAGAGGTAGTAAAGAACACTAAAGTGCAGTGCAATCTCACTTTAGAAGAGCTACTCAAAGTTAAGCCAGAAGTGTGGAAACATGTAGCCAAACAAGTGCCAGACATAGCAAAATCGCGCTCCCAAGTAGGATCTCATAAAACAGTGCCTAAAATACCATTGGATAAGATAGGAGACATGAGTGAAGGAGAAGAAGGAAATACCTATCTCCCAGTTACTCATCAGGGTTACACAACCAAGGCGATTTTGGACTCAGGTGCAGGAGTTGAAATTGCTACAACTTCCCTATGGAAGCGATGGGGCAAGCCAGCACTCCGACCAACGAGAATGAAATTGCAGATGGCTGATGGTCATATTGAAAGGCCCTTAGGATTGCTAGAAGGAATAACTCTCACTACATGTGGGGTTGAGTTTGAGCATACTTTTGCTATATGCGACTTTAGCAAAAACCAAGCCTACGAGATAATTTTGGGAAGGCCATTTATGCGGCAATTGCAAGTAGTCCAAGATTGGGGAACCAATTCCTTGTATTTGCAACATCTAGGTGTTACAACCAAAGTCAATCTTAAGGATTACTCTCATAGAGACATACCGCCTATTCAATGGAATCCCATCCATAGAGCCAAAGATGAGACTGAGTCTGTGCATTCCATAGGATCCGGATCCTCGTGGATGCATGAAGACACCCACTTATGGATGTGTAAGGTAGCAGTAGAAGAAGAGAAGAGAGAGAAAGCTAGAGAGGTAGGTGCAAAAGAAAACCATAGATCAATTCAAGACCCAGCCTATGCACCTGTAGTCTTTCCTGATGAGGAATTTGAACCCCATGGCTGGGCAGAAATCCTAGCAACAATGGATGTAGCCATCAATGAAGAGTAGTGGACACCTCACTGTGATGAGGATGGCTATGACATTTCAGTCTTTTCAATAGAGCCAATCATGGGAGATGCAGTTTTAGAAGAATGCGAACCTAGCCCTGATGCATTTGAGGATGCGAGTGACTCCGATCTAGAGTCAATCATTATGGACCCACCTTTTGCATCAGATGAAGAATACTTCTATGAAGTAGAATTTCAACCCCAGAGGCACGGAGAGCTTACAAATGAGGTGAGGTTAGCCACACAAGTAGCTACTAAGAGCGGAGGAAAGAAAAAAAAGAAGAAGGAAGTCACTCCGGAGGCAGAAGAATCCTTGTTTGAGGTGCCTGAAAATTTTAAAAAATATGAGATAGACGATAGGAGAGTCATGATAAGAATGCCTAGACGTGAGGCACAAGAAGGAGAAGCCTATGATAGCAAGGAAACTACCAAGAAAATAGTTGTAGCCATCGAGGAAGGAGAAGAAAGATGCACGTACATAGGTCATGACCTGACACAAGAGGAAGAACAAGAGCTAATAGCCTTGCTAAGAGAATACCGAGATGTATTTGCTTGGAGTTATAAGGACTTGAAAGGGGTAGACCCTGATATATGTTCACATACAATCCCCATGACCTCAGATGCCAGACCCTCGAAGCAGAAGCCCTACACATACAACGATAACTATGCTGCTAAGATCAAAGAGGAGATAGATAGACTGGTTGAAGCCGGATTCATCTATGAAATTGAGCACACTGAGTGGGTATCCCCCATTGTAGTGGTGCCCAAGAAAAATGGAGAACTGCGTGTGTGTATTAACCTTAAAAAAGTTAATGCCGCCACGATTAGAGACAGTTATCCTCTTCCTATCACTGAGCACCTATTAGAAAGGGTAGCAGGCAAGGAAGTATACAGCTTCCTAGATGGGTTTTCGGGCTACAATCAAGTAGCCATTGCTCTAGAGGATCAACATAAAACGGCTTTTTCCACGGAGTGGGGCATATTTGTCTTTCGGGTAATGCCATTCGGGCTTACTAATGCACCTGCTACCTTTCAAAGATTGATGTGTCATGTGTTTAAAGAATTCTTGAGGAAGAATTTGGAAGTCTATGTTGATGATCTGTGCGCTCATTCCAACATTAGACAGACCCATATACCTGAACTCAGACAAATCTTTGATAAATGCAGAGAATATCAAGTCTGCTTGAACCCAGAAAAGTGTGTTTTCATGGTCAGGCAAGGCAAAATTCTAGGACACATAGTGTCTAAGAACGGCATATCCACTGACGAAGAGAAAGTGAGAGCCATCGCAGAACTACCTAGGCCAAAGAACGTCAAGGAAGTAAAGGCTTTCATGGGGCATTGTGGTTACTACCGCTGGTTTATACACATGTACGCCATCATAGCAAAGCCTCTGTATGGACTTTTGACTAACTTTGAGTGGACTGACGAATGTGAGAATTCCTTCAATGAGCTTAAACGAAGGTTGTGTTCAGCACCAATCTTGACCACACCGGATTGGAATAAGCCATTCCATGTCCACGTGGATGCATCCAATTATGCTATTGGGTGTGTACTCGCGCAACCTACCGGTGAAGGTAATATGGATCTTCCAATTGCCTATGCTAGTAGACAGTTGAATGCAGCTGAACAAAATTATACCACTACGGAGAGAGAAGGACTAGGCATGGTATATGCAGTTAAAAAGTTTAGACATTATTTGCTCACAAATAAGTTCAAATTTTTTACTGATCACCAAGCTCTACTGTACCTGGTAAACAAGCCATGTAATACGGGCAGATTAGTAAGATGGTTTCTCTTACTAATGGAGTATGACTTTGAGGTAGTAGTGAGGAAAGGCAGAACTCACCTGAGAGCAGATCATCTCTCAAGGCTCACATCAGGAGAAGCCCCACAAGGAGTGTCAGATGACTTACCTGATGCTTACTTGTTTAACTTGGAAGTTGTACCGCAGTGGGCTAAGCCATTAGTGCCAGTATTAACCTACGGGCCTAACCACTCAGTAATGGCCACACAAGATAGAGAGGTAGTAAAAGCCCAAAAGTATCACATCATGGCAGGAAGTATGTACAAGCACACGGATAAAGGGATCTTGGCTTGTTGTGTGGAAGAGGACGAGCACGCAAAGTGGTTGCAATTAGCACATGTAGGTGCATTAGAGCAACACTACTCAAAACAACGAACCCTACAAACATTGAGGAGACTTGGAGTGTACTGGCCAACTATGGAAGCAGACGTCCATAGAATGTGCAAGGAATGCCCAAATTGTCGCACTAAGCCACCAGTGGAAAATGCCACCCTTTATCGCGTGTCTCTAGTGCCAGATTGGAGCAAGCCACTAGTGGCGTTTCTGAGGACGAAAACATCCCCTCAAGATATGACCCTGACGAGACAAAGAAGTCTAGAACAAGAGGCCCTAGATTACTCACTCATTGGTGATAATCTATACAAGCACGGAAAAGATGGTTACCTGAGACTATGTGTTCATGAGAGTGAATATCTAAAGATCTTGGAAACTGCTCACCAGGGTGTAGCAGGAGGACACTTTGGTCCAGATAGGGTGATCAAAGCAATTCTATTTGCAGGATTTTGGTGGCCCACCCTTCACATGGATGCACATACCTATGTGAAGAGGTGTGAGATTTGTCAGCGAACCCAGTATCCTATACGCAAAGATGAGATGCCACTGAAGCCTATGATGGGCGGATGTGCATTCTCTAAGTGGGGAATAGACTTTGTAGGTCCTATTAATCCCCCAGCTAAGGGCTCACATGCTGAATATATCATCGTGGCCACAGACTATCTAACCAAGTGGGTAGAAGTGAAAGCTACTACAAAAAATGATGCTCAAACAACAGCATTGAGTTGTAAAAGCCTTGAGTTGTACACATGTAAAAGTACAAATATAGGGCCAAAATCCCACGAAATTTTGGTGGTTTTAGTTGCATTCAATCAAGCAATCAATCACCTAAAAGTAGATCAATCAAGATCTTCACTTTTCCTAGATTGTAGGGAAGTGAATTGATTCCCTCCAACAACCATTCCCACCTTCATTTGAATTCAAATTCAAGTTGTAAAAGTCGTGGAACACTCCTAGAGGCTATATAAGGAGTTGAAATCACTTGTAAAATACATGGAAGCAATATACATACACTTGTGACCATCATTGTCTTGCTCCTTCAATTTTCTGCATCATCTTCTTCGCCAACAGTAATCTTGCAGAGGCTGCTGCTCTCTCCTCAGAGCTCTAAATTGAGTGCAAGAGGACTCATTGGAAAGGTATTAGTGTCTAGTTTATGCCTCTAAATTTTCAAAGCATTTGGTTCTGCAGATTTGGAGAAAGCTCAGTTTTTCGGCCTCGGGGTCAATCTCTGCGTATTCCTGAAAAATAGGAATTACCACCGGTGAATGTCGCATTCATTCCTATAGCATATTTTGCTTATTCCTTATACTTTTGTGCATTCCATACACTCAACCCTATGTGTATCACTCCCATAAAAGGATTTTTTCTAATTGTAATCACGCTGGTCGCTATGGGCATTTGAAGTTCATTGTCTCTTCCATAGATAGTAAGTTTTTTGAGCTAGTCGACCCGCGAACCTCTAACATCGCCATACCCCTGCGGATGTGCCTTCAACACTTCGCATTTCCAGCTCAAGACCATTTTACCCAACCTCACAAGAAAATATGGTATGGATTATATCTAGCAGAGACATGAAGCTTGCCAATTAAGATGCCTGTATGGATTCTCGACCAATTGTATGAAGCAGGCAAGCGGGGTGTGAGGAAGCATACGTTACATGGCTGCTGTGCGATCACCAAAATTATTTATAGATGTCTTGCATATGACGTGCCAATAGCCAGGGCCCTTAAATACTCACAACTGGAGTTTTTCAAGGGGCGGAAGTCAGGGAATCAACCGGCGAAACGAATGCGTGGATCACTCTCCCAGGTCATGATCCCTCACGAGGCCACAGCCGAAGCTCCCCCTAGAGAAGAAGCCCACGTGGCACCTTTCACGGTACATCTCCAAGGAACTCAATCAGGGGGTGTGGTACAACCCACTCCATCCGCCCCTCCACTACCTATTGATGCTGAGTTTGCATCTATGGCCACCTTAACTGAGGATCCCAATTTTGATTTTGAAAGATTCCTGTAGACGGCCCACTTATCTGATAGTGAAGGTTTTTCTGACAATGCTGATCCGGGATCATCATTCCAAGGAGAACAGCCACAGGGCGAGACAAGCAGGGTACATTGGGAAGAAGAGGCACAACATCCTCATGGTCCAAGCACACAAAATCAGGAAGAAGAACGGGGGAATGAACCAGAGGAGAGTGAAGAGGAGGCCCCTACCTACACAGCACAACTCAAACGGCTATACAAGACAATCAAGCAGGTACAGAGAAGACATAAGATGACAGAAGAGGCGAATAGAGCTCTAGTGAACCAAATGCTTCAAGCCGAGAATGTCGACTCACATTTTGTTGAATCATTGAATCTATTGGCGGAGACATGTGGGATCAGGGAAGCATTGAGGACAATGGTCTATCAGGAGAACCCTACCTATGATCAACGAAGGATTGATACATGGTCACGACGAGGAAAAATGATTCAAATGGAAGTCTCTACTGCCTTGCCTACCACAATTTCAGAGGATGTTCACATGACGAGCCCAAGTCCCACTGACGAACAAGATGTAATTACACAGGTACCATCTCCACCGTCACCTTCCATTCAACCCTCAGAACCCTTCTCCACTAGTATTTCTGAACAACCGATATCCACCCATCATGAAACCATTGTACACACCTCTGTTTTTACATCCTTCCCTTTACCCACATCCATCACTTCCACCCAAATTTTTGAGCCTCACACTGGTCATCCTGCCACTGATCAAACCATAATAGGTCACCCTTCCTATCTCCCCGCCCTTGGACAACCACTTGCCACTAGCCAGACCTTATCCCATCCTTTTCCATTCACCCACACCCAAACCCTATCCACCACTTCCCTAGTAACTGCCTCATACTCAACCCAAGTCACACAACCGTCGTTCTGGACAAACCTTGTAAATATACTCCAACAGGTCCAGAACTATAATAAAAAGTCCCTTTCCCAACCCCACTCCCCCACATTCACTGCTACCACTAACACACCACCTACCGTTCCCGTATTCACAATTCACACTCCACACACTCTCACATCCGATCCCATGGATATTTCACCATCCACAGGAGCACCCACCACCACGTCTGTTCCACCATCAGCACATCTCACTTCACTCATAGGCACATCATCCACTTTTCCCTTTCCCATCTCCCGACCCTTTGCACGTTCCACCTCTACCCATGCATGCACATCATTTAGTAATGCACTAGACACCATGGTTGAAGCGGCCACTCAGCTTAAGCAAGAGTATAAGCTATTAGAAGAAAATAACACAGAGCTGTGCAATCTCTCGGCTCAACTCCAAGCACGAGTCGATGCCTTGGAACTAGGTAATACAACACTACAACACCAGGTGACTGCCCTCCAACACTCAAAGACAGAACTCGAAGCTAAGTATGCAGAGACAGGCAAAGCTATGGAGGAACAACTCAGAGAACAAATGGGCCGCAATGTGAGACTTCAACGCAACATGGCCCTACTACGTTGCCATCTAGCAGCGGCTCAAGAAGAGAACCGAAGGCTACAACAACAAAACCAGGAGAACCTAGAAGCGGCCATGGAAAACACCCCGGGAGCACCTATAGACCCTGCAAAATTCCAATCTGTCCCCTCAGAGCATATTCAACAGGTTTTAGAAGGTTATGCGACCCTCTTGGAAGCCCATGATCAGTTGGCAGACCAGATAAAGGAACTACAAGGATCCAAAGTACCGACAACACACCCACCCACACCTAAAGAGACGGTCGATGCCGCTACTTCGCCAGAACCTGAACCTTCAACCAACAGTGAGGTACTTGAGCTACGACAACAGGTTGCAGAACTAAAAATCAAGTTGTTACAGTATGAACGACCTCCCTCTCCACCTGATCAAACCATAGAAGAAGAAACAGTAGTCATTCCAGTGGAGGAGACATTTGAAGACAATTATGAGCCTCAACCCCTTCCAGGAGGCAGAATTACGGACGAAGGCCAAGACACATATGAGGAGCCCCCATCGGCATGGATGAAGCAGGTAGAGGAGATGGGCCACACTCACGAAGAGCGCGTAGCAACTCAGATGCTGGCCATGAAAACCATTGAGGAGTCTATACTCAAGTCTGAATATTTCTCGAACTTGGCTCCTAGGCGGTTGATCACCAGTTCAGAGTTACAATATAAGCCCTATTTTGTACTGCTGGCTGACTATAATGCTGAGATCAAACGCATAACCAACCAGTACCCTACGTTCGCAACACAGTTCGAACCCGAGGAAATTCTAGAGGCAGCCAGAAAGGGGGCCATATTCCAACCCATATGGAGGCAAAAGTTACTAGAGACCTATCCGGAGATGTTACAAACATGGGATCACGCTCCCATGCATTTGAAGTATAACCCTTGCTTTGGTCCAGTACAAAGAAGAAGATCATGGAAAGCATTCGCCATCAAGGTTCAAAACAACGCAAGTTGTAAAGAATGGCTCAATTACCCCGCAATCGCACCCCCAACCGGCACACCTACAGTATCATACATGATAGCCACCATCAGACATTGGATGCCACGCCTCCACCCCATGCCGGATGTCGCCGCTCAAATGATGCTCAAAATTTTGGACATGATGCAAGTGGTGCTAAAGACCTTTCGAAATGTACGTAACATCCAGCCTTCAATTCCGGGCTTCATCAATGGTAATTATGATTTGTTGTATGACATGAGCACGATCCCGAGCATTCGAGTAGCTTACGCATGGCATGCACGAATAAGATATCTCCCTGCCTGCTACAAGCAAACCTTTGATGATATGTTCACCACGGGGTTTTGGGAGTCACACTCAGAAGTATTCGCACCACGCCCAACCCACCTGCTACAACTATTTGCGTGTGAACAAACCATGCACTCGGAACTCTACACCACACCACACCCTGATCTGCCAGGAGCAGTCAATTGGGATGCCCTTCAGAGAGATTTGGTCCGGGGACTACGCATCAAGGAACAAGAAGTGGCAACCGACCTCCTGCAGAGGTACATTGATCAAACAATGGAGCAGAGGTCTGTCAGAGGCGACAGACGCTAGGGGGGGAGAGTGTTGGCAGTATACGGGAAGAAGCAAATACGGGCATACATGCAGATCTAGCACTAAGGCAACCCTTTATTTTTTTCCAAACCCCTACACCATTTAAAAGTGATTCTTATCACTAAAAACCCTTGTAAATATCATTTGACCTTTTTGTAGCTCCATTTTGTACAAGCCGAGGAGTCCTCGAGCTTGGGGAGCCTTAGAAGTAGTTGCCTGCCAATTTTCATATTTTTTAGATCTTGTTTGAGCCCTCAAATAAACCCTGGAACCTAATTTTTAAGTCAAGAGGTGGAGGCTTCCCAAATATTTTGTATAAGCTATTATATCTTATTCAAATCTATAATACAAGGTTCTCACTATTTCTATGACACATATTGTCTACCATGGTGTGTCAGATTTTCTCTTATCTTGTGCAAGCTTTTTCTCTCTTCTACTATTGCTGAGTGATTAGGAGCTTGTGGTTGTAGAAATATTACAAGTAGTATCAAAGCACAATCGACCCTTGACAACTATGGAGGTTTTGAGAGAGAAGATTTGTGAGCATGAGGAGCTTATTTAGAAGCTTCTTGAAGAATTAAATAGAGAATGAGGTCAAAAGCAACAAAAGGGTAGCACAAATTTGTTCGTGGATCTCAATGATGATGTTGATGAAGGTGCAGGAACATCTATGGTTCTTAGATCAAGATAGAAATGTAGTCATGCAAAGCCCTCAGCCAAGTTTTCTAGAAGGCAAAACTAAATCATTTTGATGGTGAGAAGAAGAGCAACGAATATGTAGAAGCATGGATTGAGGAGCTAGAGGATTTCTTTGTTCTTTGATAGTCTAGTAAGGATTCTAAGACAAAGGTTGGGATCCTACACCTAGATAGAATCACAAACCTATGGTGTAAGTCCGACGTGCAGGCTTAGATGCATTCTAATCTAGTTCTATGGAACAAATTTAGAGAGAAAGCAAAAACATATTATGGTTCTCCGCAATACCATATAAAGAAGAAGATTTGAGTTCTATACTTTTTGACAACATAAGGCAGACAAACACAACTTGCCTATGGATGAGTATAAAGAGAAGATTCTATGTCTTCATAAATATGCATTGAATGTTAGCGGAGATGCTCGAGAGATCTAGTTCTTCGAAGGGCTTCACAAATCCTTTATCACGTGAAGGGTGTTGGAGTTTGAGGTCTACGGAAGCACGTGAACAACACAAGGAAGAAGAAGAATCTTGGAACACAGCACACAATATTCAATGTATTACCAAGTGAATATACAAAGATAAGTGACTCGTTAGGGTAATAGGCATATATACAAGCAGAGGGGAAAAAACCTCCTAAAAAGGAAGTGTAGTGGGGTGATGCAGTGAACAAGGAGCTAGCACTCATGTATAAGGAAGTTCCAAGCTATATGGAAAGAGATCAATCCACAAAAGGAAGTAATCCTAAAGCTTTTTGGAAAGCTTCAAACTTCTGCCCATGTTAATTCTTTGTGAAAAGGTTTGCAATGTTCTCTTCTGTGGGAAAATATGCCAAACTGATCTCTCTAGCATAGAACCTCTCCCTCACATAATGATAGTGCATCTCAATGTGCTTAGTGTGAGCATGGAACATAGGGTTCCTTGCAATTGCCAATGTGCTCTAACTCTCATTGAAGATGGTGGTGGCAGAAGGCTCACCAACACCCAAATCAGTTATAAGGTGTTTGAGCCACACACACTCAATAGTCATTGTGAAACATGCCCTATACTCATCCTCACAATTGGAAATGGCCATAGTAGGCTGCTTCTTGCTCAACCAAGATATGCATGAGCTACTAAGCATGAAGCAAAAACCATTGGTGGATGAGTGTCATCGAAACTAACCAAATCAGGCTCAAAAAAGCATGTAAATATGGCAACTTTGATCCCCCTATGGAAAAAATAGTGCAAGTAATTGGGTACCACTCAAGTAGCAAAAGATGTGCTTAATCAACAACCAATGCTTCACACCTAGGCAATGCATAAACCTGCTCATCTTTGAGACAACAAAATGAATTCAGGCCTAGTTATGCATAAGTAAATCAAGCATCCAACAACTTTCTGATAGAGAACATCATCAAATGCATATCCATCATCATCATCAAGGCCAAATGGATTGTGTTGATATTGGAAGTGGTTTAGCAAGACACTTCTTGACAAAGAAGTCATGAGGGGGTCTGGTAATTTAGCCATGCGTGCTTTTAGTTGAGTGACGAATTCTAGAAATGTTTCTTGAGTACCTAGCATTAAGTTCTCTAACTCTTCAATAATATTTTTTGTTATATTCTCTTATTGGAACTCTGTCTTGAAGGCATCCTTCATTATGTCCCAAGTAGTAAAATGGTTGTTGACAAATTGACTGAACCATTTATTTTCTAACCCCTCCAATGTCATTGGGAAAAGAATTAAAAATGCATCTTCCCTTCCCATTAGCCCCTTGTTTTGCATAGGGCTAAAAATATTCTAACATGTTCGTCAGAGTCTTTGTATGCTAATCCTCTAAAAGAGGGAAATTTGATATCTAACCTCGAAAGTAAAGTTTCTAGGTCTACTTGAGCCACCATGTTTCTTACTGAGGATGTTGATGACAAAGGAGCTTTGCACCCTATTCCTTAGGCTAAGATGATTGAAA